>OZ004337.1:7553200-8753200 GCA_963924445.1 Philereme transversata | reverse complement strand
TGGAAGGTGACGAAATCGTCCCGCCAACGCTTTCTCGTCTTCAGGCATCCATGCTGTCACAATATGGGCCTATTTCGCGGAGTGCATTCGGGCAACGTGGCCAAATGGAGAGGAGATTACAATGTAATAATAATAAACAAGCTTTGTATACCAATTTCCATGGAATTTACCTCACCTTATTATCCATAAGAACAATACGAACTAACGATAAGACGAACGAATAAGAGATCATTTTCTCGTGAAAATCCGTAGGTTAGAACCTCAGTCTTTCCGTAAAAATGCGAGTAGGTAAGCTTAACTTTGTTATAAAGATTGTTCTCAGATTACAAGGCTTCTATAAAAATTTACGCAGTGGAATGACTGTGACCTAATTAGACGAACTAATTTACCTTTTTGGTCCCCGCAGGTATTCGAAACATTCTCGCAATCTCTGATCTTAATCGCTATCCTAAGGCCATCTTTGGGATTCGTTTTATCTGTTTACGTGTTTGCTCTTTTTATTTGTAAATGTCAAGGATTTTCTTTAATTTTTCAAGTTTGTTTTTGTTGTTGCACCATATTTGGTATTAGCAAAGAAACAAATAGGAATAATTAGTCTAATTAAATATATTTTCAAAATCTGCCTTTCACCAGAGATTGGCAGAGATGAAAGTATGAGTTCTCAATATATGTAAGAATATTGAGATCGAGAGAATATTATTTGTAAATGCTTATATCCGATCCTATGTATATCATCACATCAAATTATATACCCAAGTCCTGGTTCATTCCCTTGTCAATACATACATACATACATACATACGTATGAAAATCTGATATATGTTCATAAAAATATTAATTTGTGTCAGAAAAATAGCGATAATCATAATTTTAATACTAGAAATAAAGATAAACTCGCAGTTGCCACTTGTAGACTCCATAAAGTTAGTAAATCGTTTAAAGGGCAAGGTGTACGCTTTTATTACAAACTCCCAAGAGATGTACAAAAACTGACAATTAATAAATTTAAAAACGTAATTTAACAAAATCTTTATAAAAAAGCCTACTATAAAATATCGGATTATTTAGATGATAGAGAAGCTTGGAATTGAAATTGCTCCAACTCGTTCAAAATATTACAATTTAGACGTAATTTATTTTCTGTATTGTTATGTATTCTAAAAGGATCATTAAAAAAAACAACCAGCCTTGTTTCTTGCCTTTGTTTCCTGGATTGGTCGCGAAGGAACAGGCAGTAAAATTGACATTTCAAAGTGATCCTTGTGATTATAATGAATAAAAATATTTGACTTGACTTGACTATACATATATATATCACTATGAAGCACTGCTATAAGTATCTACATAAATCCTTGCACCAGGATTTAAATTCTAAAGCAGAAAGTGTCAAGCTTATACTACTATAAGTTCTACAACAACAGAATAATTTCGTTCAAATAAAAGAGCAAAAAATTATTAAAGTTTTCTAGCTCAAGGAAGTGGAATAATAAGTTTTTTTAGAAGTAAAGAAAGCAAATAAAAGCGTTAATGCGGCTGCATTGAGACTTGCTTCTGGGAAAAATTGCTCTCTTCTTTGTGAGGGCACTGTAAAGGCTTTGATGAAAATTCTAGTTCAGGATAGACAAAAAAAAGTATGTTAGAATGTGAGCTGCGTCACCATATCAATGTTTAATAATTGCGGGTATTTAATATTGAAAATATTTAAAGTGCTCACGTGACCAAACCCCTTTAAGCATAACATCAAATTTAAATAATATGTTGAATATTAATTTGTAGGTTAATAAATTAATATAAATATTGCTGGACATTTCACACAGCGCTATCTAGCCCCAAACTAAGCAGAGTTTGTGCTATGGGAACCAGTTATCTGATAGAATACTTATATACTTTTTTTTGTAAATACATAGACAAACATCCAGAACCCGCTACCTCCTGCGTCTCAGCTGCCTATCGCCCACTGCACCACGGAGGTCATCAAATAATGATAAAGATGATGATGCGTTTAATATGATGCTTTTGAACACCAACTTAGAAGTACTTTATTCTAAAATAAATACAACGATAAAAACACTTTTCATGCAGATCAGCCAGCTGGTCAACTCGGGGTAGTAATGACGTTGTGGTGCTCACGCAAGGTTATACGCAGCGCTGATTTGACCTAAAATTGTCGACAAGCTACCCTTAATCACACTAATATTATAAATGGGAAAGTTTGGATGTTTGTTTTATTTGTTACTCAATCACGTCGTAACGGCTGAACCGATATTAATAAAATTTAATTTGTATGTAAATACCTGAAGTCCCACATAGGCTACTCTTTAGCCCATAAATCAGGTTCCATGCGATAAAAATGGGGTGTCAAGTCAAGTTGCAACAGCAAGTTTAGCTTAATTTCTAGGTTACCTACACATTTAGTAGTGTAACGCGAACGAAGTCGCGGGCAACAGCTAGTACTTACTTAGGTACTGAATAAGGTTTTTAGCTAAGAATAAGGATGAAAAATAGTCGGATCAAAGTCCAAACCAAAGTTAAAACCATACAAGTGAATCAAAAAACTACGAGTAAATCATTCCTCATCCCACATTGATCAAAATACTCTCAACGATCCAATACACCACAGTTTGACTCAATAAACGCAAAAAGATTTATATCGGAAAATGAGAGATTGCGATGCAGTTCAATATGAAAATTTTCAGATAATATGGATAATACGCATTGACATTGACAAGGGTCGGCTGTTCACTCACCCGTAAAAATATCCCGCTGCAACTTGGTTTATCAGTTATTTTAACCCCGACGTAATTTTTATAATGTATTTTTGCATACTTTTCCCAATAAAGAACAGGCTGATTGAGTAGTGTGTGGCTGATAGGCGATGGTTGACTTAATACAGGAAAACTGTCGGCAGAAGTTTGCGTAATAGTTTATTAAATATGACGAAAGGTAGGTTGAGAGATATCTGAAAGCAGACCGCAAGCAGCTAAAGTTTATATGATTCGAACTCATCCGCTGGGACTCTAACGGAGCCATCATAATGTTAGATTACCACAACCAGGCTGTCCAGTATGCACTAGGCCTCTTGTACTTTTTTTATGTAAGTTGATACATATCAAGGCCATATAAAAACAAAAAAACTACGAGAAAATGTAAATGTAAACAAACAACTGCTGTAGGTTGAGGGTTAATATCAAACCGACTAGGTGTCGTTTCTTTTGTTTAATTTCATATGGTGGAATTTTTCATATTAACTCGGATTATACAGGAATGCTGAAATTGGAGCTGAACTCTGACTGTTCTGATGGATGATGTAAGCGGGAATTGTGCATATAACATACGGGAATATGTGTTGAATATTTTGACAGATACGCCAAGGTATCGTGTGGTTCACTGAAACTTGAAATTAATTAGTTTTCCCTTTGACTTGTCTTGCTTGTTTCATAAGTTTCATAACTGAGAATAGATAATTATAATGTACCAACATTATAATTTTTAAAGTGAAACTTTTATTACATCGTCTCAAACTTTTTCGTCTGTGTGTTGCATGTCGCGTGACGGTCGGCCGCGGAGTAGGGATAAAGTGAAAGGCGCTCGTCAGAGCAGCTGAGGCAAATATGGCGGCGCCTATAGTTCGCATCAGCTGACCGTGTAGTGTATAGACTATTACTCATTGTGCCCACGAAAATTTTTAGTTAAATGACTATAATGTGAAACAAAGTTTCACTTTTACCGTGGTTTCATAAAACCACACAATCCTTTTAATTTTTTTTTTAATTTAGTTAGTCCTTTGGCTTTTCGGAGATAAAAATCCTTTGATTAGAATGTCAAGTTATTACAATCTCCTATTGCTATATTTCCTTAATAAGATCCTATGCAACACATTTTGATTTTAAAATCAGACAAAATAAATGAAAATAACGTTCTACCTACGCCACATAATTTGTAAAAACAGTTGAATCCTACTCATGCTATTTGTAAATCTACACCAAGGAGCGATGTTCTCCTCACCTGACTGGTCCGTGTCAAACACGGATCCCACTCCATGCATATTGGTAGTTGGACCCTCGTCAAAGTCACACCTCATTGACCCCCAGTATCAACTGTGAAGCAATTTATTTTATATGAATCTTCAGGCGTTTGAAGCTGTCAAGAAGTGAAGTGATATCGGAGATCATTGCTGGGGTGCAATGAACTGATAACATTTATTTATTCCCCACAGCGCACTCATATAATGAAACTTGGTCATACGAGTACTAGTACGTTCCTAACAGATTAACTAGGATTAGTATTTTTCAAACTTTCGCGATCCCTATACTACTCGTATAGGTACTACAGTCCGCCCGTGACCACGATTATTGCATTACAGTTGAAACATCGGAATATCAAATAAAAAAGGAACATACGCGATAAATACCCGTTTAAATCAGTAATTTTAAATAGTATTTTTTTTATAGTGTTATCCGAACACATACGGAAAATTCAAAGATTTTTAAAACCATCACAAAAATTTCAAGCCTAGACGGGACTTGAACCCGCAACCTTCCTTGATACGAGGATGCACTATCCAACTGTGCTACCAGGCTAATTAACGTCAGGGTTGAAATTAGGCATAGGTGGGACCCCGTCCCGTCTAGGCTTGAAATTTTTGTGATGGTTTTAAAAATCTTGCATTATTCCGTATGTGTTCGGATAAAAAATATAAAATACTATTTTAAAAAATAAGCAACGCGACATCTCTTGTCAATGAACTAAACTGCAACGTTTGGCATTGAGCCGGTCAAAAGATAAAAAACTAGATATATACGTTTTCCTCTAGATGGAGCTAACGGCGCTTTAGTCGTAATTTGAATCATCTCACTAACTTCGACCTTGACGTGAATTAGCCTGGTAGCACAGTTGTATGGTGCATCCTCGTACCAAGAGGAAGGTTGAGGATTCAAGTCCCGTCTAGGCTTTAAATTTTTGTGATGGTTATAAATATCTTGAAATCAGTAATTAACTAGGATTATGTAATCGGTCAGACACCACAACTAACCATTGGTACTTGGACGGATGACTGCTGATGACTTTTCAACGGAGGAAAAACGCTTCGGAGGGTATTGGTTGTAGTGTCATATACTACACTACATAGCTACCTCTACAGAACATAGCTGATTTGCCAACGTAAGCAGTGACTACGGACTTATGACATTCGCCCGCTGCGAGCGTCGTAAACAAATTGCCAATGCTTAGCCCGAAACAGTTGTAGTTTTTATGATAACAGGTTTATAATGTTTATTATAAACTAGGCGTTAGGTACACTATTAAATTGGCCTGACCAAGGGTGCGTTTCTACTAAAGTGCACCGCTCAGCTTCCTCACACATCTCAGGTGGAAACGCACCTTAAAAGTCATCGATCCGTGATGGAGGTGTTCGCACAGCCTAAACACTGACAGCAGTCTTAGCTACTAGCTCATTTTAACTGACTTATGTTTTATGCTACACACGTACGTAGCTACTTATGTAGTGTTCATAATATAGGTATAGATAGTACAGGTTCGTAGGTAATCACTTAGTTGTATCGTTTGCTTGCTTCTAATGGTCTGCGTATACAGAGTGAAAAACGTCTGCAAATAGTATTTGAAGCCTGCATCTTGCAACTCGTGTGGCAAACATAGTTGGTAAACATAAATGAACTTATCAGCTGCCTTAATTTTAAATACTCTGCTATATAATTATCAGCATATCTTCAGGTAATTTACCAGGCCATTAACTTAGCTTATTATCATCAGAAACTCCCAAAATGCACTAATTTAAGTTTTATTAGTGTCACGTAATAACGGTTCTACTGATACCGCCACGAAAGATTGTTTAACTTGGAAATATGCCATAACGACTTAAGGAAGTACTAAGCATAAATATATTTTGCATGCCACTTAACAGTCTGTGTAATATATCACGGGAGCAGACATTTTGAATTTACAGAGTATGTGTAAAATTTTTCAGTGTGTAGTAGTTACATTTATGAGCGAGGTGGGTTTACGCAATGCAAACGCACATTTAAACAGATACTAAGTTATTGCATAAATAAACATACGATTTGTTGAGGGTAGATTTGCATTACGCACGAACACCATTACCTCCCGCGCTAGTTGTAAACTGTGTTACGGCAAGGTAAGATCCTCGTCCCATACAAATAAGGTTCAGATTGCTAACGAGATTGCGGTCCGACCAATAGAGCCGAACGAGTTCAATATGACTCAACCATCTGCAATTGGACGTAAACTAGTTTCACAGTATACCTGATTTAGCAGACAAAACAGTAAGATATATTTTATGAAAAGTAGTAAAAAGACAAAATAAATAATGATTAAATAATGATTAAAAATCAGTAATCATCATGCTATGTAAAATAAAATTATGAATACATAAATCTAAGTATATTAAATTTTACGATGATAATAAATATATTTATATATATATTTTACACATATAAATATTATTTTTATATATAAGTGATTAGTTTTTATTTTATTATTTGTAGATAGTTTTCAGTTCTTTCATAGTCAAAGTTACGCAGGAACTCTTCTAGTTTCTTTCCACAAAGGTATTTAGTTTTATCATTTAGAAAAATCTCTTTGTTAATGCGATTATATAAAAGTGGTGCAAGGAAGTAGGCAAAGCCCTGTGCAAAAGTAGTTTTGCATGCAGGCACTTGAAATATTTGATGACACCTTCTTTTATTAGATGTATCAGAGCGGATTTGATTAGCATGTTGTCTTAAGACAATAGTTTTGATATAAAGCTGACGTACAGTAAGGGCCAAAGATTCATTGTAAAGATTTGTAGTGGGGTACTTAAATGGTTTAAAATTTAGTACTTTTAAGATACAGCGCTGAGTACGTTCTAGTGTAATAAGAGTCGTTTTTCTAGCACCTCCCCAAGCCGGAATACCATAGGTGATTAAAGATTGGCATAACGTTAGATAAACGACTTTATTTGTCTTATCATCTCTTAGATGTCTTACCCTCTTAAAGAGAGGTATGAGTTTGCGGATGCGCGACTTTAGTGTATCAATATGTATTTTCCAATTTAGGTTTTTATCAATCATTACACCGAGGTACTTGAGGCTGTCCGTAGTAGAAAGATTGTAACATTCACAGCTATTTTCATCAGTACTTATACAAGTAAGAGCTTTTATAGTAAAATCTGAACTCGGTTGTTTGTTATTGTAAATAGAGAAAGTAATATATTTGGTTTTATTTAAATTAAGTGTAAGTAGATTATTATTAAGCCAAGTCATAACAATACGCATTCCCTTTTCGGCTACGAGTCGTACGTCCTCCCATGTCGATCCTCTAAAAACAATTACAGTGTCATCGGCAAACGTTATTATTTTTGCATTGGGTAAAGTAGTACTACATAGACTGTTTATGTAAATCAAAAAAAGCGTAGGTCCGAGCACGGAACCTTGCGGAACTCCAAAAGCAACTGACCGCCTACAACTCAACTCATGCCCCAACCTTACAGTCTGTGTTCTATCACAAAGATAGTCTTTAAAAAGATTTAGTTGTAAACCTCGGATTCCCACAGACTCCAGCTTGCGTAATAGTATAAGAGATAAGAGATATAAGCTTTAATGTATACCATATCTGACGTCTACTGCTGAACATAGGCCTCTCACATAGATTTCCGAGCGATCGATCTTGTGCGGCAGAAAGTTTATCCATGCACTGGAAAGAGCAGCGTAGGACTCCCTCCCCCCCCCCCCCCCCCCTCCACGAGATGGAAAGACGATCTGATAAAGGTTGCTGGGAGCCGTTGGGTGCAGGTCACTTTAATTATAGTATAAAAAAACTCGCATCTCACAGTCGGTAATAACGAAACACTATTGAACTCGTCAAAACAAACTAAATGAGCTTCAAAATCGCGTATTTCACTTCCTGATTTGGTTAGTTTTGATTGATCGAGCGAAGCGAGATCTCCAAATCAACTTGGGCAAATCGGCGTTGTATGTATGTATGTTTGTTTGTCCGAAGATAACTTTTTATTGTTTTTATATATTGTTATTATAGGTATATATCTACTTGTATGCTAAGTAATTAAAATGATTTTTTTTATTTAATTTGTGTCATCCCACTGCTGAGAAAACGTCTCTAACTGATCAAGCGAAGCGAGCAAATCGGCGAACAACGCCGATTTGCCCAAGTTGATTTAGAAACTTGGGCAAATCGGCGTTGTATGTATGTTACATTTCAACTCCGTTTTTATTTTTAGTAAAGTTTTTGTAGTTTTTGAGTTATTAGCCATGATAAAAACTGAACTTTGACAAAATTCACGGGTACACCAGTGACCCCACAGTGCTGAAATTTGGTATGCGTGTAACTTAAGTGGCACAGATATAGGCAAAAGTCTGAAATCTAGAATAACTGCAATTTGTACCCCCAAAATGATCATCCAATTAACATGAACTCCCGTTACCTGTAATTTGAATGAAACTGTAGGTCAAGTAGGTTGGTGTCTTATTTTGAGGCACTATTTTGATAGTCAAAAATTACAAATAACATTTTATTTTTGTTATTATGGTATACTCGCGAGATTTCAGTTCGGGGCGAACTACTAGTTTATATTATAACTAAGGTATACATTATGAAGGAATAAACGACCGAACTGAATGTTGTTCTACACCTAGGTACAATCCTATTTTTATCAAGTTTCCAACTAGCGGAAATTAAGTCTTTTAATCTCGAATCTTGCAGGAACTTTGACGTAAACTTGGCTCATTGAGGCCAAGGCTTCAAGCCTCTTGCTTTGAGTTGTTACTTTTAGGACTGACGTAAAACTAGCACCTGAAAATTTTATGTTTTTGATTAACAACGAAACAATGTTAGATATACCAGCCGGGGTTGTTGTCTGAGACTTACCGGTGATTGGTCGTAAGAAACTGGCGTAAATTGACGATTCAAAATAGGAATATAAAATGTATTTAGAAATTTTATATGGTAGGTACATTATAAAGAAAGTTTAGGTGTAGGTAGGTATTAAATATTTTACAATTATAATTAGGATGGCTGACAACAGGAAGTTCTCAGTAAAATAAATGTAAATATATGAGCCCTAGACTTCATATTAAGATTCCCTGTACCTGCACGATTCTAGTTTCTTCCTTTTTGTTAAAAGAAAAAATATTTTTAACGTACTTTACTTAATTTATTTAATTAATTGACTGCCTCCGTGGCACAGTGGGCGTATAGCCGGCTGAGACGCAGGAGGTAGCGGGTTCGACTCCCGCCGCGGAACAAATGTTTGCTTGATCTACAGATATTTGTTCCGTGTCTGGGTGTTTTTCTATATATTATAAGTACGTATTTACAAAAAAAAGTATATAAGTATTCCATCAAATATCTGGTTCCCATAGTACAAGCTCTGCTTAGTTTGGGGCTAGATAGCGCTGTGTGAAATGTCCAGCGATATTTATATATTATTATTTATTATATAATTACAAGTAATATAAATTTATAGAAAAATAATACAAAATATATATATATATTTGTGGTTATGAATTTGTGTACATTGTCGTTATGTTACGTTTTGTGTAGCCGTTCTTAGTAGAGGTTTTTTGTAAGTATTGTTTATATAGATAAGTACTTATTTTATAGATACCGTAGAAGTTTTCGGGAGTAGTCTTATTACACGTGTAGTTAGGATATTTATCATCATCGTTATGACTATCCACAGCTTGCCAATGATCTAAACTAAAGAAACCGCCCTGGCATACCGGGGCAGAATCCGAGAGTGTCATCTGCCCTGGTGAACAGTTTGAACTAAGCCAAGATTTCTTTGAGAAATTTCGAGGTTTAATTTCATTTTACCAGAATGCCAAAAGTGCTTATTAAATTACTTTTTCCGTGCACAAAATAATTAAATAAATAATTTCCCCCCTCCCCTTAGCTCTAAATTTAAATATATATATATATATATATAAAGATAACAGGAAAAATAAATCGAAGTCTCTATCTAGAACAGTTTTTAAAAGTTCGCCTTAAAAGTTTACTAGGTTTCAGAGTCACAACAACTAGATGGCGCCGCTAAATTAACATAGATATCGCACATGATAAGTAAGAGTCAAAATTTTGCATTTTTGACTTATTTCGTGATTTGGAAATTAGATTTTTTTAGCTATCAACTGGCAAAACAGTCATCCCTGTAAATCAATTATTCATTGCATTATAGCCTTAAAAATGTATTGCCCACTTACACCACTCATTCAGCCGACAAGCAAAACCGTCGCTTATTGAGTTCCCTCAGTGACCGGCCAGAACCGGTCAGTGACAACAACGCACTTTATTTGTGTGTCAACTCGAGTTACAACATCCAATTTGGTAAAAAAAAAAACTAATTGTGAGCAAAAATCCTGTCAAAATATTGATACAGGAGTAGGAACTGCTGTTTCTGAGTGTAATTTTTCAATTAGTGAAACTTGTTGCTTAGTAATAACTTATACTCATTGGTATCGTGTCAAGAGAACATTATAATTATTTGGTATTAGGTGATTTATTTTTCTAGTCTCTTGTGTACTCGTTCGTACAAAGTTCGTAACGCAAAATTTTAGACATCAAATCGGACTCTGAAGTATGTTGATGCTGAAGACGTGAGCTTGACCTAGCATATTGTATTGTGAAGGGACATTTTATAAAGGCATTGTGTATGCATGACTCCATAACACCATCATGCAAACATTTGTTCGCAAACAACGCGGCGGGAATCGAACCCGCTACCTCCTGAGTCTCAACCGGCTTTCTACGCACTGCACCACGGAGGTCATCAACCTTGTTAACCGAACACACCGGAAACTTCCAAGATTTTTAAAAACATCTCAAAAATTTTCAAGCCTACAAAGGACTTGGGCAGGTCAAAAACTGTATAAGTTTTCCTGTAGATGGAGCTAACAGCGCTTTAGTCGTAACCTGAATCATCTCACTAATTTCGACCCGGACGTGACAGAGCCCGGTAGCACAAATGGTAGTGCATCCTCGTATCAAGGTTGCGGGTTCAAGTCCCGTCTAGGCTTGAAAATTTATGAGATGATTTTAAAAATCTTGTAAGTTTTCGGTGTGTTCGGTTATCAAGGTTGATGACCTCCGTGGTGCAGTGCGTGGATAGCCGGCTGAGACTCAGGAGGTAGCGGTTTGCATGATCTGCAGATATTTGTTCAGGTCTGGATGTTTTTATTATTATATATATGTATTTACAAAAAAAATGGTATATAAGTATTCTATCAATTATCTGGTTTACATAGTACAAGCTCTGCTTAGTTTGGGGCTAGATAGCGCTGTGTGAAATGTCCAGCAGTATTTATATATTTACTAAAAAAAATACTAGGTATATGCATGATATATCAACCTATCATCCACAGTACATCCACTGCTAAAGATAGATTTCCACCCAGCAACCTTTAACAGGTCGTCCTTCCATCTAGTTCTACCCCAACAGCTGTCAGTTCTTCGAGCTATGTGCCCTGCCCACTGCCACTTCAGCTTGATAGTCCTTGCATGATTGCACAACTAAAGCTGAAGACCTTCAGACATGCAAGACCAATCCATCCAGTGCACATGTATCCACGACAGCGTCACACCTAATAAGCTGGATATAAACCGGCCGAGAATCCTACCGGATGTGATTGCTAGATAGTGTGCAACTGGCACTAAGTAACATAACTTTCGACTGTATTTTTGAGATGCTAAGGTTCATAATAAGGTTTTTGTGCAACGGATGTCGCGAACGTGTGCACTATTAGTAAAGTCTGCAGATTCACACTTGATATGAACTATATTTTTGGGCAGAAATGTAAGTTTTGGGAATGTACGAGTACAGTTGATACTTGGATATATTGTGAAACAGCATTTATGAATTAGTTTTAAGTATAATAGTTTACTTCAAAAGGATAAAGCGGGCTTACTCATATGATAAATATTGCGTCCGTCCCTTCACAAAATAAATCGCCCATTACCATGGTTGCATTAATAGATTAGATGTGACGTTTCAAAGTGATCCTTGTGATTTTAATGAATAAAAATATTTGACTTTGACTAGATCAGATAATTCTTTCTTGCACACCTTATAATATTACAACAAAAAAAATACTGTATAACTATGTGATGCAATTGGCGGTCTTATCGCCAAACACGATCTCTACCAGACAATCTTTGGATGGAATGGACTGTTTAATCAGTTCTATTGATGGTACTGTGGAATTTTTTTTGCTCTCCTTCCATCTAGATACTGTAAAAAAAACCTAATGATCTATTGCTATCTTGAGTGGTAGTGTCAGATGACAGTAGGTAGTAAAGTTTTATTTTGCAGTATTTATACGACCGCCGTGGCGCAGTGGGTGAATAGCCAGCTGGGACGCAGGGGGTAGCGGTTTAGATTCCCGCCGCGGAACAAATGTTTGCATGATCTACAGATATATGTTCCGGGTCTAGATGTTTTTCGATACAATAAGTATGTATGCATTTATAAAAAAAATGTATAAGTATTCTATCAGTTATCTGGTTCCCATAGTACAAGCACTGCTTAGTTTGGGGCAGCTAGCGCTATGTGAAATGTCCAGCAATATTTATTATTTTATACCTATGTAAAGATTGCCTCAATGTACCACGGATAACAAAAGATAGCATTGCCATCGACGTAAAAAGCAAAAAAAATATCAGAACCAACAATGGAACTAACTAAGCTAAGATAAGATAACTATTGTACACCAAAGTAAAATACAGAACATAATTTTTACACGGAAAAATAACTAATTATACTTACAATAACTTTTTACTAAGGTTACTACGGAACGAGAAAGTATCCATCGTGTTATGAAACATCCTTTAAAATCAAATTTCTCTCTCTCTAGCCTCAAAGGTATGCTGGGAAAAAACTTTTGTTAGGGTGTTACTACACCAATCGATCGAGCTACGATCGATGCCATCGATCGATAGTAAACTGAAATCAGTCGACGATGCGGCATAGTAGGAACTGTCGATTGACGTCGACTGATCTTATTTTACATCAATCGATGGCATCGATCGGCGGTCGATCGATTGGTGTGGTAAGCCTTTTTCATAGCTATTACACTAAAGCGACAATGAAAAACCTAAATATCTAGTACCTACTTATTAACTATTATGGCAAATTTTTGAAATGAAAACTTCTTTAGGCGTTACCGACACTTTTGTTAATAAGTAGTGAAAACTTCTTTAGGCGCGTTGGGCATTTTTTGAGATGGGAAAAACAATTTAACTCGCGACACTATTACCGTTACCGTTACCGACACTGCTGTTAATAAGTAGTGAAAACGTCCTTAAGCGCGTTGGGAATTTTTTGAGATGGGAAAAAACCATTAAACTCGCGACACTGTAACCGTTACCATTACCGACACCTCTGTATATAAGTAGTGAAAACTTCTTTAGGCGCGTTGGCTATTTATCGAGATGGTAAAAAACCATTGAACTTGCGACACTGTTACCGTTACCGACACCTCTGTATATAAGTAGTGAAAACTTCTTTAGGCGCGTTGGGCATTTTTTGAGATGGGAAAACCATCAAACTCGCGACACTGTTACCTGTTACCGACACCTCTGTATATAAGTATCTCCTATTTGTTCAAGTTTTACCTACTTCTGTCGGCACTCCCGGAGTGCCACTTTTTTTTACACCTGGGGTTACATTATTGAAGTTTTAGTAGGATCCCTAAATTTTTTATAGTAATAAAATATAGCCTATGCCACCCAAGGATAATGTAGCATTCTAATGGTGAAAGAATTTTTGAAATCCGACCTGTAGTTTTTGAGTTTATTCGTTACAAACATACAAAAATACAAATCTTTCCTCTTCATAATATTATACTAGGGGCCCGGCCCGGCTTTGCACGGGTGAACATTTATAATTTAAACATTTTTTTATGACAAATTTTTTTACACCTTGGGTTTTATTGAAGTTTTAGTAGGGATCCTTAATTTTTTCCAGAATTAAATATTAGTGTAGATATATGGGAACGCATCTAGGTTATAAGAATGGCTCAAGAGATAAGACATAAGAATACTTAGTATCATAATTTTAACCGAGTAAAATTAAATTTTATTTGAAAGAACCTTTCTCAAAACCGACTCTTACTTATATTTATATAGATTATATAAAAGAAAAGGTATCTACAAGTAAATGTTTGTTTTTGGGTAGTCATAAAAACCCTCCACAAGTTTCTGTAAACAAATAGGTACTCGAAACAACACCACGATTGAAAAATAACAAAAAAAATATTCCGGAATGGAACTTGCTCAACCAGAATGGCGCGTAAACCTGCCATCATATTATTCTTTTCTGTATTTATTTTTTCTTATTATTGTAAGAATAGATTGCAATAACGCGTAGAAAAAATGTATATTATTTTGTCTGCGGTATCTACAGGTGATTGCAATTGAGCATTTAAATGTGGGTATTTGAATATTCAATGGCGGTTGAACAGTGCATGCCCATCAGTGCAACGGAACGCGGTATCTAAAATGGTACTCAGTTAATGAAATAACTACATGAACTTTTTGATTTAACCAGTTTAAATTTTGAAAAGTGATCGTTTATTATCTTCAGTAGATTGATTTAGTACTATGTTTTTGTGCCTATAACCAAAATATATAGTGAAATTTTGAGATAAAAGTTTGTGGAAACTAGTGCATGCTCAAAGACGGTGACTCGAAGATCGTTGACGACGTTCACACCCAATCTTTTTACTGCAAGGATCAAAGATGCACTTGTAAGTAAGTACGCACCACAGTCAAACTTTGGAGGATTCCAACTTCACCGTTGGGCGCGAAGCGGTGGCATTGAATAGATAATTGAGGGCGTGATTGACGCAGTTTAAAATAGTTGCAAAAGTGCAAATCGCATCGAAAGTTGGAAGTGTAAGTTCGCATAGTTGTAGTGTTAAAGTAGTGTCGAGGTTTGAGGCGACGGCGCGGCGGCGACGGCGGCACCGGCATCGTCGGAGGCGTGCCCCGGCGGGCCAATGGCGTGCCCCGGCCCCCGCCGCCCCCGGACGCTCTGCCTCTCCACCAGGCGAGCCAGTAGGTTTGTGTCCTTTTGGCTGACCGCATGACTCCGTATCTCGCTTCGACGCTGTTCTCGTTGTAACCTTTGTACGTGCAGCACGCGCTTCTCCTCCCTGACGCTAGCTTCCGCGACCTGAGCTAAGACACTCGCCCACTGAGCTGACTTTCTGGCCGCTGTGAACTAACTTACTGAATAAAGTGGAGAAGTGAGGAGTGCAGGTTTGCAGCGCGGCGACACTGCCAGGTACAGTCCCCCGCGCGTCTCTCGGCCCCCCCTGGCGACCTCAGGTGGAGGCCGCCACGCGGGACTGTTGACAATCTTTACATTCACCGGCAAACTCTGCTGAGTTCGTCTCCTCCATTATGAACCTTACCACCTTGCCATAGAGCTCTAACTCAGCAATATTTGCAAGTGACTGTATTTGTTGTAGAACTGAAATCATATAAAATATCAAACTTATGTTACATTCCGGTGAACGAACCAAAGTTCTCGTGATTCTCGTTGCTAAGTTACTGAAGAAACAGTCTCCATGTAGTAAAGTTTTACCAACTTGCACGATATTAAGACAAGTAACTTACGAATTTAATGACCGGCAAAGTCACGAGAAACTTATTTCATGCCAAAGTATAACATAATTTATTCCGTACACACGAAGGTCTATAATTGCTCAACAACTATGTAATCTTGACCTTATAAAACAATTATTTACTTTTCGCGCCGTCTAATCTTCATACCCAAACAGAGATATTGTGAAAATATTGTTTTGCATTATTCGTTATTATTCCTTGGTACATTTTCGATGTTACTCGGAAACAAAATAATGGAATGGTCGTTGGAATTTAATATATTGTAAGTAGATACGCAACGTGATAAAAAGGTAATCGGTATACGTATGTAAAGTAGGTGTGTTTGTTTCCTCGAATTGATCTCCTCAGTATTCAGACGTGAAGGCATCGGAAGCGAAGGTCGGATATCAGACTCAACTATACATATTCAATGGAGCTACGCCGCTACGCAGCTACGCGGCTACGGGAAATCCAATCGCATTAAAACGGGCGGAAAAAAATAAAAGGGTAGCTTAGAAATACAAGATTCCCCGAATAAACATAACAATTTCCATTTCATCGCCTCCGAACGCCAGAAAAATTAAAGAGCATTTTTCTGTGCGAGTTCTCGCTCCCACTTAGTGCCTCAAAGCTTCCATAAAACTTAACTACGGGCGGTAACCGCGACTAATTATTAGGGTAGGTTTACATAACGTATTTATGAGCATGAGATTTAACGGCACGAGCCGGTCTCGGGTGGTCTGTTATCGCGCCATTAAAAAGTTGTCCTCGGCGGACGCGTAAATAACATAATATGAAGCCGCTGCGGACACTCGATGGGGCGCGGAGCATTGAAGCCGCGCGCTCGGACAGAGAAGCCTTTATGGTTTTCACAACACTTATCTTACTTGTACTTGTATGTTTGTACCCATACACAACAATACATAAAAGCTATTTACAGCGAATACATAAAAGTACCCAGAAAAATATAAAAAAATAACGGATATTTATACAAATATTTTTGCGGTTAATGGTATGTTATGTGCTTGGATCGATAAAATGAATGAACACCGAACGATTTAATATTATATAAACCAACACAATAAACATCTTACAGATAAATCGAGGTAGATGTTACAAATTAAAATACCATCGCTATTTCTGCCGCCAAGAGCAGCATTGCTGTGTTTCACGTCCATAATGTGCGTGCCCTACGAGGCAATGGTTTGTACTGCGTTAGTTACCAATTAACATCACGTGGGCCATTATGGTTATTCCATCTCAAAGTCATATAAAAAAAAACCTTTCAAAGTATCAGGTATCGCTTTCTTTAGCGATAAGACTGCCAATTATCCGTACTTTTATTGTTTTTTATATTTATTTATCAAAATCCATGCATTTGTTTTGATGGTATAAGGTAATTAAGCGAAATGCATAGTATCATTCCAAAACCATCTTCAAAAAAATTAACAAATATTTTCAAGGACTTGCCTATTCTAATATTTTAAAAAAGACTTACGATTTGGTTATTGAATAAATGTTTTTATGACTTAGATGAATATTTAAACTATAAAGATTAATTAAAGTTGTAATTTTTATATTATTATTGTTGTATTTTGTACGAATTTGATATTTTTGAAATAAAGTTTTATCATTATTTATTTTATATTCAATTTTATCTTAGAGATTTTGACATGTTTAATATTATTTTTTTGATGTGTAACACCTTTCCTCTCGGTTTATGGGAGTGATTTTGGTAAAAGGGACGGAAATGTGTAACATGAAACTGGGGAAGCGCTTTGACCAATGAGCGCGCGCGGTGGTCTAATGTTTTTCACTACGAGACTATATTATGGCCTCTTTCGTTTAATAGAAATAATGATTTGTCATGGAGGTTGTATTTTGTCATAACATATTATGAATACAATGACCCTCATTCTATTTTTACAAGCTTTTTATTAACTTGCAATGTATGTTTGTTTGTCTGGGTGGAATCTTGCAACTGAATTTTAAACTTATTCCCCTCAACTGATTGAGCTGAAATTTGGAAAGATGTAACTTCGGTGACAATGCAATAATATGGTACCATGGAGGTGGTCTCATGATGGAGGCGGATGCTAGACAACGGAACTTTTGAATGGATTATAGTAGGCTACTAGTGTTTATGCTCATTTGAATCTGCTTGCGGTTCCGATTATGAATTTTATAAAAGCTTGTTTTGAAAAAGTAATTTATAAACAAAAAACTTATTAAATTTACTTACTGTCGCATTTACGGAACCGTTATCGAGTTTTTAATCACTCTTATCATGATCTTTCAGAGTGATGAATTCGGTAGATAAGATTAAGATTTGCTTTGTGTTTTCTATTTTGTTTGTAATTTTTTGTTTATATGGTGTACAATAAAAATGATGTGTAACATCATTTTTATTACCTTACGAGCCTTACAGTAGCCGTGATGTGTAACATCATATGCGGCTACTGTAAGGCTCGTATTTTATTTATCATAGAATTTCGCACGTTTCGATTAGGCAGCATGTAAATGCTCCTTATTTTATAATTGACATACCTACGAATCAACCCTATGGCCGCCTCTATGTAGGTGAGAATAAATATTTCCCTGCTGTATTGGAGGCGCGGGCGGATGCAACGCACGCTCGCTTTGTCTCTTTGTTATTTTAACACGCCAGAAATAATTTGAAAAAAATGGTTATTATATTCAAAATGGTATTTATACAGCTTTGCGGGGATGCTTTATGCATTAGTTCTTGCGGACATAAGGTCTTATAAAATAGCATAATACATGAATTGGTTTGATGAATTTTATACAACTTATACGTATAATTATATATTTACAGGCTTCCGCCCGAGCTTCGCACTCGTTTTTTGTCATAAAAACATTATCCTCCTTCTGCGCAGTCGGGTTAAAAGTAGCCTTTGTCTCAGTCATAATCTATCTACACATGGAAATCGTAACAAGCAGACAGACAGAGTTACTTTCGAATTATTAATATTAGTATAGACAAAGTTTATTTAGAGAGAGGATATACAAGTACTTTTTTACTTCAATCTTTGCGTTATTCATATAGACAATAGCCATTTAAAGGTAATTTTTTGCATATATATTTTATTAAATCACTTAAACTAGTCATGCCATTTTCTTGATATTTATTAATATTCTGAAGCAAAAATTCACATGGGAGACTAAATTGTACCTGGTGATAGCATTTCTCATTTTAGATACTTTGTGTATTTTCTAAACAAAACACTTCTTCGGCAAGAGATAGCTGGATCTTTAGTTCACAGCATATAAATAAACATTGAAAGAACACAATTGATAGAGGTACAATGATGACCTTATCGCTTTAAGCGATCTCTTCTAAGCAACCTTTGGGTGGACCAAAGGGGCAATCGCGCTAATTTTGAACGGTATTACCAAAGCTATTAGTAATTATTTGAATTGAAATAAATTAGTCTTTCTTTGGAAGAGAAGTTTATGCTATTTTTTGAAAACACTTTAACCAAAAACGTTTCGTCCAGAATAGCGCGATACCATTTTTGACATAAGCCAAACCAAAAACAAATACGTTCCGTTCTAACGTTTAAACCGTTCAATATTAACGTGATTGGGCCGCTGATCTTTATGAACTAATGAAGACGGTGGCGCACTAAAAACGTTAGAAAAGTTCAGATAGAAAGAAGACATTTTATTGCACACCGTAAAACAAAACAGATTAAGAGAACATAAATGTATGTCTTACAATTTGCGGCCTTATAGCTAAATAATTAGATGGTGACATACCATTTTGCCGGTGCGAGTACCATAATATAACATAATTTAATTTTACTTTAATTATTAGCTGAATGTTTTCTTTAAATCTGAGTTTGTTTTTGTGTAAAACATGTTTGCCTCAAGAACCAGTTTAATCCGTGAGTCAGCTACACAAAACAAACTTTCTAGATTGGGTTCCACAGACTCCCAACATGAAGGCGGTAACTCTTACAAACTTTGATATTTACTTTTCGGTGATACTTGTATACTAATTTCCTAATTATCCCGTACAATGTTTCTTTTGATGCGGCTAACATTGCCATATTTTAGCCATTTGGGCCAATGTACAAACTGGAAGGTGCTTCGATTCTTACACAATCGTTCAGTGACAATTCACTAGATAACTGAACAGCAGAAATGTCTAATCATATGCGTATCGAATTACTTACGTCTTATTATTGTCAAAAAATCAATAAAATTGCTTAATGAACTTGACCGCATCAAAATGATGCTTTTATATTCTTCTACCCATTTATATTATGCCCGTGAAGTCAAAAGTATATCACCAAAATGCCGCATTTTATTCACAGGATCAAATCGAGCGCGAATAGGTTCTCTAGACAAGCGTGTTTCATCTTTGACCACACCATCACTTATGATCAGATGAGTTAGTGGTCAAGCGCCTGACGCGATTATTTTGAATAATTGACAATAAAAAAATGCGTGCCATTTCAATTAAACGAGTATTTTATTTTCTTTGAATAACAACCAGAACAAAATTAAAATAGTACACTAACTAGTGGTTCACCCCGAACTGAGATCGCGTGAGTCTCCCATACTCGTAACACAAAAAAAAAAATTCTTAAAGCGACTCGCGCAACGATGCCTAAACGTATTTAGTGGCTAAATATAATATAGGGAGTTGTCAAATAATACAAATACGTAAAATTTAAACAGTTAAGTCGCTAAATACGTTTGAGGAGCCACGAAATGCGCAGCCAACTTACTTGACCTACAATTTCATTCAAATTACAGGTAAGGGGAGTCATGTTAATTAGTTTCACTGTGCAAAGAACCTATATAATAATTATTATTTGTATGGAAAGAATAAAAAATATAAGAATTATAACAACAGAATGTTTGATCTAGCGAAGCGATATCTCCAAATCAACTTGGGCAAATAAGCGTTGTATTTATGTATGTATTTTTGTTTGTCCGAGGATAACTGTCGAAGCGTTTATCCGATCATCGTGTTTGGTATTTAGGTATGCAGTAATGGCATAATTTTGCTGTGACTAAATGAGATAAAAAACTCGGGGGGTTGTTGAGATATTGGGGTTCAAGTGGGGTAAAAAAACAAAATGAGACTATCCAGTCAAATAGCACGTCGCATAAAAGGTTTTTATGGGTACATTTTGATCCCGTTTTTATTTTTAGTTTAATCCTTGTAGTTTTTAAGTTATTAAACATAATAAAAACAAAACTTTGACAAAATTCACAGGGTAGGTACACCAGTGACTACACAGTGCTGAAATTTGTATTGCATGTAGCTTTAGCGACACAAATATAGGGAAAAGTCTGAAATCCAGAATGACAGCAATTTCTACCCCAAAAAAGAAAAACTAATCAACATGAATTCCCGTTCTTTGGTTATTCATTTCGTGGCACTAGTTTGATAGTAAAAGATTAGGTACAAATAATATTTTTTAGTTTTTATCGGAGGATTAACAACAAAGAGTTACCCACTTTTGATCAGACACCACGTAGCTAGCATAACTTTAAATACTCTATCATAAGATAGACAAAGGCAAGATAGTTCATGTCAACTGTCGTTCCAATTGACACATTAATGTGACGCGTAGATTAACAGGTAAGAACTGGCACAATCCCTCGTAATCCAAGATAATCCAACCGAAAGAACACGGCGGCGGCAAGATTGTCTGTCTGCAATACATACATAACATATACATAATGGAGTAAATAAGCTAATTTCAGTGAAATACTGAGAGAGTAAACTTGTATAGCCTTCCTCATTGCTTCGTTGATTAAATGTAAGTCGCAATCATATCAGTAATTGGTCTGGATCTTTGAGAGGAAAACAAATTAATAATAATAAGGGACCTTTCCTTGAATATAATCTTTTTGAAATTATACTTCTGTTGGCTCGTTTGGAAAAAATTATAACAGTAAAATTTTTACGATGCACGCGCACACCGACAGCCAAACAGCGACATGGTGAAATTAGCTACAAACAAAGAGTTATAGCATACGAGATGAAATCTTTAGCTATTTGTTATGTTACGCCAATGAAGTATAACTTTTTACGTGCGTACATAAGTAAACACACTCATTTTTTTGGACATAAATGAACCACATTCCTCTAATTACAATGTGAAGCTTGATGTGAAATGTGAGTTCATTCCAAATTCATTACAAAATACTTATTTTTGAAATTAAATTGTAACTGTTTACTAGAGACAGTGTGTAAATATGAATCATCGTTCAGATCATACCTGCTAGCATTTATTAGTTTATCACCATCGTCATTCAGTCGTAAGACGTCTAATTTTGAACAAATCTTGTTAAAAAAATCTGTGAATGCGAGGGATAACAACAATTTCGAAAGTCCGGTTTTTAAGAAAATCAGTGCAGTGTAATTTGATACCTTTGATCCATCGATAGCTTCAGCTCAACTTATCCTAAGCAAACATAAGCTCGGTTAAACTCAACAACCATGGAGTAGGCTTATATTTTGCTGGTTTGACTTGATAAAGGCTTAATATAATTTCGAAGTTGGCTTGTTTCGGTATTTAGGCTAAGAATGATTTTTGAAGCTTATCCCTTTCAAAATCACTAATTCAATAACTCAGAGATACCATAAACATATTTTTACCTTCTTCTTTATCTATACCTATAATTATGTACATTTATTAACCTGATTTTTTTTTTTACATTATTTCTCCATAAAATATACAAAAGGAACAACTGAATAATTTGAAGATCGCATACGATTTAAAGATAGCTCAACTATCCTAGATCACTATCAAGAGCCCAATTCTACTAAAACAATCACTTCACTATGACAATGGTATCGTCGCAAAATGGCCTCTATAGATATCTTATAGAAGTGTCCCCAAGACACTGGCGGCATTGCGCCGCTGAATTGCAATGCATATGCGTTGACCCTAATATGCGCCAGCTCTTGGATCACACGTAGGTTATTTGTCATACAATTTTGTTCATAGTTTAAGTTAATTGTAAAGAATGCATTTCTCAATTATTATGATTTTTACTTTTAAGGCTACAATAACGTTACTAAATCGTAGAAAATAATTGCAGCAATAATAAATACCTCAAGTATGGGCTCTGTAGACGACGTACCTCGCGAACCTGTAATAAAAACATACACAGATAATCATACGTTTAATTAAAATATCTATCAATTATAAAGTAATATAATAATAAAATTATATGGTATAAAGTGCTCACTAAGTGTCCTAGTGTGCTCATCAGCAAGTGGACCGATAACTACAGCGCGAACTGTTACACAGAAAAAGCTTGGCTGAATTCCTATACAATGAGGCAAATAAATCTCAGCGCCGGTTTGACTCATCTAAATAATCAATCCGATTGCCGTAAGAAATCTGAAGACCAAATACCGCACTCAGTTCTACTCGGCGATAAGCATGACGTCACAAACAGCTGTAATTTTTTGAAGATTAGCAAACATAAGCTACCATAGTGCGCGCGATGACAAAAGATTGCTGGCGCTTCGTACGGGTCAACAAGCTGTCTGCATAAATGTCTACTAGTTGTGATGTATATGTGTGACAGTGAAAAATGAAGTGTTAACGTAAATCGCCCCTAAAGACAATAATTCGTAGTAAAAATGAACCTTGTGCCACCCTCACACCGCTAGGTTAGTACACGGTGCATGTTCGTCAAGAAGCCAGTACTCAACAATGCCGGAGTGTGCTATGGTAACAGTACAATAGCTGAGGTGCTCCCATACACACGCCTCAAGCTGCCAATCCCACCATGACTGCGTCCGCGCCACCACCGCCAACACCCTTCCACTGGCTGCCACGCACAAAGGCACCTGCGAGCTCTCAGCTGTTTCATCGCCACGCCAAATACCCACAGATATGAGTTCAAATGAATGTATTTGTTATAAGCCAGATAATGCGATAATCACAGGCCCAAAGAATGACGAACGAATTGGTGTGAAAATATTTCATGTTTGAAAGCATTGGTCTAAATAACAAACCGAGACAAACAAATCGAGAGCAATCAAAGTTGATGAAAGTTCTGCTAAAATAGTAAACGGAAAATGAGAAGTCGGCTTACCGTGGAAAAATAAAAATTCTAAAATAAAGAGTTCATTTTGCAATGTTTATCGTCGACTAAGAACGATAGAACGAAAAATGTCAACTAATCAAGGATTTACTTCGAGATACAAAGAACAAGTTCTACGAGTACATTTGTTCGCCAATGATTACCCCTGTAAGATCGGGTCTAATGAAGATAACCATAGAGCTATGAAAGTATGGTACTTACCTTTGGAGTGGGCAACCCAAACAAGAAAAAATTGCGACTGGTATTCGACACCGCCGCTGCTTCTTCTGTTCAATGCCTAAATTACTACCTACTCTAAGGTCCAGATCTACTTGAATCCTTAGCATCATGTTACGATTTCGAGAACATCCAATCGAAAATAAAAGATATTCGCATATCAAAATGGTATTTTCATTAGAAAAAAATATTTTCTGTGATGCCTCCCAACCGGTTACGCCGCTGTAGCCTGCTGGCACATACACACAGATAATACAAATGCCTGCGTATCATTTATCACCAGCAAAGCAGTGTTGCAGCTATAAAATCTACTTCTATTCCTTGGCTATAAATACGGTGCTAAACAGGGTGCTGTACTCTCGTGCTATCTCGCTGATGTTAAACAAAAAGATCACAGATTGCAAATAAGAAATATTTTTGGATTGATTCTATGACTGGATAAAAAATGATCTTACTCGGTTCTAAAGGCATCAACGGAAGACTAGCGCAGGTTCTAACGTCCTGCAGACGCTGAGTTGTGACCTTTTTGCAACCAATTTTTTTAACTTTTATGTTGTTTTATGTGTATGTACTTATTGTGTTGATACCTACACTATATTGTTTTAGTTATTAATAAGTTTTGGAAATGTAAATCATGATTTAATTTGATTTGATTTGAAATTGCTAAACATTCTGCGCAAACAGACTTAGTGAAATTGATAAATTGAGTAAACTAATGAATCTAATAAACCTTCCTTTTAAATTCTTGCTACATACGGTCCGAGAAGAACATACCAGATATAGCTACAACAAAATATAGATTTTAAATTACATAACGATTGTCATTCCAAGGTCCTAAATTCCTGTACGAAAAGGCTGGAGACGAGCATACGAGACATTCAGTTGAACCGATAGAGACCTTGTCTGTATTTGTTCGGTATTTCCTTAATATAACTTCCAAACATTTTTCTATTTCACGATTAAACACCACTCCACGCGCCATATCCTCTAAAAGTTCTATAAAGTATTTAATCAATTACCCGAACAAGCCAAACGGAAGGGTTATGTTTTTAGCAGTCTATGCATGCGTGAAAGCTATGTATGTTTGTATTTACCTATGTTACAGCGTAGTGTCTAAACTACTCATACGATTATGATGAATGATGTGAGGTGTCCATAGATTCGTTATTATGGTGCGGGTGACGATATAGGCTACATTTTTACCCAACTACGTGAAAACCAAAAGGAAGGGTTATTAGCAGTCTATGGATGTATGTTCTACCGTAGCGCCTAAACTGCGCATTCGATTTTGATGAATGAGAGGTCAGTCGATTTGACATTATGGTCCGGGTGACACAGGTTACCATCGTCAAAGGTACTTATTGCGTGGTCGGGCTTAAGATTTTAAACTAATAATATTACTTGTTTTATAGTATATTCTTAAAAGGTTTATGTGTTCTTTATAGGTGATTTACTGATTTAAATATAAAAACGTATCATATACCATGCATTGATAATAAATTAAAATAACTAGTGGTTCGCCCCGAAC
The DNA here is from genome assembly GCA_963924445.1 of Philereme transversata. Classification (NCBI taxonomy): domain Eukaryota; kingdom Metazoa; phylum Arthropoda; class Insecta; order Lepidoptera; family Geometridae; genus Philereme; species Philereme transversata. The sequence goes on along the minus strand of OZ004337.1, from coordinate 8,727,714 downwards.
TGAGATCTCACAAATCTCCCAAAATAAATATTATTCGTAGGGCGACTTGCACAACGATGCCTAAACGTATTTAGTGGCTAAATATGATTTAAGGAGTTGTCAAATCATACAAAAACTTCAAATTTAAACATGTTTAGTCGCTAAATACGTTTAGTGATCTTTGTGCATGCCGGCTTTAATCTTTGACTAATAAATTGGTGCCACGAAATGCATACCCAACCTACTTGACCTACAGTTTCATTCAAATTAGATGCAACGGAGGTTCTTGTTAATTGGTTATATTTTTTGGGGTACAAATGGCAGTTATTCTGGATTTCAGACTTTTGCCTATATTTGTGTTACTAAAGCTATACGAATACCAAATTTCAGCATTGTGGGGTCACTGGTGTACCCTGTGAGTTTTGTCAAAGTTTAGTTTTTATTATAGCTAATAACTCAAAAACTACAATAATTAAACTAAAAATAAAAACGGGGTTCAAATGCACTAATGAAAACCTTTCATTTGACGTCCCATTTGACCTAATAGTCTCATTTTCATTTTTTTTACCCCTCTTAAACCCCAATATCTCAACAACCCCCCGATATTTTTAGCTCATTGAGTCACACCAAAATTGTGCCAACACTACATACCTATATACCAAATTTCATGATGATCGGATAAACGCTATGAAATTTATCCTCGGACAAACAAACATACATACATACATACAACGCCGATTTGCCCAAGTTGATTTGGAGATCTCGATTGGCTCGATCAATAAACTAGAAGTAGTCCGCGTTTGTATGTGTATCATTGTCTAAGGATGACTTGAGAGTTGAAACAGATACCTTTGTAAATATAAGTAGTAGGTGCAAACAGGACAAATTAAAAAGCGCAGCGCTATCTTGACAAACTTAAATCTTTAGCAATACCGTATACCTATTGTTTTCAGACGTCACTATAGAATTACAGGATTCGATGGCAACGTTCAAACGCTTAATTGAGCAGACAGATGTACGAGTAAGAACGGTTTGAATGCGTCCGATTTATAGGGCTCGCGATAAACCCGTATGTTGGGCACCATTCGTCCATTAGCTGACACGCTGAGAGGTACCTTGTGAGAACGTAGAATGTTGTAGCCTTACGCATTGAAATTATTATTGTTTAAAGTAGGACCTTATAGATGGAAAGTGGTTATGAAGTGATAATAGATAGATAACTTTTTATTAAATTACCACACAAATAGAAATAATGCAAAAAATAATTACTAGGCTAGAATAAATAAGGCAATACAACCCTATAGGTAGGTAGTGATGGCACAATTTTGGTGTGACATAATGAGCTAAAAATATTGGGGGGTTGTTGTGATACTGGGGTTCAAAAGGGGTAAAAAAAAGTTAAAATGAGGCTATTAGGTCAAGTGGGACGTCAAATGAAAAGTTTTCATTAGTACATTTGAACTCCGTTTTAACTTTTAGTTTAATTTTTGTAGTTTTTGAGCCATAAAAAAAAAACTTTGACAAAATTCACAGGGTACACCAGTGACCACACATTGCTGAAATTTGGTATTCGTGTAGCTTTAGTGACATAAATATAGACAAAAATCTGAAATCCAGAATGACTGCCATTTGTACCCCAAAAAAAAATTAACCAATTAACAAGAACCCCCGTTACATATAATTTGAATGAAACTGTAGGTCAAGTAGGTTGATTATGCATTTCGTGGCACCAATATAGCCGGCATGCACAAAGATCACTAAACGTATGTAGCTACTAAACATGTTTAAATTTCAAGTATTTGTATGATTTGACAACTCCTTAAATTATATTTAGCCGCTAAATACGTTTAGACATCGTTGTGCAAGTCGCCCTAAGAATAATATTTATTTTGGGAGATTCGCGAGATCTCAGTTCGGGGCGAACCACTAGTTTAATCTCGATGGCTTTATCGATTAAAGTTCTGTAAAATAACCAGTTTAGTCTTAACAAAACACACTAATATAAATACTAACGTCATCTGCAGTCATCCCCACCAACTAATTTGTTAATCGACATGACTGAGCTCACCGTCCATCCGATTACGCTTTCATTGAACCAGTGCTATAATTGGATTAGCTTTGTATAAAAATACTTAGTTTTTTTGTTAATTTCAATTTCACACACAGTAGCCACGCGGATTACGACACCGCACCGGTATCGACTGAATAAAAATTTCGAAAAACGATCGCCCGGGTACTGTACCGTGGAAATTTTGATGGGCTGTTATTACACAGTCCGTTTCAAACGTATTGTGTGCGAACGCTGCCTACAAAAATAGTAATATTTTGTGTTGTACGCCGTTGCAGCTATCCTACGTGTGCTTCTATTCAGAATGCACTTTGATTAGGTGGTGATTTAAAAAGGCGTGTAATGTTTTGCGGAGACTGGCAAATGAACCATCTACTACATTTGTATGTGTTAAGTTTTAATAACAAGTAGATAATCATTTATAATGAACATATATTTTACCTTTTATATTATAATCCGGAACAAGACTGTTTTGCAATACTTGATATTGGCATCTGATAGAAATAGAAACATATTTATTGTGACCATAAAAGCTACATAGATGTGTTGTGTCCCTGTTTCCCAGAAAAGCGTAAGCTGTTGCCTAGGAAACAGTTCTCTCCTAAATGGCATGCTATAAATATTAGGTACAGTCTAGTACGTGAAAAGGAAATAACAAAACAATCAATGAAATGTGATGTCGGAGCGCACATGCTTGCATGTATGCGAATGCATCAGTGTGTAAGTGAGTATATGTGTGTGTGTGTGTACGCAAACAACAACTTACGCACGCAAACAAAACACCCACAGTGTTTTGTTTGCGTGCGTGTTTATGTGAGGGTGGGTTTGTTTGCGTGTATGAGTGTGTATATGTTTGTTTGTATGTATGTTTGTGTGTATGTGTGCGATTGTGTGTGTGTATGTTCAAGTTTATTTAAGTAAGTCTTCTATACCGGCATAATCAAACGTATCTAATCATTGCGTTAATATGCCTTTTAATTGGTCATTCCTTACTATATTTGAATATATTGAGTTTAGAATCAAGCTTTGAACATAATCGAGGTGCGTTATAGTTATATTGTCTGCGAGCCAGAGAACAAATCAAATTGGGAATAGGGTAACGTTTAATTCTTCTTTCGGGTAAATTTAAAGTTGGAATCGTGAAGCGGTGATATCTGCGAATGCACCGAATATAAATGATAAAAATCGATTGTAGTTTTGGTAATAACAGTTAATTATAAAATTTAATACACGGTAACTAAATAAATAAATAAATTATACTCGACATTTCACACATCACTATCTATCCCCATACCTACCTATAATAAATAAATAAATAAATATTGCTGGACATTTCACACAGCGCTATCTAGCCCCAAACTAAGCAGAGCTTGTACTATGGGAACCAGATAACTGATAGAATACTTATATACATTTTTTTGTAAATACATACTTATAATATATAGAGAAACAACCAGACCCGGAAAAAATATCTGTAGATCATGCATGCGTCTCAGCCGGCTATGCCACGGAGGTTGTCAAACTATTCAATTAGTTGAATATTTCCCAACAAAAACTTTAACCTTAGTAATATAAGTATTCGCTATAAACCCAACTATATAGTTTAGTATAAAACGTCTGGGTTGAGGATCGTCAAATTAGCTAGAAGTGAAAGCTGTGCTATTCTAGTCACGCTGAACAAGAAGTCTGACATTTTCAGCTTATCAAGTAACTTCAGCGGATTTCCCTCCACTGGTAACTCCGTCGTTGACGTCAGCGTCACGATAACGAGACGAGACACGTTACGGAATAATAGACCTTCACCTGCATACCTAGTGGCTGTTTTATGTTCCATAGTGCGCTGTGGTCGTCGCATCCAATTAACTTCAGTTGTCTGTATGGCTTGTAATGTACGGTGAAATATCGAAAGCCTGATGAGTAGCCGCCACTGCACTGCGTACGGACGTTGGGTAATTTACCCACTGGACGCTGTAATAAACAACTGCTTTTGCTCGCCAATGGACCGAGTCCAAGCTTGGTAAATGGTTGTGCATCCGTTTTGTAAGCGATGATGTAACAATAGATTCCTCTTTTTCATAATGAGAACAGCAGGTGCCATGGCTAATACTTGAAGGTTGAAGAGGCTTTAACGCATATCTCGAAGTGACGCAAAGCAGTGAATAGAAAAAACTGTGTAATAGGCGATGAATACCACTTAACATCAGTTAAACCATTTGCTTAATACATCTACAGGGTCTATAAAGAACATATGCTTTTTGCCTGTGTTTTACTATAAAAAATATAAAAATAAAATATAGCTGGACAATTCACACAGCGCTATCTAGCCCCAAACTAAGCAGAGCTTGTACTATGGGAACCAGATAGCTGATAGAATACTTATATACTTTTTTTTGTAAATACATACTTATAATACATAGATAAACAACCAGACCCGGATTAAATATCTGTAGACCATACAAACATTTTTGTTCCGCGGCGGGAATCGAACGCGCTACCTCCTGCGTTTCAGCCGGCTATTCGCCCACTGCACCATGGAGGTCGTCAAATAAATTTGACACTTTGTATAAAAATTACAAACGATAATATAAATATGGGTTCATGAATTAAATTGAAACATTGTTGATCGTAAAAACGATAAAATGTGAGAAGTCCAAAATTTTTAATATAGATTGACATAAATCACGAAAGTTTTCAAAGTGAAATAACAAACTTTAATAGGTTTATAAGCCTAATCATATTTGTTATATTCAAAGAAAAAATACCTCTTAAGAGCTCAGTGTTAGTCAGATGCGGAAAACTATAAATAAATAAATAAAATAAATATTACTGGGCATTTCACACAGCGCTATCTAGCCCAAACTAAGCAGAACTATGGGAACCAGATAACTGATAGAATACTTATATCCTTTTTTTTTTGTAAATACATACTTATAATATATAGAAAAACACCCAGACACGGAACAAATATGTGTAGATCATGCAAACATTTGTTCCGCGGCGGGAATCGAACCCGCTACCTCCTGCGTCTCAGCCGGCTGCGGCCCACTGTGCCACGGAGGCAGTCAACTATAGTTGCAATATGTTTAGGATGTTTCAACGTAACCATCTAACGCGGCGTCGGCCGTCATTCAAAATTGTAAGGCAGTCTATACAGTCCTGAATTTGCGTATTGGCGTCCAGACACTATACAGATCTAGTTTCTGCCCGCCCAGCCTGTCTTTATGACCTACATGCTTACACACGAAATGAGCCCTGTATAAATGCGCCGTTATTATGAGATATTTAATTAAAATTGTAGAAACATTTCTAACGATAAATGTAGGAATGAATAAGAGATATTCAGCTTTGATAATTCTTCTTACTATTAGTATGGGTGTTGTTATTATTGTGGGTACTTTTACGGTATCCCAGAATAGCTGTTTGGCTGGTAGGGGTTGGGGGGGGGGGGGGCGGTCGACTACTACAAAAACGGCAACTTCGAAAAAGATTTGTTTTTGGAAGACCTATTCAACTCACACAATGGGGTCCGTGAGTAAAAAAAATTGCCCCCAACTATATAATAAAACGGCTTTAACTGTTCGGGAAGACAGACAAACAGACGGACATGGCAAAAATATAACAGTTCTGTAGTCACAACGGGTGGTTCAAGCGATTTCTTCTCGACAATCTCGGATAGAGATTATATTGAAACGATTGTCGGAAATTCACACACGGCTACACATCAAGCTATACATTTCCAGTCTATGCTGACCTCTCATTGTACGGAAAACCTACACAATGCGAGGTCAGCTTATACTGGAAATGTATAACTTGCGGTGTAGCCGTGTGTACATAACAATGTTTATATTAAAGGCTAATTTTTAATTAAATAAGTAATCCATTCACATAATCAAGATCTGGATATACTGCCCCGTCTGCACTTACTTAAACAAGTAAGTTAATCTCAGATAAACTTCCACACAAACGCCAACTAATCCAAGTTCAATTAGAGTTTGTTCAGTACCACTAAAAATAACAAACAAACGATCTCAAAGCAATGGTACACACACTACACTGCACTGAATGCCAGAAATCCTCGAATAGATGTTTGAAAGCATTACTTACAATTACAAAGTCGTAGGTATTTCAGTTACATTGTTGCTAACTTTTCAATAGAGCAGATGTGAAATTCAATATTCCTTTGTGATTTGGTACAGAAACGAGGCATTGAGATTTGTTGCGGGGTTGGCTATATATCGCGGTGCTTTTCCATCAATCCTGTGAGTCTAGTTGGCACAGCATAATGAAAGAATAGCTGGTTTTTTCCCATAAACGGGCCAGTCTGTCATCCATCACATAGGCATATTACATATACAGTAATGTAAGTGAAAACATACAAAATGTCATTTAATTAACTCTTTTTCTGGAAACAACGGGTTCAAATTAGGGTACGTATTAACTTAAAAAAGAGGTTAGTATGCAATGTAACTAAATTAACGTGTATTTGGGGTATCTACCTCACGTATATGAATGTTCGTGTGATTTTTATTGTTCACATACCCCACCGATCATGTTGGGTACTATTGAATAGGTCTTTAATAAACACTACATAATATGTAGGTCTTTGAAACCATACTTTAAAAACATAATATGTAGTGTTTTTTAAAGACCTATCAACAAGTGGTTATAGTCTTACCCAAGTGGTAGCTGGAAAGGGGTGGACCCTTTCCACTTAAACCGCTATTCTTGGTTACCTAAAAAGTATCCACAACAATAGCACTTACCTATGCTGTTAGAAGAATTATTGATCGAGCGAAGCGAGATCTCCAAATCAACTTGGGCTGACCGGCGTTGTATGTATGTATATATTATATGTTTGTTTGTCCGAGGATAACTTTCGAAGAGTTTATCAGATAATCGTAGTAGGCATCATCAGGTAGTGATGGCACAATTTTGGTGTGACTAAATTAGCTGAAAATGTTGTTGAGATATTGGGGTTCAAAGTTTTTGTAGTTTTTGAGTTATTAGCCATAATAAAAAAGCATGTGTGCAATTCACACGTGGTAGAAGTGAAACCTTCAAAAATTTTGGTTTCCGGATAATGAGACGAATGTAAAATTTCGGGAAGATGATAATTGTAGGTTTTAGTAATGGTTAAATTAATGCAAAACTAAATAATTGTTTTATATTATATTCGTATATATTACATAGATTTATTCAGACTCAGAGCTTACATATTCGATAAATGATACAAGAGGCTTATGGTAACTATGGTAACTAAACTGTCGCTTTTTCGTTTCATCGGCTTTCAAATCACAATGATGCTGAAGAAGTTTTCACCTCAAAACTGAGATTTTACGAAATTCACAGGGTACACCAGTGACTCCACAGTGCTGTAATTTGATATGCGTGTAGCTTAAGTAACACAAATATGGGCAAAAATTGAAATCTAGAATAACTGCATTTTGAACCCCAAAAAAGAAACCAATTAACATGATAATTGGATGAACTCCCGTTACCTGCAATTTGAATGAGACTGTAGGTCAAGTAAGTTGGATATTTATTTCGTGGCACTATTTTGATAGTCAAAGATTACGAATAATATATTTTTGTTTTTATGGGAGATCTCAGTTTGTAGGGCGAAAATATAGGCCATAAACTAGTAGGTCTACTCAGCTTTAACTAGTTAAAACTGAGTAGATACTACCTACTAGTTTATGAGCCAACTTATGTCTGTAGTTTGGTTTGCAAACAATTCATACAATATAAAAATCTAAAAATCTGTAAAATCTTTCCTCTCGGCTTGTGGGAGTGATTTTTGGTAAAAGTGACGGAAATGTGTAACAGGAAACCGGGGAAGCGCTTTGATTAATGAGCGCACGCGGTGGACAGATGTTTTTCACTACAAGACTATATTATGGCCTCTTTCATTTAATATAAATAGTGGTTGAATGGTTGGGTGGTTGTTGGGGACTTGTTTGGTTGAACTGTCATGGCGCGGCTGAGTTGCTGTTTTACCGACCCGAGCTCGTCCAGTTGAGCCACCTATATTAGGTTTTTAATAAAATCGAGTATTCGTCTTACCCACACTATGCATCTTGATCGGGCTTCCCCTACGGTTATTCGCATTTACGGAGGTGTTATCGAGTTTTTAATGACCAACTTTCAGAGTGATGAATTCAGTAGATAAGATTAAGATTTGCTTTGTGTTTTGAGACTGTAAGGCTCGTATTTTTTTTTGTTTCTCTATTAAGTTACTCCCAACTGACTGATCTAGCTGTTTTCTCCATACTATGATAGTCTAGGAGCTGGCACGTCACACGTGGTATCAATACCTATCACCAGACGGTAGTTTATAACCGTGGATTAAGCTTTAGCTGGACTATTTACTATAGGATATGCACTGCGCAATTTCGCGTCCACAACACTAATACAAATTATACCTATTCTCGGTACTATCTCATCATCATCATATTGTAGCGTTATAATTCTCTCCTGTAAAAGAAGAGAGCTGTAAGCCAAGTTGAATTTAGACTTAAGTAACTGTTTTAAAAGAAAGAGCGATTTTACAATGTGTTATGTTTTAATACAACGATTGACTGTTAATACGATTCTTATCAAAAACATTTATAGTCCCACTATGGTGCTCACACACGATGAATCCGGGAGTCTGTAGGTCCGGTAGAAAGCGCGCTGGTTAAGGGCTAGTGGAACCTCTAGCCTACGTCGACGAGAGGCCGAGAAGACGAAGTAGCTCCACCGTGATCTCCAGGTCTGTAATGAGCAAAGGTCTCCAGCCTCGAGGGTCTAAGAGGGAGACGTGAGGACTCCAACCTCGAGGGGGTCAGGCTCCCAGGCTCAAGCCGGTATGGCTTCGCCGTCAAGAACAAACTGTTTTCGGGCTGCGCTGACTGATTGATAAAATGAGACTGTTTGAAGCGTTACTCTATGAGATCTTTTACCCTCTCTTCCCAAGTCCAGACTGTCTTTTTAAGGATGCTTTCGATGTCATACGGACCTGTTCCAAAATAAAATTACAAAATTATAGTTAGCGGCCAGTACAGCCTTACATCAAATTCGGAGGTTCTATGTAAATTCCAAGTAAAACCTTACAGTTTTACCAAGCATTAGAACTAAAAATATATAATGTCTAAATGTCATTTCAGTACCCATGTCAGGTCTGTTTATTTTTGTGTTTCTAGTCCTAAAAAGATAAAATAAATATAGCATCATTGTGACAAGAAAATTCTGCTCGTTCCACTCATATAAAAATGTAAAATAGTGGGCATTTTAAGGTTTCGAGAATTCATTTAGAGTTTTCTGACCAAAATATAGATGAAAATGTTAAAGTATGGTAAAAGGAAACACAGAATCTGTCTCCCCATGTAAGTATTTACATTAGATAACGTGAATATAGAATAGAATAGAAAACGCTTTATTGTAAATCACACTTAATATAAAAAAACAATATAAAAAACAAACAATACACGCAGAAATACAAGTGGTGGTCTTATCGCTAAAAGCGATCTCTTCCAGACAACCTTTCGATGGACTGGATTTCACGAGAAGGCTATAGGACGGTAGCTTTTAATAAAAATAATTAAATATTGAATAAACAGTGTACTTACATAAACAAAAAAAAAATATATATATATATATATAAGTATTCATCAATGGATTAGGTACATACATATTAATATAGTGTAGTACATAAATATTCCATCCTAATAATAGAAAAGGTATATTAAATAAAATACAATAAGTAGGTACATGTAGGTACATATAGATGCATAATAGAAGGGTGAAATAAAACCTAGAGTAGCGATAACGTAACGATAGATAAGAAAATAAGAAATCAGCATTGTAGCGTAGACAGATGTTTAAATAGAACTGTTTTAAAGATGGGAAGGGATTTGGCCGTTCTAATGTGTTCTAATGTGAATCACGATTAAAATCTGGATAAAAGGCGAGTGATATTACAATACCAGCTACAGTGTCCACTGCTGAACATAGGCCTCCCCCATAGATTTTCAGAGCGACCGATTTTATGCGGCCTGCACCCAGCGGCTCCCACCAACCTTTAACAGGTCATCTTTTCATCTAGTGATGGGCCGTTCTACGCTTTATTTAAATATTTTAGTCGATCGCGATTTTTGATTGAGGGGAAAATAGGAGGGAAAAAGGGGGAAGTTTACTGTACCGTTATTTATCGACGGATTTCAATCAAATTTGAGAGGCACACTAAGGAATCCATTCTACACAATATGTTGCGAAAAAAATTCCAAAATGGAGGAGTAGAGGGGGTAAAATTGGGGGGAAGTTTGCTGTAGCGTTATATATGGACGGATTTGAATTTATGAAATTATTTCGGAAAATTTATATCTACCTAATACGATAGGGGAAAGTGTCGGTTATTGCATGATTATAGGGCTCGCGAGGTCCATTATTGGCCACCAAAATAAACTTAGAAATCCCATACATTCCAGAGCAATTGCTGTACTTACATTTTTTTTGTGTCTGTTCACTTATGTCTTCATGTGAATGTACCTATCCATCAAAACAAAGGCAGATTATTTTATTTTTTGATACATTTCGGAGAGTGTGCTGCGGAGCTTTTCAACCTGATCCCACCATCCCCATTCTATGATCGGACAACCAGACGCTCCGCAATGCGCCACCGCTACATGGTAGACATACCTCACATACGCACAAAGCGGTACTCTTCCACCTTTATTATGCGCACCGCCAAGGAGTGGAACGCCTTGCCTGAGTCTGTGTTTCCTGATAACTACAACCTAGGGATCGTCATGAGTGAATAGGTTTCTTCTAGGCAAGCGTGTACTATTGTAGACTGCATCATCGCTTACCATCAGACGAGATAGTGGTCAAACGCTAGCCTATAATTTATAAAAAAAAAACAAGATTAGACAAAATTAAATTTGAAATTAGAACGAGGCTAAAGACATTAAAATGAGAAAGTTTGGATGTTTGTTTATTTGTTTGTTACTCAATCAGGTGATAACGGCTGAACCGGTTTCGATGAAATTTGGTATGTACGTAGAATATAACTTGGATTAGCGCATAGGCTACTTTTTGTTGACAAACAACGCGTGCGAAGCCACTGGCGAAAGCTTTGAATATGCTTTGAATACAATCTCCATGATCAATCCTTATTTCCTTATAACTGAACCAAATCGAATAAAACCAAACTAAACTAGACTAATGAAAATTCTTTTATAAACTTTTTTTAATTTCCTCGCATTCGTGATGAAAACAAAAGTCATGTGTTATATATTAGGTACCGTCTTAGCGTCCCACAAAGTTTTGTTTTTATTACAATAAAAATCTGATATCTAATAATCTTAATTAATAGGTTTAGCTAAGCTTGCATAACGATATCCCTGTACGTAATTTGCGACTAAACATATTTAAATTTGACGTATTTGTATGATTTGACTCTAAATCATAGTTAGCCACTAAGTACGTTTAGGGATTGGTGGGCAAGACGCCCTAAATACGATCAGGCATCGTAAAGTGTTTGTGTGTAATGATAGCTACAAAGAATACAAAAATATCAACCAGCTTTTTATCCATTTTGTTACCTGCGCTAAGTGTCAAAGAGCATGAGCCCAGCGTCCGAGCTAATGCCTGATGTTCCGCTCAAAGTTTCTCTTTGTCTTCGGATCACAGCGCATTGTAGTCTTACGAGCTCCCAATCTGACGGCTACCACTTTAATGGTTATCGACTAAACTGAACCCGCTCTAAACTCCTGGGATTATAAATCATTCTACTTTTCATTCTGATCTCGTGTGGCCTGCAGCCAAAGGCTCCTAGCAACCTTTGCATCTAGTAGAGGCCCATATTAGGGTACATATTTATGATTCTTGTACACTCACCTACCTTTAAAATCATCTCTCTCTAGCCTCAAAGGTTTGCTGGAAGAAAACTAAGGTTAAGCTCGCCTTTGTCCTCTATTTCTGTAGTTTTTAATGTATTTTATTGCGTACAATAAATAATAAAGAAAGGGCCATCCTACGCTTCGCTTTCCAGTGCATGGTCTCCACTCTAGAACCTTTCAAGGGTGTTTTCCTATTTATTATAAGTATGTATTTACAAAAAAATAAGTATATAAGTATTCTATCAGTTATCTGGTTCCCATAGTACAAGCTCTGCTTAGTTTGGGGATAGATAGCGCTGTGTTAAATGTCCACCGATATTTATTTATTTATTTATTTTATTTTATTTCTGCCCCAACGGCCGTCAGTTCTTCGAACTATGTTCCCCACACACTGCCACTTCAGCTCGGTAATCTTGATTAGCCTTGAAATGTAAATCTGAAAAAGTTGAGATATTGCCAGTTGGCTCTCCTGAAAGCTCATTTCCATTGCTCCACTGTGTCTTTGGCCGATAACTGCTTCTATACTTCTTACTAAATAGGTCATCAGATTTATACGCACTACTTACCTACCTTAAAATCATATGGACTCCTTCATTAAATACCGCAACTCTATTAGGCACAAAACATTCATGGGACTAATAAAAATATTGTAATATTGAACCTTGCGATTATTTGGATAAAGATTATTTCAACTTGAACGAAACCCACAAGCGTCAGGTATCGTAGACATCCAGCTAATCCCAAACTGAAACTCCAACCAAATTATTAACTCTGAAACTAATAGTAAAGTAAACGAGCTGGCGTATCAAAGGCCCAATATTTTGTTAGCATAAAGGCGTTTGCAGACCGGTCGAGTTTCCGCAAGTATCCGCTACCATCCGCAAGTATCCCGGTAACCGCCTCTACGAAAACATTTTTCATAAAGCCTCTTGTGTGGGTGTAGTGAGGTATTAGAACAGGGGTAAACTGAGATACATATTTCATGGTATTGAGAGGCAATATAATCGTGGCTTTCACGGCTACAAGAAGCAAGGTTTTTTTTTGTCTTTCATTTATGGTCCACCTATTAATGTAAGCACTCGTACAAGTCGTAAGTAGGCGTTCATACATATATAGTGTAGCACCGCTCAAACAATATAAACATATCAGTGGGCATAACCGGCTGAAACGCAGGAGGGGGGTTCAATTCCCGCTGCGGGACAAATGGTTGCATGGACTACAAATATTTGTTCCGGGTTTGGGTATTTTTCTATATATTATAAGAATTTATTTACGAATGAAAATGTATATAAGTATTCTATCAGTTATCTGGTTTCCATAGCTTTGCTTAGTTTGGGGATAGATGGTGCTGTGTGAAATGTCCAGCATTATTTATTTATTTATAACTTTGTATGTTTAAATACAATAAACTGCAAAGGAAGGTTCATTTAACGATGACGACCTCCGTGATGCAGTGGGTGAATACACGCAGTAGGTTGCAAGTTCGATTTCCGCCTTGAAAATGTTTGCATGAACTAAAATATTTGTTCCGGTACCCTTATCACGTAAGCCAATTGCAGTCGCGTCGGTGTCACTGGTCAGGTCATCTCATTTACACCTAAGAGTGCGTATTTACGTGTGTAAAGGAGCTACAGCGACGTGACAGAAATTGGCTTACGTAATAAGGATACGGGTCTGGGTATTTCTCTATGTATCATAAGTTTGTTTTTACAAAAAAAACAGTTATCTGGTTCCCTTAATACAAACTTTGCTTAGTTTGGAGCTAGATAGCGATGTGTGAAATGTCAAGTATTATTTATTTATATATGCCTTGACTGCGGATTAAAGTTGAAGAGGAAGTACCTATTGAGCAAGCCATCATCATCATCCACAGCTCATAAATACCCACTGCTGGATGTAGGCCTCCCTTTGTAAACACCACCCTTCCCGGTCCAGTGCTGCGCGCATCCAGGACTTGCCCGCGACTTTCTTTATGTCGTCGACCCACCGCGCCGTCGGACGTCCTGGACTTCTTAGATCTGCTCTTGGACACCATTCGATCAAAGCGTTACTCCAGCTGCCATCACCTCGTCTAGCCAAGTGTCCTGCCGAGTTTCACTTGAGTTCCACCACCCTTGTTCCAACGTCTTGGACTTTCGTCTGGTGTCGAATTTCGGTATTAGGAACTCGATCCAGCAGGTTGATGCCAAGCATGGCGCGCTCCATAGCTCTCTGTGCATCTCGTACTCTGTACATAGTTTCCTTAGTGAGCGCCCATGTTTCGGCACCGTAAGTTATTTGGCAGGACAGATTATAAATAAAATAAATAAATTAATATTGCTGGACATTTCACACAGCGCTATCTAGCCCCAAATTAAGAAGAGCTTGTACTATGGGAACCAGATAACTGATAGAATACTTATATACATTTTTTTTTGTAAATACATACTTATAATATATAGAGAAACAACCAGACCCGGAACAAATATCTGTAGATCATGCAAACATTTGCTCCGCAGCGGGGATCGAACCCGCTACCTCCCGCGTCTCAGCCGGTTATTCGCCCACTGCACCACGGAGGTCGTCAATATTATTGATTATCGTTAATATTATTATTATTGATTGGTTATAGACAGGTTTTCAAGCATTGTGGGATCTTCTTTGACCGAAAAACATCTTCAAGCATTCGAAATGCAGCCCACCCGAGCTGTTTCCTGAGACCTCCTTGTTTTGACGCTTTTTATTAAAAGAAAGAATATGTCGAATATAAAGGTATTTGTCGACTACTGCCAGCTTCTTGCTACCCTAATCCATCTAAAATCCTGCCTTAGACATAAATCATCTTCATCTGATATATTTGTCGAAGATGTTTTGTACAGCGCCTTGTGGCAAGTAAGATCCCCAGTTTTTCCCCAAAAAGGGTTTTTAACCCCCTGTTTTATCCTGATTACGTCCATCGTTCCACACATACTTGATACGTAATTTATGGAGACAGCACGCCACGGCCGCTTCTTGAATACTGATTAGATGAGAGAAGCTTTTTGAATCAAACGGGGCGTCTTTAGTTTATGAAGTGCATTATGCAGTAGATGTTCACCATAAAAATAATAGTCATTACTTTAATTTAAAGACGCTATTGGAATATTAATTCTTAATTTTGTTAATTGATAATGGAAAAATATAATACGCTTTCAGATTTTATAAAAGATGGCAGAGTTTATGCATTATCTAATAACGTACTAATTTATTATTACAATGAATACAAAGTTTTTACAGGTACAAGATTCAAAATGAGTCTCGTTTTAAAATAAATCTTCTTTGAAACTTTTTTCATCAACCAAGATTTCTCTTTTGGTTTATTTTGAAACTTTTCGAGTTATTACTCAATAAACAAAACGATGTTTGAAACCTCAATTTACAGTTGCTTGTTTTGAAGTAAGCATTCATGGCAAGTAGTTGGAGTACTTACTGTTTTAGGTATTCTCTATAAACTTGCTAACGAGACGTACACAAATAAATACGGTTTCAAATAATATTCTTTGACTAGCTACCTCCCGCAGCTTCGCACGCGTGGTTTGTCAATAAAAACAATAATAATATTAACGATAATCAATAATATTGACTGCCTCCGTGGCGCAGTGGGCGTGTAGCCGGCTGAGACGCAGGAGGTAGCGGGTTCGACTCCCACCGCGGAGCAAATGTTTGCATGATCTACAAATATTTGTTCCGTGTCTGGGTGTTTTTCTATATATTATAAGTATGTATTTACAAAAAAATGTATATAATGGCCTATTGTGATCATACATACATATTATAATACTTAAAACTATTTTCTGAAACGTCAAGTCTGTGACGTGTGACGCACTTGCGCTGTGTCATGTAGTCGTCCGCAAAACAACGAAACAACACACTTTTCGGTCAAAACTCTTCCTATAAATAATATAATGCTGATGCATGTGACAACTAGCGCTGGTCTTCCGACGAAAGGACAGACTCAACGGTTGATATAATAGGTAAATTAGTGCAAGCTTAGTTACGTGAATAACTACAGAATTCAAATACTCAAATAGTACAACACAAACATCCCGCACCGACTTGCCTTTTAACCGTATTTAGCAGTAAAACGCCTTTTGGGAATGCGTCAAATGTCGTAATAAGCTTCATTCACGGTAAGATAGCCAGTTTTCCTGAATACAGCTCTTTTGATTTAGCTCGCTTTCGCTCGAGCCTTCAATGTGGACTGAAAAGTCGCCTTTGCCACTTGCCGTTCCAGAAGAGGGGAAATTATTTAACTCGCTAAGTCGGGCTATTTTTACAGTCACTTTGCCGCTAGTTTGTTTTGAGGAAAGCAGAAAATATTACAGAGATTGGAATTTCCTTCATCACTTTGTTATCGTACTTTAATATTTATTTACAGAAAGAATTGTAACAATATTAAGAAAATACAATAGAAGGAATTGAGCTAAGTACGTAAAAAAAGTTTCAAGTTATATATCAATAGCTCAACTGCTCCAATACACCGTACATAAAGTTGAACGCACACCTCGCCTAAACGCACTGCAAGAACCGTATGCGTCACTGTCAACGAATTTATTTTTAGGTACTTGTCTCACCGCAGGCGATGAGCGAGAAGCGAGTAGAGCTAGAAACTAGAAACGAGTTGGCGAGCAGCGAGAAGCGAGTGTGTAGTTCCTATAGTTGTCCACTGGACTATAACATAGCGCTTTGTTTCACGTATCGCTGAGCGAGTATCGCAGAGCGAGTGTTGTAGTCGCTGCGACAAAATAGTGGAGAGCGAGTTCTCGCCGGCAGTGTGAACGGCCAGCAATCAACTATTAATATACGTGTCTTACTGACTGAGTATACCTTTTGTTCGTTTCTTGTGCGAGAAAATAGTTGATAGCCAATCGCTTACTCGCTGGCGGTGAGACAAGTGCCTTAAGCTGTTGCCCGCGACTTCGTACGCGTTCACTACTAAATGTGTAGGTAACTTAGAAATAAAGCTAAAGTCGCTGTTGCAACTTGATTGGACACCCAAATTTTATCGCATGGAACCTGATTTATGAGATAAAAAGTAGCCTATGTGTTAATCCAGGTTATAATCTACGTACACACTAAATTCCATCGAAATCGGTTCAGCCGTTACGACGTGATTGAGTAACAAACAAATAAATAAATAAACAAACGTCCAAACTTTCTCATTTATAATATTAGTTCGATAAGCCCGATGCTTTTCATTGCCAGTACAATGGTCTTCCTTGCCTCTTTCCATATGTCCCTAGTTTGTGCTATTTTTAGCCAGTCAGCGAAGGAGTTCAGCTCATACCGCCATCGCTGCCTAGACCTTCTACTATTCCTTCCTGGTTCCATAAACAATTAAAAATATTGGTTTTACAAATCGATATGTTTAGTTCACAAATTTTTATACACCAGTTTATTTTTGTTCCTCGTTATGTTCTTGTTATGTTATGTTTTTGTTCTTCGTTGATGACCTCCGTTGCGCAGTGGGCGTATAGCCGGCTGTGACGCAGGAGGTAGCTGGTTCGGTTCCCGGCGCGGGACAAATGTTTG
Source organism: Philereme transversata (assembly GCA_963924445.1). Taxonomy (NCBI): domain Eukaryota; kingdom Metazoa; phylum Arthropoda; class Insecta; order Lepidoptera; family Geometridae; genus Philereme; species Philereme transversata. The sequence continues at coordinate 8,710,239 of OZ004337.1, read as the reverse complement.
CATGATCTACAAATATTTGTTCCGGGTCTGGATGTTTTTTTATAGTATATTATAAGTAAGTATTTACAAAAAAAAGTGTATAAGTATTCTATCAGTTAACTGGTTCGCATAGTACAAGCTTGGCTTAGTTTGGGGCTAGATAGCGCTGTGAGAAATGTCCACCCATATGTATTTATCTATTTATAATTAACATAACGCAAGAAGGAACGACAACCTTGAATAATCATTATTAATTTATTATTGTAATAGCTTCCGTACAGGATCAGAAATCGATGACAGACCAATTTGAAATCGCTTATCGGCTAATGGTTTTTGTGAATATTGTTTACTATCGATTGGCTGCTGATTACACAGTTTATGAATGGAGCCCGAACCCCGACTGTAATCAAGCCGGGACAAACAAACAAACAATGCCATGCCATTGCCAGCTCGCTTCCGGAAATTAACTTATTTGTCTGTGAGAGGACCGAATGGTAACATGAGTTGTTTAACCAATGCGAGAGAAATCTGAAAGTACATACAATGTACGTGGCTTTGCACAGATTCGTGAATTGGAGCTGGTGAAATTGATGGTATAACGTCTTACGTTGGCTAAAACCATTTTTTTAACATAGATGTAGGCGTAGAAGGACTGTGTGAAGAATGATATGGGTAAGAAAGAAGTAACAACAGAGATGACGGCTGATAGAAAGTTATGGTAGACAAATACATGTTGTGCAGACTCACGTCCCACGTAATGTGGAAAAAGGGCAGGAAGAAGAAGGTGTAAACGGCTGAAAATTTCGATTAGTACTGACTCATTAATATGAAAAACGTAGATACATGCAAAAGTTACCTACTTGGTGAAATGAGATTAACCAAATAAGTGATTGCACGTAAGATTAATTGTTCTTATGATCAACCAAACATCAATAATTTATTTTGAACAGGATAGCTTTATACATAGATGAAACACTGAAAAGTGCAATAGTAAAAACTGTGTCGCACTTTCCAGTGCCCGACCTTATGACTAAAGGAGACATTTATATTCCAGAGTATCTAGGTACAGAAAAAAAGCAAGTTTTATAAAAAGCACTTTTATAATAAAGGTTATGTTTGTATTGGGTCTAAGGTGTGTGTGTGTGTGTGTGTGTGTGTGTGCGTGTGTGTGTGGGGGGTGTATGTGTGAAGAGTTTGTATGTGTGAAGTGAGTAATGTGGGGTGTGCGTACGGGTGGGTGGGGTGTGGGAGTGTGTGTGTGTGTAGTGTATGCTCATGTTTAAACAGGATAAGTATGATTATGTATGTTCGTTATCAGTACTATTTTCTAATTTAAATTAGCTCCTCCGTATCATCATAGAAAAGGGTAAAAAGCCATTTTATGATTACAGTTTTACATTTAAAGTATGTCAGTGGGAAAATATTTAATAATTTATTTATTCTATTGTAGATAATGGGGCTCAAAAAATGGTAGTGCCGGAAGCCAACACAGTACGGCAAGGTTGGACGATGCAAGCTATGTTAGTACGACGGCTAGGTACTGCACTGGACTGGTAGGGGAGGTTGCGATGCTTCTCAGGAGGCTCTCTCCAGAGATATGAGTGATGTATTAGTTTTCTAATTCTGGATGTAAGCGCCAAATATTTGACAAACGCAGCTCGACCTAGAGAAGAGCATTCACAGTCTAACTGCGGGTAGGAACAGCATGTGTATGATGGTTCTATTATATTGTTAGGAACTTAACAGAAAGTAACTAGACCAAGTTATGTTCATCTACTGCGTCATCTCTTCTTGTTTTACTGAATGAATCAAAGTGTAGTGAAATGATTCAAGTGCAGCCGCAGGCTGATCTTTTAACCCTGGACACAAAAAGTGGAGTGTTATTTTATTGTTTTTGTCTTTTTGTAGATGGCATCCTAGCTCTCAAAGGGATGGAGTTATTCCATTAGAGGGGGTTTTTTGACGGTGGTGTTTATGTGAAAATCTATGCAGCTAGTTGTCAAGATTTTATTAATTTGGAGGAAATAAAAAACATAATTAACTGGTCGTTTATCTGGATTTTCATCATTACTTATTGTACCTACTTTGCGATGTCAGGTACTTATTTATGACGATTGGCTTATTACAGGATACTTTCTTTATGGATTTCGGGATATTTCAATTAAAAACTGTATATTGTCTTGCATGCGTGCGTGTAATGGCGTATCTTCTTACAAAATTCGAGGAGCGGGGTTGGTAGGAACATTTTTATTACATCCAATAGGAAAAGTTTAAAATAGTCACGTGACTTGCGTGGATTGGTAGAACGACATCGTAATGAAGAACAAATTTTAGCGTAATCGCGAACATGCCCCCGGCCTTGGAAGCAACCGCTTTCAATGTTCCTGATGATCTTCATCATGCGCATGCTTCATCTTGATCTTGAATGAGAGGACAAATCTTCGCGTAAGCTCGTCGAACAACACCTGAAGCTGTTTGTATGTCCGCTACTCTGGAGATGCCATCTTTGCCTGGAATGGTCGCAAGCACTCGACCCATATGCCATTTGAGAGGTGGAAAATTGTTTTCTTTTATCAACACGAGTGAGTTAGGCTTCAACTCCGGCGATCCCTTGGTCCATTTAGTCCGCACCTGCAACTCTGATATATATTCTTTGGCCCAACGGGTCCAAAAATGTTGGCGTATTTGTTCTACTCTCTGATAACGCTTCAGCCGGTGCGCGGGAGTGTCGCTGAGGTCATCGCAGGATGGTGCAGTTAGCGGTCGACCAACCAAAAAGTGAGCAGGTGTCAGAGGAGTGAGGTCATCAGGATTCGGAGAAAGAGGAGAGAGCGGTCGGGAGTTTAGGATAGCTTCTATTTGTGATAGAACTGTGCTAAACTCCTCAAAAGTGAGGTGCGCGTTTCCTACAACACGACGTAAATGATATTTGCATGATTTAACTCCTGCCTCCCATAGACCACCAAAATGCGGAGAATAAGGGGGAATAAACTTGAATTTAATTTGCTGGCTAGTAGCGTATTCTATAATATCAGAAGAACAATTGCGTAAGAAATCGGAAAAATCATTCATTAACCCGACAAAGTTACGACCATTATCAGAAAATATTTGTAGTGGTTTACCACGGCGAGAAATGAACCTTTTTAATGCTAATAAATATGCCTCAGTCGTGAGATCACTGACTAGCTCTAAATGAATAGCGCGCGTCGCGAAGCACACAAATAAACATATGTATGCCTTTATAGTGTGAGCACCCCTACCTTTACGGTTAAGTATGAGAACTGGCCCACAGTAATCCACTCCACATCGAATAAATGGAAAACTGGGAGTTATCCTTTCTTTGGGCAAATTACCCATGGGAGGAGTAAGTATTCTTCCCTTCATGCGAGTACACGTAACACAAGCGTTGACTACACGCCTAGCGAGGTTCCTACCACTCAAAGGCCACCATATTTCGCGTAAATGACAAAGTAATGCCTGGGGACCTGCGTGGAGGAGCTGCAAGTGTTCGTGTCGAAACAACAACAAACCAAAATGATGTTTGCTATCTACTAATATAGGATGCATTTTATTGTAAGTAAATTCGTTCGAGTTACCTAATCGCCCACCTACGCGCATTATTTTATTTTCGTCTAAAAATAAATTTAATTTCGATAAGTTACCTTTAGTTTTAAAATTCACGCGGTTTGTTAACGATTTATATTCACTAGGATAACTTTCCATTTGAGACCAACGAACCAATGTTCTTTCAGATACATCCAACTCATCAACGCTTAGAGCGCCTGTGCGTTTATTATTTTTATTGCGAATATTGTGAATGAATCGTAGCATAAATCCTAATGCGCGCTTCATACGTTTATATTGTGAAAATCTGTCAAACGGAAACAGTGATAAGTTAGATGAATCATGAGTCACAAAGGAAGTGAATGATGATCTAATCTCGGGAAGATCCTCCATTGATTCTATGACCGTATGATCGTTTACTGAGAAACTAGGGCTTCGTAAAAAGTTTGGTCCCTCCCACCATAACGTGGAAGATGAAAGTTCTTCCAAGCTACAACCTCGTGAAGCGAGATCAGCGGGATTTTCCTTGCTACTGACGTGACGCCAAATAACATCTTTCGTCATTTCGTGAATTTCGGAAGTCCTATTTTGAACAAATGTTTTTAATTTATTCGGTGCCATGTGTAACCAACCTAATACTATGGTCGAGTCCGTCCAAAACACACACTTATCAAACTTGCAAAGTAATGAACTGCGAACCTTATCAAACAGCTTAGCACCTAGCAAGGCACCACTAAGCTCAAGGCGTGGTATGCTCATCGGCTTAAAAGGCGCGACCTTGGCTTTAGAAAAAAGCAGTCTTACTGTTATCGTTTGATCCTGATTAAACGAGCGAATATAAACACAGGCACCGTAAGCCGTCTGCGATGCGTCACTAAAAACATGCAGTTCTAAATAAATAGGCTGGCTACCTATAGCGTGCCGAGGAATGCGAATAGAATTGAGCATTTTTAATGAAATAACAAACCGGTTCCATGTTTGCGCGACATTCGATGGAACTGTGTCATCCCAATTCATTTTAAGTAGCCATAATTGTTGCAATAAAACCTTTGCAATAATTATCGTAGGACTTAACAAGCCAAGAGGGTCAAATATTTGTGAAATATTTGATAAAATATACCTTTTTGTGACTGGCTTGTTATCATTATGAAATTGAGTATTGAAATGAAATTCATCATTTAAATTATCCCAGCCTAAACCTAGCGTTTTTGAACTCATATTTTTATTAGATTTAATTTCCTTCGATTGGTTGGACAACTCATCATCCTCATCGCATGAAAAGTTGTACATCCACTTCTGAAGTGGAAAACAACCAGACTGTAGCGCGTTCTTAATGTTTACACATAATTTTATTAGGCTAGATTTATCATTCATTCCCGTCAACAGGTCATCAACGTAAAAATCATCCCTGATTGCTCTTTGAACATCAGGGTCCGATGACTCAAGTCCTAACTGCTTCAAACACCTCACACTTAGAAACGGTGCGGAGGCAGTTCCGTAGGTAACGGTATTTAATTCGTAAATACCTAAGGGTTTCGAGGGATCATTACGCCATAAAATCATTTGCAGTTTTCGTTGGTCTTTGTCTATCAAAATATTTCTGAACATTTTAGTAACGTCAGCGCATACGACAAATTTATGTTGTCTAAAGCGAATAAGAATAGAAATTAAGTCACCCTGTATCGGCGGGCCGATTAATTGCAAGTCATTAAGTGACTTTCCGGAAGTTGAAGGTGCGCTGGCGTCGAAAACAACTCGTAACTTCGTTGTGGTGCTATGTTCCCGGTAGACGCCGTGATGCGGCATGAAATAACATGGGCTCTCATAAGAGTTCACCGGACTCATATGACCCAAGTTTTCGTATGCCTTCATACAATCTGCGTATAATAACTTATAGTCAGGCGAACGCTGTAGGCGTTATTCTAATGCGACAAAACGGCGCTCGGCTTGCGTATATGGTTCACCCAACGTATTAGGCGAACCATTAAAAGGAATACGCACTGAAAACCTTCCCTCGCTATCGCGCGTTGTAGTGCGAGTGAAATGTTCCTCACATGTACGTTCTTCCTCCGTTCGTGTATCCGCGGCTTTAGGAAGCTCTTCGACCTCCCAAAACATACGTAATTGTGAATCTAGTGTACTACTATGCGAATCTAACGTACTACTAAAGTTACAATGAATGCGCGTTTCATTTTTCGATTGATTAACAACAGGGCCAGATATTATCCAACCTAGTTTCGTGTTTTGCAAGTAAGGGCCGCTGGGAAGTCTTAGCTTACCTTCACCTAAAAGGTCCCAAAACCTATCAGCGCCTATTAATATATCTACGTTTTTAGAATCTAAAAACTGCGGATCTGCCAACCTTATGTTGTCTGGAATACAGAACTGCGCGCTTAATTGACATAAGGCTGGCAGCGTAGACGTTATTTGCGATAGTACAAAACACTCTATGCGCGTAATGAATTTATTATCGACGCGCGATTTAACTTCAATGCTACAAGTTTCTGAACATTGTATCACTGAATTACCTACTCCTCTTACTTCATGAATGGACTGTATTAATGGCGCGTTTATTAAATTACAAAATGATTTAGAGATGAAGCACCGCTGGCTTCCACTGTCTAGCAGCGCGCGCGCTTGGTGATAAGCACCATAAGTGTCAGCGACCTCAACTACAGCTGTTGACAATAAAACTGTATGCAAACCTTTAGATTTAGTGTATTGATTTTGCATGTGCGCTTTGTTTACGTGGATAGGGTCCGCGACGGACGTGGAGCGGCGGTCAGAGGAAGCCTGCGCTGTGGCTGCACTCACGACGGACCTCTCAGATGCAACACTCGAATGAAATGAGACCGAGCTATCAGTGTTATCATTATGAATGATTGAGTTGTGTTTCTTGTTGCATCTCCTGCACGGCCCATACCTACAGCTATCAGATGCATGTCCCGAGCGTAAGCAATTCTCGCAAAGTTTGTGATCGCGTACCAGTTTTAATTTTGATTCTAAATCGCTTTCAATGAATTTCTGACATGAATAAAGCTGATGAGTTCCGTTGCATTTCAAGCAGGGTTTATAAACGCGTGACTGACGGTCGTATGACTTATTGGTCGAAGAAACATTGCAGTGTGACGTGTTATATGAATGTGAATGTTTTTTAGTTTCGGCTTGTAAATTATTATGTGCCTTGTTATGGGACAGCTGCAATGTTTCCAGCATATCTGCCCTATCTTTTAAGAATCCAATCAAGTCACTCATTTTAATAACGCGTTTAGAATTGTTTTCGCTCGATAACAATGTGCATTTATATGTCTCCCACTCGCGTTCAGTTGTTTTATCTAATTTAGACACGATTATATAATTGATAAGAGTATCCCAGGAGTCCGTAGGCTCACCTAGGATTTTAAGTGCGCGTAAGTTCTTAAGTATCCTATCAATTAGCTTTCTTATGTATGCGGGCGACTCTTTTGTCAACGCACTAATTGTAAACAACGCCTTTACGTGATTATGTACCAAAACTCGATTATTGTTGTACCTATTCAACAACAACTCCCATGCAACAGAATAGTTATCAGAGGAAAATTCTACCGATTCTATAACCAACATGGCATTACCCTTCAATGACGACTTCAAGTAATGAAACTTTTGTATACTACTTATATGTTTAGAGGTATGAACCAACGATAAAAAGGTATCTCTAAACTCAAGCCAGTGCTCATATGAACCGTCGAAGGTAGGCATAGAAATGACAGGTAATTTCACCGATTGTGGCTTATCGCTGTGACAGGACTTATGAGAACAGTCGGTAACCTCATCACTGGATAGCATGGACTCCGCAAGGGCTAACGTGCTATAATAGGAGTTTTCAAATGATTCCCTGTTACATAACTGATCGTTTATCTCGCTGTCGTAAACACACTCTTCGATTTTAGCTTGGATATCATTGAACTCGGTAAATAAACTAGTAGCTCCCTTGATGCGTAATTTTAAATCTATGTGATCTCGAGAAGAACGAACAAAGCTTTCGTTATCTTTTAATGATTGTATATAGGTATTAAATTTAGTAAGCCTACCCTTTACTATTCCTCGTTTTTTAACCAGCTCGCGAACTAAATCAGGATTATCACAGAGGACATTGGGAGATCTGTTGCGGGATTTAGACCTTTCTGGAACTACATTAGTATCTACACTTAGCTTGGGAGATTTATCACGAGACGAAGTAGACATTTTGGTGGTATATGAAAGCAGGAGTACTTACGATTTGAATGGATGAGTGGAAGAAAAAACACGTCAGCAGCGATAGCAACGTCACAAGCCTTCGTTTTAATCCACGTTTAGCACTGAACTAGCACTCCTTTGCTCTGAAATCCATTTAGACATAGAATTAGACAAAAGGAACAGGGAGGTGTATGGAAAGAAAAGAAGGTTGGTCCCACCAGATTGCGTTTGAAGTTTGATGGAATACCAATCCAATATCAGTTCCAATGCGCGCTTAGCCTCCAGGTAATCCTTATTCCAAAATCCAGATATCAATTGCGTAGTTTGGTGATTTTCCGGTAATGGCAGCCACGTGTCCGCGTATTCCACAGGATGCTGAATCTTGATTATATTTGGCGTTGAAGGACCACATGTACCTACTTTGCGATGTCAGGTACTTATTTATGACGATTGGCTTATTACAGGATACTTTCTTTATGGATTTCGGGATATTTCAATTAAAAACTGTATATTGTCTTGCATGCGTGCGTGTAATGGCGTATCTTCTTACAAAATTCGAGGAGCGGGGTTGGTAGGAACATTTTTATTACATCCAATAGGAAAAGTTTAAAATAGTCACGTGACTTGCGTGGATTGGTAGAACGACATCGTAATGAAGAACAAATTTTAGCGTAATCGCGAACACTTATGTTATGCTATTGCATAATGCTTGCCATCTAACCACAGGTACTGCATTGGTGACGTCTCGAGATATCTCTTGTAGACCCTTTCTTACCCAAAACCTGCAGCCATTTCCGAAAGAGATATCAAATCGGCCTTTATTTTTGGATGTCGATTGCAAGAGTGGGCAGTATGTTTTAAATCGAATTAATCTTATAAACTTAGTTCATTTTCTTTAAAATTTGATAATATTTATAACTAGTAGTTTTTTTTTTGAGAAACCGTCACTTGAATATCGTCAGTTTATAACCAAACAACCTGTATATACCAAAGTCGAGTTAGTTACACCATTTATAACTCAAAAACGGCTTGAGCGATTTCTATTAAATTTGGCATATAGATAGATTATGATTGAGATTGAGACATAGGCTACTTTTTAACCGACTGCGTAGAAAGAGGGTAATGTTTTTATTGACAAACCACGCGTGCGAAGCCGCGGGCGGGTCAGCTAGTTTCTTATAAATTGTAACCGTTAGAAGTGACTTGTTTCTATGTAATATCTTGTTAGTATTCTTTGGTAATATTATAAGAATGGTACCTACTTCTTATTCCCGCAATTTGATGTTTTACGACAGACAACAACAAAAAGCTACAAAATAAAGGTGGAAATAATCGAAGCATTTTTTATTGTGATCCTGAAAGAGCCTTTTTTAAGAGCCTCATCGTAACTCACCCTAAATGAGTTCATTCAGTCGATGTCTTGAGTCATGTTAATTAGATAATTTAATTTTGACGTTTTAAGTGAAACGTTTAGGGAATATCAGGGTCCGTAAAATACCTTTGAAGTATTAACCTACTTAATAATTTTAGTGTAAAAAAATATTTGTACAGGCTGCTTACGAATATGTTTATCTTTTCTAAATTCTGTGTTTTCCATTAAAACACTTATAAATTAGCAACTTTGATGGAAATTCTTTACTCGTAAAACCTGCAAATATATGTATTTTATTTTAATAATTTAACCAACTTAGGATGATGTTATTAATTATTAAAATACCAAGATGCCTACCTATGCAGTAGAATGGGGAGGCCATTACCCATAACCCACATGTACCTGACTAAATAAACAAAACTAAAATTAACTCGTTTTAATATTTTGATTCTTTTCTTTTCAAAAATATTACATAAAGTTAATCGAAAATAACTTAAAATGCCTAAACAAAAGCAACTAAATTAGCAAGTTTATGTAAATATAAATCATACTCATTTGAAGTTAATCCAAATTATCCGGACTCGAAAACAGATGCGTTGCAGCTAGTATTCGGCTGAATTCCCGTTGGTACACAAGGCAGTGGTTACACGGCCGTAATAAACATAGTTTCAGTTCAGGTAACACTTGTACACACAGCCTGTGCGGTGGGAAAGCAAGTCTGGTAAATTGCGTTGTTTTAGAGAAGCTAAGGAACTATCTATCTGAACTGAATTTGGCTGGACTGAATGAAGCTTCACAAATTTAACCTGAGAATCAGAAAAGTTTTAATATAAATAAACTAGCTGACCCCGCAAACGTTGTTCTGCCATATAAATTATCAAAGAAATCAAAAGCAGAATGAAACGTCAAAGTGACGCGACACTTCATGTAAATGTCTTCACGTCAATGAACGACGATTAAATTATATGGATACTAGCTGACCCCGCGAACTTCGTACCGCCTTAGATGTTCTGTTGCTAAGTTGAGATAGGGGTTGGTGGTAGAAGGGTAAAAATTTAGGGTTGCATGTATTTTTGTATGTTGTATCATAAAAAAATATAAATTAAAAATTTTGTGTAAAAAATTAAAAAAAAAATTTAGGGGTGGACTATCCCTAACATTTAGGGGGATGAAAAATAGATGTTGGCCGATTCTCATAGATACCGGATAAGCACAAAAATTTCATCAAAATCGGTCAAGCCGTTTCGGAGGAGTATGGCAACGAAAACTGTGACACGAGAATTTTATATATTAGATTGTTCATACAAAAATACTAAAATCGCGATTAAAAATGGAGGGTGGAGGTAGGAGGTGAAAAATAATTTACGACCTATTCTCAGACCTTAACAATATACAACAATATACACAAGTTTTGGGGGAGTTTTGTTACAAACATTCTGACACGAGAATTTTATTTATTAGATATTGTTCTAATAATATGACTCAACATAAATTATACGTCCATTGGTGCATAGTACAAACCCTACTACATAACTTTACTGGTATTAGGCACATAGGCTTTGTGCCTAATTTAATCTAAATCGTATCAATTATTTTGGCATGATTGAGTAAAGTAACTTTCGCATTAGTGATGGGATGATAGGTAGTTGGAACTGGCTAGTGTTGTGCTTTTCTGAACACCAATTCCGGAAATATAAACTAGTGAAATTCAAGTTTCGATTTAGTCTGATGCCTTTCAATGCATCGTTGAACATGACTGAAAGATGATGCTGTCTTTTAATTTTGCGAATCGTAATGTGACTGAATTATGTGGAATTAATACAATTTCAATGTGTGGTTCAACGTCTGATCTGAGAGCGGGGCAATGCAGATAGTGTCTTGAGAACACCGCCTGGTAGTGAACTGGAGCAGTTGAGCTATCTATAGATAATTCGCAAAGGTATTTAGATGATTAAACTGTTTCTTCTGTATTTTAGTCTTGTAAATAACTAGTTGTTCGCCTCGAACTTAGATCTCGAGAGTCACCGATAAAAACAAAAAAAATATTATTTGTAATCTTTGACTATCAAAATAGTGCCACGAAATAAAAACCAAATAACTTGACCCTATAGGTCAAGTAGTTTGGTTTTTATTATAGTAGAGTCAATAATTTTAGTGGAATCGGTCTGCCCGTAAAGAGTGATACGTATTTATTTCAATCCAATAATAAAGTTCAAAATCAAACTTTCCTGACATTGCGGCATTTTATATGGAACCGATGCGATGATCGAACAATTTAGTAAATTAGTAGTGGTTCGCCCCGAACTGAGATCTCGCGTAATCTTTGACTATCTAAATAGTGCAACGAAATGGATGGATAACTAACTTGACCTACAGTTTCATTTAAATTACAGGTAACGGGAGTTCATGTAAATTGGTTACACGTTTTTTGGGGTGCAAATTGCAGTTATTCTGGATTTCAGACTTTTGCCTATATTTATGTCACTTAAGCTACACGCATACCAAATTACAGCACTGTGGGGTCACTGGTGTACCCTGTGAATTTTGTCAAAGTTCAGTTTTTATTATGGCTATTAACTCAAAAACTATAAAAACTATACTAAAAAAGCGGAATTTAAATGTACGAATCAATACCTTTCATTTGATCTCCAATTTGACCTAATAGTCTCATTTTCAATTTTTTTACCCCTGTTGAACCACAATATCTCAACAACCCCCCTACATTTTTAGCTCATATAGTGACACCAAATTTGTGCCATCACTACCTAGCTATATACCAAATTTCACGATGATCGGATGAACGCTTCGAAAGGTTCCTCGGACAACCAAACATACATACAGACATAAATACATACAACGTCGATTTGCCCAAGTTGATATAGAGATCTCGCTTCGCTCGATCAATTATATATTATTTTTGTTAATAAATGTTTATTCAATAAATTTATATTTTATTAGAACAAGTAAACACAAAGATTATTATTGATAGAACGATGAGACGGCAAAAAAAGATAAAAATTTTATAACTCGTAAAGCAAATTACGCGAACGAGGGTTACTACGTATTCGTGTGTCAGTAGTCCTCGCGGTGGAATCTCATAGATACGAGCATCTCACAGCAGATTCCATACACAGCTCCGAGTTATTCACAACATTTGCCATTTGCAAAACTAGAGAAAATCGCTTTCGCAAAACTAGAACGGCTTTTGCTGAATTTGTCTTTGCGTGAATGGTTACAGAGATACGGAAAAAGTTCCTGCTTCACTAAGCTATGAAGTTATGATTATTTCGTCGAGACAGCAGTTTATTTGGCCTAAAGTATTTACCAAATTACATCCCTTATTGGAAAACTGTCGCGAAAAGTTATACAATTGTCAGTAGGTTAATTTACCTTTGTACAATATATATTTTATGTTGATTTTGTAAACTGTTTTTGTTTGTAATCTATTTGTGTACAATTAAGAATAAAGAAATAGTATCATCAGAACAGTGATTTTATTATCAGTAGGTACCAAATTAAAATATGTGCGTCGTATACTTACAAAAATACCAGTAGGTAAGGTATTTTTATATTTTTGATTGAGCGAAGCGAGATCTCCAAATCAACTTGGGCAAATCGGCGTCGTATGTATATATGTATGTAAGTATGTATGTATGTATGTTTGTTTGTCCGAGGATACCGAGGTAGTGATGGCACAATTTTGGTGTGACTACATGAGCTAAAAATGTTGGGGGGTTGTTGAGATATTGGGGTTCAAGAGGGGTAAAAAAAAAACAAAATGGAACTATCCGGTCAAGTGGCACGTCTAATAAAAGGTCTTTGTGAGTACATTTTGACCCCGTTTTTATTTTTACTTTAAACCTTGTAGTTAACAATAATAATAAATATCGCTGGACATTTCACACAGCGCTATCTAGCCCCAAACTAAGCAGAGCTTGTACTATGGGAACCAGATAACTGATAGAATACTTATATACTTTTTTTGTAAATACATACTTATAATATATAGAAAAACACCCAAACATGGAACAAATATCTGTAGATCATGCAAACATTTGTTCCGCGGCGGGAATTGAACCCGCTACCTCCTGCGTCTCAGCCGGCTATACGCACACTGCACCACGGAGGCAGTCAAATAAAATAAAAGTTTTTAAGTTATTAGCCATAATAAAAACTATACTTTGACAAAATTCACAGGGTACACCAGTGATCCCACAATGCTGAAATTTAGTATGCGTGTAGCTTTAGTAACACAAATATAGGCAAAAGTCTGAAATTCAGAATAACTGCAATGTCTACGCCAAAAAAGTTACACCAATTAACATGAACTCCCGTTACCTGTAAATTCAATGAAACTGTAGGCCAAGTTAATTGCTTATGTATTCCGTAGCACTACTTTGACAGTCGAAGATTACGAATAATATTTTTTTGTTTTTATTGGAGACTCGCGAGATCTCAGTTCAGGGCAAACCACTAGTTTAATAATTTGACGTGATAATTTGAGTAGTTACTCATTGGATTTACCAATATTATTTCGTAATAAGTATTATACGTCAAGACGGCATAAAATTTAAGATTTAGGATGCTTATACAATTTAATAGCTACTTTCCAATCTTGTTAAGGCTAAACAAAAACAACAAAACAATAGTGGAATAACGCCGCTTGATTTACGGCAACTGTTCAACACTAATTAACAAGAAGATTAATTATTATTGCAAGCAGGAAGCTCAGATGAGCCTTTCCGAACATTAGGGAAATTTTCAACCTCTGTCGCGTAATAGTTGACTTTGTATAGACTGTTTGACAGACTATTAAGCAGCGAAATTGAAAAAGCCTCCTAAGGGACGCGGCGATCGGAACTTTTAAAACGGGAACTGAGCAATTGTCCTAAATGAGAATGGCAAACTTTTGTGTTCCTTGATTACGATTTTCATTCGCTGTGCCGGACGATTAGCTTGATGTTTGTGGGAAATGTGACTGTAAACAAAAGAGCGTTGGATATGAAAAATGTTCATTTGTCTATTTACAAACATGAACGTTGTCTGTCTTTTTTGTCTGACGTTACAGGTTTAAAGTAAACAATAGATTTTGAAAAACAGCTATACAATAATCGGCGTTTATTTCATATTGTTATACAATTTGGAGATAGAGCAAGTGTATTGCCCACCTGGTATTGCCTCGTACGCCCTGCGTCTATCAACTTAAGGCATTCAGATGAGGCATACAATTTCACCAATTTCGCGTTGTATGTATGTTTGTTTGTCCAAAAATAACTTTCGAAGCGTTTATCCGATCATCGTGAAATTTGGTATACAGGTAGGTAGTGATAGCATAATTTTGGTGTGATAATTTTGGTGTGACTCGATCAGCTAAAAATGTGGGGGGGTTGTTGAGATATTGGAGTTCAAGAGGGGTAAAAAAACAAAATGGGACTATCCAATCAACTGGCAAGTCTAATGAAAGGTCTTCATCAGTACATTTCGACCTTGTTTTTATTTTTAGTTTAAACATTGTAGTTTTTAAGTTATTAGCCATAATAAAAACTAAAATTTGACGTAATTCACAGGATACACCAGTGACCCTACTGAAATTTGGTATGCACTTATTGAGACAAAAACCAAAATGGGACTATTTGGTCAAGTGACACGTCTAATAAAAGTTCTTTGTGAGTACATTTCGACCCCATTTTTATTTTTAGTTTAAACCTTGTAGTTTTTAATTTATTAGTCATAATAAAAACTGAACTTTACAAAATTCAAAGATCACATTCCCTGTGACCGTGAGTGCTGAAATTTGGTATGCGTATAGCTTTAGTAACACAAATATAGGCAAAAGTCTGAAATCCAGAATAACTGCAATTTGTACCCAAAAAGGGTAAACAATTAACATGGACTCACGTTACCTGTCATTTGAATGAAACTGTAGGTCAAGTTAGTTATCCATCCATTTCGTTGCACTATTTAGATAGTCAAAGATTACGCGAGATCTCAGTTCGGGGCGAACCACGACTAATTAAATTGTTCGACCATCGCATCGGTTCCATATAAACTGCACTATCCAAAGATGCCGCAATGTAAAGAAAGTTTGATTTTAAACTTTATTATTGGATTGAAATAAATACGTATCACTCTTTACGGGCAGACCCATTCCACTAAATTTATTGACTCTACTGTTTATTATCGGCTGCAAGGTGGAAAATGAGATCAAAAGTTTCCCCCGTGAGAGGAATTTATAAGGTGAATTTTGAGAACTTTACGAATGTACAATGTTTAAGTACATTTTGACAAACTGGTGCGTACATACTATATATATTATACCTCCTTGCATTATGGTAACTCGGCTTTACATAAATTAAATTCGGTATTTGTAAAAATATGACAAAAATGGGGCTAGAAAGCGTTGTATGAAATGGCCAGCAATATTTATTTAATAACACATTTGCTCGTAAAGGGTCTCTTATTTCACCAATTTCAGTATTGTAATGTATGTCATTACGTACTTGTGCGTTATTGTAATGTAAAACGCAGGAGTTTCTTTTTAATAAGGTAAAACATACGGTTTATCAAGATGCTCCGTCTAAAACGAACGGTATTTTTTTAAATCTTAGCAAAGAGTGTTTATGTCAGAAAAGTGGTCAACATTTTATGAATAAAATTAACTTTGGGATATAAAATATAAAAAATAAACATTTAATTCTTTAATTTAATTAATTTTGACAATAAATTACAACCATTTATCTATAACAAAAACAAAAAAAAAATTATTTACTTTATTAGTAATACTGGCTGTTTTTGTGCCTTTACCTTAAAAAAAAAGCGCTGTTGCACGTGCATCACTAATTGTTAAATATTTTCGAACTGCTTTAACAAGTGATTAAAGTTTAAGTCGTTTAAGAAAGTCCGAGTTTTATTTATTTTCTCGCAAATATGCTATAAAACGTCGTATGACATACTTGCGCTTTGATAATTACAGCCTCTGCTTTCTTGTAGCCCTCGCCTACGGCTCGGGCTAGCAATATCGCCTCGGCTGTAATTTTCAACTTACCGCACTTATATCATAATGTACTATAACAATTGTGTGCCACTAAACTATTAAGTTTTTAAGAAGTCAAACAGTCAATAATAGCCTTAGAAATGGAACTTTGTAATCCTATTTTGTAGTAAACTCTATTTTCTCACTGAATTTAATATTACGTAAATTCATCCATCAAAGTTAATTAGGCGCCTGACGTGCCATTAATAGGTATTATCAATTAACATTCACCAGTAACCTAACCGCATCCTGAGAAATTCACGATGCGGGAACTATTTTAGCGGATTACAATACAGGATAATTTAAGACATTAAAATGAGGTTTGTCCTAATAGGTAGCAAAAATAGTATTTTCGCATCTGTCCTTAATTGAACATTTAAATTTTCAAATTTAGAACTTCACTTTTCAACTTTATCTGATCTACCGCTAAAGTAAGTTCATATAGACCACCCAAAGTTATAAAAACTGACCTTGCACCACTATTTTGACTGATTTTAATCGAGCCTGAAAATCAATTATAGATTGTCCAAGTACGTTCATATTTGTATGAGGAAACTAGAACTTGTTTTCTAAGTAAGATTATAATTATAATTATTTTATTATTATGAGCCCACTGTGTCACTGCTGGGTAAAGGCCTCCCCCCCATTCTTTCCAGACACTTCTTTCAGGCGCTAAGATGGTCCAGTCCGCTCGGAAATTAGTGAACTCGTCCTTGCATCTCTTCTTTGGTCTGCCACGACGTCTTCGGGTTTCACTCGGTGGTGATCTTAGCCCACTGATCACCCGACATACGGCATAAATGACCAGCCCAGTCCCACTTGAGTTTGGTGGCTTTCGAAGCTACATCTACGATTTGTGTTCGAGAGCGCAGCTCGGTGTTGCGTATGCGGTCAATATAAGTTTATACTTTTTGATGTTGGTCAAAGACAATCTCTGTGCACTATAAGCTAGAACGGGGAGGATGCATACGTCCATCAACTTTCGCTTGAGCGAAAGAGGAAGGTTACCTTTCATCAAATCTCCCATGGACCAATAGTTCCTCCAGGCATTCTCAGTTCGCCGAGCGATTTCCTTATCCTGCCTGAAGATTATAATATCTAGGCATTAATATCTACTGTAAAATGCTATAGCAATTTCCAACCTAACGATACCCCGATACATAATAGACAGATTTCGGAGTTTAATCTTTAGAATTATTCTTTTTGAAGCTGGGATGGAAATCAAAGCGTTACATCATACATCGGTCAAACGAATAAATCCTAAAAATAGAAGAGGCCTACGGCCTACAGACTGACCAATTTCATTCATAGCTCAGTTGTTCTTCGAACGGGTTGTCCTGTTATATTGAAGTATTTTTATCGATAGTTTTTCGGAAAAACGACTACCTGGAAATACCCAGTCTCATACAGCTTGATAAATATTCCCATTCCGCGGTCAGTGCATCCAATTAACGCAGGCGTGGCTTTGTGCTGGGAGAAACAAACCACGGGACGCAATTTTAAATTTGGCGTTGATACAACTGGTGACTGAACCACGCTATTGATAGACAAGCCGACTTTGTTCAGTCAAATATGTAGGTAATCGATAAAATTGCATGTCTGTTTTTGTAATTTGAATGTTTTGTATAGGTAACGGCGTCCCTATCTAACAATAAATCGTCATTTAGAGAAAAATAGGTTGGCATAGTAACCTATTTTTTAACCTCACCTCACTCGTGAAAATGCTAGCAAACAGTTAAAATCAATAGAGAAATAAAGACTCGCTATCTAAAATAGATTATTAATTTTATTTGGCTTGGGAGTAATGTTGATTTTAGTGACTCGCGCTAAAGTTCCACCTGTCTTTTTTCTATTTCGTTTGTTTCCTAGAAAACTGCTGCGTCCCGAAGTTATTCTAGTCCGCGCAGTCAAATCTCGTTTGTAAAAATCGCTTGTGTTTTTGTACGGTTGAAAACATATTGTCCGGCCGATTGTGGGCGATTCCGATAGCCGAGGGCGCAGTCCCGACATAATTATGACATAAGTCAGATAGTGTTGCGTTTGGAAAGATATCAACCGCCATTGTGGCTATGGAATTGTTATGCTTTGTTTACTTTTTTATCGATACAAATATGCATTGTTGAGATGTTGGGGTTCAAGAGGGGTAAAAAAACAAAATAGGACTATCCGGTCAAATGGCACGTTTAATAAAAGGTCTTTGTGATACATTTCAAACCCGTTTTTATTTTTAGTTTAAACCTTCTAGTTTTAAAGTTATTAGTCTTAATAAAAACTGAACTTTGACAAAATTCACAGGGTACACTGGTAACCCCACGGTGCTGAAATTTGGTATGCGTGTACCTTTAGTGAGACAAGTACAGAAAACAGTCCAGAGTAACTGCAATTTCTACCACAAAAAAGAATAACTAAATAACATGAACTGTCGTTACCTGTAGTTTGAATGAAACTGTAGCTCAAACTAATTGGTTATGCATTTCGTGGCACTATTTTGATAGTTAAAGATTACAAATAATATTTTTTTGTTTTTATCGGAGACTAGCGAGATCTTAGTTCGGGGCGAACCACTAGTTATTTTTAAATCTCTTTTTCTATCTATATGTGATTATCTTGATCAAATGTGAGTGAGCATGATATGTTGTTCTCAGCTTACCTACTTACTGTAGATGAATATTTTTACCGTGGCTAAGGCTTATTTGGGCAGGCTCGCAATATTTGCTCTAGGCGTCACCGGCGCCGGTCGCCCCCACAACCACTAATCATGTTTTATGGTGCCCGCTTAACTCAAATATTCGATTCGGCTTAAACAGCGCAGGAAAAAATACGCACTAACACTTTAACTGGCTTTGTTTGTTTGAAATGGAGGCATAAATGTGGCGGGTATAGCCGTGGGGGGAATTGGCTGAAACAATATAAACGATGACGTAGTTTCTACACATCATTGGTATTTATTATATGACGAGATGATTTAATAATATGGCTTGGTTGACGTCATCTCTGTTTAAAGTCACCTCTGTGTTGTAAGAAAAGCCCATAGGCCGTAGAAAGTTAGTAGTTTTCATTCGCACAATTAAGTTTTAATCATAATTTATTTTCAAAATGATAATAACTAGTGGTTCGCCCCGAACTGAGATCTTGCGTACTCTTCGTCTATCAAAATAGTGCCACGAAATATATATCCAAACTAATTTGACCTACAGTTTCATTCAAATTACAGGTAACGCGAGTTCATTTTATTTGGTTTTCATTTTTGGGGTAAAAAAGGGCAGTTATTCTGGATTTCAGACTTTACCTATATTTGTGTTACTAAAACTACATGCATACCAAATTTCAGCACTGTGGAGTGTGGGAGTTACCCTGTAAATTGTGTCAAAGTTCAGTTTTTATGATGGCTAATAACTTAAAAACTACAACGTTAAAACTAAAAATGAAAACGGAATCGAAATGTACTTACAAAGATCTTTTATTAAACATGCCACTTGACTGGATAGTTTCATTTTTTTTTTACCCCTCTTGAACAACCCCCCACATTTTTAGTTCATTTAGTCACAGCAAGATTGTGCCATCACTATCTACCTATATACCAAATTTCACGATTCTCGGATAAACGATTCGATAGTTATCCTCGGACAAACAAACATACCTACATACAACGCCGATTTGCCCATGGTATTGCGATTGGTATGCGTATAGCTTAAATATCACAAATATAGGCAAAAGTCTGAAATCTAGAACAACTGCAATTTGTACCCCAAAAAAGTGTAACCAATTAACATGAACTCCCGTTACATTTATTTTGGGGCGCTATTTTGATAGTCAAAGATTACGAATATAATTTTTTTTGTTTTTATGGTAGACTCGCGAGATCTCAGTTCGGGGCGAACCACTAGTATTATAAATACGGGATTTATCACGTACCTTTATATTGGTGTTACGGCCGCCAATGTTAATATAAATTTATAACAAGGAATAAGCGAAAACTGATTCAATACCACATCATAATATGTGTTATATCTAGTAATATGTTATAAGCTTGCAATAGATGATTGTAAACACAGTTGCTGCCCTGCACACACAAAAATGCAACCACGGAAGACCAGCGCTATAGTGGTATAAATATGCTACTATAGCACAATGCTGAGTGGTGACCGTTTTTGCTCACAAATTTGCTCATTAATTTATACCCATTTGTCTAAGCTGTAATGTACACTTGTGATGCAAAATAAACGTTTTTATATTCTATTCTATTCTTATGAATAGAAGATTACATTTCAATTTGTTTCAAACACCTACTTTAACACAATTTTCACAATTCGTCTTGTTAGTTATATAATTTTTTTATTTTGATTTCGTTTTTAGTTATAATATTTGTTTTTATTCTTGTTATACTCACTCTGAAGAACATTGATTTATATGTATCTATATGATTAGGAGGATGCTGGCATTGATACACAGTTTCTTAAACTTTTGCAGTGTTTTTGCAGTTTAGCGTTTTTATTTGTTTTTTGATACTCTGCTGTAGTGCCTAATAAATAATTTGAGATTTATATTTTCAGTCTAACAATGGTCCATATGCTATAACTAGTGGTTCTGTGAGAACAGCAGACCACGCGAGCCCTTATAACCATGAAATGATTTTCCAATAGGCTTACCTATGTAGACTTTTGAGCTAAATATTGGTATAGGTTTTAGCGATTACTTGCGTTCCATTGGTCCTAGGAGTACTAATCTAGTGTCTACCGGTTCATCTCGTGAAGGTGGAGAGAACTGCGTAGTCTGATTGGTATAGGTAGGTATAAATTTTCCAAAAAAAATTAAAAAATTGAAGTCCGCCGAAAAAATATAAAACGTTACAGCAAACTTCCCCCCCTTTCCCCCCCTTCACTCCCTCCTTTTGGGAAATTTTTATGCAACATCTTATCTACAATGAAGTCCTTAGTGTGCCTCTCAAATTTAATTGAAATCCGTCGATAAAAATTGCTACAGCAAATTTCCCCCCTTTCCCCCTATTCTCCCCCCCTAAAAATCGCGATTTACAAAAACAATTATATAAATTAAGTTTGAGAACTTGTGTGCCAATTTTCGTCGAGATCGGTTGAAAAATGCGACCTGTAGGCGAGAACAGACAGACAGCCGGACAAAAGCATTTTTGGCCAATCTCGAAACTAACACGCTTCGCTCGTTCGGTCAACTCATAGATTTTTGTCAGTTTTCATTGGAAACAGTCAAAAATCTACGCTTGAGTCTAAATTCTGGATTGAGCTCAGTTCTAGAATTTATCTACACCCACAACATTGCCAGGAAAAACAATCAACAACTGATTTGGAATGTGTGGCTCACAACCATACCAAAGTACATATGTTTGTATCATCGTAATCCTTGACGAGTTAAGACTGTGAATAAAAACAACATGCGAAGATTGTACATTATAATATAGATATCATGACTTTTCAGTTACGTCAAACAATAATAAGTTTTTTGTTGAAAAATTACTTATTCAAAACAAGCTTTTATTAAATTCATAATCGGAAGCGCAAGCAGATTCAAATGAGCCCAAACACTAGTAGCCTACTATAATCCATTCCGAAGTTCCGTTGTCTTGCATCCGTCTCCATTATGAGACCACCTCCATGGTACTATATTATTGCATTGTCACCGAAGTTACATATGTATTCCAAATTTCACCTCAATGGGTTGAGAGGAACGGGTTTAAAAATCAGTTGCAAGATTCCACCCGGACAAACATACATACATTGCATCTTAATAAAAAGCTTGTAAAAAATACAGCCGTCGAAGCTTTGAATTGAATTAGATTTGTGACATGAATTAGCTATCAGATTTTCAAATCGACAGTACCTTCAAAGCTACTAGTTGTGTCCAGTGACGTGTGCTGGAATAGAAATGAGCCGTGACGTCATCACGCGCACGTCATCCGTCACGTGACTGATATATAGCTTTAATATAGTCACGTTATCCAGCCAGCGGAAACGCGCGGTAATCTAGATTTAATATCTCGGCTCATCGGGATCTGCTCTATTGTCCTTTGTGTTCGTTTAACTTTGAAAGCTGAACAGGAGCTGTTTGTGTAACTACAATTTATTTGGATCGAAATCTATTTGTATAATGCTTGCATTCAAATGCATCCTAATTTATATTCTAATTTAAAAACAAGGTAATTTTAGGCAATCATTAAATACAATAGTGAAAAGTTAAGCTTACCTAAACGCACCGCAAATATAATCTAAGTAGCTGTTGACCGTGACTTCGTACGCGCTGCACTACTAAATGTGTAGGTAACCTAGAAATAAAGCTAAACTCGCTGTTGCAACTTGACTTGACACCCCATATTTATTCCATGGGACCTGATTTATGGTATTAAAAGTAGTTTGTGTGTTAGTTAGGTTATAATCTACGTACATACAAAATTTCACCGAAATCGGCTCAGCCGTTACGACGTGACAAACGAACCAACAAATAAATAAATAAACAAACATCCAAACTTTCTCATCTATAATATTAGTGTGATAATTGTAAAAAACTGAAATGAAATCAGTCTACGAGTATCTATACGTCTGGTAGTTACGACGCGGGAGACAAACAGACAGGCACATCTAATTTGGTGAGAAATGAAATGAAATAATTTAAAAACATTAGGTATCTATGAAAACTTTTACTAAATTCATTACAAATATTCAGTAAACACTTCAGAACAATAATTTAGTTTAGGTTTGCCGCAAAATTATCGCATTAATTTGAATCTTTTATTACTCAAAGAACGAGAATTATGCGGTTAATAAACTTAAAAGTTTCAGAATAACTGCTTCTAAAACAATTCAGATTCAACCCGAATGGTAGTTCAACTGACTTTTATAAGGATTTAAATTGGATAGTAAGCTCAAACTAAAAGATTTCTTTATTTTTTCCAAGATTGAATACTCAGAGTAACTATTCATTATTTTAGCTATTTCATTTTTGTCATACCTTTTGTGTTATCCTGTATATGCAAAGGTCGTTAGGAAGAGATCGCTTAACAATTTTACTCCTTTAATACTGTTTTGGTTTGCAGTACAAAGTTTGTATCTTTTATTTCTTGAGAGACGATGGAATATTGAATCTAGAGCGTAACAATCTCTTGCTATGCTCGTAGGCTCTTGCTTGCCCTTATCGTGGTAAGTCAAAATTCAAAAAACTTTTTATTCATTAATATTATCACTTTGAAACGTCAATTTTACTGCCTGTTCCTTCGCGACCAAGCCACGTATTATGGCCCTTTTATTTAAACTATCCGGAAAACGAGTACAGTAAAACGTTACTGCTGATTCGTTAAAATGACTTCTTCGTCGTGTCGTTGTTTCTCCTAATATGTTAAATTTATTTCGGCAAAATATTAGCCACGTCTTTTACTTGCACGGTAATGTATTGCCTGTGGAGTGACTCAGCAGTCACCATGCCTCGTCGAAATATCTCCATTTGACGAAGTAGTACACATAGTGGCCCAGCTGGCTTCTAAAATGACTGTTTAGATCAATGTATGAAAATAGAAGACGTTATCGTTTATCGCCGGCTGAGACGCAGGAGGTAGCGGGTTCGATTCCCTCTGCGGAACAAATGTTTGTATGATCTACAAATATTTGTTCCGGGTCTGGGTTTGGGTCAGCTAGTAATATACAGAGAAACAATTCTCTATATATTACTAGCTGACCCGACGAATTTCGTACCGCCTGGACATGCATATGACGCGGGCTGCCAATATACGTCTTCGATAGAATTGTCAATCAGCCATCATTAGCTGCATCTATGTGTGAGAAAATGAATTTTCTGCATAATTTTTTTGCGTGAACTTTTCCCATATTTTAATAGTTATTCTGATATTCGGGCGGAGAAAAATCCAACAAATAAAAGATCATCAAAATTGGTCCAGTCGTCCCGACTTTGTTTTTGGGTCTTTCAACAAGGACGGGTCGATGTTAAAATTGAATAAAACAAGATGTGTGTGAGATATTAACGAAATTTATTTTTTATTTAAAAGGCCTATTTATTCCATTATGGATGGAATATGACATCGGTTCAAATGTCCGCCGCGGCTTCGTATGGTGGCGCGAATCCGAGAGGCCCAATTTTTAATGACTCTGCTGCATAGATCCGGCTGAATCCGAGCGATGGCCTGCGTTATGTTGGCTTTCAGGGCAACGGTCGAATGTGGTTTATTGGCATAGACCTGCGACTTCAGAAAACCCCACAAGAAAAAGTCTAGCGGAGTCAAATCACACGATCTTGGTGGCCAATTCACATCACCTCTGCGAGAGATAACTCTACCCTCAAACCGTTCATGCAGAATGTCGATTGTGTCGTTCGCTGTGTGGCAAGTAGCGCCATCTTGCTGGAACCACATGTCGTTCACGTCCATATTGTTCAATTCAAGCCAAAAGAAATTGTTTATCATTGATCTGTAGGTCTGCGAAAGGCCGAGTTCTTGAGCACGGCGAGAAATCGACTGCCTCGGAGTCTCCTGAACACTCTCACGTACAGCGGCGATGTTCTCGGCCGATCTGGCGTTCCTTTGACGTAAAGGTGTTGGTTGGTTGTTTACCGAACCGGTCGTTTTAAATTTAGTCACCAATCGTTGGAGAGTGGACTTTGAAGGGCCACCGCGTCTGCCGTAAAATGGGCGCAATGCGCGCAACGTTTGCACTAACGAACACTCATTTTGATAATAAAGTTTTATCATTTGCACATGCTGCTCAACCGTGTAACTTGCCATGGTGATTTGGCATCAGTGACTGAATAAGAAAAAACAGATTTGACAGATGCCGCCAAAACAAAATGGTCGCCACAGATTATTAACATCGACCCGCTCTATTTGAAAGACCCTATATATTTAATGTAATAGATAAGTATGTATTTACAAAAAAATAAATGTATATAAGTATTCTATCAGTTATCTGGTTTCCATAGTAAAAGCTTTGCTTAGTTTGGGTCTAGATAGTGCTGTGTGAAATGTCCAGCATTTTTTTTTATGTTTATCTTGTTTCTAATCCAATTGTTATTAATAAAATAATTGCTAATACCAAAAGTTCATACTTATCACATTCAAAGAGCGCGCTTTACATTCGTCTTGTTACTCTGATATTGAGACAGATTCAGTAGTTTCTTTGACAGTTTAAGTGAGAGGGATTGAACAGGAACCTGGTTTGATAGAACTTAGATTATATAAAGTTTTTAGATTCTTATAGAAAGATTAACCATCTATAATATCTTTTGAAGATAGACCAATTGAGTTTTTTTTCTTACAATCGATAGAAGTAATAGGGCTCAGTACTCTTCAATTTTTAGATTGAGCGTTACGCTACTAGGCTTGCAAAAAAGAAATTGAAAGTCCCCTTATGAATCATATTAAATAACCGTTGGGTGTCCACATGAATCAACCTTTAAAAGTAATTTAAACCTTTTTCCAAACGCTCCAAAACATTGTGTCTGACATTATTAAGCTGGGAATAGCATTCTAATGAACGATATTTCCACTTATCAGGTAATGTCTGTTATATAGATGCGAAACTGACTTTTAGAAGCACTATCAGTATTTGTATTTTGTTCCTGGTTTATGTGTTCCCGATACTCACCGAACCGAGCATTTCAAAGTGAGATGAGCATAACCTATTTAAAAAAATACCTGCCTGATTTAGGAAACTTAGGTACCGTTTTGAATTCATATTAGGACAACTGGGCCAAATTCTGGCCTGCACCATCTATTTAATAAATAAAAAACTTTACCTTTGTCACGCCTTACCTTCTTTTAGCACGACCAGGATGACTTGTAGATAATGCTAATTAGCATAGCACTATTCTGTTTTGTGTGATAGTTTAAATAATTGAATAAAAACAATAGAATAGAATTTCTTGATATGCAAACGTCGAAATTAATGATAATTTCGTGACATGGCATATGAGTAAAGCCTAGTGCGCATCAGGCCTGGCTGCGGCAGTCAATGCGACAGTCGATCATGGTCCATTAAAGTCAGTTTTAATTGTCATAATCATGCTATCGCAGCCTTCCTGCCTAGTGCACGGTCTGCTTAAAGTAGCGTTTCTATGCGTTTGTATTATTTGTTCTATGGTGGTCCTTGTATGGGATTACAAGTTAATCCTCTTGATACGGAGTCCCTGGTATGAAAGGTTATAAAATTCTTACGTCATCACTGGACCCCCAGACCGAGCTTTAAAGTATTACCGCCTCATCTGCACAACCTTTTTTCAACATTACTGGATTATTTTTACAAAATGGCCTGTATTGAAATTTGATTTCCGGTGTGAACCTCCCGGATTTTCTTTGAAAATTAATGGGTGTAAGATTGCTTATTGTTATAGGATGAATTAATGGAGTCAACAGCTATCCGACCTTCTTTGTTTCAAGGATTAAGCACAAATTGGTGAGAGTAATTTTAAAGAAATGATCAAAATTTGGCAAACACTACAAGACTTTTAACTGGACCCAGCGTAGCAGAGGCTGGCGTAGCAGTATCGTAGCTCGTAGCTCGTAGCTCTTCGTAGTTTCGTAGCGTCGTAAAATAATGAAAACGTAAAATGGTTTTGATAGATAAATTCATTCATTTTTTTAAGTTTTTTGTAATTACCAACACAGACAACAATGAAAAACATTACGTTCATTAGTAAAAATTAAAATTTATTGGCAACTGCAACGCAGCTTGCGGCCGAGCATAATAACTTCCAGTGACTGAAATAATTTGTAATAAATTCGCGCAGTACAAAATGCGCTATTTTTCGCTCACGGCATTCTATCATTACGCGAGATTTTCTTTTAGAACCTTCGAGCAAACTTGTTTTAAGGAAATTCTTTTAGTGCCTTTGTTCTTCACTCCATACAACCAGATTACTTAAAACCGTAAAACAAGCGTAATAGTTGACACTAGTTGTAAGAGCCTGCGAGGTCGAGGGGATAAAAAGAAAACAGTATTACTGTTGTTCTTCGGGACGCACATTTATATACATTTGGCGCCGGCTCGAGGGTCTTAAATTTTATCACAAATTGAGCCACCAAATAAAGTTAGACTCACTTATTCGTTTTACTAATACCTTCCAAACATAACAGGTACAATAACGTCTGACGATTAATTTCGCTATTTGCTAACGTTATTAACTGCCACTACCCAATTTTAATACAAATGAAAGCCTCTTGCCTGTTAATAAAAGGGTTCTAGGAAGATTAATGTTTTTGTTATTTTCCCTCTATTACATCACAATGCCCGGTTAATTAGTTCAAATAACACTGTTTCGCCAGACGCGCAAACAGAGACCCTTAATGAAGGCAGCCAATTCCCGAGTCTGAACCGAAACGCTCTTTCATTTGGCCTTAAAGGCGTAGGACGGCGCAATACGCCAGCTGTTTGCCAAAAACAAGGCCAATAACGGTCTGGCAAACAGTACAAATGATGCGTTAGTGACAAAATGACGCGGATGCTCCCCTGTCTCGGCGTGACGGGAAGCAAGACAGGTTATTATCTCCCGAGCCGAAACACGTCAAGAAATCCTTGGTTATTTTCCACGCGTCCGCGAGTATTCGCCTGAGACTCAAAGCGAAAATTAGTTACAGAATTCCTTGTTTTTCTTTGAATGCGTTGCGTGATTTTCATTGTTAAGATATAACAGACGGCACGGCTGGAATTGAAGCCCGTGTGTGGAATGGATAAGCGGCGCACTCTATTTACAGATTCGGAGCGCAACGTGGCGACACACAAAGAGTGCATTTGATAATTTAAAAGCCTGGCAAAATGTTCACGAGTGAGCGTTTAACAATTTATTATAACAACTAATTGAATTAAATTAACCCACACTGAATTAATTCATATTGTTCAATGCGCTTCCAAAGAATTGATTTCCACGGTCAAATCATATTAACCTATTTGTATACTTATGAAATTACAAACACTAAAATAATATGACACCCAAAATACATTTTAAAATCTAACACAGTAAAGTTTAACTTCATTTGTAGCCGTCCTCTTTTAAACAGTTAAAATATGCACTACTCTTGAACAATTTGCTTTTTTCCATGACTATTGTCTACTAAAACCGTTATAATGTAGCGTAACACCTTTTGTACGAACTCGCAGAATGTAATGTTATCCCGTGTCGCATATTTCGGCCGACCGCTGTTCAGAGCTTTGAATATTCTTTTGGTTAATTTTTTGTTGGATTAATTTGTCTGAGCATTCAAATTGCAAATTGTGAGATAAAAGGATGACCTTTTCAAACTCGAATTACGGATTTTAGAGTCAACTTTCAGGAAATCATACACCTTTTGTGCCTTAGGGAAATTAGCATTATGATTTCGCCAGATGATGAATAAAATAGATTTTTTTTGTTGCAAACAACACCTTTTTTATTTTAGCAATTAACGACCAAATGAAAAGTACGGGTGGGTGGACATTAAATGGAAAAATATATAAAAATTCAATAAGCTGTTGGTACTATTTAGTCTATTTAAAATATTAGTGAAAACAGCATTTGAGGATGTAGGATTATCGAAGAAGTACATAAGTTGAATTTTATTATGAATATTTAATAGTATCTGCTTATGTGTTCACATTATTACCAAAAAGCGTAAACTTTAAAAAAAACATTCGTAGCTCCGCAGTACAAGGAACGTTCGCGCATATCAACTCCGACGTGTTGCTCTCAAATTCTTTCACAGATTCAATATTCTTTTTCTATTTTCTTCGTCTGAAGCATCGCTCGATCTGATCCCCGATATTCATGTCTGCACTTTCACAATAATATGTATTTCCACGAACTAAAAGTATTACTCGCTAAGCTCACGGCTAGTATTTGCATATATTTTATTCATATTCCTTTTGCATTCGCTGCTTTGAAACCCTTTCCTAGGTAAATAATAACTGCATTCCAAGAGGGCTTGTTTCACTAAAACCAGTTTACTGGAAATCAAAAAATTAAATAGCTTTAACTGGAAATTTTTTTTTAGGGTTAAAGTATTTTCATGGGCGGTAACATTTATTTTTGTTTAAATAGATGTATATCTGTACTAACTCAAAACTTTAAAGATGAGTTCCAATTCTATTCATATCAGTCATTCTATTCAAATATATGAAAGAAGCAGTTCAATCACTAAATTCCATAATATTTTCAATTTTGCCGTAAGTTGAGGAAAAGGTGGGAGGCGCACGCCCTTATTTTGTTGTATATTTTTCCCCTCTCCATGAAGAAGTCATAAATCACTTGAATGTAAATCTGTAGCATCCAGCGTCGGATGAGTGACATGCCATTATCGCGTAGCAACCGCCCTAGCAGTGAGGTCGCGGCCTAAACTTGCCAACTGAAGTTTTATACTCCGACAATCCTTTTATCTGTTGCAGTTTACGTTTTGTTTCAGCTGTATTTTAGAATATTTATATTTATTGCTGCAGTGGAACGTTGTACGCTACAACGAAATCTGTTACTGCCTTATTTACAAGCTATAACGTATTTGAATTTATAAAATGTAACAGAATCTGTTCATAGAAAAATTTCAATTAAATTATATTATGCACACCGCCAAGGAATGAAACGCCTTACCTGAGTCTGTGTGTTCCTGATAACTACAACCTAGGGGTCTTCAAGTCGCGAGTGAATAGGTTTCTTCTAGGCAAGCGTGTACCATCGTAGACTATATCATCGCTTACCATCAGGCGGGATCGTGGTCCAACGCTGGCCTATAATTTATATTTAAAAAAAATGTATTGGTATTTGGGAATATATTGTACACTAGACAAAAGTATAGAGTTCTTTTTGGAGCAAACCAATGTAAGAACATTAATCTAGTAAAATAATGAAACGTCACAGAGATTTCGTTACGTTTACTACGTAATAAGCCTACAAGTATTCAATCCGTCCCCATCCATCATGCGCCTAGAAGTCGTGATCCTATTCATCTGTCATGCCTTCTTTCAACCTTTACCATCTTATTCATAAACGTGGCTTCTATATCAATAGTTCAGTTGATAAAATACAACTAAAATTTTAGCCTCTGCTAAAGAAGGTTTAAAAATGATTAAAACTGGTGACGAAAGTATTGCATAACCGTATTAAAACAAAAGTTGCGCGATCAAATCAAATCTAATTCATTTGTTATTGGCACGATATCAAATCTTATTTGTAACGAGTTGTTATTTTCTGTTTCAGGTAATTAATTCTAGTTAAGATAATCTAAACGTATTACCTGTACTAGTGGTAAGTATACCTTTGCATCCTTTTAATTTTGGTCAATGGAGAGGAATTAATAAATAATAATTGCTCAGGAGAGAGAGAGAGAGAGAGAGAGAGAAATAAAGCGAGGAGAGGAATTAATAAAATTAAATGAATGAGGAATTTTTATCTTTATTGCCGTTGATCTTTGTAAATTCTTGATCTGTCACAGACACAGTGGACACGTTAATCAAATCATGTCTGAAGTATTAAAATCTGAAAATTTCCGCGAAAGCCGCTGAAAAGTTACCTGAGTTCAAATTAATCCAATTGGCCGTGGT
The DNA here is from genome assembly GCA_963924445.1 of Philereme transversata. Classification (NCBI taxonomy): domain Eukaryota; kingdom Metazoa; phylum Arthropoda; class Insecta; order Lepidoptera; family Geometridae; genus Philereme; species Philereme transversata. Next base: position 8,679,542 of record OZ004337.1, on the reverse strand, counting down.
CTCGACTAAACCTATTTTGGGAGACTTCACAACCGCTAACCAAGTTAAGCACACCACTTTCCCAAAGAAAACTTTTTGTATTTGCATATATTTGGTCACAATTTATTCAGATTTTGGAAAAGTAAAACTTCGTAAGAGTATCTTGTTAAAGCACTTTTTCTAAAAGATATTTAACATATTTTTGGCGAGTCAATTTCCTGGAAAATTTAAACACACCTGCTTAAAATAAGGTAAATATTTCATCATCGGAAGCCTTATTAAAGCTGCCTCTAAGTTATTGGTACTTATTCCCAATTTTAAGCCATCTAAAAATAAGATAAGAATTACCCTGATTTTCCAATCTTCATAACTTATATTTAACTTTACACAGAAGACAATAATTTAAGCAAGTTCCTTATTATTCAGGGCAAATTCTGTGTGGATCTAAAATATTATGCTAAAAGAATGTGGAGAGAAAGTATTCGCGAAGTATTAAACAGTGCTTAGATATGCGGGATCTCCTTGGAATGGCTAAGATTTGCATGTTAACTCAGTCTTCATAAGTAATAGTTTGGTGGAAATAAGCTGGCAAAGTTCTGAGAGAGCAAACTTGAGAATTGGATATTTGGAATTTAGTGCAAACTCTGCAATGGAGCGTGGATTGTTATCATTTCCTTGTTTACCTTTAAGAAGGATTGCTGGGTACGGTGGATGCTTCACCTTAGTTTTGTATATGTTTAGACCCATTCTACTGGTAGATTATATAGCTAGAATGGTGTAAACTGAGCTACCTACCTTGAAAACACTTGCCGTAAAAGATTTTAGTAGTCTTTTTTTTATACCCCTAAATTAGCAAACAATCATACGGCCCACCTGACGGTAAGCGGTTACCGTAGCCTACGGTCGTTTGTAACACCAAAGGCAATACCAATAATAACTCGCGCGTTGCCAACCCCTTAAAATTTTCAAAACTCCCTTTTTGAAGAACCCATACTGTAGTCCCTGGGGAAAACCTCGACAGGGAGACCATTCCACAAGCGAAGTGTTAGCGGGAGGAAATTCCTCTGGAACCTCACGGTACGCGACCACATCGTCTCCAAGGTGTGTGGATGGATTCCCTGCCGATGGCGAGCGGTGCGATGATAAAAGGAACCTGCAGGTACCATATCAAACAACTCCTCAGAACACAACCCGTTATACAAGTGAACACACACAGGGAGACAAAATCTCTCTTGAGACTTAAGGGCTCAACACCGCTTGTGAGAATGGGAACGTCAACAATTCTCACAGCTCGTCTTTGAACAGAGTCAAACGGCCGGCTCTAGACGGTATCCAGGTGCAAACCCATAAATGACAGCATACTCCATGTGGGGCCGGACTTGCGCCTTATAGAGAAGCAGTAGCAGAAGCAGTCTTACAAGTAGCTCCTTTTTAATCAGCTTAGCTCTATTATATAACCCATCCTAGAAAATAAATTAAAAATAGTTACTCCTTCTCAAATTCAAATAAAAACTTCAAACCTGTGGCAAACAAAATAGCTGTTATAATAGGTTAATAGGGTTAATGATATTTCTGTGCAATAAATAACTTACAAATTGTTAAGGTGTCCCGGCGGCATACAGTTTTGAACTCTCAAGTCTGGATTCGCGAAACTTTTTCCACTCAAACTTTCCAAATATTCGCACCTCACCATCTATATTCTTCCAACTTATATTCTTCAAATGATCTAGTTTGGGAAGTTGTCTTTCAAAAAAGAATTCTTTTGTTGCATTCGTCAGTGTGAATGTACAATGGTTGGCTTGAGTTGGCGGTACCTATTCAGCTGACAATAAGTTCGCCGCTATTGGGGTGGGTGGCTCAACCGTTTTTATATTTTGCCTTTTGAGACAAAGTTATTGTGGGTTCCGTGCTTTATTTTATTTTCTGTACTTACTTATTTAGATCAACTTATTAGGTTAGATTAATTTTTGAACAGTTCCGCTAATAATAATTGTCTTTTACTTAATAAGTCTGACTTACCAAAATCTATAAATATAAAAAAGTAAAATAATATCCAAAATCTTCTAAACATACTCGTAATTGAAAACAAAAGAACTCCCTTAAACTTGATACGAACAATAAATCTGGCCACGTGATATAACTCAATAAACGCCGGTGGCTCGGATCTGTCATAATTTTATTGAGTTCTTACACGGGCAATTTACAACAATGTTTTTTAGTCATTATTGTATTAACTTTATGCGTAATAATTTATTATTATTATTTATTTATTTTATATCACAAAGGCACTAAACAAGCATATGGCCCACCTGCTGGTAAGCGGTTATCATAGCCTATGGGCGTTTGTAACACCAAAGATATCACTCAGGTATTCGTATTTATTTATTGCTCATAATGTAACTACAGCATATGAAATGCAATCAAGAGTTGTATATTGTTATTGACAATACGTTGCAAGTTGTACTCAAATCAAATCAAATCAAATTGGACTGTATCTACTTGTGATATTTAAGAGACATAAATAGCGTTTATGATCCGTAAACTTTCTCTGTATTTCTTGTGGGTCAAGTTGCGTGATGTCGCTCAATTTTTATCGCACGTTTAGGGAAACTACATATGTGAGTTCCCATAAATCCATCAATAGTTAAGCTCTCAGATCGCAGTATTTTTCTTCGCACAAGCGGGAGGTGCGTCACACAGCCACCCGTACCTCATAAATTCTCATAATCCCTATGCACATATAAGGTTGGGTTCACACTACGAAGTGATAAGATCATATAATTCTATTCAAGCACGTCAATTCTGTTATTTATTGGGGGGATACGCTATGAAGTGTTCTGGCATCGAAGGTTTTATGGATGTAAATCTGAAATGCACTTTTACTCAGTAGTCAATTCATTATTATAAATATGGGATTTATCCCGCACCGTCTTATCGGTGTTTCGACCGACAATGTTTAGGTTCAATTCGATTTAATGTACGTGATAAATCCCGTATTTATAATAACTAGTGGTTCGCCCCGAACTGTGACCTCGCGAGTCTCCCATAAAAATAAAAATATATTATTAGTAATCTTTGACTATTAAAATAGTGCCCCGAAATAAACAAGCACGTTATTTGACCTACAGTTTCATTCAAATTACAGGTAACGGGAGTTCATGTTAATTGGTTAGTATTTTTGGGGTAGAAAATGCAGTTATTCTGGATTTGAGACTTTTGCTTATATTTGTGTCTCTAAAGCTACACGAATACCAAATTGCAGCATTGTGGGTGTACCCTGTGAATTTTGTCAAAGTTTTGTTTTTATTATGACTAATAACACAAAAACTACAAGGATTAAACTACAAATAAAAACAGGGTTGAAATGTGTTAATAAAGACCTTTCATTTGACGTCCCATTTTACCTAATAGTCTCATTTTCTCATTTTTTACCCCTCTTGAACCCCAATATCTCAACTACCCCCAACATTTTAAGCTCATTTAGTCACACCAAAATTATGCCTCGACCTATGTATCAAATTTCAGGATGATCGGATCAACGCTTCGAAAGTTATCCTCGGACAAATAAACATATGTACATACATACATACAACGCCGATTTGCCCTAGTTAATTTGGAGATCTCGCTTCGCTCGATCAATGATTGAAATAAATTACGAAGGTTTTCTAAGTAGTCAATTAATTGAATAATGCTGCTAATAATTGAATTATGATGGTGATCCGTTGTCAGAACCTTCGAGCTCATAAGGTAACCCTGGAGGAAATTGTGGATAAAGGATGTGCACACTGACATCTTGAATCCTAGTTCATAGATTCACCTATTTTAGACTTAATTTTTTAAATAACTTCAGGTACTAATTTTAGTTTTTATTTTATTTTTTTGTTTCACCGTGTTCTCTTTGTTAAGTACTGTGTATTTCTTTATTTTACCCGTCTGCGAAGATGGAGGCTAATGTTTTACGGTGTATGTATGAATGTATGCTCATTTGGCGCATCGTGTATGCTAAAGGTCGCCATGAGAGTGATATAGGCTAATATATCTTCCAATGGACTTTCCAACTTTCCAACAGATTTATCACTTTTTCCAGAATTTTTAAATTTTTTTGGCAACTTTTCTTTTCCGGTACAACCGTTTTCAAGTGATGCACTTACCAACGAACGGCATTTATTTGACACTCTATTTTTATCCCATGGGAACTGATTTATGGGATAAATGTTAGCCTATGTGGTGATCCCGGTTATAATCTACATATATACCAAATTTCATCGAAATCGGTTCAGCCGTTACGGCGTGATTGAGTAACAAACAAACAAACATCCAAACATACATCCAGACTTTCGCATTTATAATATTAGTGTGTTATACATTAAGAGTGACTCCGCGTGGACTCAAATTATTGTTATAAATAGTCATACTTAAACTAAAAGTTATTTTTTCCGAACACTTTGGTTAATCTGAACGCATCCTGCTCTATCGCGACCATGAAGAGGTTTTTACTTCTAAAAAGTGAAAACCACTTTTACTTATAACGTCGTGGATGAGATAATATGTCAATTACTATCTACTATATATGTGCAATCCAAGTGTTTGATACATTTTTAATATTTTATGGCTGTGGAGGGCAATCCACCGGTACTGCACTGATTGGTTCACAAAATGAAACACCCCCGGACTGATCTCAGATTGCCTCAATTTATAAAAATTAATACCATTGCTTTATATAGGGTGGGCCAGAAAGAATTGCGAATTTGAAAAAATCATTAAAAAAAAACTAAGTACAACTCACATACAAATTTTTATTTCTACAAAAATTTACATCTGGGAAATTCATTTCTTAAAAATAACATCATCCAGATGTGCACCATCGCGCTGCAAACATTCTTCGAATCTGAACCTCAAATTGGTAAAAACTCGCTGGCACATTGCACGGGGAATATCTGCCATTTCTTTCCGGATATTGGTCTTCAACTGGTCAATTGTGGCTGGGTTATTGGAGTAGACTCTACTTTTTAGGTATCCCCACAAAAAAAAAGTCCAGTGGTGTAAGATCCGGACTTCGAACGAAAATGAGACTATTAGGTCAAGGGGAACGTCAAATGAAAGGTCTTCATTTGTACATTTGAACCTCGTTTTTGTTTTTAGTTTAATCCTTGTAGTTTTTGAGTTATTAGCCATAATAAAAACAAAACTTTGATAAAATTCACAGGGTACACCAGTGACCCCACAACGCTGAAATTTGGTATTCATGTAGCTTTAGTGACACAAATATAAGCAAAAGTCTGAAATCCAGAATGACTGCCATTTGTACCCAAAAAAAGGATAACCAATTAACAAGAACCCCCGTTACATCTAATTTGAATGAAACTGTAGGTCAAGTAGGTTGATTATGCATTTCGTGGCACCAATATAATAGTCAAAGATGAAAGCCGGCGTGCACAATGATCACTAAACGTATTTTATTAACATGTTTAAATTAGAAGTATTTGTATGATTTGACCACTACTTAAATCATATTTAGCCACTAAATACATTTAGGCATTGTTGTGGAAGTCGCCCTAAGAATAATATTTATTTTGGGAGATTCGCGAGATCTCAGTTCGGGGCAAACCACTAGTTAGATAAAAGTTAGTTGCCGCAGCTTGGGTGACTAGTATGCGGTGTTCTTAAGGCATTTAACGCCAATAAGAAATTGTGAATAATGTGTTAGGTAAAGTATCGTAATAATGCATTCCACATGGGATGAACGTCTACAAACAAATTCTATTAGTCGATGTCAATACGTGACCCGAACAGAAATTCACACGACAGAATGTACGACGCCATTTTGGGGTTTTCAATATGAAAATCAGGCGTGTACCTCTTTGTCAATTTTACCACGCAATTTGTAGGGGGAAATCTTTCCTTATAATATATTTATTAGCCTCAGTTAATGGAAATGTGATACATACATGTAACCTTTAGGCATACTTACTTTGATAAAAGTAATCCCTTTATTTTTATGTGCGGCAAGAGCTTTGTCATAAATAATTCAGTTGTCTTTTGCATAAGTAATGGCTTCTTAAAATAATTATTAATATATTAGTTTGTTTTCTGACAAACAATTTTCAAAAGATTTCTCAGATAATCCTCTCGAAACCATATTGATTTCTGTAATAGTTTAACATTTGAGCCACTCTATAGTTTATCCTAGCGCTCAGTGACGTCCCATATTGTGCTTCATTAGGTGCATGGAACAAACTTCCAAGTAACATAGTTAACTTAGTTCATGGATTAAATTTGGACTGAATAGAACACGTGCACACTAGAGCTAATTGCTAATTGTAGAATAGCTAAATGTACAAGCAAATACTTTCCAAGAGAAACGTAATCCAAAACGAGCTTAGAAAGAACCAAACATGTTGATTTTAGTATGAAAATTAGTGCTCTGACAAAATTCTAGTGCTCTGGATAGGTTTAGCTAGATTCTTGAGATTCAAGTATTCTGATTACTTCACTTACAGAGTATGTAATTGCTCAAATTAGTTTTGTTATAACATAACGTATCCTTTAGCTCGTATTCTAATATACACACTAAAGACTTAGGAATAGATTTTGGATCGTAGAAATTCAAGTTTACACATGCCATGAGACACGTGTAAACTATAGTTTCGATTTAGATTACACGTGCACACCATAAAATAAATACAAATAAAAAACTAGTGGTTCGCCCCGAACTGAGATCTCGCGATTCTCCCATAAAAACAAAAATATATTATTCGTAATCTTTGACTATCAAAATAGTGCCACGAAATAAACTACCAACTTACTTGACCTACAGTTTCATTCAAATTACAGGTAACGGGAGTTCATGTTAATTGGTTTATGTTTTTTGGGGTACAAAATGCAGTTATTCTGGATTTCAGATTTTATTTGTATCACTAAAGCTACACGAATACCAAATTTCAGCATTGTGGGATCACTGGTGTACCCTGTGAATTTTGTCGAAGTTTAGTTTTTATTATGGCTAATAACTCAAAAACTACAAAAATTAAACTATAAATAAAAACAGGGTTGAAATATACTAATGAAGACCTTTTAACTGACACCCCACTTGACCTAATGGTCGCATTTTCATTTTTTTTTACTACTCTGTAACCCCAATATCTCAACAACCCCCCAACATTTGTATCTTATTTAGTCACACCAAAATTGTGCCATCACTACCTATGTATCAAATTTCGCGATGATCGGATCAACGCCTCGAAAGTTATCCTCGGACAAACAAACATACATACATACATACAACGCCGATTTGCCCAAGTTGATTTGGAGATCTCGCTTCGCTCTATCAATAACAACGTAAATGAAATGAAATTTATTAAATTATAACAGACATCAAATTAACATAAACAATCCAAGAAGTAATTGTCTTTCTATTCATACAACCTATTCATACAATTGGCGGTCTTATCACTGAATAGCGATTTCTACCTGACAGCCTTTGGATGGAATGGACTGTGTGGACATTACCTGGGGTGTAATAGTGTACCTAACATACTACATGTACATACATACGAGGCATGCCTTTTAAGTTTTGTCGTTTGAAGAAAAAAACACATCTAGAACCTTATAGTACTTTTTATTGTTTTTCAAAGTATTCACAACGTAGCTTAAAACACTTTTCCATTCGCTCAAACCAGTTATTATAACATTTATTCCACTCTAAAGTGGGGTGTTCAAAATGGCTGTCTTGAAAGCGTCGACTGCTTCTTCACCGGACTGGAACCTTTGACCACGAAGACTTTTCTTAATTTTAGGAAATGTAAAGAAATCGTTAGGGCTTAGGTCAGGACTGTATGGAGGATGGTCAAGAATTTCTACTTTTTCCTGCTTCAAATACTCAATCGTTTGACGAGCGCTGTGTGAGCTTGCGTTGTCGTGGTGCAGGATGATGCGTCGCTTTGAGTTAGATTTTCGAAGTTCGGCGATGACTTGTGGTAAACAAACTGTAGTATACCACTCTGCGTTAACCGTTCTACGATCTTCAAGTGCAATAGTCGCAACATGGCCGGTTTTTCCAACGAACGTGGCCACCATCTTCTTTGAAGTGCTTCGAGAACGAACAACTTTAGTCGGCTTTGGCTCGTCTTGAAAGACCCAGATTGTAGATTGTTGTTTGGAATCAGGATCGTAGGCATAGATCCAAGATTCGTCACCACTTATGATGTCGTAGACGTGATTTGACTCCCCTCGGTTGAACCTTTGCAGAGTTTTCTTACACCATCTGACGCGGGCCGCCTTGTGATCGTCGGAAAGCAGATGCGGTATCCAACGGCAAACTAGCTTTCTCACACCAAGCGCTTCATGCAAGATCTTCTGAATGGTTGTCCCTGAGATGCCTAATAGAGCCTCTATCTCTCGATACGTCACATGACGATCTTCGAGAATTAGTTGTCTCACAGCAATGATGTTATCTTCAGTGAAGGCGGATTTTGGGCGTCCTTCGCGAAATCTGTCACTAACACTAGTATGTCCACGCTGGAATTCTAAATACCAGCGTTCGACAGTCCGCAGACATGGGGCTACATCACTGAACACAGATGTTAGCTCTTCTAATCACTGAAGCCGTGTCAGGCCTCTTCTAAAGTTGTAGAAAATTATTGCACGAACATTTTCCTTAGAAAGATTCATTTTCGTACGTGACCTGACAGATTCAAATCGAAACTGTGACTAAACAATAGCATTAATCCTAATACTTTCAACTGTTTTGAGATTCAAAATGTAAACACATTCGAATATAGAACAGTTCCAAATTCAAAATTGCCGGAAAATATGGAAACGACAGAACTTAAAAGGCATGCCTCGTACTAATACTAATTATATAAAAATAAAAATTACATAAATGAAAATTACATTAATGAATGAACCAAAATAATAACTACTCATAACAATTTATATATACATACTTGACTTATTTAAGAAACATATTAATTAATAATAAATACATAGATATTTAGTGACAAAAACTCAGATAGTGTTGTCTGACTATACTATATTATACGTTTAAAAATGACAAGTGATTTACTTGTAGATATGACAATATTTGGTGTCGCAAATTAACTCAATAGAAGGAAACTCTGAAACTGAAATAATATTTGCAGAAACATTGTTTGCTAAAACCTAAAACCTACTAACATTGCCCCTTCTAGTATTAACCTAGCCCAGTCCAAAAGTTACCAACAAAACTGAAACACAATTTCGTAAGCCACCTAGAACGCAGTTAAAATGAAACAACCTAAACGATATGGAAAATAACCAGACTAGCAGGCTCACATAAACTGGTGAAGTTGGCGGCACGTACCAGAATATTTATCGGCTGCGGGGCCCAGCCGTTATTGGACTTGTCTTTTCGTCGTTTAAGGAGAACGGTGATGTGTTTATTCAATTTGCTGCTAGAAAATATTGTTACCTGCTACCGTGTCACCGTTTACCGACACTAGGTAAAGCTGATTTAGTTACACGAATATTGGTGTTTGTTTCAATAGAATTTTCAAACAAGCGAATTGTTGTACATTACTTTTCCAATTTGCTATTATTGTAAGAAGAGTAAACGTCCATACAAAAAGATGTATTAAATAACTTATAATACGAATTATGTAATACACTTACTTTTAGATTAAATTAAAATAATCGGCTACAGAAGAATACCAAGAATGACATAAAAATATAATGCAACATAAAAACCTGACTCAAAGAATTTGATAACACTGATGTTGAAGCAATGTTAAATAGCTTCTATTTTTGATGTTTCCTTTTCAATTCCCTAAGGTATCTATCGCTACACTACCCACATACGCGAATATCTTGTACACAAAATACATATAATACATCCTGCATATACAGGGTGTTTGGTAATATACTGACGATATTCAAGTGACGGTTTCTCAAAATATAAAAAAGACTTCTCGAAAAAAAGAGTACTAGTTATATTATCAAATTTTAAAGAAAATCGACTAAGTTTATGTGATTAATTCGATATAAAACTAACTGCCAACTGTTGCAATCGACATCTTAAATTAGAGGCCGATTTGATATCTCTTTCGAAAATGGCTGCGGGCTTTGGGTTATAAATGGACATCAAGAGATATCTCGAGACGTCACCAATACAGTATCTGTGGTTAGATGGCAAGCATTATACAATAGCACAACATAAGTTTAATAAAGCGTTTGTTTTTATATGCCAAAATAAATTTCACATTTCTATAGTAAACATTTCACAAATGTATTTATTATGCTCATCAAAATAACCTCTTTCATTTTTGTGCGTATATTATCAAACACCCTAAGTATATAATTATAATTTATAGATTCTGTATACATTATAAACAATATATATATTTTATAATCCAATTACTAAACAAGACTTGCACTTAAATATAGTACTTACTAAATGTATAATAAACTTGAATATGAGAGTATATATAATATAATAATATTGCTGGACATTTCACACAGCGCTATCCAGCCCCAAACTAAGCAAAGCTTGTACTATGGGAACCAGATAACTGATAGAATACTTATATACATTTTTTTTGTAAATACATACTTATAATATATAGTAAAACACCCAGACACGGAACAAATATCTGTAGATCATGCAAACATTTGTTCCGCAGCGGGAATCGAACCCGCTACCTCCTGCGTCTCAGCCGGCTATACGCCCACTGCGAGTGCTTAAGTGTTTCTTTTAAATACTTCTGGTTTTTTTAGTTATTGCTCAAACCTTACTTTTCTAGACTTAATTCAACTAATTTATATGATGGGAGAAGCCACTGGCACCTGAAACACACGCTTTTTTAACTAGTACGGGAGATTATGGATTCAAAATAAATGTGTCAAACTAAATTACGTTATTAAAGAAATTTTTACTTTGTTTATCCATACAGATACCTACTCGTAGTATATCCCACAGAGCTTTTAAAAGTTCTTCGCACCTAGTAATACAAGTTTGTTAGCGCTTAGTGAGATGTTTTTGTTGTGTTTTTTTCTTTCTATTGTAGAAAAAGTGTAGTGGTTTTGAATAAAATGTTTTCTTACTAGTACCAAATGCATATTAATTTTATTTATTTAATAAGGCACACATTACACATTACTAGCAATAAAAATAAAACTTAACTAAAAAGCACAGATTAACAGAACATATGCCCGAGCCCCCCTTACACTTGCTTACTTTCCTCTTAGTTTTTATATACATCAGGAATAACATCATTGACAATATCATTTCAACTTATTTGTTCATCAGTCCCCAGCAGTTTTCCTGGTAATGTCCCTTTTATTTTTCATCTCTTCTATCAACAAAATGATAATGGATGCGGTGCATTTGTAAACAATATTCACGGCTGGAACCCGCAAACGGATGAATGGGCGGATGGACCGTCGCCCGCGGCCTCTTAAATTTTATATAGATCTCTGTTTGCACACTCAATGTTCGTTATACCTATTGATGTTCCAGTTCACTGAATCCGGACATATTATTTGACTGCAAACATTACTAAAACAACGTTTCAATTAGCAGTAGTATGAGACAATGGGTTCTGTAATACGATGATGAATTTAATGTCTATGAAAAAACAACTGATATCTTAAAACTTTATTCTGAGCTAAAGGCCCCTACCTCTAATAAAGTGATCTTTATCTAAAAACTGCCTGATTAGCAAGGCTGGATCTGGATATAATCTAAACTTTAGCCACTAAAGCAAAATTTGTACCACCAATTCCGGTTTAATCGTTTGAAACTCCGAAACGCAATTGGAAAACTCCTCACATAATGGGGGCTTTTAACGAAACCTTTTTTGAAAGTAACTAAAATGTCCCCTGCAATGATCCATTATCTGAAGACAAGTTAGCGATCTCCTTCCGTCTATTTTCACAAGTAATAACTAAATTTATCGCCAGAGTTTCGTGGAGTCTTCCAATATTGGTGGTTGCGAGTCTCGTCACGCGCCGGGGTGGAGGCGACGAGACTGTGGCTCGGCGACGTGTCATTAAAATTAACCATCATTACTCTTGTAAAGCGAGTCAAGTCGTGGAGTTGCGAGTCTCGTGGTAAAGGAAGTCAGCTTATTGGGAACTTTGTCGCCAGCGCCCTCTGCCGGTGCCTAATCCTCCGCTTTATTGCCGTTGTAACAAATGATTCCGCGTCGGCAAGACGCCCGCGCCCGCGTGACGCCCACCGTGCGACATATGCTAATATGGGGAAAATGTTATTTATAGTGATAAAAGTCCGTATAGATCCGGGATCAGCGAATATAACACCGTCCCACGATGGGTGTAACGTTTTGATGCAAATTTTTGATGAATTTTTGCAAGAAAATCCAATAATGACTGTGTAAGTGTTCCATTACCTCCAACCTAATGTTTACGTGTTAACTTGCGTTCTAACAACATTAAACCCCGCTGGCCACAAATAGTCCATTGTATTTACCCGCATTCGGTATGTGCATCGAATACCATTTTTGCCGAGAGGAATGTTACTAGAATGCATTCAATTTCTAGACCCCACGAAACTTCAAAAGAGAATGCTTTCATAAAAGTTTACTCGTAAAAACTTTAGCTTTGAGGTGAATAACGTGAAGAGAGAGTATAAATATTCATCCGGAGAAAGAGCCCACGCGTAAACATAAACTTTTATTTCAGACCGACATCCAAAGGGGAAACGCATTGAAAATTCGACTCGCCATTTCTAATTAGAGAGGACACGTCCTTACTCCCAAGTTTCCTTTATTAATGGAAAAGTCTGTTCCAATTGATTTCATATTTAACATCCTTCTCTGTCTAAGCTCTTTAGGAGACAATGGGGAAATGAAAACTAGTAATTGGACTTTCATTAAGTTTTATCGTTGTTTTTAACGAAGTCACTTATTAGTGGAGCACGTTACGGCTGAGACACACGGCGCGATGCGGCTTAGCTCTTAGTGCTACGCCGTAGCCTTTCGTAGCCGTAGTTTTAGAATACAAAGTTTGTTGTACTACAAAATTACGTCTAAATTCTAGTGGAAACTAATTCATCTTTTGTAACGAGTTCTGCTGAGTTCTCCAAGATTTGTAGGTTTTAATAAAGATCATAGTGATGCAAAGTTAGATAATTATTAACACGAGTGGAGGGAGTACGAAGCAAAGCACAAGGAGAACCACGAACATAAGAAACACTATATAATGCTTCCTATCTCATTTTCTCCCACATTAAATCTTATGAATTTATGTGTCTATCTCTTTTTTCTCTCGCTTTTTCGTTTCATCGACTTTCAAATCACAACGATACTAAAGCAGTTTCACTTCAATAATGATACATATAAGTAACGTTTTTCACAATAATAATTATTCTCTTTTTTTAATGATTGGATTCAATGAATTTGCGATCGTCCTTGCTCAGTCCTTTTCGAATTTGGTAGTACTTGATACGTTACTGCAAACAAAGTATGGGTAGTTTCTGCAGTGTCGTTCCGTGTGTCCTCGTTTTTACTAGTGGACAACTCGCGTGGTAAATTACATTTGGAATGCGTCGTACAGTCCGACATGAATTACGCATGAAAGCGCTATGAGCGCAATCTACTGTAATGCTAACAAACTCTCCTGAATAACTGCAATCATTTTATTGCTTGGAGGTGTACGACTGCATCGTATGAAATTCTATACAAACACCCATTTTTTGCTTTATAAAACTTCTGACAACGGCACAATAGTGATGTATTGTTTCAATTTTCGAATGAATATCGATAGTTTGTGCAGTTTTACTCCAATAAAACTATGACGTATTAATTGAAATACCCCACAAAAGGGTTGCAACGGACAAAGGGCCTCCTATGGCGTACAGTCGGCGTCATGTCGGCCCTGACGTGTAGTATCATCGCCAGCAAAAGAATAACATTCACTACCGTTTTATTGTTTGCCGAAGAGTCTGCCTCTGACATATTCTAGTATAGCATGGGTTTGTAACAAGTTGTAGGCACTTTTTAAAAGAGCTATTTTATTGTAGCTGTCGAGACGAACCAATCTAAGGTACTTTTTGAATCGATAAAAGCAAAGTATAACAGTATATCCCACGTCTGTTAATATGCAATCCTTTTCCTTTACCAGTTTCCAATATTCCGTGCAGCGACTCAGTACTACAAAATAAATAAATAAACAGTTGAAAGCCGCCCATACCGGCGCGCGTTGGGGTGGACGCTGGAAATTCCAAAAAAATTATCCCATATGCAACAATATCGGTTATGAAGGTCAGCTGTCTGTTATAAAGCAAATTTATTCTGTTCGGTGTATTGGCTCATATAACTGGTGATCTCGACGGCGACATCGGTGGAATGATAACGGTCTAATTTTGGAGCCTCTATTCCTTATACGGCCTAAATTACATTGCGGTCTCGCATCGGCCCTGAAAGGTTTTATTCATAAATCTACTAGAACGTTTTCATAAAGTTAAGGAAAAATGTGCGCTCTTGATCGTTATTTTAAAGTTCCTTTTTTTGGGGCATTCGTGCTCGCGGTTAATTTAAGTTAGCACTTCAGAATTTATAGGCATTTTTTTAGGTTATATTTGTAATCTGTATTTGGTATTTGTTTATTTGCCTTAAAGTTTATCGAACTAGTATTTTATGGGTTAGTTTTTGGAGCATAAAAATGGTTGATGCCATGAACTTCAGCGTGGTCGGTTATATTTACTAGGTTTCATTAGCAAACTATATGTTTAACATAGTTCTTTAGATCGTGGACTTTGTTGTAGCTTCATTTGTTTTTTTAATAAAACCAAACCCGTGTTGTTTTGAGGCGAAAGTTTTGGTCGTCAATTTGAGTGGATTGGCGATAAAAACTGTTTATATGAATCCTCTCCGAAGAAATACATTAAAATTGGTGGAACCAATATGGAACTCTGAAGAACCTATAATTAAAATTTGTCAATTTCATATTTCGATCTAATGAAAGTGACGCTACTTCTATAGGTACGAGGGGCACACTAAAGTTTCCAGAATCAATACTAAAAAAATACTATTAATTTTCAAAAATTAATTTATTGTTTCTCAAAATATCCCTTTGCGTCAATGCACATTTTCATACGATTGAACCAATTTTGAAAACATTTGTGACACTCCTCGGTGGTGACGTTAGATACATGTTTTTCATACTATTCGACCGCCTCTTCTGGTGATGAAAACCGTTGATCGCATAATTGTACAACAGAGTTAACAAGGAAATTAACATTTACCCGCTACCCCACAACAAATGTAAGATTAAATGTCTAGAGTGGCTTAAATCTTTAAATTACGAAGATACTGAGGACCTCCTAAAGATTCCCAAATAGTGCCTACACACAAAAACACACACTCCATTACACACATACATACACATACACCCTCACACAAACACACACACGCACACACACACACACACACACACAAACTCACAAATACATCCACCCACACAGATCCTTCTGGTCTGTTGGAGAATAACTAGAATTTTTAGTTTAGTTTTATGATAATGTACCATTTACCTGATTGGAACTCATAGATATATAGGAGGAGGGCGTTGGTGTCTGTAACACAGTTTTCATACTAATACAGGCATCATCGTTTTAAACTGTACACATGACTGTATATTTGTTGTTCCTTAATAAATGCTTTATTATTATATTATTATTAATTGGTTCTTGATTTTTGGGAACAGAAAAAAGTCATACGGTGCCAGTCAGGACTGTATGCTGGATGACCTATAAGTTGTACGTTTTCGCCTTCAAAAACTCATTTGTCTTTCTAGCCATGTGGAAACTTGCATTGCCGTGGTGCAAGATGACACGGCGTTTACTGTTATTTTCACGGAGTTTGTCAATAATTTCCGGTAAACAAATGGTCGTATACCAGTCACTATTCACGGTTCTACAATTTTCTAAAGCAACAGTAGCCACGTGGTGCCCATTGTGTTCTTTAATTCCGAAGACATCGCTCGACCCTCATCGCCGAGTACGGCTTGGGTCCGCTTGGCTAAAAACGATGCCATTATAGACACCGCGGGGCCTCGAATGCCATAGAACTACAGTTTATTAGCGACAAGGCAGTGGTCAGCGGTGTCGAACGCGCGCGAGAGATTGCAGCACAGCGCAGCCACGCGCAGGCTAGCCTCGCGCGAGCCCAACACGCGCCACACCACCTCCCGTACCAGATCCGTGGTGACTCGGCCCGGTCGGTACGCGTACTGTCTATCTGTAAGAATGGTACAGTCGGCCACAAACTCCAGCAGTCTACGATTCAATCCGACTTCTAGGATAGGACATCTAAATGTTTGTGTAGGATTGACTGTATTTGACTCATGCCTATGTCCAGAGATGTCCGGATCTCATGGTAGGTCACATGCCTGTCTGTTTCGATCATACGGCGCACACCATCAATGTTTTTGTTGTTCACAGCGGTACACGGGCGACCTTCACGAATTTCATCATGGAGATTGACACAACCGCGTTTGAATTCTGCAAACCAGCTATAAGTAGTCGCCTTGCATGGTGCTCCTTTTCCAAAAGCAGTTTGAAGCCGAACAACGCTCTGCTGAGCTGTCAAATTTCACTTAAAATCGTAAAAAATCAGGCAACGAAAATTTTCCCGAGTTAACCCCATTTTATTGTAATCACGCAATCTTTAAAATGACGCCACAATGTGAAAACAATTTTATGAACAAATTTTATTCTACGGCTAAAGAGTTCCATTTTCAAATGTAGTAATAACTTTTTAAATATTGTTTATGTAAGTGGCCAATTCCGGAAACTTTTAGTGTGACCTATGTAGTAATGCGACCGTAAGTTAACTACTATTAAAACCATGAAAAATGGGGTACTGTAAAAACAAACAACTTTTTGAAGTTATACTTCTTTTGGCGCGATGGAGAAAAATGATGAGAGTGAATTTTTACGATGCGCGCGCACACCGACACCTAAATTTAACAGCATGAAGTTAGTCCCTAGGTGGTATGAAAATTGATAACTATGTTCAAGTTGTATATTCTAGTATTTTTATATGTAGAACACGTGTTTCGTAAGGGTACAATTAAACAGTGTGAATAAATAAATATTATTTTGGTGTTTTTATTAAATCAATTTCATATACGACGGTGATACTAATAATTTATTATTTATTTTTCCATACGCCAAAGAAGTATAACTTCTAACGCGTGTACATAAGTACACACACTCTTTTTTTTTATCTCAAATGCTTTGTTTTTCGATACCATTGAAATCTCGGAATCTTCTAATATAGGTTGAATATGTTCTTTCTAGGCAAGCATTTTTATCTCCGATTTTTCTACTATCACTTACCATCAGGTGAGATAGGTAGTGGTCAAACGATTCCGTATAACAAACAAAACAAGACCGGTCAAGCACGAGTAGGACCCACGTACCAAGGGTTCCGTACCTACCTATGTTTAGTTTAGTTTAGCACCATCTAGTTGAGTAACTCAGAAACCAAGTTAACTTTTAAGACAGATTTCCGTAAATACTATTCTAGATACAAACTTTGTTTTATTTTTTCTATCATACATTGTTATTAATCAAAATATCGAATTGAAGTGAGCGCGTACACTTGAAACTGTACGCGCTCTCTTCATTTTACATACATTTGATTTGGTCAGCCGAGTTCGACCGTCAAAGTCCGAGCATACTACGACCGATGACGGATTTGGTGTATTCGAGCAGTTAGGGTTCCATTTTTACCATATTTTCCGGAATTCTAAAAACGAATTTACATTCCTGATCTACCGTATGTTTCACCACAAAAGACTGAAAAAGATTCTACCTGTATTCAATCACAAAAACAAAGATCTTAATCGTTTTAATCCAATCAATGCTAAAGAAGCCTTATCTTGAGTATCTGCCGATTAGACAACCAAACATTGACTGTGTATAATTGGGTGAGCCTCACGGATTTACATAATGAGCTCTGACTCGCTCAACTTCAAATTATGCAAGTTTAGTTTGAGTTATCGTTAACCTAAATTCATGACATTTAACCCTGTAGTAATACTAAATAATTACTTAGATTTATCTCTATACTCATCATAGTAATAAATCTAGCCGTCTACGTTTTGTTATTCATTATTCATAATTTTTACGAATGATCTTATACATCATATGGAATCTCATCATATCAGGGCTAAAATTAATTGTTTTTGTTGATGACGCTAATACTACAATTTCCGCCAGTACATTAGCTGAGCTCACGGCGAAATTAAATAAAGCTGTACAGGGTTTATAATAAATCATTTAATATTTAATATGCATAAAACAAATGATATGCTATTTTAAAACGACATCAAAAAATAATGAAAATATATGCGTGAATTATAATGACATTCAAATTAAATCAATTGACGTAGTAAACATATATTGACATTTTCTTGAATTAGACAAATGAATTGATATCTATAGAAAGTTATACCTGATAATAATAATAATATAACTTTTATTTCAGGCAAAAATGTGCACATAAAAATATCCAGCCCGTATCTATAAATACCTTAAAGACATAAAACAATAACCTTAAAACTAACACTTTTATTTATTTGGGGGATTTTGCTTCGTAGCCGCTTCCCTGTAGCGCCTGTAAACGATGCCGACTGGCCAGACATCCGGATCAAGTCAGGTGTCCTACAGAACTCCGGTCCCTGGAGAGTCATTCGGAACGTGTCTGTAATCCGGCCCTGGATCCTCTCCCACACGAATCGGAGTACATCATCTCCTGAGGTATTCTCATCTATTCGGGAGAGGTAGATCTTGATGGTCGGCTCAACTGCATGCAGTGTCGTTGACTCAGTCGGTACCGTACCGGTGCCGCGTTGATTGCGGAACGATCTTGGTTGATCTTTCTTCTCCACGAGGGTGAAGTCATCCACGTTAACCTTTAGCGGTTTTGTATCGGGTTTCTTAACTTGTGCCATTCTCCTCCGAGCTGACTCGACGCAAGGCGCCGGGTGCGGCGGCTGAGGCTGGCGGGACACTTGCGCGTAACTCTTCTTCTGCTGGCGAGGACGTAAAGTAGGAGAAGGCGTAATCGTCGCAGGCTGCGCTGTTGTTGACATCCCGGGGGCTGAGGTCATCGAAGCCGACTGGTCATTTACCTGTGAATCGGTGTCATTCGTCGCGTTTTCAGATATGCAGAGCGGTGAGGTATGGCATCGGGTTACGCTGCGTAGCGCATTCATGTTTTGCGCTGCGGGCGGTGAAATGATCGGCATTGCATTTTTATTGCGCAATGATACGAGTTCGTCTTTCAATTCGGAACAGTTTTTTCCGAATCTTCCAACTTGGCACGTATGCTGGTGACGTCAGCTTTGAGCAGCGTTATATCCTTTAGCAGCTTCGTGACGTCGACGTGGTTGAAAGTTACGGGGGGCAGCTAGTGAAGATCACGAGCTACATACGTGGGGACGTCATCAGGGTCGGTCTCCAGGAACACTTTGTAAATGTCCTCGATGTCCTTTTTGCTGCGTCCGTCTCGCTGCCTTGTGATCAGGCGGCTGGTGGTCACAGCTGTTTCGTATAGCACTTTCTTCGCGTTATAGATTTTGGCCTCCGAGTAGCTGGACGAGAGGATCTGGGTCAGGCTGACCTGATTCATAGTGTCCAGCTTGCATTGTATAAATGCAAGAGCCTCGTGGACTATGATTGTGTCTGACCATTTTGGGTTTGCCATTTTACGTCGCGTTTACTAAACGCGAATAAATCTAGGTCAACATCGAGACAGCCACTACGGAGCGACTGTTCAAGTTGCCTAAGCGAATGCGAATGCGTTATATAAGCTGGCATGCCATTAGAAGCCTTCGGAATGAAGGTACAATTAAAACTTGTATAATACACGTTAGTAGAATTGAAACTTCGTTACAGCATAATGTTCTGGGGGAACAGCTATGATTACAACATTAATACAGCGTTCATTATACAAAAAATAGCTTTAAGGACTATGGCACCCATACTGCAAACATACTCATGCAAAGACCACTTTATTAGACTTGGCCTACTCCCTGTTCTTTGTCTATACATACAAAACTTATATAGTTTTTTTTGACTTGCTCAATGCCAAACGTTACAGTTTAGTACATTGACAAGAGATGTCCGTGTGTGTTCAGATAACACTATAAAATAAAAAGCACTATTTAAAAAACTTGCCTATCGTCTTTAAAACCATCTTATAGCACATTCAAATTCAAAACTAAACGTAAGGAGTTATTGCTAAAAATGTTATTTTACTCCATTGACGAATTTTGTAAGGACAGGCTCTTGGTGCAAATTAATTTATTATTATTTTTTGTAATGTATTATTTTGAAATTTTGACATATTATGATTATTGTATTTATATATCTTTTATCTTTTTATGTTTTTTTTAAACTGGATAAATCTTCGTTTGACCACAATCTCACCTGATGACAATAAGTAGTTGAATTGTAATTAAGTATTATTAATTATCATATTATCTGACATTATTAATAATTAGCATGCTACTAATAACATAATAACATAGTATTATTATTTTTTGAATGAATCTGTTGTAATTTTTTTTAACTATACCAAATGTTCCGACACAATAAAGATGTATTGTTTGCAAATAAATAAAATAAATAAATAAATATTGTTGGACATTTCACACAGCGCTATCTAGCCCCAAACTAAGCAGAGCTTGTACTATGGGAACCAGATAACTGAAACGATAAAATAAATGAAACTGAAACTGAAAACTGTTATTTTTAATCCCCGACTCAAAATAGGGGGTGTTATAAGTTTGACGCCTATGTCTCGCAGTGTGTCTGTCTGTCTGTGGCATCGATGTTCCCAAACGGATGAAACGATTCGGACGCAGTTCTTTTTTTTTATAAAAAGCTTGTTTACACAAAAAAAGGGATCGGGGTTTTTTATTATTAATGTAAACTTATACCTATCTCAAATTAGTTCGTAACACATTCGGAATCAACGCAAAAATATCTATTTAAAGATTCAATAAATTTTCGTGCTTCGATCAAGATCGAAAAAGCTTTGAATATACTCACAATATTTCAGTAAGTAAATCTTATTTTCTTCAACAAATTCTATAATTTATTTTATCATAAGTAGGAAATTAAACACCCCCAAGCATTCTTTAATAGAAGCCCTGCAATAAGTATCTAATGTTAGCAATGTTTAAAAGAAAGTCCTATGTATTACAACAGCTTTGACAATGTTTTATTTATGTAGGGCATGCCACACCAGGCCATTGCACCAGCAACTATTAAGTCTGTGTTACTTGTAAATTCCATAATAATATTACAAATTCAAAAATAGGTAATTCCGTCTCATTGCCTGTTTGTTACGTTTTCACGACTAAACGGCTGATTCGATCTTGATGAAATTTGGTGTAAGTTAGATTATGACTTGAATTGAGGCATAGGCTAGAGTTTTTTTAATAAGTACAGGTAACTGTACTGTACTGTACCTGTATTAAAAAACCTAACATTAACTTGCTTGATGATTTTTTCTGGGAGGGGCACAAGGAGCGGAAGGGCGGCAAAAAAATCAACAATAACTATTAGACATAACCTTGTTGTTCTTTCTGTTATTTTATTCATATATTTTAACAACTCTGCTAATTTGATTTGCTTCTAAGTATGTACTGTGATGGAATCTCCACAGTACACAAAAATACCGCCCTTGACAAAGGCTACTTTTTATATTAACAAATCACGTGTGCAAACCTGCGGGCGTAAGCTTGTAATGAAGTTCTTGATAACATTTTCCCCACGATAACTAATCAGAACTTTTTGTTGATACAGCTTACTTATGCGCTAAGAAGTCGCGTTGAAGTAGTGGTAAAGTTATGGTAGTATCGCAATAAATTCAAGCTGATTAAAATCACAATATTTCCTGATGATAATTAAATTAATTCAAAATATGTTTCAACTTCTGTTCCAAGTCAAAAGTAAAAATTTACACAAATGTATAAATGCTAAACCAGAATTACCTAGACACGCGGCGTGTCAAGCCAAGTTCAAGCTAACAGAACTGACGAGCAGCACCGTGTTTAATATTACACGAACCATTTGGAGCCACTTTTGACCACCTCATTACTCAAAAACTATTTCATATAAACATGTCAAATTTAGCTCATATATTGAGATTTGCGTAGATACACAAGAACTCCAAATTTCATAAACACACCTCAAACGGTTATTTAGATATTAAAGTCCAAAAATCGACTGTTTTATCACTGACTGATTGACCTATATAGATAGAATCAAAACTCTAACCCAGTTCTAGATGACCTAGAAAGTTCAAATTTGGCATCCAGATAGGTAGTTGGGTGATTACAAAGAAATAAATTAGAATCTAGTAAATTTTTATCATTGTATTATAATTTTTCAATTAATTGATTATAATTAATTGATTGCTGATAGAAAATAACACAAAAAAGATAATTATACTCCGTAGGAAAATACAGTGGTTTTTACATTAGGTAAATAAATTTCAGGACTGACCATTGAACTTGGCACCCATTTAGATCTCACTTCTTTTGTCGTAGAAGTCAACAACCAAGGCATATATCATAATATTGAACTTGGCTCTCATTTCACATTTATGTTTTTGATGAGATACTAGGAATTAACGCCGGATATTTGATGACGTCAAAAACAGTTTGTTTCATTCGTATTGTCAGTTTTTGCAAGTTGTAACTCGTTTTTAACAGCATAGCGCATTAGAAACCCAATGTTAATAATGCACGTAACTCCAGCTCGGCTTCGCAGGAAGACTGCTCATTTCTTCCAATATTAATAAAAAAGAAGGAGCGAAAATAATTTACCAGTCAACGTCGGGCAGGCGCAGCCCGATCCCAACGGCAGCGCACATATTGAACCTAGACTTTGCCTCTCTACTTTCGTAGCTAATGAATTCCAAAGGCGCTTCGGTTCGTTAAAAATAATACAAAACTATTCCCACTCAGTTTCAAAGTTTCACTAAAGTAGTTCCAGTCACCGAACATTAATCTAGTTATAATTCTCGAAAGCTCGCTTTTTACATCGGAACTTCCCAAAGTGTACCTTTTAACTGTCAGTTTGTTATGTTCGCTTATTTATCGTGAATTTCTTTTTTAAAGTTTGGGCGTTATGTTTTCGTTACATTTTTTTCTGTGAAAATTAGGGAAGTGGAAGTTAGAACTGCATGTATATGTTTAGTTTTAACAGAGCGATACCAGTACAAACAAGTTTAAGCAAAAGCTAAGTGTAAGCTTCTGAAATAAACACCTCATGTTTGAATAACAAGTCACTTTATTTTGGAAATAAATCTGAAACTACAATTTTGAGAAAGTTGGAGGCAGCTTTTTATTAAAAATCAGCCTAATCCTGATCGTTAACCACAGTTTAAAATTCTGAGAGATGCTAACCTGAGTTACAAAAACCTTAAAAAGTGATTCTTTTACAAGGTTTTTAATGCAAGAAACATTTTCTATTCAAATTTGGGGCAGCCTCCGTGGCATATTCCAAATGCTTACTTCAGAAGGAAGGTCCATCGGCCCACAAAGTAACCACTGTCCGGTAACCACATTGTTGTGCTGGTCCAGCACCGTGACATTCCGTCTTATCTCAGCTTCTGAAAACACTGAGGCCGCAAATTCAGAACGGCGGCGCGTGCAGCGGAGCGTTCAACGTGCATGGAACTAGTTTTCGCTAGAGCGCGCCTGCGAACGAAGTGTGTTGAGCAACCGGAAGCCGACATTCAAGGGCAAGTTTCATCAAAAATGTTTCATATCTCAAAAATGAGTTTTCTTCTAATATTATGTCAATATTTTGAACACACCACTTCTTTTACTGGCAACTCTTGAAACACCGAACAAAATATTACTTGTACATGCTCGTTAAGACGCCGAACACAGATCACACCGCTTAACTACACGCTGAAAACGCTGCTACGAATACAACATGAGAGAAGTCCATACGTTCAGTAGTCGAGCGTGTACGCTCAAAACAACGCCCCGCTGCACGCGTCGCTGTTCCAAATTTGCGGCCTTAGAGTCAATATGATAAGCGTTCACTTAGGTCGGATTGCTTAAGCTCCGAATTAAGAGCAATCGAAGCAAGAGGGAATCTTCGTACGCGCAAGTACAAAAGTCACACATTGTAGAACTTCTGTAGAAGGTTACTTTATCTGTCGCAAGAGAC
Organism: Philereme transversata; assembly: GCA_963924445.1. Classification (NCBI taxonomy): domain Eukaryota; kingdom Metazoa; phylum Arthropoda; class Insecta; order Lepidoptera; family Geometridae; genus Philereme; species Philereme transversata. The sequence continues at coordinate 8,655,367 of OZ004337.1, read as the reverse complement.
AGGTATAGTACGTAGGAACTTTGTATTAATGGGAATCCGATTTAGATTTAACAAAATGTTATGGGTATTTGGAGTCAGCAATTCACCTGTGTAGACTATTTTCTCTTTGTATATTTTCCTTTATCTTTGCGCGTTTTAATATTCGTGACCTAAAAAAATATTTCTGCAAAATTAATTCTTCATAATCTCTTATCGACGCAGCCGACCGTCCAAGTTTCCTTAATGAACATTCTCATGCATTTCCGGGAGAATAAATTAAAATGTTTCGAGCGCCGGCCGTCCATATTGATGGCAGCCTATCTTCTCGCCTAAATCGAATGAACACAAAATTAGCATTTTATCTGGCGTTATTAGAACATCCCCTCTCAAACATCCCCTGTCCTTCCCGAGTTCTCAGAAAGGCTGATTGAATCGCACCGATTATGACGTTAATCTGTTCAATGCAAATTGGACAAGTCATTTCCATCCCTTTATCGGGTATTCCGTTAAAATATTCAAATATTTATTATTTTGTTCGTATCTGTGTCAAACGATTGTTGAATTTGATCCTGGCACGCTTCGTTAGGGAGGATCGAAACAGGTCATGTTTACTCAAAGTCGTGATAGAACGGCCAGTCAGTCGTATCTCATTTCAATATTAGGACATCAATATCTTCAACGTTATTCACATTTCACACCGAAGATGACCTCCGTGGCGCAGTGGGCGAATAGCCAGCTGAGACGCAGGAGGTAGCGGGTTCGTTCCCACCGCGGAACAAATGTTTGCATGATCTACAGATATTTGTTTCGGGTTTTGATGTTTTTCTATATATTATAAGTATGTATTTACAAAAAAACAAGTATATAAGTATTCTATCAGTTATCTGGTTCCCATAGTACAAGCTCTGCTTAGTTTGGGGCTAGATAGCGCTGTGTGAAATGTCCTGGAATATTCATTTATTTATTAAGATGTGATCCAGATGCGTCTACAAGGAAGTTTAAATGTAACATAGAGACTACTGCACCTAAAGTGGTTCACATGTTTGCCGTGTGACAGTCGCATTCGGCCCGCAACCGCCTCGCGTCTACCAACCAATAATGTTATGTCGTAAATGTCTAGATATGAATATAAGTGTTATAGAGAGAGAGAGACTGAAGAGTAGTAGAGTTCCTTGTGAAAGGACTCGCCTGGGGAACAATACCCATTTCTGCCACCAAGCAGCATTGCTGTGTTTCGGTTTGAAGGGTATGGTTGCCGGTGAAATTAAAGACACCTGCATGCCTCAAGTTGATGGACGCAAGGCAGTGCATTGTAGGGCATGTTTCTAAGATGCGTGACCTATGAAGAAAAACTTTGTTACCACTTAACATTAGATGGGGCATTATGCTTACTTCATCAACACGTAACATAAAAAAAAATCCCATATATTCATCACTTTTATTCATTTCTCATAAAACTTTTGTCAAAATTGACGCAACACAACTGCTAATTAAACAACTTTGTTTGCTTGTACTAATTGCTTAACAAAGTAAAACCAGAAGTGAAACTCTGGCATTAGGTCGAAACTCAATACTCTTTATGCGAACATCTAATAGCTTATCAAGCTCAGCTACTGCTTAGGGCCATTGATTTAAAGCAAATGAACATTTTAAATGTTGTGTTGGTAACGTTTGAACTTTTTTAAATTAGAAGATTAATGATGGTTGTTTTTATTTTTACTGGATAGATCTTTGTTTGAATCTCACTTGATGGTAAGCGATCATGTGGTCTAAGATGAAGCACGAAGATCTAGAATAAACCCACTCTTACCTTAAAGAGACCCGGATTGTATTCCTTAGAAAAAACAGTCGACAGTAAAGTGTTCCATACCTTAATAAATATTTAGATTCAAATTTAAACTACTTTCAAGTGTCATTGTGTATCATTTAAATATTCTTAAATTGTTTAGTATATGACCTTTTGTCCGTTATTTTTATCAGTATATAAAAAAACCCCCTTAAAGTATATAAATACTGTCTGAGATGCAGGAGGTTGCAGGTTCTATTCCCGCTGCGAAACAAATGATTACATGCTATCGTTCCTGGACTAGGTATCATTTTACAAAAAAAATATATTTATGGTAACTGGTTCCCATCTTTTCTCAGTTTGGGGCTAGATAGGTCTTTGTGAAATGCCCCGCATTATTTATTTATTATTTTATACACAGGTCTGAAAACGTAGCAGTGAGTTACGGTCGCTACGTTCAGGTCTATCAGGATCTATATCAGGTATATTTACTAGGCAACGTCTCGTCTTTTACCAGGAAAGTTCTGCAACTTGCCATCAAGCGCTGTGTAAATTAACTTCATGAAACAGACCGCTCGTTACTTCCACGCAGCTGCAAAATGATGTGATTCAACATGAACGCCTTCAAGAGAGGTGTAAATAAGGCATTAATTGCTAGGCAACGCGACTGCAGTACCACGAGTGCTGCAGGAGTTTATAGGCGGCTGTGACCACTTATCATCAGAAGGCCCTCAGCTTGTGTGTCTACGAGTTTAATAAAAAAAACCTTTCCGCCTAGTGGAAACTGGTCTATAATAAATAAATATTGCTGGACATTTCACACAGCGCTATCTAGCCCCAAACTAACTGTACTATGGGAACCAGATAACTGATAGAATACCTATATACATGTTTTTTGTAAATACATACGTATAATATACTCGTATAGAAAAACATCTAGACCCGGAACAAATATCTGTAGATCATGCAAATATTTGTTTCGCGGCTGGAATCGAACCCGTTACCTCCTTCGTCTCAGCTGGCTATTCGCCCACAACGCCGCGGAGGGCATCAGGTTACTCTTATTCCGTACTGTATATCCTTTTAATCGTGACAAATAAATAAACACTTTTTTATGTTTTATTTAAATGAATTACATTTCTGCGTAACTTTATACGCTATTACTCGTTACTACTTTATTCTTGTAGGTATTAAAGTCGGAAGGAAACTTCGACTCCGTTTAATAGTCGTAAACCGATTGTAAGTTTGTGATCTTGTTTACGTTCTTGTAAACTCAACATTTTAATTGAAAAGTTACAGTCTTTGTAGGATGGTTTAGGGTCTTTGCTTATATTTGCTTATATTAACGGATTGAAACAAAGATGAAAAACAAAGGGCTTTTGTGTTCCGATTTTCCTATTAATAATTGATTTCGGCTGTGGAAAGTCAATTGTTTTGTTATATTAATAATGTTTGGTGTTCATTTGATTTTGAATTAAATTGAAAATTGTTAGGACTCTTCGATGTTAGAGTTGAATATCTGTATTATTTGAACTAGCTGCCGCCCCCGGCTTCACACGCGTGTTTTGTTAATAAAAATATTAATCTCCTTCTACGCAGTCGGGTAAAAAGTAGCCTATGTTCTAACCCCGGTCTTAATCTATCTGTATACCAAATTCCATCGAACAGACAGAGAGACAAAGGGGCAGAGTTACTTTCGAATTTATAATATAAGTATGGATAGATGATTAAAATGTTACTAATGTGTTTTTTTGTAAAAAAAAAAAGTAATATTCTGAATGATCACAGCCGAATAAATACTACTGTGTTCACCAGGCACTTTTAGAAATAATTAAACGCAGTTAGGATAACTATTTTAAAATAATTATCGCCATTACATATAGATTTTTTTCAAACGCCATATTCTTGATTTCGAAATTATTATAAGTAGAATCAAATTGTATTTTTATTTTTTATAATAATTTAGTTAGGAATAAGTTTTTTGATAAAAAAATACTTTTTCAAAACAAGCTAATTTTAGCTAATTTTAGCTAATTTTATAAAATTCATAATCGGAACCGCAAGCAGATTCAAATGAGCCCAAACACTAGTAACCTACTATAATCCATTCAGAAGTTCCGTTGTCTAGCATCCGTCTCCATCATGAGACCACCTCCATGGTACTATATTATTGCATTCTCATTAAAGTTACATATGAAGGTACTCCAAATTTCAGCTCAACCGGTTTAGGCGAACGGGTTTAAAATTCGGTTGCAAGATTTCACCTGAACAAACGTACATACATTGTAAGTTAATAAAAAGCTTGTAAAAAAGGTGTTTACTTGCAAAGGGCTCAACATCTCTTTCATGCAAAGAATATTTGTCCTCATTTAAGACAATTACAATCACTTATTTATGATTAAAAAATATTAAAGTTTTGTAGTCCAAAGCTACGGTTACTTTAATAGTATCACATGAATTATTCTCAACTGAACCACCCCTGGTTCAATTGAGAATAATTCATGTGATGCGAATCCACAGCTATAAACACCGCAAACTCCATTGTGATGGATGAAATAAGACAAGGATAATTTAAACAAGATGATGGGTTTACCCGGAAACAACAGCGTTAATTATTTGAATAAAATCCATTAATCATTTAAAATTCCGCTTTCATCATGATCCAAGTAAATACCCTCAAATCTGAGCTTTCATTCAATCTATCGGTAGGATGGGAAGTAACAAATTGCCAGTCTGGAGTGGGTACACAAGTTAATGAGCAGGTATCAAGGGATTCCCTGAAAAGATTAAATGCAGGTCGTTACTCAAATGCCAGGTAAGTGAATGCGAGGTGGCTTGGCTATCTACAGCCGGGATCGGCGACTCGCTGTTTGCATTGACTGATGCAGACTTTTTATCAGTTTGTTCACGTAGCCAAAGAAGTGAAACTAGATTTTTCAGCTATATAAATTGAGGCTGCAAAAGTTATAGGACCGTTTGCAGTGTAAATGATTTGTTATTGGCAGGAAATGATAACAAATAAGATTAGGGAGACATGACTAAAATAACCGTTCAAAACATCTCTAGTCACAATATCATTTGCCACATTGCCCAACGTGCCCAAAGAAGTTTTCACTTCAACATTGACTATCAAAATAGCCAAAATAATGCACAACCAACTAACATGACCTACAGTTTAATTCATTACCGGTAACGAGAGTTCATGTTAATTGGATACACTTTTTTGGCGTAGAAATTGCTGTTATTCTGGACTTTAGACTTTTCCCTATATTTGTGTCAATAAAGCTATATTTGTGTCAATAAGCGCATACCAAATTTCAGTGGGGTCACTGGTGTACCTGTGAATTTCGTCAAATTTTAGGTGGAACAATCATAATCGTTAAACAATAGTACGGTTCCATAATCGTTTTTCTAATAAATTGGCAGAATTGGTCCCCTGTAATGTTATGTATGACATTAATTTAAAACACACATCCAGAATCGTATTTACAGATTTTAAAGGTGGGCTTAATACCGGTAGCTTGAATTCAGTAATCGATAGATTTCCAATAAATAATTTTAAACATTTTTTGCCAATGCCTCTTAGTCAGTCTACTTAGGTACTTGATGAATGAATAATGATTTGTTTACCTTTTTTATACAGGATGTTTAATTGATATTACTTGGACTTGATATTAAGTTTCTTAGAAAATTAAAATTTTTGTATTGTAACGTATTTGAAAAAAAACCTATTTTACAAATAGGCATTAGCCCTATCAGTGTTTTCATTACATTTCGTACATAACATGACAATTTGTATAACACAAAACATGAAATAAACTTGCTTTCGATAGTCTGGAATTCTCCTGAGCCAGACTCTAATACTAAAAAGTGTAACAAACTCTTTGTGACAAATTGTTGGACTAAGCTGGCATTGTTTGCATTTAGTATTAGCCTTGGAGTTAGAAACTAGAAAGTAATATAAATTATTCTGACTTGTTTGTGTACTCTTTCGACAGCGTGGATTACGTAGATAACTTAAGGACTAAAGTTGGATAGCTTAGAAAAACAACCCTTGTACTTTCAACACATGTCCTCACTTATTTTTTTTGTAAATCAGTTTCTATTTTAATATTTGTATATGATTTTCCAGGATAATACTTTAATATAAAGTACTAGCTTCGTTGAACGCGTCGTTTTTCAATAAAAAGTATCTAGCCTATGTGCCAATCCAGGTCATAATCTATCCAAACACTAAATTTAATCGAAATTGGTTCAGCTCGTGATTGAGTAACAAACGAACAAACATCCAAACTTTCGCATTTATAATATTAGAGTGATTATTATTATAAATATTGGAATTTGTAATCTAAAATTCATCTAAAATTTATTTCAACTTCTCCAATTATACCATCGCTCAGGCCTCACAATCATACAAAAATGTATCGGCGTGATCTTTGACGAGTAAAAAAGTGCAGAGCCTACTTTTTAAATGTTTCTTTTTTGTCTTCATGCGAGTACAAGTATGTTCCAAAATAAAACTTTCTTCTGACTCTTTCGTCCTACCTAGAAACCTTTTTAAATTTCAATATAATTCGCGTTACCAAACAATAAAACTAATAAACCTATCAAAACATTCGATAAGGTCCATTCATACTTTTAGATACGAAAAATTTGAATTGAAAATCTAGTAGAGTGATTTGCAGCGGCAGAGTTAGCTAAGTGAGTGAAAGAGCGAAAGAGAAAACGAGTTAAGTCAATGTTTGCTGTCCTGATTTTGCCCCTCGGTGACGCACCCTATCCAACAGTGGTGCAAAATGTGCATACCATTTTCCATTGTGACGTGTATTAAAATGTCAGATAAAGAGACGGGGGCACAATGAAACATTTAGTTCGGATACTAAGCTCTTTCGGCGAGCTCTGTATAGTCGTGTTTGTATAAAGGAGAATAAATTATGTGCCGATGAGTATTGGATATGATAAATTAGAGAAGTGCATTTAGCAACATTATACTTAAATATACAAATATGTAATATACTTATCAAATACCTAAATATCTTTGTGGTTGTTGGTGCTAAAAAGAGCCAGGGAGAAGTCATTTTTATCTTATGTTGATTTGTCCTATACGAGTTTAGTTTCTATAAATATTTTGTTAATTGACAGACTCACCTACAAACTAACTTTTTCATATATTTATTCAAGAAAATACACTAGGTTGTGCCTTTTCATATAAATATTTTGAAAAAGCGAGTAAAAGTGGGTAAAAATGAAATTTCGCGTATTACATTTTTGTTTTGGTATACCAATGGCATCTAATTTTGAACGACGAATATTGGAATTGTTAAACAAAAGAGAGATAGGTACATACGCGAAAGATACCCGTTTTAATCAATAATTATGTATTACTAGCTGTCCCGGCAAACTTCGTACGCCTTGACGTGGGCTGTCAATGTACATACGTCACCCGCTGCATCTGTGTATGAGAAAATGAATTATCTTCATTATTTATTTTTGCGTGAATAATTCCGATATTTTAATAGTTATTCTGCTATTTGGGGTGGAGGCAAATCCAACAAATCAAACACCATCAAAATCGGTCCAGCCGTTCTCGAGTTATAAGTGTTCGAAAAAACCCGACTTTGTTTTAAATATTATGTTAAGATTATTATTAATTAATCGCGAAAGTATGAAAAATACAAAAGAGAGATATATATACTGTTCAATAAAGAATAAAACAGCTTAGCAAGCTCATCATTGCTTTTTAGTCAGATTAACGACATCTTTCTAACTTTTTACCCAAGATTCACAAAGTAACTAAGATCTTAAACGATCATACTAGATTTCATAGACAGTTGGTTCATCTTTACATGGAAATAATAAATCAAACTCGCTAATTGCTCTCCAAGCTACAGAGACAGCAGACATATACACAGGCGAGGCTAAATAGCAGCGTGACTGAGTCCCCGACCTTCTCATTAACTCACGTTATACTGAACTATTTATATTTTATTTTTAAAGGCAATAACCGTTATGTTTATTACCCTACTAAGGCGAAGCAAAAAGGAGGGTTATGATTTTAGCCAATATGTTTTGTATTTATCTTTTAATTACAACACTTATAAGCACGAGTGAATTTTTACAGTGTTTAGAACCTGGTGGAATTTATATGGATCGAATGTATGGGATGCAAACTCACTTGATTTCTTCGTAGCAGCTGGCTGGTTCTTTGATGTTTCAACTCACACTTTCTTTGTTAATTATATAAAATTTATAAAATTGATAAATTCTTTATAAAATTGAATTAGTTTATTTCACACAGCGAAAGATCTACGGGTTGTTTTTGTGATTTAATTTGATAAAAGGTTGCGATGAAAAGCGTAATAAACCTTGGAGAACGAACGAATGTCTTCATGATGAGTGAGTGGATTGATTGATCCGTCTTGAATGAATGAAATCCCTGTACTTGAGTTTTCATTGGCGGTTGGTGGCGAAGGAGTTCATTCGCAGGGAAGGAAGGACAGATAATACAAAAATGAGATAATGTTTTCTATGTGACCCTAATAGATGGCGTCACCAGAAACTACGACTGAAAGACTTGTTACAATCTTCACCAAAGAGTTCAAAATTATATCCGTCTTTTTTCGACGGGGCTAAAGAAGTAAGGATACCGCTTTTCAATATTTCCCGCGAATGCATCAGCTTGGAGAGCAGTTGAGAGGCCCATGTCGTTCCCGGTAGCCTTCAGGCGGAATCACTTGAGTCAATGTTGACATCCGACTTCGTTCGGCTCACTGTCCGACTATCAATGGTCCGAGTACAATGGTTAATAGCCAGATTACACTATAAAATCTTTTGTAAGGAAAAACTAGTGGATAATAATGCCAAGTATGCAGCGAGGTAGGTTCTTATTTTATCATCAACAGCTCAACTTCACACATTACTTGGTCTTTACTTGGTAGAGATAGCTATTTAGCGATAAGACCGCCAATTGTATCCATAGATTTACGTAGTTGTTTTTTATATGTATTTGTTTCGTGGTGTGCAATAATCTATTTATGGTTTTCAATGTCTTTGTCATTCTCCACGGTCCTATGCCAGCCTTATCCAGGTGTGACCCGCTACTACGTACCCATCGAAAATAACTCTAAGTAACAGTAACTCTCTGTGTTTTTTTTTTAAGTTTATACTTCTTTTGGCGCGATTGGAAAACATTTTTTTTTTACTAACCCATATTGTCCTGCTGCTGGGCAAAGGTCTCCGTATCTCCCCTCTATCCATCATGGTCCACAGCCAAATCTGACATCTTTTTCTGGGCCTACCACGGCTGCGTCGCCCATTCGGTATCCACTGGATGACTAGATTGGCCCATCATTCTGGATGCATTCGAACCACATGGCCTGCCCAATCCCATTTTAAGCGGGCGGTCATAATTCCTACATCGGCTATGCCGGTTTTGGCTCGTAGGTCGGTATTTCTGACTCGATCGATGGAAAAAATATGAGGGTAAAATTTTTAAAATGCGCGCGCACACTGACAGCCAAAAAGCGACGTGATGAAGTTAGCTGATAACTGTCGCATGCGCGCGCACACCAACAGCCAAAAAGCGACATCATGAAGTTAGCTGATAAAGTTTCCGTGAAAACTCATAACTATATTGATTAATTTACCATTCCTAATTTAATTAATATATTTACAAACAATGAGTTATGGCATACGGGATGAAATCTTTAGCAATTTTTTTTCTGTTACGCCAAAGAAGTATAACTTCTTACGTGCGTAAGTACACACACACTTTTTTTTATATATTATTTATTTTGCAAAAAAATGCATATTTTTAACAATAATTTTAATAACATACGTGGGGAATTCTAAAAGTTTTTGGAACCGGCCGCTTTTAATAAAAAAAAAGAATTAGGTACGGAATTCGAAAATGGATCTCTCTGGGAACATGTTACTTTTTAATTTACGAGACTTTCGTTTGTTCGTCGCACAACGGTACGTTATAAATCCCGTATTTATAATAATGATTGAAAACAATCACGAAAGTTTTCTTAATAAAATATGTTTTTTTATTTCATTCAATAATACACTATTTTTGTTGGAATTTACTTAATCACCGAAATCAGGCCACACAAATATATCTAGTCAGGGGTCAGGTTTAATTCAGGCAACATGTAAAAATCCAAAAAATATACAAGGGTCCATATCAATAACTACCTTACAGACTAACATAAATAGTAAAATATCCATCCGTACTAGTATTATAAATAAGAAAGTAACTCTTGTCTATATGACTCTCTGTCTGCCATTAAGGTAGTTTTTTTTGCAATGAAATTTTAAAAATCAATCAAACGCCACAGATTAAAAACATAAGTTGATAGTCAAGATTCGTTTTTTACGAAGTCTCTGGTCGCGACGGACTAAAAAGTTCGAATTAGCGCTGTTATAAATTATGGCAATATAAGTCAACGCGTACAAAGTCTCGGGTAAACAGCTCGTTAAACTACACAACACCGTTTTCTCTGCGTTAGCGCCTAAACGCAATTCCTTCAGGCCAGAAATTAAGTGAGGAAAGTATTCTTATGATTTGCAGGCGCCCCGAGCATGAAGGATTTGAAGTTAGTCTCCTTGGACAACTCCAGACGCGTCAAAAACAGCTTCCAAGGTGTTTCGCTGACCCGACGCTGGAAATGCTCTTTCACATACTTCAGGACTTTATCCCCCGATGAGTTTCGGTCCAATCTTGATATGTAGACCGAGGTGACGGCCTCCGTGGCGCAGTGGGCGCATAGCCGGCTAAGACGCAAGACGTAGCGGGTTTGATTCCAGCCGCGGAATAAATGTTTGCATGATCTACAAATATTTGGTCGGGTCTGGATGTTTTTCTATATAATATAAGTATGCCTTTACAAAAAAAAGTACATAAGTCTGACATGAGTCTGAATTCCATATCTCTGTATAGTTTGTGGCTAGATAGCGCTGTGTGAAATATCAAGACATATTAATATTTATTTATAGTTAGATATGGACGCGGTACCACGAAGATTACGCGACGGTTTCGGTAGAAGGCTCTAAGTATCTTCTCCATCACACCAGGGTAAAGCCGTACTGTCAACCTTATGTGTTTCATCATTCGTTCGTGCCACAATCCTTTGTTGCAACTCGGCGTCACTGGGAGTGGGCCTACGAAGCTACTTGCGCCTATGAAGCTTCCATTCTGTCCACCATTTACTTGTCCCACTGTATTGCTGCATAATATTTTGATGAAAGCCATTTTGTTAATGCGGTAACGTGAACGATCAATTTGCATCGTAATTAGGAGTTTACTCTGTTTTAACACAAATTAGCTTTAACCCAATGCTGGTTATTTTCTGAAAACAAACACGTACGGTTTATGGTCCATTGGAGGTAATATTGTTGTAGTTTGGTATCCTGAATTTATTTATGGACGTGCTTATAGGGATAATGGTACTAATTAAAAGATGATTTCACAGGGAGAATAATTTTATCGATGAGACATAGGATGCATTTTACACTTATATACTTTTACACATTGTATACTTTTCAGTCTGATTTCGAAGGTTATCATTTATTTATCTAAAGACGTCGGGCTAATCACTGCTATAAAAGTGGCATAAAGCTAGATTACATGGTAATTATTGGTTTCACTAATGGCTATTCTAAGAAATAGTTACTCTATGCTCAAAATGCTATTATACAAACTGAACTATACGAGTATGTATTTATAAACTCAATGTTCGATAAAAAACTAGATTTATGATAAAAATCTGATAAAATTTATTTATCATGATAATTATCTAAAGAGGTCGGACTAACCACTGCCATAAAAGTGGCATAAAGCTAGATTACATGGTAATTATTGGTTTCACTAATGGCTATTCTAAGAAATAGTGACTCTATGCCCAAAATGCTATTATACAAAACTGAACTATATGTATTTATAAACTCAATGTTCGATAAAAAACTAGATTTATGATAAAAATCTGATAAAATTTATTTATCATAATAATTATCTAAAGAGGTCGGACTAACCACTGCCATAAAAGTGGTATAAAGCTAGATTACATGGTAATTATTGGTTTTACTAATGGCTATTCTAAGAAATAGTGACTCTATGCTCAAAATGCTATTATACAAAACTGAACTATATGTATTTATAAACTCAATGTTCGATAAAAAACTAGATTTATGATAAAAATCTGATAAAATTTATTTATCATAATAATTATCTAAAGAGGTCGGACTAACCACTGCCATAAAAGTGGTATAAAGCTAGATTACATGGTAATTATTGGTTTTACTAATGGCTATTCTAAGAAATAGTGACTCTATGCTCAAAATGCTATTATACAAAACTGAACTATATGTATTTATAAACTCAATGTTCGATAAAAAACTAGATTTATGATAAAAATCTGATAAAATTTATTTATCATAATAATTATCTAAAGAGGTCGGACTAACCACTGCCATAAAAGTGGCATAAAGCTAGATTACATGGTAATTATTGGTTTCACTAATGGCTATTCTAAGAAATAGTGACTCTATGCTCAAAATGCTATTATACAAAACTGAACTATATGTATTTATAAACTCAATGTTCGATAAAAAACTAGATTTATGATAAAAATCTGATAAAATTTATTTATCATAATAATTATCTAAAGAGGTCGGACTAACCACTGCCATAAAAGTGGCATAAAGCTAGATTACATGGTAATTATTGGTTTCACTAATGGCTATTCTAAGAAATAGTGACTCTATGCTCAAAATGCTATTATACAAAACTGAACTATATGTATTTATAAACTCAATGTTCGATAAAAAACTAGATTTATGATAAAAATCTGATAAAATTTATTTATCATAATAATTATCTAAAGAGGTCGGACTAACCACTGCCATAAAAGTGGCATAAAGCTAGATTACATGGTAATTATTAGTTTTATTTTATTAAAAACTGAACTATATGTATTTATAAACTCAATGTTCGATAAAAAACTAGATTTATGATAAAAATCTGATAAAATTTAAACGTAAATTCTTGCACACTAGTAATTCAACAAGTCCTGGTATTACGGATATAAACATATACCAGCGCACGCGATTCGCAAATAAAACTAGAAAGATATCAAGCAAGCAGTGTTTGCTGCATGCGATAAAAACTAGGCCATTTTCAAATGGATGTCCAATTATTTACGTTTTCGCTGCGGCACGGCCAATGCGGATTAGATGAGCTCTCAATTAATACTACCTGCCCTAGTAACATGACCGCCCTAGAAAAGTTTCTCTCCACGGAAGTATTTGAAAGACCCAAACTTTTTTCATTACCTAAAATCTAAGTGTACTTTCTTAGCCTTACTAACGATCGTTTTGTTGAAACTATGCGTTTTAAACACAATGTTTTTTGAATAATTTTATGGTAGAGTTATTCCTTGTTCCTTCATATAACTTAAAATAATTATTGTATGTAAAACCTTACAAAGGAAATTTTTACGTGCGAAAAATTGGTAAAAAATAAAATGTGCTCGCATATTTTCCGGGGTTTTTTCATCAATTCGTGTAGCGTTTGAAGTGTAGTTAGCCTGATACTGGTTTTTGATACTCGATCAAAGCTACTTTCCATTGTAGCTATCATTTGTAGCTACAACTAAATTTAGATTTTCACCACGTGGAGTGCTTGGGTACAGCAATCTAATTTAGTGTGACTATAACATTTTATCAGTGTAAACAATTTTTGTTCAAACTCCATAAAGTATTTGTCATCATCATGGATTAGTTTCGGACAAATCGTAATTGTAATATTCATATTCATTCGTTTGAGAGCAAAAATGATATAAATTTTTAGTGCTAAAAACCTTGTCGACCTGTGAGATTATCTACCATTTACAAATCGGTCGCCTAAATTCTGTAAAATTAGAAACATCGAATGTTTTACCCGAACTCCATAAAGGAACTAGTTTGGGCACCTGAGGCTTACGGATACATTAGGTTCGGCCATAACCGAAAATTCACTTCCAATGTCTCCTATTTGATAACAAAGGAAAAACACCGTACGACCGACAAGATGTTCTAAAAATAGTTTCGCAATCTAGCTACCTGTTCACCTGGGCTGGCCATTCCGACCTTCCCGCCTTCCCATAAAGAAGAGTACACGGGAAGCGCCAGGAAGGGTTTATCGTTCCTGAGGGAGCGCTGTGAGCCCCGCACTATATCATTGCCGCCTCTATCTCTCTACACAGAACTAATAACAGTACTAGAATACAAGAGTATCACTCCAAATTACCAATCAGTTAAGCGGTAGCTAAATCAACGAAGCCAAAATAGCGCTTACAGACACCTACTCGTAATTATAGCACTAAATATGGGTAACATAGGCAGAAGGCTGTTTCTGTTCAACAGCAGCTCATTTAAATAAGACCCCTATTATTAAGAATACATGTTTTCGCCCCATATTATTCCTAAAGACAATAGCATAGAACTCATTTCACATTGAAATCCGATTTGAAGTGACAAGACTGCAGACTTTACAATCTATGGTCTTTGTACTCTGCTCAGCATAAAACTTTGTGAAAACATAGTTTAAACGTATCGTATGTTTGTGCTTTAAACTTTGTAAATCGAATCTAGGTTCATTTGAGTAAATAAAGTCTGTTTAGTTTTAATTCGATTGAGCTTGTATCTGCACAACCATTTATTAGGGTTTGGAGGGAAATCTCAGTAAAGTTTATTGTGTTTTTTGCAAACGAATTGTGATGATGCTAAGACGCTCCTCAGCATTTTTTATATATTTCATCAATTACTTTTTGGCAAAAATATTAAGTTCAGAATTTTCTATTGTAAAATTCCAGCAAAACAATGTTAAATAAAAACCTTGTACGAATTTCAAATGTCCTCAAGATTAAACTCTAAAAAGTTAAACGAAAATGCAAATTGTATAGTTAATCATAAGAGTAAAGTTGTAATGATAAGATCTGCATTTGTGAATATGTAAAAGTTTCATTTGTGTACATCAGCTACAGATACATTGAACTCCACTTTTTACAGAATCATGCCGTATTATCGATACTTTCTCTCGACAATAACTCAATTAACACGGAACCAACAATCGCGCGGATCGTAGCGAATGTCTTTGTTTTACCTGAAGCAAACCAACTAGGTTGGTATTATTATTCGGTAATGTGTTGCATGTCAATGCGCTTAATGAAATGGCTTTTTAATCCACATGGCTGGCTTGTAACTCGACGGGATAAGGTTTACATTATAACGAGCTTCGCAGCGAAGGTTTACTGCGGACTGCAGCGCGACGCCACTGGAAAACGAAAATAAAGTAATGTTCACTTTATTTGCATAATGTCTCGCATAACGTGGCCTACCTACATCGAGCCCTATCACGGTATTATCGTGACGTCATAAAGGTCTATGAGAGGCCGTATTAGCGTAACCGTAAAGTGCAACCTCTAGGTGCTTTTAATCTGGAAAACTGGCAGGTCACTGTGGAAAAATAGTTAACGTAAGCCAGCGTCGTACGATAGGTTATTATTAGAATGCTCGCAATTTTAAACCTAATTTCCCACAAATAATTGACGAACAGTGTCGCGATTTTAGGCTACGCTGTAACCAGAATTAATTTTACATTCTCGTAAAAGGCGATGCATATCACGCACATACTCCTCAAGATACTAATCTTGTACTTCACACAAGGTCTCACAAAATAAGTGAACTGTTGTCTTTATGCACACATGGCTCGAGTACATAGACCCTGTAGCTGCATACATAACTAGCGGAGCATGGACTGAGGAGCACCGCAAGGAAGGCTTTACTGTACCCTCGGGAGCAGAGGAACACCTGAACTGAACACATTGATTTTACCATTACTATACTGGTGCGGTTGTGTACTAGATTGGAAATTGCAGTGAAATTCTGATTATCTCATGGGTCATTGAGAATTGGTCAAACAATTTTGTGCACTGGCAATGAAATTGGTTTACTATTTTTGTTGATATTGCAACACGGGCTGTCGTTTGATAGACAGGTTAAAAACTACCACTGTTACTTGGTTTTCATTTCGATCGATTAAAATACTAGTGGTTTGCCCCGAACTGAGATCTCGCGAGTCTCCAGTAAAAACAAAAAAATATTATTCGTAATCTTCGACTACCTACCAAAATAGTGCTTCAAAATAAACAACCAACTTACCTACTTGACCTACAGTTTCATGAATTACAGGTAACAGGAGTTTATTTAAATTGGTTATTCTTTTTTGGGGTAGAAATTGTAGTTATTCTGGGTTTTATTAGACGTGCCACTTGACCGGATAGTCTCATTTTGTTTTTTTTTACCTCTCTTGAACCCCAATATTTCAACAACCCCCCCCCCCCCTCCCCAAACCCTCACACACATTTTTAGCGGATTTAGTCACACCAAAATTTTGTCATTACTACCTACATACTAAATTTCACGATGATCGGATAAACGCTTCGAAAGTTATCCTCTGACAAATAAACATACGTACATACATACAACGCTGATTCGCCCAACTTGATTTGTAGATCTCGCTTCGCTCGATCAATAATATACCAACATAATTATCACGAAAATAACTATAAATAGATAATTTATTTTGCCGGAAGCATGGTTGTATGAAGCACCATGCTTGTGTATTCCGAAACAATGCTTTATTAAAAATTCAATCTAGTTTCTAGGAACTGATCCAACAAAACGGTTTTGGGTAAAAAAAAACGAGTTCAGATAACATTTTTGTACGGAAACCAATAAAAAATCTGTATAAAGCTTTCAGCTGCATTTGAAAAATCCATAAAAGATTTATTAGCCAGAATGTGGGTAGAATTAAAAAGATGTCACGGAAGTAGAGAGTCACTTTATCCAGCCAGCCTTGCGTGCAAATGAAATATACAAAATAAATAATAATATTACAAATAATTGCCGAAGCGCGTGACGGACAACGCACAGTGAAGGATTCCGTAGTCAGAAAGGCTGTTATTTGGTAATTTTAAAATAAATAGTTAATTTTACAGTTTATTTTGGTCATTTCGTAGGAACATTTGATGTACTTTTTACAAACCCTACTACAAACATAAGTTAGTCGACTACTGCTCGTAAACTAGTGAGAGTCTACTCAGTTTTGATAATTCATCTTACAACCACAGTATGTGCATTGTGGATACTTTTTAATTATACAGAAATAAGGGTTTGGCCGGTAGGGGAATGGGGGGGGGGGCGACACACACACAAGACTATTACGAAAATGGCCACGTTGAAACTTTAAGTTTCGTTAATGGGCTCTTATATCAAAAAATTTTAGGAAACTTTAGAGTGTGTATTGAAAGAGCTATTCAACGAAATTCTACAAGAAGGGATTCGTGGGTACAAAAATAAAAAAAACTCCCAACTACCATATAGGGCAGGCACCCTAAACAAATATTATTTTTCGGATCGACAGATAGTTAGACAGACGAAAGGTCATCATCATCATATCAGCCCGTTTGCACCCACTGTTGGCTATAGGCCTCCTCTTCATTACGCCATTCTTTCCGGTCCCTTGCGAGTCTCATCCATTGCCACCCAGCTACGCTTTTAATATCATTCGACCATCAGGCGGGTGGTCTGCCTCTTGGTCTACGAGCATCCCTTGGCCACCACTCTGTAATTGCCTTCGTCTAAAGAAAGAACACACGACATAATAATAATGTTCTATAAGCAGTAGGTACCTACCTATGTTTATCTCTATTTTGGCCCAACAAACACATACATAAGTAATAGATCTAACCCCACTCTATGATTAACCTACTACCAAACCTAAACACGAAACAAATATTTGTAGCTCATGCAATCATTTATCCCGAAACCAAAAACAAACTTGCAACATCGTATCAGTATGCTATTCGCCCCAATACGATACTATACCACAGAGAAGATAATAATGCAATCGTAATGTTGTTTAATAGCTTACCTGTCCAACGATAACGTTTGATACACGATATCCTGTAGTTCCTATATCGTGTAGCCCTCAAAAAACTTTGCAAACAAGATTTTACATCATAAAATCACGCGAAGTATCTAATAAATAATTAGAGCGCTTTTTCGTAACGTATGGGTTTATGGTGGTTTCTTGCAAGGGTCCAAAGCAATGCGAGGGTGAACTTCTGAGGAAACTTTTGGGCCTTTATTTATTGTTATTACCTCATTAAGGTGCGTACCTACCGAACGATATCCAACAAATTGCGAATAAATAAGGTTACACACACGCGCAGAATAAGTAAGCTGGCTACTAACCTAATTATTTAATTTTGACGATCTGATAAAGGTTGCTAGGAGCTATTAGGTGCAGGCCGCATAAGATGATTGTACCACGCAATCCCTACAGATAGAATCTGAATTCTCGAATTTCAATTCGTTTAAATACTTATCATATGTCCAAAATGAATAAATTCCTTTTGTAATTCATAATATAATAAAATACCTTGTAAATTATTGGAATTAATCTTAATTCCATCCTAAATAGTTATTATTGACTAGCTTCCACCCGCAGCTACGCACGCGTGGTTTGACAATATTTAAATCCATTTTAATCTCTTTACATACCAAATTTTATCGAAGTCGGTTAAGCCGATGCGACGTGATTGAGTAACAAACAAACAAACATCCAACCTTTCGCATTTATAATATTAGTGTGGTGTGATAGTACGATGTGATATATACAGGGTGTTTGGTAATATACTGACGATATTCAGGTGACGGTTTCTCAAAATATAAAAAATACTACTGGTGGTAGAGCTTTTGTCAACGGGCTCGAGGAAGTGGGCACTACCGCCTTACCTTTATCTGCCGCCAAATAGCAGTACTTATGCTGTTGTGTTCCGGTTAGATGGTAATGGTATGTTCCTGTAATTACTGGCGCATAGGCATAACAGCTAAGTCCTATTGTATGGCAACGTATCCACATAGAGATCAAGACAACAAATACCTTGTTTTGAATTCTATGTGGATATCCATGGGCTGCAGTAGCCACTTAACATCTGGTGGACTGCATGCTCGTTTGTCATATAAGTTGTATAAAAAAAAGACTTCTCGAAAAAAAACTACTAGCCAAAACCGCGAAGCTCAAGTGGGATTGGGCCGGGCACGTGAGTCGGATGCTTCCGGAGAAATGGGCCTACATTGTAACAGATTGGGTACCGGAAGATGAACAGTGACGTCGGGGTCAGCCGCGAAAGCGTTGGCGTGACGACATCAATGGATTCGAGAAGGAATGGTGGGAATCTGCCAAGGATCGTGATAGGTGGAAGGAGTTGAGGCAGGCCTTTGCCCAGCAGGGGGAAAATGTAGGCTAGTAAAAAAAAAAGTTATATTATCAAATTTTAAGGAAAATCAACCAAGTTTATGTGATTAATTCGATATAAAACTTACTGCCAAATCTTGCAATCAGCATCTTAAATTAGAGGCCGATTTGGTATCTCTTTCGAAAATAGCTGCGGGTTTTGGGTTAAAAAAGGACAACAAGAGATATCTCGAGACGTCACCAATACAGTATCTGTGGTTAGATGGCTGGCAAGCATGATGCAATAGAACAACATAAGTTTAATAAAGTGTTTGTTATAACATGCCAAAATAAATTTCACATTTCTATGGTAAACATTTCACAAATGTATTTATTATGCTCATCCAAATAACCCCTTTCATTGTTGTGCGTATATTATCAAACACCCTATATAACCAATAACTTTTTGACTTTTACGAAGAATAACTTTTACGAAAGTTAAATTGATTGTGAACATTTTTTTTATTTACCACTTCAAAACAAATTATCTATACATATAAAATGCTTTGTCCTGAATGACTGACTGACGGATCAACACACAGCCTAAACCGATAATCGTAGAAACCTGAAAATTAGAGGTTGTGTTCTTTGTATGACGTAGGCATCCGATAAGAAAGGATTTTCCGAAATTCTACCCCTAAGGGGATCAAAAAGGGAGGAAAAGTTTGTATGGAACAACGTGATTCCTTGGTCCAATCTTCTTCAAATTTTGCATAAACCGTTTTTAATAGAATTGATGGAAGACGTGTTTCGTATTTTATTTAAATTCATCCTCTTACGGAGTTAAAAATGGGTAGAGAGTTATATCAACACTCCTTAGTGCTTTTAATTTATATTACATTTTATTTTGACCCATGCTTGAAAACTCAATCCGATTTTATTCAGTAAAGGTTGAACTCACTTAAAAACATAAGCAAATACTCTTTAAAATTGGAATGTCTCAAAAGTCACCGCACTATATTAGTACCTCATTTAAAGGTTTCTAAGCTTAAAGAGGTTATGCACTTTTAGGACGCGGTCTCATATGGACGTAGAGCGAAATTTGAAATGGTAAGGACTAGAACATTTTGATCAGAAGAAAATAGTTTTCTTTTAGTTTGTCTTAGAAGTTTAATTTAGTGTTTTTCGCAATTTTTTTACATACACTAATATTAAAAATGTGAAAGTTTGGATGTTTGTTTATTTGTTTGTTTGTTACTTAATCACGTCGTAACGGCGCAACCGATTTCGATGAAATTTGGAATATACGTGACCTGGATTACCACATAGGCTACTTTTTATCTTATAAATCAGTCCTCATGGGATAAAAATGGGGTGCCAAGTCAAGTTGCAACAGCGAGTTTAGCTTTAATTCTAGGTTACCTACACATTTAGAAGTGTAACG
The DNA here is from genome assembly GCA_963924445.1 of Philereme transversata. Lineage (NCBI taxonomy): Eukaryota > Metazoa > Arthropoda > Insecta > Lepidoptera > Geometridae > Philereme > Philereme transversata. The sequence continues at coordinate 8,634,877 of OZ004337.1, read as the reverse complement.
CGTATGAAGTCGCGGGCAACAGTTAGTATAAATACATAATGCTGGAGATTTGACACAGCGCTACCTAACCCGAAACAAAGCAAAGCCTGTACTGTTGGAACGTGAAAACTGATAGAATTTTTAAACTTGAACTACATATTCAGCATTTTTTATGTGCGGCTTTTTAGTTTAAAATAACAGATTATCATGGAAATACCTCAATTATCCCGCATTTGTAAATAATGCGATTTATTTTAAGCTTGACAAACAATCATGCGATAACGAGCACCGCTTGCAACCGCATTTCCAGCAGCGGTCGATCCGCGATTATGATCATTAACGCAAAGATAACATTTCAACACTCATCGCAAATTACGTTAACTCAAAGGTGAACAGGTATTACGGACTTATAGAGCGCAAATTTTAAGGTCCGCAACCCTTTGAATAGTCAATGTCGCGTACCCTTATCTCACCGCAGAAGGCGAACACCACATTACCGGTATTATGGCACTATCGGACAGTCGGCCCTGAACCCGCCCCTAATACAAGACGCTAGAGTCCTATATCGCATGTATGTAAGACAAGTGCAATTTATATTGTATTGGAAGTTAGAGCGACGCGTTCAGCACAATATTTTGTGTCGGGTACGCTCCTTGCCTAAACCGGCACGACCTACGAGTATGTGCGAAGCTTTTCTTACCTATAGAGGAAAAATGTAATAAGCATAAGTGAAATTCCCGCACCCTATTGTACGTGGTTGACGATTAGAAAACTATTCTTCTATGTCTCCCGCGTTTTCCTTTCCTTTGTCATTATTATTGTAGGGATATTACCAGGAAGCGAAACTGGATTGAGCGAGACAACGCATTATGAGAATAACAAAAACACCATTTACGCCTACGCAAAGCAAATTCTCATAAAAAATTATGTCACTGAATGTTAAGTACGACAAGCTTATCTGGGCCAGTGGCGGTATATTAATGTATTCAAGAAATTTGTGCTGTATACTGAACAGCCACGTACAGTTTTTACCCCCAACGCAAAAAATGGGTGTTATAAGTTTAGTTAGATTAACTGAGATGGTTCTTAGCTATATTAGTTTTACGTGATGTTACGGGTTTTTTGTGTGTCTGTGTGTGTGTTTTGTTTACTAGTGTACGTATATGTATTATTGTCCACCACGAGAGCAGATAAATAGACGGCACTCTCTTTTGAATCTACGAGTAAGATAAAACTAGGGTTTAGAATGTCGCTTCTTTACGCAGTCAATTTTATAGTCTTTGCCTTTTTCGTGAAACGGTAAAACTTTGTTGGTAAAATTCGTGATAGGTACCTCCATTACAAATAAATCATGCTTTAGTCTGAACTATAATAATGTCTCTACGACAAACTTTACAGCCTATTAGATTAGTTAATCAAATAAAAGTTGGTAAATATTACGCGGTTATTGGAAAAGTGGTTGCGTTAAATATTTTTCCACTATTTGTATTATTTATTGTTTAAAATACCAGTGGTTCGCCCCGAACTGAGTTCTCGCGAGTCTCCCATAAAAACAAAAATATATTATTTGTAATCTTTGACCATCAAAATAGTGCCACGAAATAAACAACTATTATACTTGATCTACAGTTCTATTAAAATTACAGGTAACGGGAGTTCATGTTAATTGGTTATTCTTTTTTGGGGTACAAAAAGCAGTTATTCTGGATTTCAGATTTTATTTGTGTCACTAAAGCTACACGAATACCAAATTTCAGCATTGTGGGGTCACTGGTGTACCCTGTGAATTTAGTCAAAGTTTTGTTTTTATTATGGTTAATAACTCAAAAACTATAAAGATTAAACAAAAAATAAAAATAGGATTGAAATGTACTAATAAAGACCTTTGATTTGACATCCCACTTGACCTAATAGTCTCATTTTCATTTTTTTTACCCTTCTTAAACCCCAATAGCTCAACAACCACCAAAACTGTTTGCTCATTTAGTCACATCAATTTGTGTCACCTCTACCTACCTATGTATCAAGTTTCACGATTATCGGATCAACCCTTCGAAAGTTATCCTCGTACAAACAAACATACATACATACTTACAACACCAATTTGCCCAAGTTGATTTGGATATCTCGCTTCGCTTGATCATTATGGCTATATTTTTAACCAAAACCTATTTATCTGTCTGCTCTTGTTAGTTCGTTGTACGATTTACCTAGAAGTTTGTTGTCAATTTGTCAATTCTCTGGTATATATTGTACTGGTCCCTAGTAATGTATGTTCAGCACTTGGACGTCCATCGATCACCGGTGCGACCTAATTACATGTTAAAAAAATACAGCTGATCGCAGTCCAGCCGAGAATTTGGCGATTTAGCTTGCTGAGGGTTGGATTGAACACAGATTTTCCCAATATATATATGTACCTATGAAGGTGACCAGTAATTGACTATATTTGATGAAACATATAAAATTATGGCTCTTTTAACGATATTATGCGTACCTTGAGGACAAGAGGAAAGTTTATCGGGAAGTTTCATAGTAAATATTTTACCAAATCCAAACTGCACAGACAATAAATACACCTATACCATTAAACTAGTATTTCACAAAACAGACCACATTGCAGTAATCCATTCAATGTATCACTATGCGACTTGTTCCCTTATCTTACCACATATAGCCACGCCAATCCGTTACCGATATTTAGGCAAAATACAAATTCTTTTACCGTGTATACAAAATTCATCCCTATTGCAGTATGGTAAAGTCGGTATTCATCCTGTAAGCTTTAAGTTTTACAACATTTTACAGTGGATAATCCGCCTGATATTGGAAGGCCCGTCGATGCATTCACTGGGATGCACGAAATTTTCTATAAGGATAAAAGCAAACAGGATAGCCATCGGAATTAATGTTATGAGGTTGAAGGAGGATATACGAGAGAAGCATCATGTAAGGTAATATTAGGAACAGGCTTTTAGCAACCATGTTGTACCGTGTTACCTAATTTCTAGGATTAGTCTGTTCTACCAAAATTTCCATTTACTTTATAGGTGGCTATCAAATTATGCTTTGCCTTAATATATCGCGCAACCTCTTTCTACTTGTACCTAATTCATTCATCTTGTAAAATAAGTAGGTAAATAGGTGCCGACATTTTCAAATAATTCTTTGGAATTTGTAAAATACTTCAAGATGTACAAATGTTATCATCATTTATTAACGTTATTATTATTTATTTTTAGTTAGTATATTATTAAATGTTGGACATCCTGACATATCATACTTACATGCATGGTTTTTCAATATTACATACACATTTACAGGATATTTACCATAATTTTTGACTGCCTCCGTGGCGCAGTGTGCGTATAGCCGGCTGAGACGCAGAAGGTAGCGGGTTCGATTCCCGCCGCGGAACAAATGTTTGCATGATCTACAGATATGTGCTCCGTGTCTGGGTGTTTTTCTATATATTATAAGTATGTATTTAGAAAAAAAAGTATATAAGTTTTCTATCAGTTATCTGGTTGCCATAGTACAAGTTCTGCTTAGTTTGGGGCTAGATAGCGCTGTGTGAAATGTCCAGCGATATTCATTTATGTGTGAGTTTTTGAGTTTCTCGATATTTCAGTTGCATACGCCATGATCCTTAACTCGTACCTACTCAGTAAATAACCAAAAAGGCTTATAAAAAGTTATATAGGTTTTGCTAAGCATAATGAGTGCATATTATTCAGATTTACCTTTAATTGGCTCACTATGGCCTAGGCCTTAGATATCAATCGCGGAAAGCAAGCTCAGCGTTTGCTCGTTGCTGTTCAGATGCACAAATTAGGCACCTACCCACTATAACAATTTTTTTTTTGTTTTGTTGTGTGTGATTGTTATCATGTTATACCTTTTTATATACACTATACAATTATATAAATTTACGTATCTGTAAGTGAATTACTAATTCTTAAGAGAAATAAATATCTTGAACCGTATTTCATGCCATGGGATCAAACATAAACGTACATAATTACTGATTAAAACGGGTATTTATCGTACGTAATGCGAAAGTTTAAAAAAAACTATAAAAAACGTATTTTATCAATGAACAGAGCCAAATGACTAATATTCCGAAACAGACGGACAAATGGGAGCTCTAAAGCTATAAAACATTTTTATTTGCCCTTGTCAAGTTCTGGACGATGAAGCTGAAATTTTACAACCATTGAGGTTTTCGGCGCAAATATTTGTTATTACGTTCCATCAAATTGTTTTCGTGTTGATCGTGGCTGTTTGTCAACAAGTGAAAAGGTCGTCAGTTAAAAGGGTTGTTGGAAATATTGCTCAAATAAGATTATGGTACTTAGCAAACTAGAAAACTTACAAGGTTCGACTACGGCAAAGCAAAAAGAGGGTTGTTTAGCAGTCTATGATGTGTGTATCACAATCAGTTAAGTGTATGTTCATCAGTTCTCTCGTAGCTCGATTTTGATAATGATGCTCTTGATGGTCCGGGTGTCATAGGCCACATGACGTTGGGCATATAGTCAGGCCGAACGTATTTGCAAATAGGTATCATTAATAACCTTAACGTCTCAAGCATGGCTTACGATGCCTGCTACGTGATAGTGTTCATTGTTCTAATAGTCTACTTAAAAGGGCTTAGTCTAATATATTAATATTAAACATTTTATTTAAATTTTAAAGCATATATTTACATTTTTACTTATAGAAAATATGTAGTTTTAAACAGTTTTTCCAGTAACTTACGTTCTATCGTGATTCATAAATAAACCTGATTTCCATATTATGAAAATATGGTAATTAGGTAAACTGCATAACGCTTTATCTCCTTATATAATGTAAATTACTTAAGTTCCAAGAAGTCGTAAATCTGAGTGTTTCTGTTTAAGTATTAACAAATTGCGTTCTTAAAACACAATAAACTATGTAAATACGCAATTTAAATTACAAACAGTGGAGCGACAGGAATTTCCACGTAACGGGAACGGTGCGGTTTATCGCCAAATAAAAGACTAACATGACAAAACAGACTGTTGTGACCAGAAATGGTTTAGTTTAGTGAACTAGGAAAAACCTCTACTATCTATATTCGATATATTGTAATCGGACCAATTTTATGCTTCTTTATAGTACTTTGACGATATACCGATAAGTCGCGAGTGAATAGGTTTCTTCTAGGCAAGCGTGTACCATCGTAGACTGCATCATCGGTTACCATCAGGCTAGATCGTGGTCAAACGCTAGCCTATAATTTATATTTTAAAAAACTAGTAATAGCCGAGCCAGTTTAAATGGAGATTTTCATGTCATCGCCCCGACGAGCTCCGTATTTGACCAACTCTGTTATCACATTGACTTAGATACTTTTGACTTTTGTTTTTGTTTAGAAATAATCAGAAGTTAAGAATAATTTATCTTTTAAAGCCAATCGTAGAGCTGTGGTAGACATCTATACTAATATTATAAATATGGGATTTATCACGTACCGTCTTAACGGTGTTTCGACCGACAATGTTTCGGTTCAATTCGTGAACCTTCATCAGGGTGAGTGCGATCCGCTCCGAATAACGTCTCGCCTCGCACTGCGCGCCGCAGCCCTCTGCGCACGAGTAGACGGGATTGAGTCAATGATTTATTTATTTATTATATTTATAATAAGTATTATATAATAATGATTGAAATAAATCACGAAAGTTTTCTATGTAATTTATTATAAATGTTTTATAAAGACTTAAATCATTTTAGATACTGGTATTGTCTTAATCGTTATTCTTCAACGTTCTCGTAAAATCCAGTCCGTCCAAAGGTTGTCTGAAAGAGATCGCCAATTGTACTATCGTGTATCTAGTTTTAAGTGTTTTAAATATGATTTGTTAATTTAAGTGTGGTAAAGCGTTTTCTATTCTATTCTAACTACACCTTTAAAATGCATTTAAGAGATTATTCTTCTTTTCTTGTACTTTCCTACGTCTTTACGTACTTTTAGTAATACGTACTCACTATAGTACGAAATGTTTGTAGCTTTATGTTGATTCACTATTCTGTCCCGTCACGTTACAGCTTTGACTAAAAACATAGAAAGTTGCGTTTCGTGTTGGGTCCAATCGTTGGACCGCAAGCGCGCGTGTGCGTCAGCAGTGAATTATGGCCTTTGCGTTAATTACGGACTAGATAAATGGGCTTACCTGAAATACTAGTGTACTTATCAACTTGTCAATTAAAAGAAAAGCATTAGTAAATATTCTATTTTAGCAATTTAAATACTATGCATGCAAAATCGGACGTAGCCTGTCAGGTAATACAATTGTCATTAAGGCAGTTATCGTTTACTCGTAACATCAGGCGTCCAATCTTCTTTACATAGTATAAAATGAAGTCGCTTCCGCTGTCTGTTCGTTTAGATCTTTTAAACTACTCAACGAATTTTAATGCACTTTTCAGTAATAGATAGAATAATTCAAGAGAGAGGTTTATATGTACAATACATACATAACTCGGTTTGTTTGTTACCTTTACACGACTAAACGGCTGAACGGATCGTAATGAAATTATGCAAAGAGATAGATTATATCCTGGGAAAGGACATAGCCAACTGCCATAGCCATTTTTAGCCAACTGCGTAAAATGAGGGTAATGTTTTATTGAAAAACCACCCGTGCGAAGCCGCGGGCGGGTCGTCTAGTTTATTTATATTTTATCCTAGCAATAAAAGTTCTCAAAATGATTAAAGGTATGAAATTTTCAGCTATCAAATTATCAGAAATATATATTTTTTTTACTTTGTATATGGGTTAGAACAGCGCAGGACAGAGGCGAATGGGGACAACGAAGAGAGGCATATGCCCAGCAGTGGGATGAGAAGGGCTAATGATGATGACAGTCAACTTTACGAATAATAGAGGAACGTACGAGTAATATGCCTTTTTAACCCCTGACGCAAACAGAAGGGTCTTAGGGTTTTTAAATTTTTAATTTATACAAATTTGGAACTTGCAAAGCTGCTTCCAAAGCTGCCGATGAGACATAATGATGAGTCACTTAAAGTGGCAGCGGCTTAAAAAGTAGCGGTTTGTGGATTAAACTTTTGGGCTGTAGATGCGCGCGTGTGCGTGCGATACGTCAGCAGTGAATAATAGCCCGCGCGCTGCGTTAATTGTCGCAGACTATACTAACCTACTGTACTTTGAACTGTTTGGACACACAAAAATAATACTCCAAAATAAATTTCTCAATAGTAAACATGTTGACGATATCTGTCTTCTAGCTATCTTAATTGTGAGATACGACTAGTTTCATTGATTGTGTATGCGAGGAATGTGAGATAGCTTTCCGTGTGTATTTGGTTCTGGCTTCGTTAGAAAAATAAGCTTAAACTTTGATGATGAAACAACTGTTTGAATTCCTAGACAAACATTTCGACATCGACTTCATCCTGTAGATTCAATCCGGTTCAAGTTTCTTAATTAGTGAAAACACTAATTCATTTACTCGTTGTCTTGCCTTGTTTCCAAACTCAATTTTGGAACGAAATATAAATCAAGCTACAAAACTCCGTTCGATTTTAGATTTTTATTTTTATCTAAACAAAAGAGTTCTCCCAAGATACAAAGGTTGTGTTCAAAAACGGCTTACAAAATCAAGTTCGTAAGGTGGTTCTCAATCTTGTTTCCAGTGTGATAGCACTAAAAGAAAAACAGATCTCGTCGAATCCCGTAGTCGACACATTGAAGCGCTAGGCACCACGCCAAAAGAAGTACTCAAAATTTTTGCTGTGTTTTAGAACAAAACGCTCCCTGGAATTTTAGGACAGTTTCACACCGAATCGGTTTTTATTTAGTTGGATAATATTTTAGCTGTGTTCACTAAAAATGTGACGGTTTAAAGAGGTTCCGCGTTCCGAGTGCCGCCGGGAAACAAATTGTTTTCATTTGCGCTCAAGTTGCGACAACCTGTGCCCGTTGTACCGTACAATTCTCAACTGTTATTTGACTAATACTTTAACACAGTTTTCTTTGAATTTATCAAAGCTTTTTGTTTGATGTTTAAGCTCTGCGAATAGATTTGTAAAGCTAGGTATTGTGTTTGTTCTCCCCTTTTACAAAATTATATTCGAATGCAACAATTTGTATGAAAGCGTTCACGGTTATTGCATTGCCACCGCAAGGTTTTGAAACTACAATAGTGAGTAAGCTCATAATGGAAATGCAGTTCAAAGCAGCTAATATTATCATTGAGCCAGGGTAAACGCAGAACAAGTCACATCTAAACTTTACACCGCAAATAGGTATCCCGGTGTTCACAGCGTTGTTTTGGAAACATTAACTAACTTGAGAGTACGCCAAAAACGGAAACATTTTAACGTTCGCCGCCGCCAGCCGCGTTGCGCCGCATCGTATTGTCATCGTACCTATTACACGCTAAAAACTTTAGATTGTACAAAACATTAATAAATATGCATTTTCGTTGAAACAAAATAATTTTAATTAAAAATATTATTTTTGTTGACAAAAACGATGTTGTAATGATGATACACTTACCTTAGAACAACTAGTTGTTCGCCCCGAACTAACATCTCGCGAGTCTCCGATTAAAACAAAAAATATTATATGTAATCTTTGACTTGACCATCAAAATAGTGTTACGAAATGTATAGCCAACTAACTTGACCTACAGTTTCATTCAAATTACAGGTAACGGGAGTTCATGTTATGTGGTTACATTTTATTGGGGTACAAATTGCAGTTATTCTGGATGTCAAACTTTTGCCTATATTTGTGTTACTTAAGCTACACGTATACTAAATTACAGCACTGTGGAGTCACTGGTGTACCCAGTGAATTTTGTCAAAGTTCAGTTTTTATTATGGCTAATACTCAAAAACTACAAAAACTTTACTAAAAGTAAAAACGGAGTCAAAATGTACTAATGAAGACCATTCATTTGACGTCCCATTTAACCTAATAGTCTTATTTTTTTTACCCCTCTTGAACCCCAATATCTCAACAACCCCCCCAACATTTTTAGCTCATTAAGTCACACCAAAATTGTGCCATCACTTCCTACCTTTAAACTCATATATTAAATTTCACCATGATCGGTTAAACGCTTCGAAAGACGCTCGGATAAACAAACATACATACATACATATTAATAAATATAATGCCGATTTGTCCAAGTTGATTTAGAGATCCCGCTTCGCTCGTGCAACTAATTACTTCGTTGAATATCATTCACATAAATGGTACAGCTCACAAACACAACTTTTACAAAGCATTATTCAAATTTCTTAAAAAATGTTTCCATGTCTGATAGGTGTTATTGATAGTAAAAGCTTCTTAATTTGTTTGTACATGGTTAAAGATTAATAAAATTATTATAATTATTGAATATAAGTACGTCAAATATTTGCCTTTTGACCATATGATTTAAAGTGCCTTGCATAAAATCAATGAGTATTAAAAATCCAAGACTCCATAACGCTCTTCTAGGTACTTATTCGTACTGTGTTTTCCCACTTTTAAAACAGTTGACAGGCATTTCAATTCTTTGGCATTTACTCCAGCGAAGCTTCCTTTATTTACCGGCTCTCACCTGAATAGTTTTAAGGAAGGGAGCAATTAATTCTCTCAGTCTAGTCACGAAAATTTTTCATTTTAATTAAAGCTCCGGCCGAGGATCGTTGGCTAATTAACCCATTAAAACAGACTCTTCGTTCATTTTGTCTTTTTTCCCGCTCAGCGTTCACTTTCTTACGATTTTTGAATAGAAAATGAAAAAATGGGAGAACTTAACCTTCCGAGTTACTCTAAATAATATTTCGGTATTTTTAGACGGTACGCTTTGAATATTGAAACTGACATGTTGAAGAAAATGAGCAAGGTTCTTTAGTAAAGAATAGTACAGCCGAAATGGGCTGGATATTCTTTTGCCACCAAAGCTTTTCGCTCACACCTTTGTACTAAGCTAGCACTTGTTGCCATATAAAGGAAAGGAAACGCAACGACATGTCATAGCTAAGGCCGCGGGCACAAAGCAGACAAGTCAAGGTACAGTCGCGATGATCTGAATGACGGAGCAATTACGTGCATTCAGCTCCCGGCGCAGTCAGACGAGGCAAGTGGTGAGATTGGTTTCAATAAAAGCACAAACCCTCCCCCATGTTTTTCTTTCATCATTCAACTTTGAATGGTGTTGTGCAGTAGTGAATTATTCTAATTATTTTTTGTACCTACTTTAATATATTTTTTGTGTTCTGTTGCAGGTAATTTTTACAATTTGACGATCTTACCCAGCTATCGTGTCGTGCAAGTAAGTTTTTACTCGTTATCATAAAACAACCCTACAGTATTAAAAACTTAAAATTACTGTTAATGTTAACCAAAATATTTTTTATCATAATTATTAATATAATATGTTTATAATTTAAAGACTTTTGGAAGTTCCGTTCACCGCAACTAATAACATATACATAAAAGTACTTCTGCTATGATCCGCAATCTCACGAACATTTCACGTCACTTAGAACCCTTCTTAAAAATTCATTAGATGCTGCGAGCTGTAAGTAATCGTGAAACAGGCTGCATAAACCCGTCCGTGGCACACGCCGGGGGACGGAACGGAAGAAATACTAGTGTCCGACAAACGGATCATTAAAGTCTGTTTTAAATGTGCCCGCGGCTGCGCTGATTAATCATCTCCCCGGGATTAATTAGTGGTGAAAAAGCCGATGAAAAGCGCATCGATCCCTCGCTAGTCGCCGGTCTGTAACCACCCTTAGGGCCAGCTTACAAGAGCAAGTTTTTATTTTATTTTAACTCCACTTGTTTGAACAAAATCATGTCACCCGGCGCGGTGCCGGCATATTGTTTGAAATATGGGAGTAAAACTATCAAAAATGCCAAACTTTTTTAAAACTCTTTATTCTAACCAACCATTTTTACATAACATTATTGATTAAAACGGGTTTTTATCGCGTATGTACTTTTTTATTTGTTATCGCAACATTTTGGCTGTGTTGCAACAGTCGTGGTCACGGGTGGACTGATCGCGCGATAAATACCCGTTTTTATTAATAATTATGTACATTTTTATGTAATTAAAATTTCGAATATCTAGATTTGATTATGTTAAATTTAACTTGATATATGTATGTAATACAAACAAACGTTTTATTATAATTTGAAGATCAAACTCGTGTACGGATTGAATCTATGCAGCCTCGTACAAACAATAGAAATACACTATACAATATAGAAATACAATAGCGCTACAACCGTAAGAATTATTTATTGCGTTCTCTTTTCTAATTATTTGCATGTAGGCTCAAGTAATTTTAATTAATCAGTATGTGAAGAGAACGCTATACTCGTACCCCTTTTTGAGCTTATAGCGCGCACGGAGGAATGTGAGATTAAAAAAAAAGTATTTATTCAGTAAGGTCGTAATAATAATTATAAAAGTTTAACCTTGTTTTTACATAGTTTGGTATAGTTGAAGGGCGAATGCTAAAATTAAGATAACCAAAAGTTTAATGATTACGGTCGAATTTCGACCGCAGTTCAATTGGCAATTGCAACTCGTGCAAAATAAATGTTACTAAAAAGTTATATTTAATTATTTCGGCACAGTATGTTCACTACTCTACAATAAGATTAAATAAACTTCAGATATTATCAGTAGTCAGACTGACCTCTTCGTTTTCTTTCAGCATTCGAGTGTGACTAATAATAGTCTTTAAGAAAACGTAGATAGATTCTACCAAGCCACGATAATTTCAATTCTATTTATTTCTTGGATTTTATCATCAAGGTTTCCAATTAAACCTAATAGGTTAAGGTTTAATCCATTTTTAGGGTTACTTCAAAAGGAAATCAGGAACCCATATAGGATCAACTTTGTCTGTCAAAACCATGTTTCTCTGGAACGCGTTGAGGAATCAAATTGAAATGATTATCAAATAAATACATTTTCTAAGTCAACGCAATAAAAAATACGGCAGTGTATGCCGTATAATTTGTTCGGAAATAAATCAAAACCTTCAGGGTACTTCCCGTAATCATTAAATTTGGAAGGTCTTACCGCACAAGTAAAGAAAAAAAATCCGGAAATCGTTAATTTGTACTTATACATATAAGAATTAAAAAGTTTGCTCAACACTTTTTTAGATACAAGAACCCGTTTATGAAATATAGAGCGTCATTTTCGTAATAGTGATACCCCGTACCCCCACTCCCCCTTATCCCCCTCCCCCTGCCCCCCCTTCCCACGTCCAGCCAATATAATATTATTGTATGCCTAAAAAGTATCCATACTAGAAGTACATATATCGTAGCTGCAAGAAGAATTATCAAAGCTGAGTAGACTTTATTAGTTTACGAGCAGTAGTCGACCAGCTTGTCTTTAATTAGGTTTGAAAACAGTTTATATAATAGCGCCTCTACACGATGGGCAATAATGGGCGATCATAGACGATCACCATCGTATAGAGGGCATAATTGCCTGTAATCGCCATGATCGGTAAAGATAGAGCGTAATTGTCGCCATGTCGGTTTTTCGGACAAACATCAAAGGAGTTTGCGGCGATGATTGTAAGCGTGTCCATACGATCGCCGATCACTCAGTTATTGATAGTTACTCAGTATTTGTTTTCGATACGGTGCGGACGCGTGCGTTATATATAATGTGTTATATAATGGTTAACAAATAAACACTTAACAAATAAATAGCTGCAGCTGCTACTGTTTCGACGTCCATAATTAACAAATATAGCTGCGCAATCATGGTGGCAATCATTGCGCATTCTGTGATTGTCCATCATGGCCCATGCTGTAAAGGCTACATTATGTTCATACAAAATCACCAAAAACAACTGCAAAATTAATTTTGTATGACTAAGATACAGTAGTATTAGCTACGGAACCCTTCGCTGTTCATGGTCCGTCACGCGCTTCGCCAATTTATTCATAGCTTAACAGATTATTTTAATGTATTTTATCATATTGTATGAGCAAACTATCGATAAAATAACGATAGCAATCACTATTTTATCGAGTGGGCAATCACTATCGGCATGAGACGAGTATTACCGACACTAATCTCGTGAGCACACAGTCGTCATAGCGACGCTCAAAGCCAATCTTTATGAACATCATTCGTTTGTAAACACGGTTACGGGGCTGTTAAGTAGTAAACATACTCTAACTGATTGCGTCGTTCATCGAAGTCGGATGGTGAAGCGCTCATCGCAATTCATGCCTAAATAACCCGTAACTCATATTACAGGGGGAGATTCAAATGACGCTTTTTAAAGATGAATGTTTTTTAAACGTTCAGCAGCGAATTTAATACCATAAGTGCATTTGGAAGTTTTAAATGCGTCTGAGATTGATCACGTGGATTGTACACGCTACGTAATGCTTTTAGACCTAGCACCGGCGCCGATAGGTGTCAGCTCAAATGATAGATGCATGCATTTCCTATAATATGGGCGTTATAAATGATATCATTTGACGTGATATTCAAACTGTTTTCATTGTTATTAGTCGACGCCACAGACACAAAATTAATCGACGCTCTGAAACTCCAAACTCAATAAAGCATGAGTGAATATCGTACGTAATTTGCGGGAGTCATAATGAATTGATTTATATTTATAATAATGTTCACAACTCGGTGCGATTAAGTAGGAAATATGACGTCGGTCGTGTCGAGGCTGGATGGTTCTCGGTCGGCGCATAATTAGAATAATTGCAAAAGTTTTCTCACTACAAAGACTTAACCGCGATGTTTTAGAGCCATTCATTTGTATTTATGCACGCCGCGTAAACAGCTCTTAATGGCGTTTCATTTTTGTATTTTCCTTTGTAAAGAGCAGTCATCGAGAAAACGTGCGCCTTGAATTTCCAGGGAAAATCCTAGTTGAAGTTTACGACGGATTCATAATCCTTGTGTCGAAACACGTAAAATATCCTGGAGTTTTATGCAGACGTAGCGCCGTTGAGGCGGATGGGTCGTCCGGTGAGCGTTGTAAAAATATATACTGAAACAATACAAGTGTTACGTAAAAAGTAACAGATTACAGACCACTCTCGTTTACAGCGGACGCGTTATGGACCCTTTGTTCATATTCAGACCCCTGGGAGATAGCTATTTGGAATCTGGCACATAGGTAGGTACTGGTTTTTCCGGGAGGTTTGGAACATGCATTTTTATGCACTTCTATTTGGTGCAGAAACATCAAAAAACATTTACATGAATTTATTTCTACTATCATTTAATCCTTTTGAATGTAGCTCGCATTAATATCATCAAAGTATTACCCCCTACTAATTTACTCTATTCCATTCACATTATACACACATATTAACTTTGCATTAAAGTAGGTTCATAATAGCTTAATAACTAGTGGTTCACCCCGCACTGAGATCTCGCAAGTCTCCCAATAAATAAATAAAAATATTATTCATTACCATTAAAATAGTGCAACGAAATGCACAACCACATAACTCGACTTACAGTTCCATTCAAATTACAAGTAACGTGAGTTCATGTAAATTAGATACTCTTTTTAGGTGTAGAAATTGCAGTTATTCTGGATTTCAGACTTTTCCCTATATTTGTGTCACTAGCGCTACACGAATACCAAATTTCATCACTTTGGGGTCACTGGTGTACCCTGTGAATTTTGCAAAAGTTCAATTTCTATTAAGGCTAATAACTCTAAAACTACAAATATTAAACTAAAAATAAAAACGGGATTGAAATTTACTAATAAAGACTTTTCATTAGAAATCCCATTTGACCTATTAGTCTCATTTTGTTTTTTTTTTACCGCTCATGAACCCCAATATCTCAACAAACCTCTAACATATTTAGCTCATTTAGTCACACCAGGATTGTGCCATCACTATCTGCCTATATATCAACATTTCACGGTGATCGTATCAAAGCTTCGAAAGTTATCCTCGGACAAACAAACATGCATACAATATACATACCTATATATATAATATACGTTGTTCTAACCAGCACTGTCAGAACAAGCTTTTACCGCTAGAATGTATTCTTACTATTTTATTAAGAATATAAGTATAATAATTATTTATCTAAAATGGTTCCATTTAACACTAGTAAGAAGATAGTTTCACATATAAACTCTGGCAGGGTTATTAGGTTACAGCATCTTTCCACAAAGTGTTTCCCCTTTAAATTTCCTGAGTAGTTGGTCTGAGGTCCGAGAAGCATTTCGGATTAAAAGTTGCTTTGAAAATTGTACTTTAAAACAAAACGGATGTGTGAATAAGGACTCACACGAACAGTTTTTGTCTAAACGTCGTAGATATTTAGAAAATCGATGTTTTCATTGAAAAACACTTGTGAAGGCCAAAAGTTCTGAAACCCTTTTGGGTTTAAAATATATTTCCCGAGCATCCTGTTTAAGCTCAAGTTTAAAGTGTAATGTCTTGAATGGCGTAAGTAACGACAGAGATCACTCCGTGTAATGTTGCACCCTTCGACCGACAGCGCTGTGTTCACACCAAATCCGCGAAAATAACGAAAACAATGCGGTGTAGGAACCCGTCTCTCTTGCCGGCGAAATGTACCAACATAATTAGAAAAGTTTTTACGAGGAGTGTTGGCAAGTCGACGGTTGTCACAACCTGACACGGCGCCGGCGCTCCCTATGGCCGGAGCTAAGCAAATAATTTACAAATTATTGTCATTCCTTTTAAGATTTTGTAGTCGCTCGTTTACACGTAAACCATCTTTATATCTTTTTTATAAAAATTACATCTTTTTTCAAGAATTGAGATTCTGAATCACACATAAACATAAAAATTAAATTATAAAACGTGATATCTTTCTTCCATCATCATCATCAGTCGTAGGACATCACACTCATATTATAAAAACGAAAGTTTGGATGTTCGTTTGGATTTTTGTTGTTTGTTTCTTACTCAATCACGCCGTAACGGCTGAACTGATTTCGATGAAATTTGGTAAATAGGTAGATTATAATCTGGATCACATACATAGGCTAACATTTATCCATAAATTAGTTCCCATGGGATAAAATGGTGTATCAAAGTTTATATACAAAAATGATTTTGGTCTTTCTACACACCAAAACTACATAACGGATTGGGCTCAAACTTTGCAGAAGTTTAGTTCTAGACCTAGCATAGCATATAGGCTACATTTTATCTCATAAATCAGTTTCCATGAGATAAAAATGGGGTGTCAAAGTTTCTAATGAAAAATAATTTGTGTCTTCGATACCACTTTACGCCAAAACTAATGAAAGTTTTGAGCTCAAACATTGCAAAAAAATCTGATCAAGACCTAAAATAACATATAAGCTACTTTATATCTCATAAATCAGTTCCCATGAGGTAAGACTGAGTCGTTAAAGTTTCTATTGAAAATATATTTTGTCCTTTGTTAACCCTTTACGCCAAAACCACTGAAGGGATTGGACACAAACTTTGCAAAAGTTTAGTTCTAGACCTAGAATAACATATATAACTCTTTATGTTAGACTAGCTGTTGTCCATGACTTCGTACGCGTTATACTACTACTACTCCATATTTCAAGTCTTTGAGATCAGCGGTTTACGCTGTGCGTTGATTTTTAGTCAGTCTGTCAGAACCCGTAACGATTATTTAATATATTGAAGATAATATTGTTGACTAAGCCGCCCATTGTACTGTTATTTATTATTTATTTCCTTGATACTGTATTTTTGTTTGATGTGCAGTAAACAGTATTTCATTCATTCATTAAGAACGGTTGATTTCCCCATCTTCAGACGCTGGTAGTCAATCGTATCGTGAAACGTCTCGCATAAACAATTTAATAGAACCCAAACACGATACATCTACTGTTATCAATTAATGAGTTCTGTAGATTCCCTCCTGGCTCCATCCCTGGTGGTCTTACTATGATAAAATGTTTCATTAATGACCTATAAAAAGCCTTTATGCCAAGTTATAAATACGTTTGTAACTGCAATTAACATTGTTTTAGAACAAACTACAACATACCTTTTCAACCCTAGGGGGTGATTTTCAAAAAAAAGTAACTAGGCCATGTTTCCTTAAGTACCTTGATAAGTATTTATGCAAAGTTTTACGTTTATTAACTTCAGGAATAATGTTTTACCATACATAGTTCAACATCCTTTTTCACCCAACCAGGGGATGATTTTTGAAAAACAAAAAAATACCATTTCTCTTATTTCTGTTAAAAAATATATTTGCCAAGTTTCAAGTTTATAAATCCAGGAACCACTGTTTTTCATACAAACGTAAACCTCTTTTAACCCCCTTATGGGTTGAGTTTCAAATAATCCTTTCTTAGTACACCCCTACGCATCAAGACAAACATACCCTCTAAATTTCAAGTTTCTACGACCAGTGGTTTAGGCTGTGTGTTGTCTGTCAGTCAGTCAGGACTTTGATTCTTATATAATAGAAGATATAGGCGCAATGATGAGTCATAAAAAAAATATTTTCAAAATGATTTTACTTTTACCTGTACTTTTACTACTAGTATCTGTCAGTAAAAAAATTATAACAAATAACATCAAGCACCCCGCGCTTTTTTACAATAAAATACATATTTTTTTGTTAATCACACTATTCATAATTTAAATTTATTGAAAATTATTTTCTACTTTTTAATTCGGTATCTACAAAAGCGTGTTTTTTAGGTTTTTTAAACTATTATTTACTATTGACAAACTACGCGTGCGAAGCCACGGGCGGAAGCTAGTAGGATATATTTCCTCCCCCACAAACCTTGATCAGGTCGTCCTTCCATCTAGTTCCGTTCTACGCTTGATTTCAAGTGCGTTTTTCTCCATACTAGAGAAAAGAGACCACTTGCTTGAAATATTTCTGTTACCTAGGCAAGCCTTTAAAATTTTTACTAAAATATCAGTTGCTCAGAGCTTGTGTGAGATGTTTATTGGAAACGAGCCTAGTAAGATACCAAGTTGGCAGCTTATTAATGACACCGAATGAAAAATGAATAGTCTGGAGCTACAGAATATCCACAGCATGTGTCGTCGGTCACGAAAGACTGGGGAAGTTCCCGAGGTCGTATAACACTCGTATTATAAAAATAATTGCCGTTTTTGGCACGAGACCGCGTCAACGACGGGTTCCTTGCCCTAAATGAGTGTAATTACAAAAGTTTTTATTGCGAACCCGCGCCAAAACCCTCCTTCTGCGATCGTTTTAAATATCATTGGCGACGACAAGGCTGCCATGGCTGAACACCATAACATTTCATTGAGGGGGTTTAAGAAAAAAGGTGCCTAGATTTTAAGAACTTTGAATGAAGAGGAACCAGTTTTGTGTCGGCTTTCAGTCGGAAATATTTTCTAACCCAAAAGGTTATATATATTACTGGTGTTCTTGGGAGCTATGAACAATTTTACAATTATCTGGAAACATAGGTTTTTGAAACCTATATAATTAAAACTATATAATTTTTAGGGTTCCGCATAGTCGAACTACTTTTGCTCTATCTGTATATCTGTCCGACCAGCTATAGCCGTTTTACTCGTAAATCATTAGTGCTGTAAAGCTGAAAGTTCGCATGATGATACATTTTAGTAGCCTAACAGAAATAATAAATAATAAGCTTTTTTATAGTACCTATATGACACCTGGGGGTGTTTTTTTATTTGCGCACTCCATTATGTGGGGCTTATAGGTAATACACTAAGATTTCCTAAACACTTATTTGATACAAAAGTCTACTTACGAAATACTAGCTTCGCTCGCGGCTTCGCACGGGTGGTTTGTCAATAAAAAGTAGCCTATGTGTCAATCCAGGTCATAATCTATCGACATACCAAATTTCATAGAAATTGGTTCAGCCATTATGATGTGATTGAGTAACAAACAAACATCCAAACTTTCACATATTCAATATTAGATAAACCTTCAAAGTTACCGCTTTCGTAATACTATGAGTATTGCGCTATTCTTGTTAACTTAAAAAGTATCCATTACAATAGCATATATTCTGTTGTTGAAAGAAGAAAGAAGAACTTTGTATTTTAAAATCTTATAGTTTAGAAACAGTCGTACTGACTACGAAACTCTTCACTGTGCATAAGTCCCACACGCGCTTGACCAATTACTTGATCGAGCGAAGCGAGATCTCCAAATCAACTTGGGCAAATCGGCGTTGTATGTATGTATTTATGTATGTTTGTTTGTCTGTCCGAGGATACCTTTCGAAGCGTTCATCCGATCATCGTGAAATTTGGTAATAAGGTATACCTCCCTAATATATTATTATTACACCAAAATTTTGCCATCACTATAGTGATGGCAAAATTTTGGTGCGACTAAATTAAGCTAAAAATGTGGGTTGTTGAGATATTGGGGTTCAAGAGGGGTAAAATAAATCAAAATGGGACTTATCCGGTAAAGTGGCACGTCTAATAAAAGGTAAATACATTTCGACCCCGTTTTTATTTTTAGTTTAAATTATGTAGTTTTAAAATTATTATCCATACTAAAAACTGAACTTTGACAAAATTCACAGGGTACACCAGTGACCCCACAGTGCTCAAATTTGGTATGCGTGTAGCTTTAGTGACACAAATATAGGCAAAAGTCTGAAATACAGAATAACTGCAATTTATACCCCAAAAAAATGTAACCAATGTCATGAACTCCCGTTACCTGTAATTTGGATGAAACTGTAAGTCAAGTTATATGGTTATGCATTTCGTGGCACTATTTTGAAAGTCAAAGATTACAAATAATATTTTTTTGTTGTTATGGGAGACTCGCGAGATCTCAGTTCGGGGCGAACCACTAGTTTAGAAAAAAATATAAGTTTTACGGATACATTCCGTACTATTCGCTTTTTTACTTTTTTGTTGCTTAGATATACCTACTTATAACATGAACTTATTCCATAAGTACTTTGGGCCCTAATCTTATATATTTTTGTTCAGCAAAGGCACTTACCTACTTTCTTTCTTTATCTATGTTGGTATTCGTGTGAAACCACTATTCTGTTCAGAGAAAATGTAAATTATTTTAAAAACTGCTGAAGACGTTTCGTATCTAAATTGACCTACAAAAGTTACTGTTTTACACCGAGCGGCGGTTTCGGTACATACATTTGAATTTAGGTTTTTAGGTCTATCCCTTGTATTAAGGTCAGGCAGTAAACCCTTATTTCTATGTAAACTAAAAGTTCAGAAATGTTACCATTTACGCTTTTCACGACCATCATTTGAGAATTACTTTTAATGAAAACTGACAAAATGTAAGAAACATTGTTTTATTATTCGGTGATGGTCGTGTAATTTTTACCTATTTTTACTGTATTTATTCATGATTGGGATTTTTGGCTAAAAAGGGTGTGCCGGAAAGCCTGCATGGGGTGGTTGACCATGAAAATTAAACTGTTCATAAAAATAATAGTTAATATAAACATTTTATTTTTCATGATAAATTTCTTAAACATTTTAGTTTGACTTTAATTCTACAGTTTTTGAAGTGAAACTTCTTTAGCATCGTTGTGATTTGAAAGTCGATGAAACGAAAAAGCGACAGTAAAAAGAGACAAACACATAAACTCATAAGATTTAACGTGGGAGAAAATGAGATAGGAAGCATTATACAGTGTTTCTTATGTTCGTGGTTCTTTTTGTGCTTTGCGTCGTACTCCCTCCACTCGTGTTAATAATTAACTAACTTTGCATCACTATGATCATTACTAAAAACCTACAATTATCATCTTTCCGAAATTTTACATTCGTCTCATTGTCTTGAAACCAACATTTTGGAAGGTTTCACACATGCTTTTTTACTATGTGCCTTCCCTAGAATTTACCTTATACAAAATATGGTAATGTTTGACTTAACGGATTTGGTCTTAAACAGCTTTCAAACAGAATTTTAACCGAAATCGTCTGATTTTTACCAAATGGTATTTTGACCAATGCTTCTTCTGATGAATGATGATTATTCATCAATTCTGATTCTTCAGTGAAAATCAACTAATTCACCGAAGTCGTAGAAAATTCGTTGTTTATAGTATCGAGAATTCCTCGGGATAACATACTAGTTCTAGGACATCCAGTATATAACTTCTTTTTGCAAGTTAAATATAGCCAACTAACGTATATATATTTGCAGCGTAGCCTTTATAAAGCCTTTATAAGGGCTACGTTGTCGCCTTTATATACTTTTTTATAGGAGTACTTATGTTTGAAAACTATAGAGAAGGTATTTTTACATACGGAATTTATCCACGTATGTACCTACTTACTGTTTTCAATAAATAAATATTGATGGACATTTCACATAGCCAGCGCTATCTAGCCCCAAACTAAGCAGAGCTTGTACTATGGGAACCAGATAACTGATAGAATATCTATACACTTTTTTTAAATACATACTTATAATATGTAATTAGTAAAACAACCAGAAACGGAACAAATATCTGTAGAACAAACATTTGAACCTACTACCTCCTGCGTCTCGGCCAGATATTCAGCCACATTCCACGGAGGTAGGTAGTCGTTTTATCGGTGCTACGACCTAATATTATTTCAGTCCTAAATATTTTTTTTTATTGCTTTTCTATGGAAATGTCTCAAAACCTTTTAATATAAAAGGTTGCAGCAAGTATCAATTCAAACTCGCAAAATATTCGAATCCTGAACTTTAAAAGGTGACTATTCCATCGTCTCAAGAGGACGCTACGGGGGCTTAGCTCACAATACCTGTGACGTCACTGAGGAGGCAAGAACCAGAAAATAGACGGAAAGAAATCCCAATAGGTTCCTGAACATGACTTTGCATCTTGGAATGTAAATGGTTTTAAATGCCAAGGAACATTGCTGGGCTATTTAAAATTATTTCACAACAAAATACTGACCAGCATTTTTGTTGGTATGTTTGAAATACATTGTTCGACACCACAAAAGTGAACGACGTAATAAAAACTAATTGTGATAAATAAAGCTTGGGTAAAATTATTATCTGTGGTCACATAACTTCCTAATTTATATCCCAGGTACAACACTATTATTTTAAATTGTACGCACGCAGATTCATTTGCTAAGCTAATAGCAATCCTAAATCTATTCCCACACTGACAGGATTATAGTGCAGCTATTATTTACTGCGTCTATTTTCACGTTAGTGCCTTGTTTATGGATGTAATACACTATTCTGTAACAAGCATCGTATAGGTATTTGAGATGAGACCCTTAGGACACTTTACATTATGGACTCTAAAATGCGACAAGAAAATTAAGTCCTGGTAGGAGGCCCACTAGCCTCATAAGAAGATCGCTCAGCGTGCTATGGAGAAGGATATGCTTGGTGTTTCAGGAATGAGGAGATCCGTAGATAAACCTAGATCACAGACATAACCAGCAAGGCTAGCACAGCGAATTCCTTGCCTACTCTTCGAAGAGACGACAAGGCTCTGACCGCAACTTGTATTTCTGCGTGTATTGTTATTTGTTTTGTTTTTTATATTATTTTTAAATTTAAGTCTGATGTACAATAAAGCGTTATTCTATTCTATTCTCTGTCGATTATTCCCAAAAATTGCTGGCAAGAGCGCGATTGAGAAGAGTGCGAAAGAGATAACTTGAAAAGACAGTGTTGTCTAGGCATACCAAGACCTAGACAATTTCAGAAGAAAGTTGTCAATCCTCAAATGTCAAAGATAGAGAAAATGATGGCTATCGTGCTCGGCGTTGTAGGCTACTGTCTAGGAAGTATCGACAACGTTTCTTCCCGTTCACTCTCGCAATCGCCGTGCTCGAGACGGTCGACAAGTTTCTTCCTTGTTCCGAAAAATGACTCATATCTAAATCCTTCTCTACAGTTACTGTGCTAAGCCTACAGGAGGATTAGCAAGCTGAAGTGGCAGTGGGCAAGGCACATAGCTCAAAGAACTGACGGCTGTTGGGCCAGAAAGGTTCTAGAGTGGAGACCGCGCACAGGAAAGCGTAGCGTAGGACGCCCCCCCCCCCTCCTCCCACTAGTTGAAAAGACGATCTGATGAAGGTTGCTGGGAGTCGTTAGGTGCAGCCGATCGCTCTGGATATCTATGGGGAGGCCTATGATGATTATGAGGTACCAAACCTTGATTCTCTAGAAGTTTATTTTGATTATGATTTCGCCTCCGAATGCGTTGTTAACACTTAACACTTTGCCTTTAGAACTTATTGCCTACAAAGTTAAATGTCTCAGCCGCATACACTTATACATTGTGCAATATCGCGATATGCTACGATCCCCTACATTAAGAGTTTTACATTTTGTCATCATTAGACTTCCCAACCAATCCTTTGACTTCTGAACTTATAGTGTCCAGAGAGTAAATGTCCTAGACATGCGCCCGCATATACTCGCACATGCAATATCCCATGTATGCTACATTCCCTTGATATATACAGTGTGTCCCTGGATAAAGTGCAACCCCGAAAGGGAGTGAAACTAGATCAAAAATTATCGACAAAAAAATAGAAAAAAAAAAATTAAAAAAATTTAGTATATACTTTATTGATGAATTAAAATTTTTATTGCTCACTAATGACTCTATTTAATAAAAAAATGATTTCTTCCAAAGTAGTAGGTCTATTTTGTTAAAATAAAAACCATAATCATGTCAGATATGTGACGATGACGATAAAATAACAAATAACTCACAAACAAGTGGCTATCGTGACTTAAAGTTTAATTTTTGTATTAAAATTACATTTTTTAGGCTGTTTTTTCCAATAAACTCCAAAAATCTTAAAATTAAGCCTATAATACTAGAAATTTTTATGTCTTTTTATTATTGTCTATCATAATAGCTTTTAAATAAAATAAAAACCTACGTTCTAACATAAAAAATGTGCTGGCTAGGAGCATTTAAAGTTGACACGCCAGCACATTTTTTATGTTAGAACGTAGGTTTTTTTTATTTAAAAGCTATTATGATAGACAATAATAAAAAGTCATAAAAATTTCTAGTATTATAGGCTTAATTTTAAGATTTTTGGAGTTTATTGGAAAAAAACAGCCTAAAAAATGTAATTTTAATACAAAAATTAAACTTTAAGTCACGATAGCCACTCGTTTGTGAGTTATTTTATCGTCATCGTCACATATCTGACATGATTATGGTTTTTATTTTAACAAAATAGACCTACTACTTTGGAAGAAATAATTTTTTTATTAAATAGAGTAATTAGTGAGTAATAAAAATTTTAATACATCAATAAAGTATATACGAATTTTTTTTTAATTTTTTTTTCTATTTTTTTGTCGATAATTTTTGATCTAGTTTCACCCCCTTTCGGGGTTGCACTTTATCCAGGGACACACTGTATATAAATGAGATCTTTTTGTTGTCAGCAGACTTCTTAACCAATCCTTTGGCTAGTTGACTTCTGAACTTACTAATGTCCAGTGGGTAAATGTCCCAGGCATGCGCCCGCATACACTGGCATATGCAATGTCGCGATATGCCACGTTCCCCTGATGTATGAGACGCTAACTTACATGTTCCTCCTCCTTGCTTAGCACCGTGAACACTCGCACAGTATAAATTTCAACTTAAACCCACAACTTTGGTCTAGAAATGTGTGGAATTTCCTGAATTAAGTTTTTAGAACCGTTTTTAGCGGTAACTCCTTAAGTTATTACGTTTCGGTTCGGACGTAAAACAAGATTTATGTAAGACGTACCGAGGGCTTCAGTTTATTCGAGTGTATAATATTCAAATTGAAAGACACAAATCATGGTAAATATCCCGTTTTTAGTACAAATAGTGTTCATAACCATGATACTCGTAGTTTCTAAAGTTATATACAACTAACTGACCAGCCCGCGGCTTTTCACGCTTGAAATTTTCCGTTCCTGTGGGAACTTTGGGATAAAAACTATATAAAACACTCTTGTCAAAGTGACGCGACACTTCATGTAAATGACTTCACGTCAATGAACGATGGTTAAATTATATGGATATTGTTCATGCAAAAATACTAAAATCGCAATAAACAAATGGGGGATGTGGGTAGGAGGGGGAAAAATTCTTTACGACCTATTCTCATACCTACCAAATATACAAAAAAAAACATTAAAATCGGTTGAACTGTTTCAGAGGAGTGCGACAACTAAAACCGTGACACAATAATTTTGTATATTAGAATTATAGCTTAGAGAATTAACAGACAAAGGTAAACAAGTTGTCTCCATACAATATATTTGGTGTATGAACTAGGGGGTTTTAATCTGATCACAAGTATCATTTTGATTTTTTTACCTAAAGATATCTTATACCTACTGTCATTGTGCATTAATTCGACTTTTAACTATACCGGGTGTTTGGTAATATACTGACGATATTCTAGTGACGGTTTCTCAAAACATAAAAAAAACTTCTCGAAAAAAAACTACTAGTTATATTATCAAATTGTAAAGAAAATCGACTAAGTTTAGGTGATTAGTTCGATATTAAACTTACTGCCTACTCTTGCAATCGACATCCAAAAAGAAAGGCCGATTTGATATCTCTTTCGGAAATGGCTGCGGGTTTTGAGTTAGAAAGGGACAACAAGAGATATCTCTATATATCACCAATACAGTATCTGTTGTTAGATGGCAAGCATTATGCAATAGCACAACATAATAACCCCTTTCATTATTGTGCGTATATTATCAAACACCCTATTATAAACTCGAACACTTCACTGCACTGTTTATCATTATCACCATCCAGAGCCCGACTTTACCCACTGCTACACTGTTTGTGCCATCCACGACGATACAATTATATACCTACAT
Source organism: Philereme transversata (assembly GCA_963924445.1). NCBI lineage: Eukaryota > Metazoa > Arthropoda > Insecta > Lepidoptera > Geometridae > Philereme > Philereme transversata. The sequence goes on along the minus strand of OZ004337.1, from coordinate 8,609,050 downwards.
TCATTAAAATTGTGCTTTTTTAATTATTTTGTTGTATATGGTGTGCAATACAGTATTCTATTTATATCTATACTAGCTGACCCAGCCGCGGCTTCGCACGCTTGGTTTGTCATTATAAACATTACCCTGCTTTTGCAAAGTCGTCTGAAAAGTAGCCTATGTGTCAATCCTGGTCGTAATCTATCTTTATACGAAATTTAATTGAAATCGGTCCAGCCGTTTGGCCGTGAAAACGTAACAAACAGACAGACAAAGAGACAGATAGACAGGGCTACTTTCGAATTTATAATATTAGTATGTATATCCTGCGCTTCTCTCACCCATGGACCACCATGGCCGGTGACTTTGACTATGTCGTGCACCCATCGAGTTGGGACGGCCGCGGCCGAACGATAGGAATAAGACCTTAGGACTTATAGATCACTGAGTAAGACGATGACTGAATGGTGGCATATTTTTCTCCAATTCGATTTATCCACGACATCCTCTTCGAAAACAAAAAGGTATATAACTGAATATTGAAATTACCAGCAGTATAATAAAAATACAACCATTTTCCATGACCCCTTGTAACATAAACTGCTTTTCTATCAAGCGCGTTTTAATAAATTCCAGAAAGTGCGATTAAAAGTGAAGATAGGTGAGGTGATAAAAGTAGGGAGGCTACCGAGGAAGAGTCGGAGAATTAAACGATAAAAGAATGGGCTTTAATCTATTGAGAATATTATTAGGATATTGAACAATAGGTATCGAGGTGGGTGGGTGAAATAATCCTAGGCCGAAGGACTACAATAGAATGGTAGTTGGTGGCACAACCGCCGACTTCAATGGCCTTGAGTGAAATCAGGCTGTGAATAATAACGATGATTTTACTATGTTAATCTTAAACATAAAGACTTTATTGTACACTTTAATTTTAGTATTTTTCAAACTTTTGCGATCACTGTACATAATTACTAATTTAAATACCTAGGACTAATACTAATACCTAGGAGTCATCAAGTCACGAGTGAATAGGTTTCTTCTAGGCAAGCGTGTACCATCGTAGACTGCATCATCTATCGCTTACTAACAAGCGAGATCGTGGTCAAACGCTAGCCTATAATTTATAAAAAAACAAATACCTTCCTATTTTATTTGTTACCCCGACGTTTCGACTATGTTGCAACACTTGCAACAGCCTTGGTCGCACGCACATACGTAGTACATATGCGGTAAATACTTACCCGTTTAAATCAGTAATCACTTTAATTTTAACGAAAACTCACTTTATATATGTAAAGGAAACGTTGTTTTACCATACCAGTTTTCACAGTGAACAGTTTTTTTTTCTATAAGTTGGCCTAAAGACAAATATGTTTTGACTTCCAATTTCTAGATAGATTTCTCAGGGGTAGTAGAAACTACGAAACGAAGCAATATTGGGTTCGGCGAAGCGCGGCCAGCAGCGACATTTGCATCATCCTAAATGAAACCGTAATGTTATTGATGTTGTTGGTAGGTAAAATGCAAGAGTTGATAGAAAGACCTCTGAAATAAACTATACCTCTTTGAAATTGAATGAGTGGTGACCAAAAAATAACAATGGAGTTTGATGAAATTGCGTTCAATGCAATATGCTCTAGTGTGAGATTTGAGTTCAGTCTTTCGAGGCTTACTCGAAACTCGAAAACGTTTATGCAAGTTCAAATTTATCACCTTAGAAATAACACCACAAACCAAAAAAAAAGCGTATAAATACAATGAAGAAAAATTTACAAATAGAGGACTTAATGCTTGTTGCATGCTGAGTTAAGAACCTTTTTGCAACCAGTAATACATTGTACGCTTTTGTGGATTACGGCCTTTATTTTTGGATGTCGATTGCAAGAGTAGGCAGTAAGTTTTATATCTAAATAATTACCTAATCTTTGACGATTTTCTTTAAAATTTGATAATATAACTAGTAGTGTATTTTTTCGAGAAGTTTTTTTATGTTTTGAGAAACCGTCACTTGAATATCGTCAGTATATTCCCAAACACCCTATGTTTAGATTTTTTTGTGGCGAATAGCAGTGGGCGAATAGCATGCTGAGACACAGGAGGTAGCGGGTTCGATTCCCACCGCGGAACAAATGCTTGCATGATCTACAGATATTTGTTCCGGGTCTGGTTGTTTCTCTATATATCTTCAGTATGTATTTACAAAAAAAAATAAGTATTCTATCAGTTATCTGATTTCCATATTACAAGCTTCGCTTGGTTTGGGGCTAGATAGCGCTGTGTGAAATGTCCAGCAATATTATTATAACTTATGTATTGGTGTTATTGCAAGTAAATATTATTCTATTCTCTCCTAAAATCATTTTCTACGCGTCATCCGTGATATAAATAAATTTTATTATTTATGAAAATGTATAAATACTTATTCAAATGCGTTTATTCCCCGTGACACAACTGCTTGGCTCATGTGGATAATTACATACACCAAAACAGTATACACTTTTGGAAACGCGAAATCCCGAAGACAAAATTGAAGTAAACATTTTTTGCAAAATGATCGTTTTGGTTTGGGACACCTTGTATATTGTACGTAAATTATCTCAGCTGTTGTTTTCTATTTGTAATTATTTCTCTCGTAAAACGACAGAAACCATAAAACAAAATTAAAATTGCATTAATTAAAATAGTCCGCACATTTATTGTGAAACAAAATTAATCGGTCGCCATAACTGACCGCCCCGCAATTTAATTTTATCATTCGTCATTATTTACGTCAATTATTGTGTAATTATGTCCGCATTTTAAACTAATGGTACGTGTTTTTAATCACGACTTTATAACGAAAAACGCGATATTCGACTAAGCATTGTCATGTAACAATACATAACTAGTGATCGATTTAAAAAAACTGAAAAGCTCATCAGCCAGCTATCGGATCACATGTCAGGGTTCGTAATCCAACTCGGAACACTTATAGTTTTGTTATGTCTGTCTATCTGTCAGTTATAGCCGTTTTTCTCGTAAAAACTATAAGTGTTATAAAATTAAAATTTGACATGGGAAAGCCTAGTAAGGAAATAAAAACAAAAAAATCTATTTTTTAGGGAACACTCTGTGCTCAGGAAATGTATATATATGTACCTAGTTAAACTAGTGGTTCGCCCCGAACCAAGATCTCGCGAATCTCCCAAAAAACCAGATAAATATTATTCTTAGAGCGACTTGCACAACGATGCCTAAACGTATTTAGTGGCTAAATATGATTTAAGAAGTTATCAAATCATACAAATACGTCAAATTTAAACATGTTTAGTAGCTAAATACGTTTAGTGATCTTTGTGACGGCCGGCATTAATTTTTGACTAATAAATTAGTGCCACGAATTGCACAATCCCCTTACTTGACCTACAGTTTTATTCAAATTACAGGTAACGGGGGGTCATGTAATTTGGTTATTCATTTTAGGGGTAGAAATTGCAGTTATTCTGGATGTCAGACTTTTCCCTATATTTGTGTCACTAAAGCTACACAAATACCTTTCAGCATTGTGGGGTCACTGGTGTACCCTGTGAATTTTGTCAAAGTTATGTTTTGTAGTGAAAACTTCTCTACAAAACCTCTGTATACGAAGTGTAAACTTCTTTAGGCGCGTTGGGCATTTTCTGAGATAGGAAAAAACCATTGAACTCGCGATCCTTTACCGTTACCGACACCTCTATATATAAGTATCTCGTAATTGTTCAAGTTTTCACTTCTGTCGGCACTCCTGGAGTAGCACTTTTTTTTATTATGGCTAATAACTCAAAAACTACAAGGATTAAACTAAAAATAAAAATGGGGTTGAAATGTAACTAATGAAGAACTTTCATTAAACGTCCCATTTGACCTAATAGTCTAATTTTGTTTTTTTTTACCCCTCTTGAACCCCAATATCTCAACAACCCCCCACATTTGTAACTCATTTAGTCACACCAGTATTGTGCCAACACTACCTACCTGTAGGTATATCAAATTTCACGATGATCGGACCAACGCTTCGCAAGTTATCCTCGGACAATAAAACATACCTACATACATACAACGCTGATTTGCGCTAGTTGATTTGGAGATCTCGCTTCGCTCGATCAATAAATTTAACTGAACCCTACATATTTAAATTTACTCCTATATAAAAAAGCCTAAAGAAAAAGAAGTCTACATGTGAGACCAAAATTGTATATGGGCGGCTGGCATTTTATTTTTTGACTCTACTTAGGTTTGGACATCTCATGTATCTAAATCCACCCAGTCGTTTTGATGTACCTCAGACTTAGCGTTATGAAATATAATCAATGGGTATGGGAAAGTTCCATTTAAAGGTGATAAAGAATTTCATAACATCTTTTGTGGATTTTTACGCAATAATACTTTCTATCTATTAACATGTGAAGGAAACCACTTAATTTTATAGGGCGTACAAAAAACTATTATCGATCTTCTATCGTAAAGAAAAATTATTTTATCTTCTTAAATTAAATGACATCAATACAAACGCACGTTGAATTCTCAACACGTTCCGTTTCTTGATTTCCTTTAGAAAGAAAACGTTCGGTATCGGTGGCCGTTCCCAGTCCCAATATGTATGATAAATAAATTGCTATCCAATATGAAATGGAACCAATACCGGTGAAGTACAGAGCGTTTACTCTTATTACTCGTATGCCTACAAATGAATCCACTTATGTGGAGACAAAAATATGACTTATAGATCATAAACTTGAAAACGCGAGTGAGTCTAACGTTCAAACTTTATAAGGGTAGCTGCTAAGCAGTGCCTTTGAATATTTGACACTGGGTCGATATTGAATAACAACTATTTACTTAGTTCTGGATCGAGCCTGAATAACATAACATTATCTTCGTTTTACTAGATACGCTTTAACAGGATTATATTGGTAGTTCTTATGCCCTAATTACAAGTTTTTTGCCTGCCTCCGTGGTGCAGTGGGCGTATAGCCGGCTGAGACGCAGGAGGTAGCGGGTTCGATTCCCGTAGCGAAACAAATGTTTGCATGATTACAGATATTTGTTCCGTGTCTGGGTGTTTTACTATATATTATAAGTATTTATTTACAAAAAAAAAGTATATAAGTATTCTATCAGTTATCTGGTTCCCATAGTACTAGCTCTGCTTAGTTTGGGGCTAGATAGCGCTGTGTGAAATGTCCAGCAATATTTATTTATTTATTTTTAGGTATATGTAGTACACGTAACCAACGCACATGTTCTGCAAAAATCATCCAACAAAAAAATATATTTTTATTTAAAAATAAACGCATCCCTCATAAGATTGCGCCTACAAAATTTGGGTTATAACTAAAAAAATCTCTCGGCAAAAACACTCAGATGATGCCATTTTGACTCGAGGACAAATGAGACAAAGGAAATAAGAAAATATTAAACGTGACTGGAACGTCAAGACATTTTCCATACGTTTCCATACGTGTGCTCAATGCACGGTGTACTTTTTATGGCTAACGATATTACGGAGGCAACATTTCCTTGAGAGATTGAAACCCATTAGGTGGGGTAAAAGGTTTTACGTTTCTACTAAGATATTGTAATAATTATGAACCGGAATGTAAAATAAAACCTTTAATGTATCTAGTCTATTTAACCATAAAATTTTATATAGAATTTGTCCTTAAAGTCACCGTTATTAAAAATTGGTTTTAAAAAAAGTCGTAAAGAGGTACCCTATTCACACAGTCCATTCTATTTAAAGAGTGTCTTGCTTAGCGATCAGACTGCAAATTACATCTAGATTTACGTTGTCTCACGTTATGTTTTATTGCGTGCCATTAATTATTTTATGAATATCTTTTTACTGTTATTATAAAACGGAATTTATCACGTACCATTTTATCGGTCGTTTTAATAATATTGACTGAAATAAATCACGATAGTTTTCTAAGTAAAATCTATAATACTGTTTTAGAAAGTAGACACCAATTATTATCTCCGAGATATAAGAAAAACAAAGAAATCGCAACTGTAAAAAAACCCTCCGCGTTCTCAAGAGCTTCAGAAGCAGATAGTGCGAGTAATGAAATAATGAGCTAAACTTAAACGAGCTGCAAAATTTATGTTTTGTGCAGCTTAAAAACAGCTCTCTGGAGATTTCCGCAAGCGAGCGTTTCGTTTCGCTTTTTTGGGTTGAATTTAGTTTGTGGTTCCTGTTTTAAGAGTTTAAATTTTTATGGTCATTAACGTTTGAGAAATATGTTGATAGTTACGAGTAGGAATGTTTGCAACTTGTAGTGATAAGATTTTTCTTGTTTGTTTCATTTGCTTCATTCTAATTTGTTTTTTTTTTTATTAAAAAGCGATGTATTTTTACTAAACCGTTGGTCCTACAGACTTTAAAGGAGAGTATGTTCTTCGTAGACGTGTACTAAGAACAGATTTTTAGAAATTCACCCCTATGAGTGAAAAAGGGTTTTTACGTTTGTAAGATTACCGTAGTTCTTAGGTTTATAAACATGAAATTTGACAAACGTTTTCTTTACGATAAATAAGACAAATGCTATCTTTTTTTTTTTTTTTTTAAAATCACTTCCTGAGTAGGTAAAAAGGGGTGTTGTATTTCGTAAGGCAAAACATTATTCCCGCCAATTGTGACGTATATGTCTGAGAGACCGGGGATTTCGAAAAAGTAGAATAACTTTTTTACCCGCCATTAAATTGAGTCGCGATTTCGTGTACTTTCCTCATTTTGCGTTCCCCACCGTTAGCCCATACCTCGCTGGCGACGCGGACGCACATCTCGACCAACCCGGTGCATAAAACCGGGGTCCACAACCAGTGCTTTAATTTTTTTTATTGTTTTTATATTGAAGACTGAAGAATTTTGTTTTGTTTTTATGAGTTCCTAGTACCTTAATACTGATTTAGATGAGAAAACGTGTACCTAATTATTATTTTTTGTAAAGGTTTATGAAATATATTGTAATTTTTAGTGTTTCAAGTAAGACTACTTATTTATTACTATGTGTTAATGTGTGTGAGCTGTGATTATGAAATACCTATGTTTTATTGTAAAAGAAACATGTAGTTTTAAAACTATGGCAAACAAAAACCATTCTAGTACGTTTTTGGACAAAATCTTAGGTTGAAAATCACGATTTAGTGAGTAACGATGTAAGTCAAATCGACGTCTCAAGTGGCGGGTTATAAGCGTAAAACTTTGCATAAATACTTATCAAGGTACATATTGAAACGTGGGAGTCATTCTATCTGAAAATCACCTTTAGGGATGATCAGTTCGTTTTAGCTTAAATACAAGGTACAAAGTTATTAAGGTTTGACCACCAGAGTCTAACGATAGAGCTAGGAAGGAATCTACAGAACCATTTATTAGATAACAGTAGAAGGGTATTGTTCAGGTCTCCTTTCCATCAAAGGACAAGCAGGCGCATGGCTCAGTACCATCCGTACCTAGTTGATATACCACCCATTCGCACACACCGTTTTGGTTCTACGTTCTTGATGCGCACAGCTAAGGTGTGGGATACTTTGCCGTCATCTGTTTTTCCTAAAGAATACAATCCGGGCCTCTTTAAGGTAAGAGTGAATAGGTTTTTTCTAGATCTTCGTGCTTCATCTTAGACCACATCATCGCTTACCATCAGGTGAGATTGTGGTCAAACAAAGATCTATAAAGTTTAAAAAAAAAAAATATATTTATGCAAAATATTTGATAATGTATGACTACCAGGGACTGGTGAAAATAAAAGGAAGAAATCAAATCAATAGAACACCTTAATGGACAACAGTAGAAGGATTTTGTTTGGGTTCTTTTAAATTGTTTTTGCGATAAATTGACTACCAGAACTTGAAGGCTTGAAGATGGGGGAGTTGACATTTCTTAACGAATACCAGTAGAATGATCGTGTTTTGGGTTCTTTGGTGTTATCAATTATGATACGTCTATTTTCGATCATTAAAATGTAGACACCACTTTTCACCAGATAATCAAATCAGTACACGGCGGATACGTTCTCATTCAACATCAAAACGTATTTCAGATTTCACTTATAATAATTATGTATTTTCAGGCATAATCAAACAAATTTACTGTCAGATAATTGAAAGATCTATCTCAAAAAAATATTTGTAATAGGAAATAGACATCGAAGCCCCAGCTGATCTGATTGATCAACATTTTATACTTTTCTCTAATAAAATCCAGCAAGAAACGGTTTAAAAATAGTTCCATGGCAAATCTAATAACAAGTTGAAGGAGATGTGCCCACGTTGACCTCGTTGAAGAAATAAAAGAAGTATCGTGTTCTGTATCTTTGTAGGGTTTATGTCTTTATATATTCTAGATATCTATCTAAGTAGAAGCGACCTGATTAACGTCAGTCCGAGTGGGAGGGAGCAAACTGCTAGATTTATTGTTAATGGTGCTTAGTTGGACACCTAACACGATCAACTCCTATTGCTTACAAACAAAGGGAGCCAAATGCTTGTGCAACTTTAATTGTATGTTCATTTTAATATACTTTTAGAGAAAGAGTCTAAAATATAAAAATTAGAGAAGACCCCTGGAAATTCTTTGTACCGATCATAGTAAATTATTCCAACTTGTTTTCTAGATTCTTTTAACACTAATTTTAATATTCTAGACATTGCAGGAAGCTGATAATTTAAAAATCACTACTTTAACTTTTTGTGAAGTGAGTACTTCTCGTTACCTTAAGAATCATGCAATATTTAAGTAAGCCGTGGTAAAAGGTGGTCGAATCGCAATTATCTAATTGTCTTACAGGAAATTACAGGCACATGAGACTTTACACCTGTATGCATCAAGTTGATGGACAAAATACTTTGCTATAGGCGATGGTTACCACTTAACATCAGGTGGGCCAGATGCTTGTTCCATCTCCATGTAGTATAATTGATCGAGCGAAGCTAGATCTCCAAATCAACTTGGGCAAATCGGCGTTGTATGAATGTATATATGTTTGTTTGTCCGAGGATAACTTTCGAAGCGTTTATTCGATCACCGTGAAATTTGGTATATAAGTAGGTAATAAACGCACAATTTTGGTGTGACTCAATGAGCTAAAAATTTTGGGGGGTTGTTGAGATATTGGGGTTCAAGAGGGGTAAAAAAAATGAAAATGAGACTATTAGGTCAAATGAGACGTCAAATGAAAGGTCTTCATTAGTACATTACAATTCCGTTTTTACTTTTAGTAAAGTTTTTGTAGTTTTTGAGTTATTAGCCATAATAAAAACTAAACTTTGACAAAATTCACAGGGTACACCAGTGACCCCACAGTGCTGTAATTTGGTATGCGTGTAGCTTATGTATTACAAATATAGGCAAAAGTCTGAAATCTAGAATAACTGCAATTTGTACCTCAAAAAAGGGTAACCCAATTAACATGAACTCCCGTTACCTGTAATTTGAATGAAACTGTAGGTCAAGTTAATTGGTTTTTATTTCGTGGTACTATTTTGATAGTCAAAGATTACGAACAATATTTTTTTGTTTTAATGATAGACTCGCGAGATCTCAGTTCGGGGCGAACCACTAGTAAAACACATTGTGCTACTGTTATCCAAATAAATAAAATAAAATACATAATGTTATAGGTAATGTCACAGGTTATTATTATGCGGTTAGTAAAATACAGGGTATACCTACCTAAGACCTGACATTATCACCTCAATCAGCGACTTTTGTATAAATATTAGAAACATTTATAACTGGAATGTGATTAAATTTGTCAACCCTCTCTCTAATATGTTGCATAAATTCTGATAAAGCCACCCATGGAACCAATTAAGTCTACACAAGTTACGGAGCTTATCTTTTCTTCGCAGGTTTGAGTAAATTAAGCCGTACCTAACAAAGCAAGTGGAATTCACGGGGTAACAAGACTTTACAACTCGCTCGAGTGTGTCCCCGTCTTATGTACAAACGAAAAGTGAACTTATAACACCATCAACTAATACGCTTTTATGCGCGCGCATTCTCCAAACCATTTTATGCTCAAATTAATATTTTTATAAAACCGTTTCTCTCGGTTCTCTAAAACTTTATTGTCCGTGAAATAGTCGAGAGGAGACTCACTTTGTTTTGAACAGCATAGGATGTAGTTTCGGAAGCAAAACTTTGCGAAAATATTGTGTTGGTTATTAATTGTTCGCGGAGCTCGTGTTTTCAGTGTTTTGCATGCATTTCGCGATACTAGCTGTGAATACGGGCATTAACAAAGCCTGTAATTTAACATATATTATTCAGACAATTTCATACAACGGCGTCATATAAAAACACGTTTAACGTTCGCACAGAACAAAAACATCATTACTGTAATATTAACTTCATCTTGGGGGTTACGCTCGCCGTTTGGGAAACAAAGAGTTCTAACGTAAAATGGAATGATTCCGTTAGAGCGGTAAAAATGTAAAGCTGGCATCTCTTTTCCCGGTCATCCTGTCGGAAGATTAGAAAACACGTTTGAGAGGTCTCGAACGATTTTCCGTTTACGTAGCGGTAATTGTCTTGGAAGAGGCAGAGTATCTGCGAGTCGGCGGGCGGCGGTAGCGGCGCACTGCGGTAGCCGACGTGGCAGCCTCGCTTCCTCCGTAGAAGCCTCCGATACGGAACGTGCGCCGAATCATAATACCACCTATACTGATTTTATTTTCCCTCCCTCATTCTTGATTCAACTATCTAATAGTTATCCGCAGACGTCCGATCATTCCGCCGTCGTTCACCTAAAACTTTTCCTTCACCTACAACTAAATTTTAATTCCGACCCACCTCACGAAATACCTTAACACAACCTCAGTTTATTGCAGTTTTTACGTTTCCTTTTGTCTAAATTATGCAGAAATCAATTCGGGCCAGTAAGCTGGGCGCTTGTAAATAATTCAGCGCTGATTGTAACGAGGGTCCGAGTCCGCACTAAATGTTCCCTGGGAACCTTGCGGTCGACAAACAAGCCTTGTTTTCCTTATCTCTGGGAAGGAATCTCCTAGCTAAGTATTTCGACAGACAAGCGTTTTTTTCTTGAGAGTATGGCATATCGATTCTCCATTTGCCGATTTGGTATCTTAATGAGCCGCAACGTATGCTTTGTTTAATTAAGTTGAGTGGAATTGTCTAAGAACACGTATTAGAGTGTAACTCGGAGGGGTTCCAAATGAAATCACGGCTGGTACGATTGCTACTCTAGATTCCACCGGCGTCCAGTTGGTCTACTGTCCACCGCACTCTCACTAATTTAATTATTTCATTGAAATAATCTTCTGCAGCGACTGTGGTTTGCAGTCTGCAACTACATTGGCTAACAGTATCAAGGCTATTAAACGAGTTACGTGGATATAAGTTAGCTAATGTAACCAGTTAAACTCAGTTTAACTCCCTAGAAGCTCCAAAGTCACTATCTTTCATAATTAAAACCCCGTTATTAGATTTCATTACAATATTAAGTTAGATAAATTGAGCAAGATATCCTCATAAAAGTGGCCCTTAAAACAGTACAAATAGCCTTAAAATTAAATCGTTTTCTGCAAAGATTTTTCCATGAAAAGTTTTCCACTTCAAACTTTGCCACTTCGCCGAAGCCAAGTCGCGTGTATCAAAGGTTTTTTATACATTTTTATATCAGGAATGGAACGTCACGCTCGGTTTCATCGGCGTTCGTCCGCCCGACCGCGAAAGGAACGCATACACCGGTAATAGGTGACGCCGAGTACGATATTCTGGTCACGTTTAGAATTCCTTATATTTCATCTTTTTCTACGGCCCCGAAAAATGTCATCGAATACACATTTTCCGGTAATCCTCATAAGTCTCATGGCCTCGTGGAGCGGGGACCGCCCCGCGCGCGACAAGTTCACGCCGCGTCGTGACCGGAATCGTAATGTGCCCAGAGCCGACAAGCCACTCTTCAATTAGATCTGTCATATTCGTTATCTCGCAGGCCCATAACATCACGAAAGTTTTTCTCACCATTTTCTACCTAATCAAACGTAACTTTCCGTGTGTTTCTTACTATTTATTTAGGTTCGAAGAGAATGTTTCGGTTCTTGTTTAGACTGAGTAAAAAAACCGTGAAATCTTCCCACGATTTAATTGTTAATGTGGATTTTATTGGTTCAAATAACATTTCCTAGTACATTCCACGTGGAAAGAAACGTAGAGGAACTTTTAATTGGTACGAGCGTGAGCATCCTGGCAGAGAACGGACGCGTGTTAGGATTTAGGGAATCCTGTTCTTATCGGCTAGTGCACCTCGCGGCGCATCGGCAGAAGTTTGCAACAGACCAACTAGTTTGGAAGCTTGGAAACTCCATCAGATACGTGAGAGCCGGCGATTACCTAAAGCCAGTGTAGATGCGCCATGCATTAACAATACGTTGCTTTCTCAAAGTTTAGACGTAACGTATGTGTAGAAAATTTGAACACTCACTCACACGTGTTTGCTTACTAATCACAGGATTAACAAATTACGTGTACCTACTTATATTCACCCCTTTCAACAAAAAAGAAGAAAAAAAAACTCATTTTTATAACTCAGAACTTGAAAAATACCATCATTAATACTAACAAGATTTTATTAAAGGAGTGTCTAGACAAGCCATAAAATAATGGCCTACTTTTTTCTTGGTACACAATACTTATTACATTCCAAAGCTCGTAAACAAGGGGTTTGTTTTTCTAAATGAGTCATATTACAACTATTTAAGATGCTGAAACCCACTTTTGTGATAAAAGTCGGACTTGTTATTTCATGAATAATATCGAGATAACCAACTTTTGCCATCATAATTTGTGAACGTCATTTCTTCTTTTGGTCTCCGTTGAGGCCTCCGTTTAACTTTGTTTTGGCTAAAGATACATATTTATTTCTCCTTGTGTACCAAAAGAGGCCGCACAAGATCCGTCGCGTCCGTCGGCGGAGGCACATGTTCAGCAGCGGACCTCCTATGGCTGATATGATGATGATATCAAATAAGAAAAACAATAAATAAACCGGAGCTAAATTGTTACAATAACAAGACACGTTTAAAAATAAAATAATTCAAAATTGTATTTTTCGATTATTATATTATTATACATTTAATTTCCGTTTAACTTATTACCAGCTATTATTATTATAAATACGGGATTTATCACGTTCCGTTTTATCGGTGTTTAGAGCGACAATGTTTCGGTTCTGGTCGTGAACCTTCATCAGGGTGAGTACGATCCGCTCCGAGTAACGTCTCGCCTCGCACTTACTTATTACCAATTAATTTTTATACTTACATTTATTTCAATCAGTTCGAGTATAATAGTACATTGATATACAAGGGCTGTAAGCGATCTTTATTATTATTACTAGTGGTTTGCCCCGAACTGAGATCTCACGAGTATACCACAAAAACGTGCCACGAAATAAATAACCAACTTACTTGACCTACAGTTTCATTCAAATTACAGGTAACGGGAGTTCACGTTAATTGGATACTCTTTTTTGGGGTACAAATTGCAGAAATACTGGATTTCAGACTTTGCCTATATTTGTGATACTTAATATACGCGCATACCAAATTACATCACTGTGGGGTCACTGGTGTACCCTGTGAATTTTGTCAAAGTTCAATTTTTATTATGGCTAATAACTCAAAACTACAAAAACTTTACTAAAAGTAAAAACGGGATCGAAATGTAATAATGAAGACATTTGATGTCTCATTTAGCCTAATAGTCTCATTTTCATATTTTTTTTACCCCTCTTGAACCCCAATATCTCAGCAACCTCCCAACATTTTCGACTCATTTCACTCATGTCACACCAAAATAGTGCCATCACTACCTACTTATGTATAAAATTTCACGATGATCGGATCAACGCTTCGAAAGTTATCCTCGGACAAACAAACATACATACATACATGAATCAGAACTTATGCATTTAGGGAAGAACGACTTGACATGCATATGACGCGGGCTGCCAATGTACGTCACCGGTAGAATTGTCAATCAGTCACCATTAGCTGCATCTATGTATAAAAAAAATTTTTCTTTATTAATTTTTATTTTGCGCGTATTTTTCCGATATTTTAATAGGGATTCTGCTATTCGGGACGGAGACAAATACAACAAATCAAAGACCATGAAAATCAGTCAAGCCGTTCTTGAGTTATAAGTGTTCGAACAACCCGACGTTATGTATATATTATGAATTTAATGAAGTTCATTTTATGAAAAATTCAAATTTAAAAAAACTGCAATGTTTGAGTCTTGATTCAGTTTTGAGTTTTGTTTTGGGAAACAGAAAAAGGAAAACCTTTATTTGACTTTGGGATTCTTCAGATTACAACTCAAGTATTTAGTAGTGGCTGTACATAGGCCTTGTTAGAAAGTTATATTACTTATTTAGAAGCAGTGTGCACACTTACAATCATTATTATTAAATGATTATCTGCTGGGCAAAGGCTTCCCCCCATTCCTTCCAGACTGCACATTAACTATCTATTATATAAAAATCTCATGTCACGGTTTTTGTGGTCGCACTCCTCCGAAACGGGTTGACCGATTTTAATATTTTTTTTGTATATTTGTTATATATGAGAATAGGTCGTAAAGTATTTTTCACCCTCCTGCCCCAACCCCCCATTTTTTAATCGTGATTTTAGTATTTTTGTATGAACAATATCCATATAATTTAATCGTCGTTCATTGACGTGAAGTCATTTACATGAAGTGTCGCGTCACTTTAACAAGAGTGCTTTAAATAGTTTTTCTCCCGAAGTTCCCAAGAGAACGGGAAATTTCAAGCGTGCGAAGCCGCGGGCGGGTCAGCTAGTTAAAATATAAAAAAAACATCATATATCTAGATGACAACAAAAAAACACTAACGGTCAATATCGTGCCATGAAAATTAATTTCCGGCCAAGAAAAAAATGGTGTACACCACCATTTTTTGGAATGCACCTAAATGCAAGAATGCAGTATGTAGAAGAGCTCTACCATCAAACTCATCTGACTTATAGGTTAGCGAATGATGATATACAGCTGAGTACGACCATCTTCGATAGCCGTAACTCTCCTCGTTTATCGATGAAGTCCCAGGGTCCTTAGTCGACCAACAGTGGCCATATTTCAACGTAGTGTTTCGTGTGGGCACTAACTAGTGAACACAGCTGGAGTTGCGGTGCGGTGACAATGTTTGGACGCCGCATCGCATCCTTAGGGAGTGGGGGATGCTGGCCGGATAGGTTTGGTAGCAGCTAACCGGCCAAAAATAAAGTTAAAACAATGAAAGAAAGAAGAATTATTACACATTAATTTGACACACACAGGACAAACCGCAAAAAACATAGGGTACCTCCCACACATAAGAAGAGAAAGAATACATAGGTAGATATGTAAATAAAATAGTCTCCCGTGCTGTGTGGGACAAACAGGCCCCGTCTCAGCGTATTGCTGCTAACCATCTGAAGATGGTAATTGGCGCTGGTTTTCAGGCGAGACCCATAGGTAGCATCACGAACGCAGAAAAAATAAAATTATAACTAAAATAAAAAAGTATATAAGTATTCTATCAGTTATTTGGCTCCCATAGTGCAAGCTCTGCTTAGTTTGGGGCTAGAGAGCACTGGGTGAAATGTCCAGCAATAGTTATTTATTTAAAACAATCGTTACCGGCATCGAAGTTGAGCGCTGGTGCTTGTTGAGTTCACACAGGCACACTCAGTACCTATTAACTAGTGGTTCGTCCCGAACTGAGATCTCGGGAGTCTCCGATTAAAACAAAAAAAATATTATTTGTAATTTTTGACTATCAAAACAGTGCCACAAAATAAATGACCAATTAACTTGACCTATAGTTTCATTCAAATTACAGGTAACGGGAGTTCATGTTATGTGTTTTTTTTGGGTATCGATTTCAGACTTTTGAATATATTTGTGTTACTTAAGCTACAAGTATACTAAATTACATCACTGTGGGGTAACTGGTGTACCCAGTGAATTGTGTCAAAGTTCAGTTTTTATTATGGCTATTAACTTAAAAACTATAATAACTTTACTAAAAATAAAAACGGAGTCTAAATAAACTAATAAAGACATTTCATTTGACGTCCCACTTGACCTTATAGTCTCATTTTCATTTTTTTTTACCCCTCTTGAACCCCAATATCTCAACAACTCTACCTACCTATGTATCAAATTTCATGATGATTGGAGATCAACGCTTCGAAAGTTATCCTCGGACAAACAAACAAACATACATACATACCTACATTCATACATACCTACACACATACATACATACATACATACATATAACGCCGATTTGCCCAAGTTGATTTGGAGATCTCGCTTCGCTCGATCAACTATATGGTATCACGTGATACTAGTGCTTATTTACTACCACAGCGGGTAGTAAGCTTTAAGTAAAGCTTTAGAATCTACTACTTTTTTGTCTATGGTAATGCTATGTAATAAATAATTTATTTATCAATTGATACAAATTAGTTATTCAAGAAAAAGCTAGTCTCGTCTTGCATTTAGATTCCCATTGGAAAAAATTAAGAAAAATAAGACAATCCGGTTTTTTGTACAAAATAACCGGTTTTCGAACAATGTCACAGTCCCGGAGATTCCCAAATTTGTCTCCACAACCCTATTCGGGGGCAAGTAACGTGTCTAGCATCCGCAATGAGTTGGACGCGACCACCACTCTAATTTATAGCCACGGTTAATTACCTACAAGAATCTGACTCGACAAAGCAATGGAAAGCAATCAAACTGATGCTGTTAAAACTGCAAGAAACACACACGGGCACGAGTTTAAAGATACGTTTATCTTGCGAGTTTAAAGAATGTACTTAGTTTCTAATTTTGTAAAAATAACAGAAAAGAAACGTAGTGAAGTCAAGACGGCATAAGTTGCTTCACAACTTAAGAGACTGAATGGATATTTACTAAACTACCTTAACAACACGACTGCTTTAGCGTTCGAAAGCTCTTGAGCACGTTTCCTCTTTTTTTTTTCATACGGACCAACTTCTGTAGAATATTTAGTTGCCATATTATAGTATCGGATATGTGTTGTCTTTTAGGTTTTGAATCCAGGACTATGCTAAATCACATTTTGACAGATTTCATAAATGAGTTGTCAAAAACCTATGTATTTTCAATGTTACCTACATACCTTAGTGTAAGTTTAAACCCATCTTATTTATACCATAAAACTTAATTTGAGTTGTCAAGCTTTATCTTGCTCACTCTTTAATACTGTTCTAGAAATTGTTAGGTAATAACAAAGTTCTCCGTCGTATATTAAACATTTTCTGCAGAAATTAATCATAATTTTTATAATAGATGCCTCTTATAATTTGTCGCGCGTCCCTCTCAGAAGTAGCTAATTAATATGCATAAAATGTATCGAGCTGAACACTAGGAAAAGTTCGCTATTTATGCGACTTTGATTAAGAGTTTATATTCATAAAGCACATTTAATTATTATGTAAACGAAACCTTCTTCTGAATAAAATATCAGACGCACTCTGTCAAAGGGAATTCTTGTCAAATTAGGTCTTCTTAATTTAGCTTCGGTCAAAATAATGAACAAACTTATTTGGTTAATGAAAGAAAGCGGTGGTTTAAAAAGTCAGAAGGCGGCCGAGCGTAGCGATCTCACCTTCATTCCGCGAGCACGAGTATGGATATAAAAAATGCATTTATTCCGACGAAAGTAGTAAAATACAAACAAATGTTTTGTTTTTAGTAGTAGAGAGAGGCCTCGGCGAGATGTTTTCGTTGTTAAATTATGCAGAAATCAATTCCTTTACGGACGCGGCCCCGCTCGGCGTCTGATAAATAATACATCGGTAATTGTAACCAAGACTCGGACTTGTTTTCAGTTATGGTTGGATGGTTCTTCTTCCAACATTTTTAGTTCAAAGAATATTTATTCTCATTTAAGACAGATTACAGTCACTTACATGAGAAAAAAGGATTTTGTGGTTTTATGAAACCACGGTAAAAGTGAAACTTTGTTTCACATTATAGACATTTAACTAAAAAATTTTCGTTGGCACAAATGAGTACTGTACACTACACGGTCAGCTGATGCGAACTATAGGCGCCGCCATATTGGCCTCGGCTGCTCTGACGAGCGCCTTTCACTTTATCCATACTCCGCGGCCGACCGTCACGCGACATGCAACACACAGACGAAAAAGTTTGAGACGATGTAATAAAAGTTTCACTTTAATAACAAATATTAGGTAAAATATGTTTTCTCGTCCAAAAGTTAAGGTTACTTTCACTGCGGCCAGTTTTACATATTTGTTTGGGACATTTTACCTGTTAATGTCAGTTTAAGCTCTGTTTAAACATACTTCTAAATAAAATGTTCAAGTGCGTGCATGAATCTGGCACGGTTACACAGTGTGAGGTTTTTTCAGGGCCACTAAGGCGAAGTCTGAAACCGTGAGAGTTATCAAAAAGTATGTTAGGAGTTACGTGCTCGATTTTGAAGATAAAAACTCATTCTGTTTAATGTTTTTAACAGTTTTTCGTCAGTATACCAAAAAATCCTTAGTCCAATCCGAAATAATTTCAAAATGAAGATTTCCATAATTATTTTATTTTGTACTAGCAGCCCGTCCCGGCTTCGTACTAACATTACATTACATGACATTATTACATGACATTACATTAACATATATTTATTAAACATTTTTATGGCTAATTTTCTTACACTTTGAGTTACATTATTGAAGTTATCTCCAAATCAACTTGGGCAAATCGGCGTTGTATGTATGTATGTATGTATGTTTGTTTGTCCGAGGATAACTTTCGTAGCGTTTATCCGATCATCATGAAATTTGGTATATAGATAGGTAGTGGTAGCACAATTTTAGTGTGACTCAATGAGCTAAAAATATTGGGGGGTTGTTGAGATATTGGGGTTCAAGTGGGGTAAAAAAAAATTAAAATGAGACTCTTAGGTAAAATAGGACGTCAAATGAAAAGTCTTCATTAGTGCATTTGAACTCCGTTTTTAATTTTAGTTTAATTTTTATAGTTTTTGAGTTATTAGCGATAATAAAAACAAAACTTTGACAAAATTCACAGGGTACACCAGTTACCCCACAATGCTGAAATTTGGTATTCGTGTAGCTTTAGTGACAAAAATATAGACAAAAGTCTGAAATCCAGAATAACTGCCATTTGTACCCCAAAAAAATGTAACCAATTAACAAGAACCCTCGTTACATCTAATTTGAATGAAACTGTAGGTCAAGCAGGTTGGTTATGTCATTTCGTGGCACCAATTTATTAGTCAAAAATAAAGCCGGCATGCACAAAGATTACTAAACGTATTTAGCGACTAAACATGTTTAAATTTGAAGTATTTGTATGATTTGACAACTTCTTAAACCATATTTAGCCACTAAATACGTTATACGGGAGATTCGCGAGATCTCAGTTCGGGGCGAACCACTAGTAATAAATATAGTTTATGTTACTCAGGGATAATGGGGGATAAATTCTAATGGGGGAATGAATTTTTGAAATCGGACCCGTAGTTTTAGAGTTCATTCGTTACAAACATACAAAAACACAAATCTTTCTTCTTTATAATATTAATACAGATTATTATTAAACTCTATGATGCAAATAACGCAAACGCCCGCTGACGGATATATTGTTTCTTGATAAGTATAACTTGATCAAGCCTTATTGAAATACTTCAAGTACAAGATGGATGCAACTTGCATAATATAATTCCTCTCCAAATATGCAAGCCCAAAATGAGCTTAAACTAGCAGCTGATACTGAAATTTAAAGGGTCTGTACCATATAACTATGGCCGGGAACATTTTATAACTTAAATAATTTTTAATCAAAATAAATTATGAAGCTTATTTAACAGCTTAAAGAATAATGTTAGAACATTGTTTATCGTTATATATTTAACCGTCTAGTTAGATGATACTCGTATTAGTATAGCTAAATTTTTTTTGTCATCTGGTTGGTTCTTAGCTATAGTTGGACCCGGTAGGTGGCGTTGTTGTCATGACCCAGTGAATTGGCGGACGAATTCGCGGGCATTCAACTAGTTTTGTTTAAAATTGCATAATTTTTTTACAAAATACAATAAAATACTTAAAACTAAAAACAACATAAATGCACCATGGTTATTCTAATCGCTTAAAGCCATTTCTTCCAGACAACCTTTGGATGGACTGGATTTCACAAGAACGTTATAGGACGGTAGCTTTTAATAAAATAATTGAATATTGAATAAACAGTGTACTTACATAAGCTAAATAAATAAATACATATAGTACTCATACGGATTAATTAGAAACATAACAATATAGCATAGTACATACATATTCTATACTAATAATAAATAGGTACATGATATAAATTACAATACATTTATTATTATAAATACGGGATTTATCACGTAGGTACCGTTTTATCGGTTCAATTCGTGAACCTTCATCTGGGTGAGTGCGATCCGCTCCGAATAACGTCTCGCCTCACACTACGCGCCGCAGCCTCTGCGCGCGAGTAGACGGGCGCGGTGGTGGGGATTGTCGGTTGAAACACCGATAAAACGGTACGTGATAAATCCTGTATTTATGATTGAAATCAATCACAAAAGTTTTCTAAGTATGATACATTTCGTAGAAAGGTGAATAGAAGGTAATAAAACCAAGAGTAGCGATAGCGTAACGATAGGTGACGGAGCATATTACAGGGTGCTTATTTACCATTAAAGTGATAGAAGTGTATTTTTGTTAAAAAGTTCGTTTAGCTGATACATGCACCTGACATGTCAACATTATACGTAGCGAGCTGTTCACTATATTAACACGTTAATCTAGGCTTTTAGACAGTAAGCTATCGAAGCGTTGCGTTACAAAAAACCGGTCCATCCAAAGGTTTCCTGGAAGAGATTGCTTTGAGCGATAAGGCCGCCCATTGTACCACCACGTATTAGTCTTTAAGATTTCTAGGTTAAGTAGAGGAAAGTAAAAAGTTTTGTATTTTTTTTACAAAAAATACACACATTTGAAATCTACACGAGCTATATAAGAGGATGCGTAGGTTATGACTGTATCTATAGTGTTATGACTATGTCTATAGTGGTCGCAGGAAGCATCATTCATCATCATCACTACAGAATAGTGGCTGTCGAATGTTTTCTCATTCAGGAGTCAAACTCCATATATAGATATACAGTGTGGCCCTGGATAAAGTGCAACCCCGAAAGGGGGTGAAACTAGATCAAAAATTATCGACAAAAAAATAGAAAAAAAAATTTAAAAAAAATTCGTATATACTTTATTGATGTATTAAAATTTTTATTACTCACTAATGACTCTATTTAATAAAAAAATGATTTCTTCCAAAGTAGTAGGTCTATTTTGTTAAAATAAAAACCATAATCATGTCAGATATGTGACGATGAC
Organism: Philereme transversata; assembly: GCA_963924445.1. Taxonomy (NCBI): domain Eukaryota; kingdom Metazoa; phylum Arthropoda; class Insecta; order Lepidoptera; family Geometridae; genus Philereme; species Philereme transversata. Next base: position 8,587,576 of record OZ004337.1, on the reverse strand, counting down.
GATAAAATAACAAATAACTCACAAACGAGTGGCTATCGTGACTTAAAGTTTAATTTTTATATTAAAATTACATTTTTTAGGCTGTTTTTTTCCAATAAACTCCAAAAATCTTAAAATTAAGCCTATAATACTAGAAATTTTTATGACTTTTTATTATTGTCTATCATAATAGCTTTTAAATAAAATAAAAACCTACGTTCTAACATAAAAAATGTGCTGGCTAGGAGCATTTAAAGTTGACCACTGACGGTCAGTGGTCAACTTTAAATGCTTATTAATTTCCAATAAACTCCAAAAATCTTAAAATTAAGCCTATAATACTAGAAATTTTTATGACTTTTTATTATTGTCTATCATAATAGCTTTTAAATGAAATAAAAACCTACGATCTAACATAAAAAATGTGCTGGCTAGGAGCATTTAAAGTTGACCACTGACCGTCAGTGGTCATTCAATTTCTAGTATTATAGGCTTTATTTTATTTTTATGACTTTTTATTATTGTCTATCATAATAGCTTTTAAATGAAATAAAAACCTACGTTCTAACATAAAAAATGTGCTGGCTAGGAGCATTTAAAGTTGACCACTGACGCTAGGAGCATTTAAAGTTGACCACTGACCGGTCAGTGGTCAACTTTAAATGCTCCTAGCCAGCACATTTTTTATGTTAGAACGTAGGTTTTTATTTCATTTAAAAGCTATTATGATAGACAATAATAAAAAGTCATAAAAATAAAATAAAGCCTATAATACTAGAAATTGAATGACCACTGACGGTCAGTGGTCAACTTTAAATGCTCCTAGCCAGCACATTTTTTATGTTAGAACGTAGGGTTTTATTTCATTTAAAAGCTATTATGATAGACAATAATAAAAAGTCATAAAAATTTCTAGTATTATAGGCTTAATTTTAAGATTTTTGGAGTTTATTGGAAATTAATAAGCATTTAAAGTTGACCACTGACCGTCAGTGGTCAACTTTAAATGCTCCTAGCCAGCACATTTTTTATGTTAGAACGTAGGTTTTTATTTTATTTAAAAGCTATTATGATAGACAATAATAAAAAGTCATAAAAATTTCTAGTATTATAGGCTTAATTTTAAGATTTTTGGAGTTTATTGGAAAAAAACAGCCTAAAAAATGTAATTTTAATACAAAAATTAAACTTTAAGTCACGATAGCCACTCGTTTGTGAGTTATTTGTTATTTTATCGTCATCGTCACATATCTGACATGATTATGGTTTTTATTTTAACAAAATAGACCTACTACTTTGGAAGAAATCATTTTTTTATTAAATAGAGTCATTAGTGAGTAATAAAAATTTTAATACATCAATAAAGTATATACGAATTTTTTTTTAATTTTTTTTTCTATTTTTTTGTCGATAATTTTTGATCTAGTTTCACCCCCTTTCGGGGTTGCACTTTATCCAGGGCCACACTGTATAGACAAAACACTCAACAACACTATCAACATTTTTACATTGAGTAATGTATAATTACATTAAAATATGAACGTTGCTTCAGGTAAGTATTATTATGTCATGTCTGTAATAATCAGATTAGTTACATGAATGAAGTGACAAGCTCGAGAACCACCCGAACTAGTTTGAGAATGTATCTCGTCGGGCAGTGCACCTCTCGCTCGAACCACCACTTAAGTTATTGTAGTTTGGTGTAACAATAAAGAATTATCTATTCATCGATCTAGATCAAGAAGCTAGATCAAGAATGTATTAGATGCTTCGAATCGATTACAAGTGGATTTGTATTGAAGAGTGCCTAGATAATTGATCGAGCGAAGCAAGATCTCTAAATCAACTTGGGCAAATCGGCGTTGTATGTTTGTTTGTCCGAGGATAACTTTCGAAGCGTTTATCCGATCATCGTGAAATTTGATACATAGGTAGGTAGTGATGTCACAATTTTGGTGTGACTAAATGAACTAAAAATGTTTAAATATTGGGATTCAAAAGGGGTAAAAATAATGAAAATGGACTATTAGGTCAAATGGGATGTCAAATGAAAGGTGTTAATTAGTACATTTAGTGTACGTTTCTATTTTTAGTAAAGTTCATATAGTTTTTGAGTTATTAAGCATGATAAAAACTGAACTTTGACAAAATTCACAGGGCCAATGACTCTATATTGCTGTAATTTGGTATGCGTGTAGCTTAAGTGACACAAATATAGGCAAAAGTCTGAAATCCAGAATAACTGCAATTTATACCCCAAAAAAAGTACCCATTAACATGAACTCCCGTTACCTGTTATTTGAATGAAACTGTAGGTCAAGTAAGTTGGTTATTTATTTCGTGGCACTATTTTGATAGTCAAAGATTACAAATCATATTTTTTTGTTTTAATCGGAGACTCGCGAGATCTCAGTTCGGGGCGAACCACTAGTACTTTATTGTACACCATGAACAACATGTAGTAACTGCTTTGCCATCATGCTTACCTACAGAGCGAGCATCAATACGCAGACGATGAGACGGCCATGAAATCTAACGGCAATAGGAAGAACATAATCCTAGATCGCGCAAATGAAATATTCTAACGATTGTAACATCAACAATCACATTCTCAACAAGAATTGTTAGTCTTAGGACTGCGAGCCAAAGGTAGCTCGGTAGGGAAATCTCCCCTTTTCAATGGTGGACACCTATCAACCTGTCGTCTGCCAAAAATAAAACAATTAAAATTAACATTATTCAAATGAATATGTAGGTACAATTGGCAGTCTTATCGCTAAGTAGCGATCTCTACCAGATCAACCTTTCCGAAGACGACGGCACAACTGCTTATGATACTGAAAGTTAATGAGAAGATAACAGTTGCCAAATAAATTTGTAGTTTTGCAAATAAAACCGCGTACACTTTTAAGTGTTAAAAACTTGCACCGTTCTAAGGGTAGTAAATACAGAATAGGTTAAAAACAGTGAGATCGTGATGGATTGAACAAACTTAAGGAGACCAGTATACTTAGTGCGCGAAGTCGAAAGTGGATGTTCTTAAGGTAAAAAGCAGAGAAACTCAGGCAGGTGAAATTACAGGCACATGAAGCTTTTCACTTGTACGTTTTAAGGTCGGTTTAAAGAGTTTATTCTCATAATCATCAGGTGATGGGTGATATGCAATGCCATGTAAGCCAATGCTTAATCATCGTTATCATATCACTTAGAGGACGTCCACTGCCGAACGTACGCCTCCCGCAGATTTCCAGAGAGAACGATCTTTTGCGACCTGCACCCAACGGCCCCCAGCAACCTTTAACAGGTCTTTTTACCAAGCCAATACTTAGACAATTATTTTTTTTATAAACAGTGATAACTGCTCAATATTAAATAGGCAACAGGCTTGTGCTATCACGGCATTTCATAAAAACTCAGAAAATATTTTTAATGCATTTCATGCTACTTTGACAATTACAGAACCCAAAACATGTGCAATAAACGGTATTAGTTTCCAAAAAAATAGTACAGTCATCACAAAGATTGAATTCTGAATAGTTGTATGAATTCCAATGATTTTGTTTTGGTCAACAATAAACGCGAAGTTATGCCGGTGCCACACCAGTGCCAATATCGAAATCCAATCAACGTTCTGTGATTGACAGTTAAAGCCTGCAGGATGTGTTTCGATATTCACTTGCCACATGCGAATAAATAAATGACCGCAAATGTTTATGTCAGTTTACGGCTCATTATTTATCTGGTGAATAAAAATAGGGACAGCCAATCGGTAAAATTGATGGGATGTTGTTATTAAATCAGTGAAATTTAGCAGTTAGCTCGGAGACCTGTCGGCATTTGGGGCATAATAATTGTTGGTTATATGCTAGTTTTAAGCGTAGAGCGTAAGCCGGAACCACTAGATGGGAAGGCGATAAGTTGTCGAAGAGACTTTGTTTTGCGGCATACGCAGTCAAAAAGATCCGTCTTTTTACAGACGTAGACACAGCTAGACTAGTTTACTTCAACTACTTCCACAGCATTATGTCATACGGTTTACTGCTGTGGGGGAGTACTGCAGATATAAACACTGTTTTTGTGCTGCAGAAGAGGGCTGTTCGTGCAATTTATAATATGGGCCCCAGAGAATCATTACGCAATAAATTTAAAGAAATAAATATTATGACATTCCCTTGTCAATACATCTATGAAAATCTGATGTATGTTCACAAAAATATTAATTTGTTTAAGAAAAATAGCGATAATCATAATTTTAATACTAGAAATAAAGATAAACTCGCTGTAGACTCCATAAAATTAGTAAATCGTTTAAAGGGCAATGTGTACGCAGTACAATTGACGTTTCAAAGTTATCCTTGTGATTTTAATAAATAAAAATATTTTACTTTGACTTTGACCTTTTAACTTGGAGCCGTCGGGTAAGATCGATCGCTCTGGAAATCAAAAGAGAACTAATTTCAGCAGTACGCGTCCTGTGGCTTTAGATGATGATGATGATGGTGATAAGCGAGAACTATAAAAAACATGTACAGCCATATTCAAATAAAAAAAAAGCACGCCATTTGATTCTATGAGTACATCGAGTATTTAGAATAGTATACAATCACGTCAAACTTTACAGCCTGAATCTATATTCAGCATTGCCGTTTACAATTTATGTTTGAAGCTATTTTCAGAAGGCAAATTGCCTATACGACACTACAAATATGAAAACCCAATAAATAAAATATTCAGTATATTCTGCGGTTCAAAAAGTTTCGACTGTTTACAGTAAATTGTCAGCTGATTGTTATTCCACGAGCGACACGCGGCCAGCGTTGCAATCCGTGCAATCAGCATACCCCGATAGGTACTAAATCTATATACGAACCGGCTTTGTGCATTAGTCTGTCCGTCCACTTAGCATCATCAACGAAGGTTGTCTGTATCTGCAACTAGGGTGTGTACAGAGGCACATACTTTTTTGGAAAATAAGGGAGTACAAAGCAAATTCTCTTTTAACAATCCTTGATGATATAATGGGAACAAACAAACATACTTTGTTATTCTCGGCATAAATTCAGCACAATAAAAACGCATTATTCATGTAAAAGTATTATCATAAGAAATATAAACAATAGCGGTGACGTGACCATTATATTCATAAACGCTATTCATTCCAACAGCTACATCGCATATTTGTATGATAAACAAATGGAACTAAAAAAAACCATCATATAAAATCTCGAGCAATAAAGCGAACGTATGGCATCATTCCAAAAAACATATTTACCGAAATATCTTAATACTTGGCTCCTAGGGTAAAATAGAGGAACCCTTTTTCAATAAGTATGATCGAGCGTCGGAGTTTCACGGAAATTCTTGGGCAGTTGGAAACAAGTTGGGGCAGCCCTGGACACGGCAATATCGGCAAGTTGGCCGGCCGCAGCTGGCATGCCACCGATGTCTCAATAATCCTGAAGGTACCCTCCTAATCGACTCTTCCTTAGTTCGACGCAAGTGTGACTAACTGATTAATCCAGAGTCCAGAGACTCTGCGTACGTGCCGGAAGATTCGGCCATTATTGTTTGCCCGACACTTTCAGTTTCTGTCCCATTATTGAACGACGCTCGGGCTATTATTGGCGGCTTTTATTTATGCAATATCGAAGAATGGCTACTACCCAATACGCCATATAGTTCGGGATTGTAATTGCTGCTGTTTTGTTAGATTGAATCAGATTTCGTTTAGTTTATAGCAGTTGCTGGGATCGTTACATTCAAGGATTTGTTGCGAATGTTTTGGCTCGATCAAAGCCGCTGTTAATTTAGTAGTTATCTTCTCTACATTTCTTGTTGCATTTGAATTAATTGCTTAAGTTTCCCTCCATCGAAATTCAGTGTCATCTAATTTAATATATTCGTGAGAATTTGATGTGCCAGAATATATTTCTTCGAATAGTAGGTTAATGCCTATCGTACAAGAAGATTTTGCTACTGGACACAAAATGAACTTGGATATGCATAAACATGGAAAATTCTATATTACCTGACAGATATATTGTTTAATGTTTATGAGGACCCTTTCAAGCTAAGATTGCGCCACTGTTTGCTTGGTAGTATCTTGTGTCCTGTGGTTAAATTATCCAGTAAAGGTGTGTCACGCAAGTACTAACGTTTCTAGGACAAGTGGTTTTATAGTTGTGTTTTCCTGTGGGTAATAAATAATATAAATGACTGTAATCATGTCTATTATTAGTTTTGATGTCCAGTATAGACACTAATATACATACAATGTAATTAGGAGTTGGCAAAGAGTTGGCAGACTGCATAATATATGCGATATGAGTGTTATGATGACACACCTTGCATTCATATCATTACTATCTTGTTCATCTGAGGAATAGCACAGACAGGTTTAACTGTGGAAAACTTGTTATATGAATATTCTATGTATTGATGGATTTCAGGAAAAATCTGGATAGAACCGCTTAGAGTAGTGACAATTTGGCATAAATTGGAATGGGCTTATGCCCAGCAGATGGTGGATATAGGTTGAATACTATGATGATGATGTTACTTAGGTGTGACGATCTGGTCAGTGCAAAATTTAAATCGGTAGTTACAAAACTGTTATTTTACTAGCTCTGTAAACAACTGCAATGATAATTTTATCACTAATTATGACTTTTCTAACTTCTTAAAAACTTCTAGTACCCTCAATCTTCGCAGAGCAAAATAAATTGTTTACATTCTTGCTCTGAGACTTGGAATTAGTTGGAGTAACAGAATAAAGCCTCGATACTTAGATATTATTGAACGGCGCCTATTAAACACTGCCGTTGTTAACTCCTTGCCTGGTAATTGGTGTATTCTTGATTCTCTACAAGCTTTTTCCGATAAAATGAAGATTGCTCCACTTGTAGGGACTTTGGGGGGACATTTGGGGGGTTAGATAATAAGAGGGTAAGATCGCCAATAACGTTCCATTGTTTGTCGGCGGCTGACTTAATAAGTTCTCCGAATTTATTATGATTTGTAGGCTCCTTTGTCGTCTTATTACGGGGCCTTTAACCACACACAAGTATTCGTACATCCCAACAATTTGTACTTTACAGCTGTCTTAAAAAATATGGTTCTTCCCACGTACCCTTGTCCTTGAGTGCCGGTAACAAAAACTACACGAAAGTTATTTTTTTATTATGTTGGCATGGAATAGAAAATAGGTACATACGTAACAAAGGTTTATGTCTTTCAGTTAGGTATACGAAACGAAATTACAGACCGTATCGTCGAGATGTTGTTGGAAAAGAAAGTAGAGTGTTTTTTATTCTCGTAATCTTGTAATATTTGTTTCGTAACATGAGTTTTTCTTAGCAATCTTATGAAGGATGTGAAACATAGAAATGTACGCTGGTGTAGTTTTAATTTTGTTACTAAAAAATAACTACACACTTTCGGGCTGCGATTCAAATGTGGTGTGCCAGAATGTGTGATAACATCACAGCACCGCTGGATCGCATTTGATGTGATATCGATCATTCATTTTCTTGTATCATAAAACACAACGCAACGGAACCGCAGCCGCATTCAGTGTGACGGATCCTATTGAGTCTAAGCAAACTGTATTTTATTTGAAACGATTCTATGTCTATTGTAGTTATCGCGAAATGTCACGTGGTTTGTTGTCTACGACATAAAAAAATTGGCAATTCATTCAATTCTAATAAACGAATCAGCAACAGTACCTACCTCCGAATACTTCCATTACTATTAACTTAGCTATCCTTCGAACGAAAACGATTATATTAATAATAAACAATAATAAAATAAATATTGCTGGACATTTTACGCAGCACTATCTTGCCCCAAACTAAGCAGAGTTTGCACTATGGGAACCAGATAATTGATATAATATTTATATACTTATTATTTTGTACATATATACTTATAATATATATAGAAAAACATCCAGACCCGGAACAAACATCTGTAGATGATGCAAACATTGGTTCCGCGGCGGGAATCGAATCCGCTACCACCTGCGTCTCAGCTGACTACTCACCCACGTATACATACATATAAATAGAATAGCTTAGAATCGATTACTAATTAACTAGTGCCTTAGAGTCCTTAGAAATAAAACAAACAAAATAGCCGCGTGATTTAATCGATTTCGATTATATAATCATAATAATCACGTAGACGTCGCTTCGCTGATATTTATTAGCTGCGTCATTTTTTCTGAAGCCTCCTCATAGCTTACTGATATATCATTAATTTTGGTGATGGATGTTAAATATGCTCCGAGCTTGCTGTAAATCAATCAAGATTTTTACAGTTGCTTAGCTCAAATATTATGATTTATTTTAACAACGCTTAAAGACGCTTAGTAAAAATACAGGACTATTAAGAAAAATAACTTTGAAGCTTTATATTTCGTTAACTCATTCCTGAATCGAATTAGTGTTTAAGAAACACCATAGTGTTTTAGAAAGACCTTTAAAGTTTAAACGATACCCCTCACGATAGGGTATGCGTGATAAAAAACCACCGCCATCTTACATGTGGGGTACCCAGATCATATATATTATATTATTTATTATTTGACTGCCTCCGTGGCGCAGTGGGCGTATAGCCGGCTGAGACGCAGGAGGAAGCGGGTTCAATTCCCGCCGCGGAACAAATGTTTGCATGATCTACAGATATTTGTTCCGTGTCTGGGTGTTTTTCTATATATTATAAGTATGTATTTACAAAAAAAAAGTATATAAGTATTCTATCAGTTATCTGGTTCCCCATAGTACAAGCTTTGCTTAGCTTGGGGCTAGTTAGCGCTGTGTGAAACGTCCAGCGATATTTATTTATTATTATATCATATATTATGATTGTGCCTAATTTATGCTCTAATAACCTAGGCTGTACCTCTGTAGGGGCAGACGGACGGATGGACAGACGGAAATTACTATAAGGGTTTCTAGATCGACTACGGAATCATAAAAGTTATTTTTTTTATTGACCGAGCGAGCGAAGCTCGAAATATTGGCGAGTTTCGAGATTGGCCAAAAATGTTTTTGTCCGGCTGTCTGTTCTCGCCTACAGGTCGCATTTTTCAACCGATTTTGATGAAAATTGGCACACAAGTTCCTTGATTTTTTTTTTTTTCAGTTTTTTGATTTTTGCTCGACGCTATTTTTGTTTGGGGGGAAAATCAAATTTGAGCGGCACACTAAGAACTGTATTCTACACAAGATGTTGCGAAAAAATTCCAAAAAGGTGGATGGGGGGAAAAAGGAGAAAGTTTGCTGTAATGTTATATATTTACGAATTTCAATTTATGATTTTCTTTGGGAAATTTATATTTACCTTACCAATCGGACTACACAGTCCTCTCCGCTTTCACAAATGAACCCGTAGCCACCAGATTAAACCTCTTAGGATCAAGGGAACGCGAGTAATCGCTTAAACTTATACCAATATTTCACTGAAAAGTCTACATAGGAAAGCCTATTAGAAAATTCAAGCACCTGAAATTCTATTTAAAATTGGACTTTCTTCGTTAATTTTGTTGCGCAAAAGTCTACGATGGTACACGTTTGCCTAGATGAAACCTATTCACTCGCGACTTGAAGACCCCTAGGTTATCAACGTCTGTACATTAATCTTGCCAAATTCTTATTTAACTTTTAATTATTAAACTTGCAAAAATGAACTTGACAAGAATCACGCCAATATGTTTTTGTGATGGATAATGACCATATATATTTTTTTTGTAATTATCATATTTTTTTTACACTTATTGTTATTATTTTTTATTTGTTTTTGATCACAATCTTGGCTGCGATGATTTGGTCTAAGATGGAGCACGAAGATCTAGAAGACCTATCCACTCTTACACTAAAGAGATCCAGATTGTAGTCTTCAAAAACAGACAATGGATGGATGGTGTTCGATGGAAAGTTCCTGGACACGTTCACCAAAATGTATGCTGTAAAGATCGATAGGATTGCAACTTTACGCTGGTGTTCGAGACATTGGATCTTAACCCCCGCCATATACAACCTGTTTTGCTATATACGACAAAACACACCGAAATCGTATTAACTGATTTTAGAGCTGGGTTTAATACCGGTACCTTGAATATCAATCTGGAAATTGATATATTTCCATTAAACTATTTTTAACGTATTTAAATCTTCGCGCCTTTGTGATGATGCCGCTTAGTCAGTATAACAGGTACCCACTATCATGATGAATGAATATGATTTGTCTACCTATTTTATACAGGCTGTGTCATTGATATTTTAGGACATGATTTTAAGGTTGTTTGATTATTTAAAATATTCTATGGTAAAGAGTTTGAAAAAACCGATTTCACAACAATACTAGCCATTAGCCCTACCCGTGTTTTCATTTATTGTCGTACATAACAAAACACGTAGTTTAAACATGCTTAATTTTTTTGACTATGTAAATTAAATCTTTAAACAAGTTGAAAGTAAAATATGATTATAAAAGCTTTGTTAGCGGCTATAAGCAAGTCACCTGCAAATATTCTTAAACTCATACATTTTTAACGATTTGTGTAAAGTTTCACAAAGAAGTAGCAACGTAATGTCGATAGTTGTTTGTCCTGACTCGCTAGCCTCGCTAGGGACATATTTTATGTAGCAGCTTAGAGTGACTTTTAAGAATGTCAATAAACAAAATTGAGAGCACTCTGACGGTGGGTAGACGTCATTATCTGTCTATCGAAATATTAAAAAAGACATGATCGGAAATCATCGCTGATGTTCGCTGTTGATATAAGGGTGGCTATCCACCAGAGCTCTGCGAGGAAGCAGTGAGTGAGGAAAAAATCAACCAATAGGAATGCTTCATTTGTCTAGCCTCGCAAAGCTTACCTATCCTATTTGAGGATTTGACACAAATTATAACATATCTCTGGTGGAAAGTCACCCTAAAGCTGCCTTTTCATCAGAGATGTGCTTCGTTGCTAAGTGATGGATGTGTGATGGCTTTATGAATGAATGAATGAATGAAATACTCTTTATTGTACACCAATCAAAAGTACAGTAACAAAGGAAATAAACAATAAATAACGGTACAATGGGTGGTCTTATCGCTAAAAGCGATCTCTTCCAGACAACCTTTGGATGGACAGGATAAACAAAAATCAAAGGACGGTGGTGTAAGAGCGTTAAGCGCACATAAAACATACATAAACAAAACCCATAAAATAATATATACCTACCTATTGATTATGTATCATAATAAACATAAACTTGAATACATATAAATAATATATAAATAAACTACACTACATATGGAGGATAAATAACATAAACACTAACTAGCAGTTACGAGACAACGAAAGAAAATGGTTGTATACTTTAACTTTGAAAATAGGAAGAGATTTGGACGACCTTATGGACAAAGGTAAGGCGTTCCACAGTCGCACAGCTTATACTGTTAAGGAGTCACCATAAAATTGTGAACTATGCACAAGAGTTCGAAGCTGTAGAGCTTCGGAAGAACGAAGGTTCCGAGAGTGTGCCTGATACAGAAACTCGAAACGTTCCTTTAGATAGGTTCCGTTTCTTTATTTTTCTAGCCTTGTATAAACCAGCACTCCTTTTGGTGGTTTTTTCATCTTTCGACAACCTCCGTGGTGCAGTGGGCGAATAGCCGGCTGAGACGCAGGAGGTAGCGGGTTCGATCCCCGCTGCGGAACAAATGTTTGCATGATCTACAGATATTTGTTCCGGGTCTGGTTGTTTCTCTATATATTATAAGTATGTATTTACAAAAAAAAATGTATATAAGTATTCTATCAGTTATCTGGTTCCCATAGTACAAGCTCTGCTTAATTTGGGCTAGATAGCGCTGTGTGAAATGTCCAGCAATATTTATTTTTATTTATTTTTATTTATTTTTTCACCGTTTAGCTTCGTCGCACAGCTCTGGTGGAAAGCCCCCTAAGAGTCCGGTGGTGGTGTCCAAAACTTTTGCCATTTATCTATCTTCAATACACTCTCCTTGTAATTTTTAAAAATTGAATTTGTAAAGGGTCGACAAATTTTGAACAAAGGCATGTCAGTAATCCAAAACAATAATTTTTATTTATTGCAATCCAATAATAAAGTTTAATGGTTTAACAATAAAGTTTAACAACTTTAATGGATTGAATTAAACACGTAGGTATTGTTTTTATGTTTAAAATTTGTCAACCCTTTACAAATTCACTCTCGATATTTCTAAGGACCCCTGTGACGTGGTGGGTGAGTAGCCGACTGCAATGCAAGAGAATGCGGGTTTAATTCGCTGCGGGACAAATGCTTGCATTTTATGCTTGCAAATTTTTTTATACCTCTAATCTGGCAAACAAACATTCGGCCCTGATGGTAAGCGGTTACCGTGGCCTATGAATTTAACACCAACGATATAACTAGTGTATTGGCGACTGATTAAAATTTTAAAAACAGCCTTTTTTGAAGAGCCCCATACTGATAGTTCTCGGGGGAAACCTCGGCAGGGAGACCATTTCAACACCTAAGTGATTGCATAAGGAAATTTCTCTGGAACCTCACCGTTTCGACCACATTATCTCAGTGAGGATATCTCAGTGTTGTATCACTCAGCCTATATTATCTTAGTGTTTTATGTCCACTATACAGATAATAAATACAATTTATTTATACCTAGGGTTTCACATTCAATTCGTTTCTTTTTTAAATTAATGACAAATAAAGTAAATGTTAACTACTTAGACTTATCAAGGTTTAGTTAAATCAGTTTGTTCAATAACGCGATGTAATCAGTCATTTATTCTAATAAAAACAAAATGTTTGAGGTTAAGTTACTTATCACCTAAAGGATAATTAATTTTTTATTTAAAAATATAAAAACACAGAACAAATTACACAAGTGGTAATAAACATTTTAACAATAATAATAAAAATGAGTTACAATGTCTATTTAAAAAATTACTTAAACTACTAAATATTTTAAAGGTAAATCCAATGTTAGATCGTTTCAATACTAAAAAAAAATCTCCTCTCTCCTGCAAAATACAAACATGAATATTTGACTGCCCATATTAATTGGTGAGCACATACAAATGAAATGTATAAAGTTTCTAGAAGCTTTCTGTATTTCAGAATGTAATTTTATGCTTCTTATTAGGATTCAGATATGAGAAATAGATAAAAATATTGCATACTCGCAAACGGAATAGCAATATGTAAATTGTCACAGAATAAAAAGCTTGCATGCTCATCGTTTACAAAATCCATACGAATATTATAAATTCAAAAGGTCTTTTTTTCTGATTTCTATGATTTACTAGCTGTTGCCCGCGACTTCGTACACGTTACACTTCTAATACACCAAATTAAACTTCTACGACAAACTAAAAGAAAACTATTTTCTTCAGGCCAAAATGTTCTACTCGTAGTCCTTACCATTTCAAATTTCGAACTCTACGTCCCTATGAGGCCGTGTCCTAACCTCTTTAAACTTATGTAGAAACCTTCAAATGAGGTTTTTTGATATTTATCCGAGTTGATACCATAAAGAACGAAATATAAACATAAAATATTAAATAATGAATGCTTTAATATACCTTAAATCATTAATTCTATGCTATTATTCTTTCTGTTACTAAAGGCATTTTATTAATGCTATGTATTATAAAATTACTTATGGAACTGCCATTAATGTATATAAACATAATATATGCATATCTTAAATAATTAATGCTATGCTATTATTCTTTCTGTTATTAAAGGCATTTTATTAATGCTATGTATTATAAAATTACTTATGGAACTGCCTTTAAAGTATATAACAGTTTGCCATTAGAGGTAAAATCTCTACAAGGAACGAAAATGGCTAATAGAAATGTTTTCTATAGTCTTGGAGAGTTTTATAACAGGTAAATCGTAAAAAGTGCCCACCACATAAATGAAAAAATATAATATAATGTTTTGACCTACCTGATTAAGTTAAAATTTAGTTAGCTCAAGTTACACCTACACGTGAGTAATTTTATGTTATAAAAGCTTTCAAACTCTTGGCAGAATTAGTGTTATACCCAATCTCTTTTTTATACTTCCTACTTTTATATTATTTTACATCCGGAAATGGATAAACTGTGTTAACTTGTATGTATTTTATTAATATCCCATACTTAGTACAATAGTTCAAACAACAAATGTTTCTGATTTCAAATATTAAAAATTATCCATGTTACCACAAAAAAGTTAAACAAATGTTTAACGCGTGTTAAAAAAGATCATTACCCATGTTTGTATAGGATTTTTGTAAATACGTGCTAAAGAGTGTTTATTTTTTTTTGTGGTAAGTAACTTTAAGTAATAAAACTCTAACTACTCTTACCTCTAACTTTAAGTAAAAATGTAAACCAAGAGATGCCACATCCAAAATATTATTCCGTAGCATGAATCGTTGGAAACTCGTAAGTTTATTGGGACCGCCAAGATCCAGTACCTATTTGTTATCATTAACCAAAGTAAACAAAATATAACAAACATTTAACAATGTCACTTAAATTACCGCTGATATTTAGCGGGAGATATTTCTAAGAGACTATTTACCACCTGGGTTTACGTTTCACATTGAAGATGATTTATTTCGCAAATGTGTCTCACAAAACTATCTTAGTCACTAGTATATTATGTTAATTTTTTAAATTAGCTAAAGATGAAACAAGCATATTTTATGGCCCACCTTAAATGGTATTCATCGCTTATAATAAGGTATTGCCTCGTAGGTCACGCACCGTACAAAGGCGCCCTACTTTGCACTGTTCTGCGACTATCAACTTGAGGCATGCCATAAAACCATATGTGCCTGTAATTTCACCCTTCTAACTGATACACAGCAATGCTGCTTGGTGAAATAGGTATAGTGGTAGTACTTCCCCCGGCGAACCCTTTCACAAGAAACACTACTACTATTAAACAAAAATAAAAAATTGTAATTGACATTTGACACATCACATTTCACTATGGTTATGAATAACTATTTTCACGGGATATTTACCATGATTAAATATTTACCACCAAAAATAATATTGTAAATCGTAGTAAACGAGTAACCGACTTCAGAAAACAGAAATCTTAAAAACTTCGGAGACGGTAGACTTAAATACGAGTATTACGTAAGCCAGTCGCTATCGCCCGTCTGTCGACCTGACCGTCAGGAGACGTACAGGAGACTATTTTAACGATGATAAAATCACAGATGATGCACTGTACTTCGGAGAACCAGTTAATTACTATAGGTTCAATTAAGCTTGGGATTGAAATTGCTCCAACTCGTTCAAAATGTTACAATTTAGACGTAATTTATTTTCTGTATTATGTATTGTAAAAGGATCATTAAAAAAAACAACCAGCCTTGTTTCTTGCCTTTCTTTCCTGGCTTGGTCGCGAAGGAACAGGCAGTAAAATTGACGTTTCAAAGTGATTTTAATGAATAAAAATATTTGACTTTGACTTTGATAATGAACGTATTTCAGGCACCTCTCGCACAATATTAGTTGACTTCCAAAAAAACCTGCCCTTCTATTTAGACATAAACTACTACCTATTGAGATAATAAATTAATAATATGTTTATTATATTATCTTTAGTAACAGAAAAATATAAAATTATCTACAAGATTACAGGAGAAATAATTGAATCTAAAGACCATTTCAAACGATTTATAGATAGCTCAACTGCTCCAGATCACTACCAGGCGGGAGTCAAGACACTAGCTGCATTGCCACGCTGAATTGCAATGCTTATGCGTTGACCCAGATAAGCGCCAGCTCTTGGATCACACGTCGCTTCGACCAGACGCCCAGAAAGAATTCTGAAAACGCGATGGGTCCTAGTACTTCTCCCACCCCCTCCCTTCTTTATTTTTACTAGTTTGATGCTATTTATTTTTCTTAAAGTAATTAAATAAAAGTAAGAAGAAGTATGTATAACCTTTGCCATGACACAGAACTCTACAGGTTATATTAGTTGATAGGTAGTAAATCTAATATTCGGTTAATAAAAATTGATTCTAATAAAAATCCTTAGAAATTACAAGCACTGCATCAACGCGTAGAATTTTAACCGGTAAAATGAAAACAAAAATAAATGGGTCTGAAGAGAAAATTCTTTCTATTATGAAAGAAGTAATAAAGTTGGCGGCACCTATTACTTTTATGTGTAATTTTATGGAGCTAATAATCCGTAATTCTTAGTTAGAGCTTCAGATTTTCCTATGACAGTCAACTTTCTTATACAGGGTGTTTAGTAATATACTGACGATATTCAAATGACGGTTTCTCAAAACATAAAAAAACTACTAGTTACATCATCAAATTGTAAAGAAAATCGACAAAGTTTAGGTAATTAATTAGATATAAATTACCAAACCTATATATTTAACTATACAAAAAACTTTTTAACCAAAATTATACCCGACTTCAGATAATCATTCAGAACGGGCAACGTGGTAATTAATTATATGCTCATTATGCCGTTCTGATGCCTTTGCAAATTAAAGAGTTCGATGATTTTCTTAGGAATCCTATCATCAGTTCTTGACCAATTTATATGGGACTACTCCTGAGGTACCCTTGAGGTTTCTAACAAAAATAAGATCATTGAAATTAGACAACGGTATAGATTATCAATATAAAAAAATAGTGGCTCCCGGAGTGCCGACAGAAGTGAAAACTTGAACAGACTACACTAGTTACTTTTATATAGGGGTTTCGGTAACGGTAACGGTAATAGTGTCGCGAGTTCAATGGTTTTTTCCCATCTCAAAAAATGCCCAACGCGCCTAAAGAAGTTTTCACTTTAAAAATTGTTGAACCTTTTCCTTTTAATGAAGTCGGTTTAAAAGCTTTATAACTATGTATGTTATGTGCATTATTATGAACTCGCAAATCATAGTAAATACCTCTGTGGCACAGTGGGCGAATAGCCGGCTTAGGAGGTTGCGAGTTTGATCCCTCCGGGGAACAAATGTTGCATGATCTACAGATATTAAGAGTCTGGGCGTTTCTTTGTACATAGTTATTCAGTATGAATAAAAATAATATATATATTAGTTATGTGATTTCGATAGTAAAAGCTTTGCTTAGTTTGGGGTTAGATAGCGCTGTGTGAAATTTCTAGCATTGTTTATTTGTTATTCATTGATTATTCCGAGCTTAGTGATAATAAAGTTCACTATTTTATTTTGGTAGATAGCGTAATCTAAGGTATCATCAGAGGAAAAAGTGATGTAATGATGTCTGCCCGTTTTTTTGTTTAGAATGCTTACTTTAGTTACCACTATTCAACATAACATCGCATAAAGTGTACATTTTAAAGTAGATAATTAGCAGTTGGTTGGATTGACCTCTGCGACCGACCAACGGACGGGCATAACGAAGATAATTTTGTGTACAGGACCCTGAGGGCGGTTAATTGAATACAATGACATCAAGCTGAATTTTCACCGTAATGCAGTGGTTTTTGGCTTTTAAATAAATGTTTTTAGTGGTTTGAAAGTTGAAGGTGAAAATAATCGGATTATATTGTGACTCGGTTGCATGCATTTTAATATCTCTGAATCAAATTACTTGAAGTTTTTACTGGTCATAAAATATGACTGTTTTCAGAAAAGTTTTATAAGTTGGCCTAGATTCCAAACATAATCAAACTTAGTTACAACTAGAATTGGACTTCAGAAAGTTCAGTCAAACTGCCGGGAAACTAATGTCCACAGTAACCAATTTCTTACATAGTTTGCAATATATTACAGTATTCTTAATTCTGGTATATTTTCCAAATCAGCGATTTCTATTAGATCTAAATAGATTTCCTCAACCTAATAGCAGACGTTCACAAGTGTACGGCAATAAACCGATCCGAGAGCAATCGGTCGGTGGGACAATACTCCGCCACTCCATCCCCACTGTTCTCGTACGCTGCCGCCGACGAACGGCTGCAATTTCCCGCTTTCCGTATCGTGACCGACGTACAAAAATTGCTTTTCTACCAGAAATATAAAGAAAAAAGCCATGCAAATTTTTGTAAAGTCATTCGAGGGCGTGCGTTTGTATTTCTCGAGCGAGGGTAAGAAACGAACGATTGTCGCGGCAAATTCCTTTATTTTGTAAGGGGGATATTGCGCGTCGAGTGCAGACCAGCTGCCGGCGAGCCTTGTTTACCGGCGCGGCGCAGCGTCAACCGGCGATACGCCCGCATCCTATTCTCAATTGTAATGTAATGACACATCGAGTACATTGCTGGCGCAAAGCGTTCGGAACGTTGTTCCGAATTCAGATCCGGATTTAGTGTCCCCGAATTCGGTCTCGTAGCGTAGAGCTGGTACGTCGTATTCAGACCGCAAATTCCCACACGCTTGAGCTGTTCTTACTTTACGTACTAAAAAGTAGCTGAGGGGAAATTGACTCGAAATGTAATTTTTACAAGCTCACCCAACTGAATAAAATGCATCAATTTTCCTGATTTTCACCAATATTTTGATACTGTTGAGCTAATTTTGTAGACGGTTTCACATGACCCGACCGCAGCCTAATTGACCGAGAAAAGCCCTCACCGAATCTCATTTAGCAGTAAATCATGACAGAAGTCAGCCGTTTTTATCTGACGAGAGTTGTTTTTCCGACAGTATGAAAAGAGGCTCGACGGGTCAAGGCTCGATTGGCTCGTAAATACAAATAAATAGGATACCGCCTGAATCTCATTGGCTGATGCTTATCATATTTTATGATTCCGTAAACTAGCGTATAAATGTTGCAATAAGAAGGGTATTGTTTTATTGATGCGCGCTCATTGCTATAAATAAACGATAGTTGTTGTAATAGTTTCCAGAAACACCTCGTACAATTGTATCTTTGCTTTTATAGAAGGTTTATAGAAGTCGTCGATAAGCATAAAGATATAATAACATTTCTACGTAGGTAGGTATACCTAGGCACTTCTTTGCCTATTGCCTATGAACCTATATTATGCAATATAGGTTCATTTATATTTTTATATGTATATAAAGAAATCGTACCTATTCCTTTGAATTTGAATTTTGCCGCGCTTCTCGCTGTCGGTAAAGCAGGTTAGGCGGGTTGAAAAAGAATATGGCGGTTTGCAAAGTAAAATAGTGAACTGTTTGATATAAAATTGTAATGAGATATAATATCGAATAAAAGTATTAGCTAATAATGAATAATAAGCTTTAATGTCATTCTAAGGAATAGGTACGATTTGTGTGTTTAATATTGTTTACACTCTACCAACGTTACTCACTGCACACCACTTGTCTAACCTAATCTGTGGACAACCTGTTATGCCTGTACGTATCATGTAGGTAATCATTATTAAGTCTAGTAATATTTAGGTATATTTGTTTCAAATAATAAATAAATAAATAATGCTGGACATTTCACCCAGCGCTATCAAACCCCAAACTAAGCAGAGCTTGTACTATAGGAACTAGATAACTAATAGAATACTTTTATACTTTTTTTTTGTAAATACATACTTACAATAAATAGAAAAACATCCAGACCCAGAACAAATATCTGTAAATCATGCAAACATTTGTTCCGCAGCGAGAATCGAACCCGCTACCTCCTGCGTCTCAGCCGGCTATTCGCCCTCTGTGCCAAAATATCGTCAAAATAAAAATAAATTAAAAAATTCCTCATACATGTATTATATTCCAGTCAGTTGAGGTTTTCGCTGAACGAATACTTTGTTATGTATTATTACTAACATTATTTGGATAAACGATACTAATGAAAACACTTGCCCCACCCGAAAAGGTCCATTTGCTAGTTGTCTTGTCTTTCCGCCCTTCGTTCCGCCCCTAACACTCCTGCGACCGGAAAACCTAAATTGTAAGCAGATATTTCAGCTAATATTCAAATTAGTGCGAAAATATTTATTATTCGTTGACTTATGTACATAAATATTGCACAAAATAAAATTACTGGACTAGATTTAGTTTGGATTAATAGAATAACGTAGTCCTATCCCTTGTGGGAAATCTCCACGGCTCTGCGTAAAAGATCATACAATTTCTATAATAGGGATTAATTGATCGAGCGAAGCGAGATCTCCAAATCAACTTGGGCAAATCGGCATTGTATTTATGTATGTATGTATGTTTGTTTGTCCGAGGATAAGTTTCGAAGCGTTTATTCGATCATCGTGAAATTTGGTATATAGGTATTTGGTAATGTTGGCAAAATTTTGGTATGACTCAATGAGCTAAAAATTTTGGGGGGTTGTTGAGATATTGGGGTTCAAGAGGGGTAAATAAAAATGAAAATGAAACTATTAGGTCAAATCAGACGTCAAATGAAAGGTCTTCATTAGTACATTTCGACCCCGTTTTTACTTTTAGTAAAGTTTTTGTAGTTTTTGAGTTATTAGCCATAATAAAAACTAAACTTTGACAACATTCACAGGGTACACCAGTGACCCCACAGTACTGTAATTTGGTATTCGTGTAGCTTATGTATCACAAATGTAGGCAAAAGTCTGAAATCTAGAATAACTGCAATTTGTACCCCAAAAAAGGGTAACCAATTAACATGAACTCCCGTTACCTTTAATTTGAATGAAACTGTACGTCAAGTTAGTTGGTTTTTATTTCGTGGCACTATTTTGATAGTCAAAGATTACGAATAATATTTTTTTTGTTTTTATGGTATACTCGCGAGATTTCAGTTCGGGGCGAACCACTAGTATATGTAGTAGTGAGCTTTTTATATTTTTATATGTTACAATTATTAACTTAATAAAACTATAACCATAAATAACATATTATACAAACCAACACAGATATTTTCATCTAGCTAGATGGCAGTACCATGTAGCATAACAAAACCCTGAAAACCAGACATACCCAAAGGTTAATAAATTAGTGTCTGTTATTATTATTATTAAACTTTTTTCAGATTAGTTGTGCCCAAACAAATACCTAAAAAAATTGCTAAGAATTGCCTTTCTGATAACCAATTTATTAACGTTCATTTTCCTGCCTCTCAGATAACAATCTCGTAATATTGTCCCCGATCCAAAAGATTGGCTCGAACTAAATAAGCTATCTATAAAAGCTAACTATAAAATTTTCGTTTCAGGTTACGTTGCTGGCTTGTAAGGAGATAATTTGCGAAAAGGTAAGTCCTCGTAGGTACCTAAGCATCTATTTGTATTCACGAACATGGAGACCGTTTCGCTCCCGGGCTTTTGAAACTATCTCACGTTTTTTCAAATAAGAGACAATGAGATTTTAAAGGAGATAATTTAAAGAAATGAATTGGAGGTTTTGTCCTGGGATATTAACATATCTTAAGATAAGATAAGATAACCCCTTATTGTAATTACCACAAAAAACAATATAACACTAAAAGAAAACAAAAAGGCAATACAATGGGCGACCTTATCGCTGAGAGCTATCTCGTCCAGGCAACCTTTGGATGAAAAGAAATTAGTGAAGTTATAACGGAGTGAATGGCTTATTAATAAAGTTTAGGAGATTATATCTAAAAAAATAAAGTATCTTATGCTTTGAATTAATTTTTTTAGGAATGGTTTAGGTCTGTATTTTAAAAGCATTTCTTATTTTTTAGTATAGGTAAGTACTTAAACCAGTACGTATTAAATGTCTTGTAATAATATTATACGAATAAACTATTACTTAACTATTAAACCCTAGTAGAACCACGTCATCAGTGACAGGTATAAAATACTCGACATAATAAAACAACTACTTATGGCAATGAAGAGAATAAGAATAGCGAAAGGGGACGTAGTCTACGATTTCCATTCGACAAAAAATCTATCTAGAGAATGAGAGCTGGCGTTTCATTTTGGCTGCGGAGTTTACGAGTTTCATCGAGCTCGGTTTCGTCTTCCTATTTCGTGGTGGAATAGCCCTAATAACATGCCACAACTCATTCTGATTTATACGGTCTCGTTATAATTGTGCGCTTCGCTGGCGCGCCGCTATTGCCCGCTGTTGCAATTTTCATGCAACCGATTCGCGAGAACGGATTTATTCTTTCTGGCAATTTGCTCGTAACTCCCTACCCTCCTATTGCTTGAGATAATTTAATTTCGAAACATTTTCCTACGCTTCTAATAGAGCTTTTATGCTTATTCATCCACTCCACGATTGCCCTCTATCGTAGCTTCTTCAAACACCTACAAGTAAACACTAAAAAACCTATTAGATAAACAATTGGTTCTGGGCACGGGCTTCCAGCGTGTTAACGCGCTGAAACCGTGCGAAGGACGTCTTAAAATAAGAGCGCAACTATTTATCTTGGTATGATTCAGAGTGCTGTAGAGAAAATGTTATGCGGCGTGTACACATATAAATATAGCGTAATAGCCCACATTTACAGTTCTACGCGAACGCATAAAAATATTAATCGCAGTGTCGTAACTTTTGTATCAAAGTTGGGCACTTTTGCGCGCTTCAGTCGCATTGATGGCCGCGCCGTAAAGTAGACTAACTTTCGGTTTAACGCATCCAAACTTCTCCCCGTTGCTTGTGATTACGAGCTCCCCAACAATACAATCAATCGTCAACTTTTATTTGACTTATCTGGAAATAAAAAACAAGCAAACAAACCGGGTTTCGGATTTCGCGGATCTCGGTGGAAAGTTCGAAGGTAAGTACCGTCTCCCTAATAGAGAAGAAAAATACGTTAATGTACCCTCAGATCCCGAAGACAAATAAACCGAGTCGGACAGGGACGAAATAAAAGCGGGAGGCAACGAGATAAATAACAATGATCTTGCGGAACGATCGGGCGGGGCGGACACGGTCCTACTACTTATACTTCGCACGTTATTTAACTATCGTTTACATGGGGTTCAATTTTACTACAAAAACTTTAGAGAATTTGATGTGGATGTGACATCGAAGCGAACAATGCGATGCTCGGCTGGGCAAAACAATATCCAGCGCCCGTCAGTCGGGGCCTGCATGTTATAGGGCTGTCAGTTTTTAGTTTGACCCTCTTTCTGTTCGTCGATTTTCCAGCCAATATCGGGGGTCTACAAATCCTGGTACCTGTAAAAAAAAGAATACACTTCTAGTGGTCTTGGACCCGTTTCTTTCGTGATACCTAACATTAAAAAACATTTTTCACAAAAATGGAATATTTAATAATGCTTTAGAATTTATGACAATTTAACGTTATTAAAAATTCAACGGCCTCCAACTTTACTTGAATAATTCCTCTGACCTGACCCTTTTTCCAACCCTGGGTTTGAAACGAAACGGATTCCACTAAATCGTTTTGTCCGCGTCAAGCTGGAGACGTCATAATCTTATTTATGAAAACAATGACAGTTATAATGAAAATACTTCATAACAATAATAAAACTTTCCATAAAGATATATGGGTGTTTGTACAAAAATTGGGTAACTCGATGTCATCAGTCAATAAAACGATGTATAATTATATTTTATTTATATTTTATGACTAATTTTAAAACAATTAAAAGCCTTTTATTTGGTCACCCAATTTCAGCTATTCATTTTAAATACAAATTTGTAAAACTTCACAATATATTCTCTAAAAGTCAGTACTTTGGCATGTCACAACCTCAAAACCGCGCAATCAAATAGCTGTGTATTAAATATTACCTTTAATATAATTAAACTTACTATTTCGCTATAATCTGTGATGTATCTTATAATTATAATCACTACTTTCATAATATAATATTCTCATCGTTTTTGTAAAAACAATAAGAAACTTTGTGTTCAGTTTTATTCGTCAGTCCGTTGTGTATTGTTCGAATTTGAATTTCCCGCTAAATACCGGTGACTCAAATTCAAATTCACGTAATAATTCAAGGTTGGTACTAAAGTTAGCTGCAGACCGCGCCATTATTTGGTCGTCATTACTGAGCCAGTGCTAGAGTTGTGTTTGTCGTGTGAACACGTGCCGATCCAGACAAAATTTCAGTCCTATGGTGAGTCGCTATTTCCTTGTAAATCTGTGTTATATTTTAATTTATACATAGTTAACTTTGATTTGTTAAAATGTAGCTTCTTGATATTCGAAAATATCAAAATAAACGTTAGTTCTAAAGATAATTTCAAATTCATGGTTGTTCCGTCAGTCCGTTGGCGTCAGTCCGTTGTCTGATATTGCGCCACAGGACTGACGTGTTTCCAGGGTACTGACTTTTTGAGCGTGTCTAAGCATTTATTTACTTATTTCAGTTTAAAACATCATGGCTCCTAAAAAAACAAAACAAATCTAAGGATAGAGATATATTGAATAAGAATAGATAAGCCGAAAAGGCTCGCTTAGCTAGAATTAAAAGCGACCCCATTAAGTTAGATGAATACAAAGAGAAACAAAGGTTGCAATACTTAAAAAAAGAAAAGGGACAAAGAAAAAATATTAAAGACATGACGCCTCGGGAGCAACGATTAAGTAGAAAAGAATGGAAAAAAATATTCATCGAATTACAGGCAAAAAAAACAACTTATGAAAAATAATACTGATAATTTTGTACGCCAGAATACTCCTTCAACTACTTACGATGAAGCGCAACCAATAGTTTGTGAACAGCCCATTGTGATCGAAGAGCAAATGAAGCAAAGAGGAGAAGTGAAAGACAGAAAGTACAGAAATAAGCAATTAAAAGAGATTAAAGCAATGGTTTCAAAACTAAAAACTAAACTGAACAATCAGTGTCAAAAATATAGAAGATTCAAAAGGAAGTTAGAGAAAATTGTAAAATCTGTGGAAAAAACTCCGAAAACCAGAATTGAAGGAATGAGCAAAGATATAACGAAGAAGATCCTTTTCGGAGAAGTTATCAAAATTCAATTAGAGGAAAACTACACTAAAATAAAGCGCCATGAAGATAAAAGAAAGTTCAAACAAGCTATATCCGGAAATGTGGTAGACAAATACGACAATATGGAGAATACCAAAGAAAGCAGTGACTTACAAAAAGCAGGATATAACCAGCAAAAAAAAAGTCACAGTTAAAGTGCTAAGTCTAGTTCAGCAATTTTTAGAAGATGATTCTAACAGCCGCCAAGCAGCAGGCAAGAAAGAATTTATGTCTCGTAAACAAATTAAAAACAGAAAAGATAAAGACAGTATGAAAAATCTTCATGAGAAGTTCTTGAAAACCCATTCCATTTAAAATGGGTTATTCCCTATTTACCCGACTCCGACCATTTTGGATGGTTCCCCCTAAACTATCAAACCGTGATACTTGTGCTTGCACGGTCCACGAAAACATGGACATTCAACTTGCTGCTCTAAAAAAGACACATATTCTGACAACAGTGAATACTCCTAACCTAAACCTGTTGTTGATATTTTGTATGAACGGACACTGTCTGAAATAAATAATTATTCTATTCTATTCTAAAATCTGTGCTGACATTACTGCCATCAAACATTCAAAAGATTCACTTTCTTAGCGATGGTCCTGTAACGCAATATAGGAACAAATCTATGTTTTATGTATTGGGCTGTAAACTGCAAGACATGTACCCTAATATTGTGCAATATTCCTGGAACTTTCATGAAGCCGGACACGGGAAGGGGGCACCTGATGGTGTAGGGGCCCCATGCAAGCGAACAGCTGATCAAGTGATTGCTTCAGGAGGTGATATAACTGACTTGACGGAGTTTACTTCTGTTATCCGCGAGAGATGTCCAGGTATAAAAGTGACGGTGATTGAAGGCTGTGATATCGAGCAGATGAATACCTTGATTAACGACAAGTCATCTCAAATGATCGCCTTTAAGGAGATGCTCTTGGTACATCAGGTGACCGGCTCTGTTTACATTTCCAATCATCTTACAATGAAGTCACTAAGTTGTTTCTGCGACGCTGAATATAACGATATTAAATATGTCAGAAGGATGTTTTGAAGACTGAGGTAATATTACTTGGTAACTGTTATTATGTTAATTGGTACCTTTTTAAGGCAGAGAGAGTTATATTTTTGTTTCAATAGTTTGTTGATTACTTAGAAAATGAAAATTTTAAAGTTAAACTACTTCAACGTAGTTAAGTAAAATAAAGTTAATAAAAAGCTGCATTAAAGGTGGAGAAAGTTGTTCCTATTACGTAAATAAATATTTTTTATTGTTACTTAAGTGAATTTAGATCAAAAGTGAGACTCTAAATATGTGACATTATTAGTTTCTGAGAGATTTCTTCTAAATCGTAATAAATTTCTTGCATATCTAATGAAGTTGTGTGTTTTATCAGTACTTTGTCACCCTCGTCAGTCCCCTGGCAGTCAAATTCGGAAAAATCGTAATATCTCCGCATCTACTTTAAAAAGTGACTGGCCCTATCCTGAGCAATATATTTATTAGATTAGTTATCTTATAATGCGAATTTGAAGGAATTTGATTTAAAAAACTATCATAATCAAAATATTCTGAAAAGTTACCCAACCTTTGTATATTCGCCCATATGTATATATGTAGGGTGTTTGATAATATACGCACAAAAATGAAAGGGATTATTTTGATGAGCATAATAAATAAATTTGTGAAATATTTACCATAGAAATGTGAAATTAATTTTGGCATGTAAAAACAAACACTTTATTATAATTATGTTGTGCTATTGCATCATGCTTGCCAGCCATCTAACCACAGATACTGTATTGGTGACGTCCCGAGATATCTCTTGTTGTCCCTTTCTAACCCAAAACCCGCAGCCATTACCAACAGAGATATCAAAAATACATGCCTGCCTAGATCTACGGTAGTAACTACTAGTAGCAAATCTACGCTTTTGTCGATTACGGCCTTTAATTTTGGATGTCGATTGCAAGAGTAGGCAGTAAGTTTTACATCAAAATTAATCACCTAAACTTAGTCGATTTTCTTTAAAATTTGATAAAATAACTAGTAGTTTTTTTGTCGAGAAGACTTTTTTTTATGTTTTTAGAAATCGTCACTTGAATCTCGTCAGTATATAACCAAACACCCTGTATAAATATTGTTGAGCATGGCTTTTTTGGTATAACGCCAAAATTACCTATTATTAATTACAAAAATTAAATAGTCCTTTAGAGACTATTTTGAAATATTATTAGGTAGTTATTTTAGAACTGCAGTGTAAAACGTAGTCATATTTTTGAAGTGAAAACTTCTTTAGACGCATTGATCATTTTTTGAGATGGAAAAAAACCATTGAACTCGCCACACTGTTACCGTCACCGACATCGAATTGAAAATTTCTTTAGGCGCGTTGGGTATTTTATTAAGTGGGAAAAAAACATTGAACTCGCGACATTGTTACCGACACTTTTGTATATAATTTGTTTTTTTTACTTTGTGTAGGGGCATAAGATAACTTTCTTAGTAAATTTTCATGTTTATGCGACATCCATCATGATCATTTTACAACATCCAAATTTTTTGAAGTGATAACTTCATTAGGCGCGTAGGGCATTTTTTGAGATGGGAAAACATCATTAGTCGCGACACTGGTACCGTTACCTAGAAGTGTTGTATATAAATATCTCGTAATTGTTCAAGTTTTCACTTCTGTCGGCACTCCCGGAGTGCCTTTTTTTTTAAACCAAGTTTGTAGTCCCTTTTTACATAATAAAATGATGTCTATTTATTATGTAACATAAATATGTGTATGATTAGATGAGATCATTTATTTTATTTTAGAAATGAATATTTCTTTTTTTTTACTTGGGTGTTTTTCAGCGTGGCTGGTGTTTAGTCATAGGCAGTGTGTCTGCAACTCGTCTGCCTATAATACCTATATATTTTCTTTTTTAAATATTATATCTTTTTTAAATACATCTTTATAATATACGAGTGATACAGACAGCGTCGTTAACCCCGTGCATGTTTGAAGATTAAAATAAAAACTTCTTTGTTATTTTAATTGGTTCAATAAGAATTATTGAATCATTGTTATGATGGTTATTAGTTCCAGCGCTTAACCACTACCTCACCTGATTGTAAGTGATGGTGTGATCGAAAATGGATGAACTTGTAGAAGGATGATTTCCAAAATATTTTTTATTAGTAGGCTGTAGGCGACGACGGTGAAATTGACCATTTAACATAAGACCCAACAGCCCAACAGCAGGAGAAAAAAATAAGATCTAGTCCAAAAAGTAATTCAATATCAAAGCGATAACTCATACATATTTCATTAATAATTGCATCCACGGCTGTACAGCGCAAGCACGCGTTAAAACCGCAATATCAGTACTCTACTGGTATTACATCCCCCCCCTCGCCGACGCCATGAAGTCCCGTCCCTACCCCTTCTAACACCCCACCCCATGCTTACCCCATAGGATAATGAATTCGACCACAGCCATTCTATCGGTATGACCTATAAAAATTGAGGACGCCATTGCCTTAATCACTTCATGAATTGGAGGATATCATTACGGAGAACACGTTAAGCGATGATTACCTACTTAGCGAACCTGACACTCAACAAATTACCTTTACCACAGAATCTACGTAGCATAAACTAAAATATCCCTAGGATCTGAAAAAGGATCACATTGATGCATGTAGAAAAGGTTTAATCTTGTCAATTTCTAACGAATAATCATCACTACATAGTATAAAACAAAGTCGCTTCCCGCTGTCTGACTGTCACTGTATGTATGCTTAGATCTTTAAAGCTAAGCAACGGATGTTGATGCGGTTTTTCTGATGTATAGAGTGATTCAAGAGCAAGGTTTATATGTATAACACACGCATAATATAGTAGAGAAACATTGATAATTTTAGAGGTTTCTAATGTGATGTCGTAAATAAACACATTTTTTTTGCGTGCAATTTTTTACATTTCAAACGCTGGCTGAACCCTACGAGATAGATCAAAATAATGTACTACAGTATTGTACACCTTAAACAGGTCTGTCTATTTCTTAGGGATAACCCACAATAATCATTTTTTATCCTTTACTTTTTACGAGAAATAAAGTATTTACGAAGCGATTTTAAGCAATACAGCATTAATCCTTATCCAATTAAGTACCTTAAGTATATTGTGCATTTAATATAGATCAATATAGCCCTGTACAGCGTTTAATTTAAATGAATATTTTCGAAGATATATGTACATATTACAGATTTAAAATGCAGGGAGATAGCGGTTGCGGCAGTACAGGCCGGGGAGTGAAGCCGCGGCAGGGTCTGCTAGTATAAAATAAGTACCGTAACCTCAAATAAAAAATCATTCATGTTCAATAAATACTCAAGGAAGGGACAGGTACGGTTGTTAAAAAAACAAACCATTTGATCCCGCTCGATCAAGGAGATCTGTTCCCTGTTTCTTCAACCCCATTACTTTTCAACGCTGTCCACAAAAACCCTCAAACACATTTTTTTACCAAATTTACTGGTACAGTTTGTATTTTTTCAGACCAATAGCGGAATGCAAATATTTTGTTTTTTGTTAAAATATTATATCAAGCTCGATGTGTCACGATCGTACACAATAGGCGCACACTGAGCCCGAACAACCGCTAGCGCCTACTGGCTGCGAAAATCGCACAGCCAGCCTATCAAGGCCCCCCATGACTCCCTAGCCATTCCCGCAGGTCCCCAAAATACTGGAGTTCCCCACACTATGACAGGTCCTTTGATATTGGACACGTAGTAATAGCAAAAGCGTGTCCCATAAAGAACATTCTATGTTTTGTACATCTGGCTTGTTTCATTACGGTTTGTTGCGTATTTCAATATTTATAATCATGACTAAGTTGGAAAATTATTGGCGCTTTAGCGAATACAATTCTGAGGTATGTAAGAACAACAACAATAGATAAAAAGGCACACAATTAAGGAATTATTTATTTATTTTTAAATTTGCGGGAATATATACACGCATATACATATATAAAAACGTTTTAATAACCATTTATTTTACTAGGATAGTACATACATAAAAAAGCATATAATGTAATGAATGATACAATTCCATTAAAACGTTTTTACTGATCTGATTTGTCTGATAGTGTCTGATTTGAGTTCGTTTTTTATTTAATTACTTACATGATTTAATTACTTTTTAACTAGTCAAAAGCCTTGATGGTGGTGCTTATTTCTTAGGAAACTAACTTGGTAGGTAGAGGGTAGTCTCTACCATCAGCGTAAGTACATATATCTTTTTTTTTGTATGTGCTATGGACCTAGTTGTCTGAAATAAAGATTATATTATTATTATATTCCGTGCCTACTACCAAGAAGCCGACAATGTATCGTGTGATAAACTAAAAGCTTACAAGGATTTTCGTAGAATAATCATGTGTTGGCATATTATCAACAGCCGTTCAATCTGAGATAAAGCGCGCAATCTACAAAATCCGTTTAAAAATTAATCCGGTTACCAGAATAAAGTGGAGGTATCAATTCGTAAACAGACTCATATTTCAGCAACGTCTCGGAACCGCGACGAGATTATGAAAGCGCTCGGTAAGGCTGTATTTACGTAGTAATCAGGTTACCGGCAAATACCCCACAACTCTATTGATATAAATAATTAAACAAAATGCCCCGGCTAACTTCCGTTTCCGTTTCTTTTCTTAAGCTCACATATTTGTTGTACCGGATATCGAGGTTTTGAGGAACGACTCTTCCCGTATTCCAGTAAAATAATATGTTGTTTTAACTTCAACATTGGATTAAAATTTAAAAACAGTTATGGTGGATTACATACAATGTCGTTTCTAATCATTTTTCGACCATTTGAATGACAGTGGTGTCGCGCCGGCAACCTGCTTTCTACATTAAAACATTCGGTAAGTCATTTGTTACGGTTTCAATGTGGCACCTGATTTTGTATTCCGGGTTCCGGCTACTTGCGAACTTTGCAATAGCCGGTGCCGTCACAGATTGTATAACAGGTAGTGCAGAACCATTTGGAAACAAACACAATCCCGCTCGCTTCATAGCCGTAAACTTCGGACTAGACTTTCCAACTCCGTTGTTACTGGCGTTCATTTTTAAACAAGCGATTTAGACAATATAAAAGCTGTGGTTCGCTCTGCCTGGTATTTGAGTGAAAAGCATGTGCAAACTATAAAATAAGAGGTAAAAAGATTTACGTGTTTGGTGCACACAGAAAAATAGATACGTCCGGTAGACGAAACTCTACCTAATCCGTTTTCAACCAGCATACCTAAAAATACATCGATGGAATATGCAAAGTGAAATTGGTTAGAGAGAGCTTTGTAAATATCGACGAACGGAAACGCAAAAAAACGTGGACAAATAAAATGGCATACAAAGACTCACATTGTCATGTTTACTACTTCAGTGGCATCTACTCGGCGCCAAGCCATTGCTAATCTCTTAGCGCGTCACCAGCGCACGCACATAAATCGGCGTGAAATATGATCTAGTCGAACGAAACCGATGCCGAACTCACCTTCTCGCTTGTAAATTTCAACTTTACCCATGCGAGAGTTGTTCAGACCAAATAATCGAATTGCACGCGTCATCCAATCGAACATTCCGCTTTATTACTTTCACAGCAAACTGGAAATTATTTCGTTCGATCGCACCCTGCCGACACTTGCAATTTGCGACGCGAAAGATTATTTTTATCCCGGTTATTTCGACTATAAAATATTTTATTAGCGCTGTCTTTAGCTTGTTTTCAATGGGGCTAGAAACTTACTGTAGGTGGTGAGATCCTCTTACGTTAACAAACTGAAATCGTCGCCTCGCTTTGAGCGGAGTCGGTGCTTCATATTGCGTTTCTGTTTCCGGTCGTCGGATTTTGATTTATGGCTTTAATTTGGCAAGGTTGGCGACGACAGGCCGAGACATGTCGGAGTGTTTTCAAGGAGCCATCGTGCAATTGTTTAATTAATCTTAAGCTACGGAAACGCTGCGGGTGCACTACACTTGGCCCAACTTTAAACTCGTTAAAAGTTCCTTTGAAACATTTGGCGTCAGATAAGCCGCAGTCTGACTTTCGTTCCGAGATTGTTAACTTCTCTAGTGTTATAATTAAACGTTGTTTCTGTGCTTCTGCGTCTTCGTCAATATGTTCGTTCAAGTTTGAAGTTCCTTCCATAACGGGTTAATTCTCAAACAGAGACATGAATGAGTGCATTCAGCTAAATTGTACGCAGCATAACCGAACTCGAATGCGGTAGTATTCTGAACATTATAAATTCACTAACTTCGAGATAACCTTAGCCATCTCCAATTACTGATCTCTCATGCTGTGGAATTCGCATTGAATTTGCGTAATCCGTCTATCATACCTACAAATACGTAGAGTAATGGAGTACCAGATGATCTTGTAGTGTGCAATGCTTCATTATAACAATTATTTTTAATTTTTTTAGGGTTCGGTACCTCAAAAGCAAGTAAGGAACCCTTCGTTGTCCGTCTATCTATGTGTCCGTCTAGTAAGACCCATTTTCTCAGAAACGCGTGGAGGTATTAAGTTATAATTATACATCAAATATATAAGGTTACGGTCCCTTAGAGCTGTACAAAAATAAAACTTCTAAGTCAAACCAATCAAAATATACGTGCAATTTTTGCCGCATATTTTGCTTGCAAATAAATCAAAAGTCAAAACCTTTAGGCTTTTTCCCGTTGACCTAGAATCATGAATTTTAGCAAGAAGCAAGGTCTCATAGCACAAGTACCTAAAGATAAAAATCCGAAAATCGTTAATTTGTATATACCACAAAATATTTTAAGGGCCCCTCGATGGGCGAGCTAGACACGCACTTGTCCGGTTTTATATTAATCTACAAGTTTAAGAAATCTAACAAGACCTATGCAGATTTTTTCACTTTATTCAATGACTTATTCATTTAAAAGACTTCAGGCCGGGTCTTAGGACACTTTCTAACAAAGAATTCAACAACTGTATTATCCTAATCGTTTTCGAATTAAAGAAGTAATCATCGGAAACAAATTTTCCCTACCTTATTGCCATTCCTAATAGCCGCACAAACATATATCATGAATTACCCGACTTGAGAGAACAATAAAGTGTTTGTATAGTCAATGAAGGCACTCGGAGGCGCTGTCTCCCTGAACACCAAAAGCATGTACATAACAGACCAGCATGAAGCGAACAAGGCTCATTCCACGCGTGCAAGATGGTGGACAATGGCCCTTAGCGGATAATTACTCAAATAGATTGCCCATTGGGGCATTGTCTCTGTGAGCTCACGTAATATTGGGTTTGTTGCTGACTGTTAAGCGTATTAAACCTCATAATACAATGCCCAAATTAACCTTTAAATTAAACTAGTGGTTCGGCCCGAGCTGAGATCTAGCGAATCTCTTATAAAAACGAAAAATATACTATTTGTAATCTTTGACTTTCAAAATAGTGCCACAAATGATTAACCATATAACTTGACCTACAGTTTTATTTAAATTATAGGAAATGGGAGTTCAAGTAAATTGGCTATCATTTTTCTGGTTATTCTGGATTTTACACTTTTGCCTCTATTTGTGTTACTAAAGCTACATGCATACCAAATTTTAGCACTGTTGGGTCACTGGTGTGAATTTCGTTAAAGTTCCGTTTTTACTATGGCTTATAACTTGAAAACTACAAAAATTGAACTAAAAATAAAGACAGAGCCAATAGGTACTAACAAAGACCTTTCATTAGACGTGCCGTTTGACCGGATAATCTCATCTAATTATTTTTTTACTGCTCTTGTACCCCAATATCTCAACAATCACCCTATATTTTTAGCTCATTTACTCACACCAGAATTATGATATCACTACCTACATATATACTAAATTTCACGATGATCAGATCAACGCTTTGAAAGTTATCCTCGGACAAACAAACATACATACATACAACGGTGGTTTGGAGATATCACTTCGCTCGATCAAAAACCAATGCTATACGACGAAACAAAAGTAATGGACTTAGATAAAACAATTATATGAGTATGATCATATGAAAAATACTTTCAAAAGACATAATATATATGTATATATATATATATATATAATATATGTATATAGTCCTCCACATCGGTTTCGATGATGGCGACTCCAGCTAATTAAGAAACACTAACCTAAAATTAATAAAGTGACGATAAACAAAATTAACCATAAACTAGGACCTTCTTTACATTTTTATAAAACTAATTAATATACAAACATTAATTAACTAACCAGAAATTATAAAATACATACATACATACATAAATAACTTATCAAATAAGCTACAACGAAAATAATATTATATTACGTCCACCAAGAACTAACTATAAATAAATAAACAATGCTGGACATTTCACACAGCGCCATCTAGCCCAAAACTAAACAGAGCTAAGGGAACCAAATAACTCATAGAATACTTATATACTTTTTTTATAAATTCATACTTATAATATATAGTGAAATAACCAGACCCGGAACAAATATCTGTAGATAATGCAAACATTTGTTCCGCGGCGGGAATCGACCCCCAACCTCCTGCGTCTCAACCGGCAATTCATCCACTGCGCCACTAGAACGTACTATGGTAAAAAAATAATACTTTTGAAAGTGCACAAATGTATGACAAACGTCCAAACGATAACAAACAAAGTAAAATCTTATTTTAGTCAAGAAATTACTTAGGTAACATCTATTAGGCAAACTAAAACCGAACTCATACTTAAACCCGTTACAAATCGCTTGTCGTATCTAGTTATTGCCGATCCGTGTATGTAAACTCATTCACTGCACATCACTAGTACCGAATTTCATCGACGTAGTATGGTATTGTTAAAATAATACAAAACTACCCACCTCATAAAATATTGAAAGAACACATAATTTTATGGTTTATTTAATACGCTGCTCGCAAACTACAATTGTTTTAAGCATTTCGTTTTTATTGTTTTACTAGTTAACCCGCCCGCAGCTTCACACGCTTGGAATTTCCCGTTCCCGTGGGAACTTCGTGATAAAAACTACATAAAACTCTCTTGTCAAAATGACGCGCCTCTTCATGTAAATGACTTCACGTCAATGAACGACGATTAAGAAATGGGGGGTGGGGGTAGGAAGGTGACAAATACTTAACAACCTGTTCTCATACCTACTAATTAAACTAAAAAAAAACGACGGACGAACGAAAGAGGAGTGCGACCACTAAAATCGTGACTCGAGATTTTTATATTATATATTCGAAGATCAGAAGTTAAGTGTATGTAAATTGTTTTAAACACTAAAGTTTTTACCATAATGCTAAGCGCTTCCTGTGTTTTTTGTCTAACCTATCTTGTCCTACTTCTGTGCAAAGGTCTCCTCTAAGTCCTTTCAACCATCCTTATCCGACGATATTTCCTACCATCCTCTTTCCAAGGTTTCAAGATTGTCTCGCCAACGCCTTCTTGTGAATTAGGTGTTTTCAGGGTTCCGTACCCAAAGGGTAAAACTGGACCCTATTACTAAGACTCCGCTGTCTGTCTGTCACCAGGCTTTATCTCATGAACCGTGATAGTTAGACAGTTGAAATTTTCACAGATGATGTAGGTATTTCTGTTGCCGCTATAACAACAAATACTAAAAACAGAATAAAATAAATATTTAAGGGGGCTCCCATACAACAACGTAATTTTTTTTGCTCGTTTTTCTCGACATTGATAACGACAACAGGTAGGCGCTTGAAATATTCACAGAATATTTAGTTATATATTCACTTTAAAAATAAATAACTATATTAAAATAAAACAAATATTTAAGGGGGGCTCCCGTACAACAAACCGATTTTTTTGCCGTTTTTATAGATGGTACGGAACTCTTCGTGCGCGAGTCCGACTCGCACTTGGCCGGTTTTATTAATAGTACTGATTCATAAATGGTTGTAATGTGAAATTAAATATATCTTCATTTAGAATATTAAGTTTTCTACTGAATTAAACTGAAAAACCAAACCAAAGTCGTGAAAAAGCTAACATTTTGGATTAAAACAGTGCCGTTATTTGACTAATATCAATTTTTTTTTTTTATTTTATAACTTATCTATACTTATTTATATCCAGCTGACCCGGCGAACTTCGTACCGCATAACAGTCAATGAATGTCGTGGTACAGATTAGCTGAACTTCATTTATGATTTTATGAAAGTAATACAATGAATACAAAATAAATATTAAGTTCACTACTTTATTAAGATAATAATATATATATATTTTTATTTTTAGAAACAATTTTTTTTTTTTTGTTTCAATCGGAGATCCCAGTTCGGGGCGAACCACTAGTATATATAGAAGAAAGAAAAAAAGAAG
Source organism: Philereme transversata (assembly GCA_963924445.1). Lineage (NCBI taxonomy): Eukaryota > Metazoa > Arthropoda > Insecta > Lepidoptera > Geometridae > Philereme > Philereme transversata. The sequence goes on along the minus strand of OZ004337.1, from coordinate 8,551,303 downwards.
ACTTTTATTCACATAAACTGTACACAAGAAGTATACTTTTACAATAATAACTTTTATAAAAATACTTTTTATTTATAATAAAAAGATTTGATTTGATTGATTTGATTTGATACTGAGCACTTAACTGAGCACTTAAAGGAAGATAAAACACACAATAAAAACACATACACACAGGAAGAAAATAATACATATTATATTACGGCAAGAGATATAGATTATAGATAGATTATCATACATTATATCAATAGACATCAATAGACGACACTCAATCGGTTCTTAGCGCAGAGGCTAACAAAGTAATTGTAATAAAATTCCAATGAAAAGATATTGCAACGATTCGATTAGTGAGTATTTAAAAGTTTTATGACGGCAATAGCAGCAATACTGCCAGACGGGCATTATTGAGTCGAGTCACTTCAACTACTGAAGTTTCATTGTTGTTCTTTACTCTAGAAATCCTATGATAGCTTTTTAACCAATGCTTTTAGCAAAATATTACGCTTTTATTTTAATTATCCTAACCATATTAATTGATCGAGCGAAGCGAGATCTCCAAATCAACTCGGGCAAGATTGGCGTTGTATGTATGTTTATTTATCCGAGGATAACTTTCGATGCGTTGATCCGATCATCGTCAAATTTGATACATAGGTAGATAGTGATGTCACAATTTTGGTGTGACTAAATGAACTAAAAATGTTTAAATATTGGGATTCAAAAGGGGTAAAAAAAACGAAAATGGACTATTAGGTCAAATGGGATGTCAAATGAAAGGTGTTAATTAGTACATTTAGACTACGTTTCCATTTTTAGTAAAGTTCATATATATTTTGAGTTATTAGGCATAATAAGAACTGAACTTTGACAAAATTCACAGGGTACACCAATGCTGCTAAATAAAAATATTGCTGTAATTTGGTATGCGTGTGGCTTAAGTGACACAAATATAGGAAAGTCTGAAATCCAGAATAACTGCAATTTGTACCCCACAAAAGGTGTACTCACATAACATGAACTCCCGTTACCTATAATTTGAATAAAACTGTAGGTTAAGTTATGTGGTTATTTATTTCATGGAACTATTTTGATAGTCAAAGATTACAAATAATATTTTTTTGTTTTAATCGCAGACTCGCGAGATCTCTGTTCGGGGTGAACCACTAGTATCATAAATTCGGAAATAGCTCTGTATCTCTCCCTGTCTGTCTGTTCGTTTTCACCACTAAACGGCTGTACCGATTACGACAAAATTTTATATACAGATTATGCCCGGGATGGAAGACATAGGCTAATTTTCACCCTTCGCAGAAGAAGGATAATATTGACAAACCATGATTAAGAAGCGCGGGCGATCGCTGTTTCTAATATAGCATTGGGAATTCATAATTTGAATTGCGGTCTTAAAAAACTAAGGCCAATCTAAATATTACGCAGATGATTCCTAAGCAAAAGACAAGTGTTATAACTAGTATTAAATCCAATACTTACTACTACTCTGTTTCCAATAACCTTGACGTAACCTTGGGATACATCGATTCACTTTTTCCATCAAGTTTGAAACTTCTGAACTGTACAAAACACTGTCTAAATAAACGATCCTATTCCTCCTTTTTTACTTTGGAATTTTTTAGATGAAAAATTTGTAAATATTTGTATTCACTCTCAGGAAATTGATCAACGTATTGTTAGGGTAATTATAATAATATAATATTATGTATGAATATCTATGTTATTCGGTGTTAAAAATAAGCATTTAACGTTATTCAATTTGTGTCATGACTTCCAACCTGATCCGATTCGATATTGTTTATCGCGAGTTATTTAATACAAATAAATTTATATAATGTTTTGAGGAGCCTAAACTTATTTTTAGAATTAATAATGATATTTGTGGAGGTGAACGTATTTTATGTTGAAGATTGTTTTTTTTTTGGACGCGAATGGAAGTCCTGAATAGATTAAGATGGAAAAAACGGGTTTTTCACGTGTAAATAAGTCTATGTGAAACGTAAAACTTACAAATAAATTGGTGAAAGGCTCAAATGTGTTTGGATTTTGGCATGTGCCAACAGTATGATTGAGAATGCGCTGGCATTGCTACGCAGATTTTAGGATTCCGTATCTTCTTCTCTCGTGTCGATGTCTCAAGACTATAGCCATTTTGACCAGTACGTCGCATGTTCATGGCAGCGTGGGAGCAGGTCATGAGTTGCCCCATCGTGTAGGTGGTAGGGCAGGATGGGCATGCAAGGACATGTGACATTGTTTGGAGATGGGCGCCACATTGGTATTGCGTGGCCGGTTTGTCTATAATACCCCATTTACTAAGATAACACCTGCAGCGGCCGACTTGGATACGCAGTCTGTTGAGGGTCCTCCACACAGGCCAAGGTAGGTGTTGACCAGTGGGTAGGCGGGGGGGGGGGGAGGAGGAGGAGGGGGGGGGGGTTATTTAGGATTCCGCTGTTAAACTACAAACACTTATATGTAGTTTCGCCATGCCCGTCCGTCTCGTCGTGTCTCGTATACCATTATTGCTGTAAAGCTTAAATTAAGCTTGATGATACGTTTTAAGTAACAGTTTTTTAGGGTATCTCCCCTTTATGTAAGTTGGGGATGATTTTTTTACTCACGCATTGCATCGTGTGGGCTATCGTTGAATAAGTCTTTAAAAATTATAAGATTTAATTATTAATTAATAACTTAATTACTAATTTAATTTAATTACTTTTTCGATAAAAGTCCGTCTATTAAACTAATATGATAAATGTAAAAGTTTTGATGTTTGTTTGTTACTCAATCACGTCGAAACGGCTGAACCGATTTCAATGAAATTTGGTATGTACGTAAAATATAACCTGGATTACCACATAGACTACTTTTTATCGCATAAATCAGTTCCCATGTGATAAAAATGGGGTGTCAAATTGTAAAAGCGAGTTTAGGTTTATTTCTAGTTTACCTACACATTTAGTCGTGTAACGCGTACGAAGTCGCGGGCAACAGCTATTCAAACATAAAGTGGCCATTTTTGTAATAGTCGTAAGTGTGTGTGTGCGTGCGAGCAAAACCGCTATTACCTACTTAAAAAGTATCCTTGGTAGCATAATCGGTAGTTGTAAGAAGACTTATCGAAGCAGAGTAGCAGAGTAGGCTCTACTTGGCTACGACCATTTTAGTTGACTATCTTTAGTAAATCAACTGCAAAATGTACGTGTACTGTCTACGGAACCCTTCACTGTGCGTGGTCCGGCATGCGCTTAACCAATTATTTTAACTTATGCAGGGCTAACGTTTTCATTTGTTTTTGATACTCTGCTGTATTGTTCCTAATCAATAATTGTAATTTTGAATTAAATTTGAATTAGTAACAGGCTAAAACGTTTATAAATCGAAATATTCTTCACAGAACTAAATATATATATGTACATATTGTATATATATGTATATATATATATATTGTATAGTTTATTAGTAAGTATAGGTAGTTTATGTAGGTTTATGAACATTGATACACCACCGTCTTTTTGATTTTGTTTTGTCCTGTCCATCCAAAGGTTGTCTGGAAGATATCGCTTTTAGCGATAAGACCGCCTATTGTACTTACCTTTATTTTTGTGTATTTCTTTATATTTTTAATTTTGTTGGTGTGCAATAAAGGGTATTCTATTCTGTTCTATTCATCAAAGTCGTAGACACATTTTACGGGGTGATTTTTTCCCGTTTTCGCAATACGGCTTCGCAATCTTTGGTTTTGATCAACACGTCCTCGCTCGGTAATATAATTACAGTTAACAGCAGTGCGGTGACGTTATCGCGTGAATAAATTAGAGCGATTTACATTTACGGCCGAGCCGAGACATAGGCTGCTATTATAGTGAATGATGCGGGGTTAGGTGCGGGCCAGATCATCAGCTAAACAATGAGGGTTTATCATTTACGTATTTAAAAAAAACTAGTTCGAATAAGCGTAAAGAGGGCGTTGTCTGGAGGTACGCTAAAAAAATAAGGTTTAGATACCAAAATCTGAAAGACACAACATCAAAGTAACAAAATGAACCCCTGACTGAGTATGAACCTAAAAAGACTTATAAACCTAAACCGCTAAATCATGTTCGCGTGAAATCAAATTAAAGTCGTTCATTACACGTTCACTCATTAGATCCGTCATGCCTCTCATAAATTAAATTCCCATATTCCGGCAAAACCTCTGCAAATTGGTCTTAATTCACTCGAAACGTATACCCTTAATTGTAAGCATATAAGCGATATCACTTTAATTCAGTACCGTGCCGCAGCGTAAAACAGTGGCCGCTGATTAAGTCATGAAAAAGCTATAAAAGGTAACGGCTCAATGTCCGCCAAGCCAATCTGTAATAATTACATTCCTACCTACACGTTTAGTCACGCAATGTGTAGTAAATAGCGTTTCCGGTACTGTAACGTTTCTTGGATAAGACAATTTGCACTCATTGCGATCCCCACGTAAGCCGATGAAGTAGTATTTTATTTTTATACTATTGTAACGGCAAATAATTGTTTGAAAAGACGGTTACAACTTCGTAAGTCGTACAAAAACGTACATGTCGATTGTTGAAATAGCCAATATGCCACGACGATAATGTCCACAGCAAGGGCTCATCCATATATTGTGATTTGTATTACTCATTTATATTCTGCTTCGTGGTTGAGCGGGCGAATAGTCGTCTGAGACGGAGGAGGTTGTGGGTTCAATTCTCGTCGCGGAACAAATGTTTGCATTATCTACAGATATTTGTTCAGAGTCTGCGTGTTTTTCTATCACACTAATATTATAAATGTGAAAGTTTGGATGTTTCTTTATTTATTTATTTGTTTGTTTGTTACACAATCACGTCGTAACGGCTGAACTGATTTCGATTAAATTTGGTATATACGTTGATTAAAACCTGGATTACCACATAGGCTACCTTTTATCCCATAAATCAGTTCCAATGGGATAAAAACGGGGTGTCATTTCAAGATGCAACAGCGAGCTTAGCTTTATTTATAGGCTATCTACACATTTAGTAGTGTAATGCATACGAAGATGCGGGCAACAGCTAGTATATTCTAAATTAATAAAAATATTAAAAAGAACTATCAGATAACTGGCTCTCATACTACAAGCTCTGCTTAGGGTGATTCCAGTTTGACTATCTTATATTTTAATTTATTTTACACGCCTTATCCGTTTATTTTTGAAATCCTGACCGCTACGCAATTTCTTATTAGTTTGTATACGAAAAGCCTACAAACAGCATCCCAGCTTTATACATTTTAGCTGTGGTTTGGGGACGTGGTAGAACGCCTAGTAAGGGTACATCAAACATAATAATTTCTTGAATATACCCAGTAATATTCTAAGCAGAACGCCCCATAATCAACAAAGTCTCTGACTATAATTTATTTTGGTGGGTCATTCACTCGGTAGGATAGATTTAGTTTGTTTAAAGTCTTGGTGACAATCTTTTGTGAAATGTGAAACAGACATGAAATTTTAATGGACAGGGTGATCCGAATATCACGACCAATGTTATTATTCTAATAAGAAAATAATCTTTAGTTTAAGTTATGATAAAGTTTATGTATGAAACATAACTGGCTTTCTGTTTCAATAAAATAAACATTACAATAGATGATTAGATTTTCTTTCAACCCTAAGCTCTACATAAAAAAGGAATTCGTTTCTTATGCGACCGAATGAAGAATTTTTTTGTAATATATTTTTGTTATTTTTGTGAAAACTATATGTGGGTATTATTTAAAATTGTGTTTGTCGTTAGTTCTGAGCTGCATTTTATCTTTCCTGTAACGAATTCTCTTGTACCCACTTCTTCTTTGTTCTTGTTGTTTCTTTCCTAAATCTATCCTAACTTGAACTAGATCAGGCGTTAAAATGACACGTGACGTTTCATACGAGCCAGAACGGCCATCTTTACCATCCCATGCTTTGCGGCCTGCATCCATCGGCTCCCAGCAACCTTTATTAGGTCGTCTTTCAATCTAGTGGGGACCTCCTTATTTCAATTTAGCCATTAGCGGGTTACGCATTAATCTAGCTTATTACATACCTCAAGTTCAAGATCGTTAATGTTCGACAATTCGATTTACAAGCGAGATATAAGACGGGTCATTAGTGCCAGATTGCCAAAGCTTCAAGCTCACAATACAACATGACAAATTGTTTTACATTCGCATTACAATGTGTCTTCATTTAATAGTTAATTACATTGATCTTTATAGAGTGAAAATATTGACGATTACAATGTCAATTCATTTTGTAAGCAAAAATTGCTATATTTTAAAGAGAAATGTATTTTTACGATCATCTTAATATCAACTAGTCACTTCTGCTAACCCTTTATTATTCTCTAACAATCTCAGTTAGTCTAGGTACTTGTTTTAAGCATATATCATAATTATGGCGTCTATGAAAGCTAAAATAGTAATTTTATATTATTTTACCTGCGGCCATTCGTCTAAATTGTAACATAAAATAAAAACAAGGTTATGCAAAATCTTCTGTGAATATTTGAAATTGTCTCGAGGTCTGCCAGGCTGTAAATTATTTGATAGACTCAAACGTCAGCAAAAGTCCGTTGGAAAATCGAAATTCAATTCAGAAAGAGTTCGAGCCGTGCACGTGCATCGACTGAAATATTCGATGTTAAAGTTGTTGGCCCCAGACTAATGTCTCTGACCTTTACTGAAACAAAAGCATTCAGGTATTTATCGGGTTTTAGAACTATCAACACTGCACGGATAAATCAGAGTTTTATGATGTAGCTCTATCAATATCTCGCTTGATATTCATTTATTAGATACTAAATAATCGTGTTCACAAGCCATTCGCGATAATAAAGACGTGTTATAAACGCCAGCAGATCCTGTGAAACTCGGTTTGACACGACCAATATCTGGGTGAAACAATCTCATTTTTTCGCCCACAGTCCTCAAGCTACAACATATTAGATTCATTATTGGAGGATATCGATGAAAATCTCGAGCATCCAATCTCGCGGGATCGTTGCCGGCACGCGTATTCTTGTAATTTCTGAGGAATAATTTTATTTATTAGAGTATGCCCTCGGTGGAGCGCCGAGAACACCCCATTTGCCGCTTCATTGACTTACAACGGCACTCCATAACACTTCGCACATATTTCTGTAGCCTCTCTTGCAGATCCCTCTCACCTTATTATATTGCGGATGACGTTTAATAAAACGGTATGGGTATCTCGCAAACGACTCGTCGATAACAGTAGCTCTACACCGCAAACCTATCAAAGGGGTTCGTTTTGAATATACTTACTTTGTATTTTCGCGAAGCAAGCTTTGGAGCTCTGTGTTTACCAACTTCGCTGAAAAATAGGAGGAGTGGAACAGATTTTTAAACGGATTATTTAGTAGTCGATTAATTTTAAGCTCATTTTATTAGCTCTTTCATTACACATTGTACACTTTGTTATAAATTGGTTTAACGTGATTAGTTAATCATTATCCTAAATGTTGATCCTAACCCATTGACAAATTGCAGTATAATTCGATTTGCCGCACAATTAGTTTTAGGTTGCGCCATTACCGTATTTGGAACAAACAAATATTTAAATTGAACAATGTTTGTTGCTCAATATTGACAAACTTACCTACTTACTAATTATTAACTGTGACATGGAATCCCAAACCTAATAGAAGTGAAACTTCTTCAGTAACTTAAAAAATATGATTAATTTCTGTTATATTTGAAATATTTGATTTATAAGATATAAATAACATATTGCCCGACTGCTAAAGAAAGACTGTTTGTTTCTGAAATAGTCCCAAAACTCGGTTTTATCGCTGCTTTTATATTTTTGACGCATAAGGCCAAATTTACTAAAACTAAAAATTGCTCTGTACCTATTAAACATTATTTGCAGAAGTTGCGTTTCTATATACTATTTCTTAATGTATACCTAGTAATTGTTGATTATTCTGTTTATTTCCCGATCAATGAATACCTATACATCAATTACTATGGTTGCTCTGTACTGCAGTTTATTTTGTAGAAATAATAAACTATTGTGAACTAACCGTGCCTGTCGTAACTCTGTGTATCAGATTCTTTGTTACGAATTCATGGCTGCTCCTCAAGTCATATGAACAACGAAAAAAACATGTTCATAACACCGTTATACCATTACCTAAGGCACGTGATCAATCCCATTCTTTATTAGAACAAAAACTCTATTTTACCGTATTTTTAGAAGCATAAATTTAACATGCCGTGTTAGTAGGTGGTCAAATCTTGCAACTGAATTTTATACCAGTTATCGCCCGACAGCTGAAATTTAGAATACATATTAAGGAACCTCGATGCAATGCAATAGTAATGGTAATAATTCTTATAAATACGGGATTTATCACGTACCGTCTCATCGGTGTTTCGACCAACAATGTTTCGGTTCAATTCGTGAACCTTCATCATGTCAGGGTCATATCATACATATATCTTAACATATGTATATAATCAGGGTGACGAATAACATCTCGCACTGAGTGCGAGGCGAGACGTTATTCGCAGCGGATCGCACTCACCCTGATGAAGATTCACGAATTGAATCGAAACATTGTCGGTTGAAACACCGATAAGACATTACGTGATAAATCCCGTATTTATAATAATAGATAGATAGATAGATAGATAATTTCTTTATTGCACACCATTTAAATACAAACATTTATAAGAAAATACACTTAAATAATAGGTACAATGGGCGGCCTTATCGCTAAAAGCTATCTCTTCCAGGCAACCTTTGGATGGACAGGATCTATGTGAACAAAATAAAGACGGCGGCGTAAATCCGATATAGTACACGTATATTTATTAAAAATATAGATAATATAAAATAAAATGCGTAATTATAATGTATAATATAATCATAAAATTACATAAATATTAATATTATAATACATAAAATATATATTGTCATACTTACATATATAAATTATAAAAATGTAATAATTAATAAGTGGCCTAGTGAGCGATGGATGACAAATAGTGTTGTCTGACCAAGTTTTTAAAGATAGGGAGAGATTTAGCGTGACGAATTGAGACAGGTAGGGCATTCCAGAGCCTGGTAGCCTGCAAAGTAAAAGAGGAACTATAAAATACTGAGGTATGATGGGGAGTTTTTAATTGAAGGGTTTCAGAGGAACGTAAGGGTCGAGAGTTGGAAAGGTGAAGAAAGTCAAAGCGTTCTTTGAGGTAGGACGGAGTAGAAGGGATGAAAAGGATGCTGTAAGTGTAAAGAAGGGAAAGGATGTGCGCATTCCGGCGAAGGCGGATAGGTAACCACTTAAGTCTGTGGCGATACTCTGAAATGTGATCGTACTTGCGCAAGCCAAATATGAATCTAATAGAGAAATTCTGGATAATAATAATAATAATGATTGAAATAAATCAAAAGTTTCTAAGTAAAATAATGGTAATATCGAGAGAGTAATATGGTCATAATAGTAATATGGTCTCATGATGCAGACAGATGCTAAACAACGGAACTTTTAAATGGGTAGGCGACTAGTGTTTGGGTTAATTTAAATCTGCTTGCGGTACCGATTATGAATTTTATAAAAACTTCCTTTGAAGAAGTTATTTGCAACAAAAAACTGATTTTGAACAGTTGTTCCTTAAACCAATAATTGTTTTCTTACTGTTCAGCATTTCCCTCCATAATTAATTAACTAAAATGGGCTTATTCTAAAAATTTTTTCACGTCTTATGGTAAAGTTTCATTTTAATTTTCATTACAAAGCTACTGCAAAATGAGATATTCATTTTTATTCCTCACAATTGTTTCGGTATAATTTCATCATTATCTCTCTCGGCAGGTTTGTGAATAAAATGATTAAATTGCTACAATTTTTAGCCCTTTCTTTTGAGAATAATAAGTGTACGGTGGTATGCGTTCTAAATCGGCTTGGCATATTGTTGAAATGGTAAGCACTTCTAATTTTATTATAATTTTTTTTTACAATTTTTTTTCAGTAACGAGAAATTTAAATATTAAATCATATGTTTTGACACCATGTTTTAGATCCTATCTAAATGAATCCTACCACCTAGTTAAAGTATTAGACATATTATTTCATAAATATTTATTCAGTACATGATACAACAATAAGCATACTATAACTAAATTAAGCATGCTAAAATAATAAATAAAATTAATGTAAAGTAAGATTTATTCATATATAATGTAGAGTAGGTAATAATGTCAAATGTAGATGAGGTCAGATATAATTAAGGATGCACATAGGTGTTATGGGGTAATGTAGAAGTGCATACATGTTAGGTGTAAATGAGGAGGGGGGGTGTGGGGGGGGGGGTGTTACGGTATACTCATGTGAAGTGTATGTAAGGAGGAGGTGAACATCTTATATTATATTTGTATACATCTTTAGTATATATTTTTTATTCCTGGAGTCAAGTACATACTGCTTTATGTAGGTGCAATTAATAACCTCTTAGTATCATTGAAAATATGACGTCTGTGAATTTCGCAATAAGCTCAAGTGGCTACCCATTCGCTTCCGCAGGAATACTCATATTCTCTTTCTCTTGTACAGTATCATGTCTAACCCTTCTAGTTCTTCTTATCTCAGAGAGCGCTTTGAGTATCTCCATCACTCAAATCCTCGAGCCTTGCGCTCCTCTAAGACCTTGCAACTTAAAACTCCTGTACACTCTTCTAACTTTTATCATAACTCCTTCACTGTACAAGCTATCCGTGTATGGAAATCTCTTCCTCCACACATTGGAACGGCCAAATCCCTTCCCATCTTTAAAACAGTTGTAATTAAACATCTGTCTGCACTGCAATGCTGATTTCTCATTTTCTCATCTATCGTTACGTTATCGCTACTCTTGGTTTTATTTCACCCTTCTATTATGCACCTATATGTACCTAATTATTGTATTTTATTTAATATACCTTTTTTACTAATAGTATGGAATATTTATGTACTATACTATATTAATATGTATGTACCTAATCCATTGATGAATACTTATATATATATATATTGATTGATTGATTGATTGAAAATACTTTATTGCACTTATAAAACTAGTACAAAGGCGAACTTAATGCTAAAGAGCATTCTAATTAATATATGTATATATTATTATTTTTTTGTTTATGTAAGTACACTATTTAATCAATATTTAATTATTTTTATTAAAAGCTACCGTCCTATAGCGTTCTCGTGAAATCCAGTCCATCGAAAAGTTGTCTGGAAGAGATCGCTTTTAGCGATAAGATCACCACTTGTATTTCTGCGTGTATTGTTTGTTTTTTATATTAAGTGTGATTTACAATAAAGTAAAGCGTTTTCTATTATATTCTATTCTATCATTGTAATTCTGAGAGATAAGCCAGGTTATAGAAAGCTTTCTACATTTACCTTCATTAGTTACTTCAAGTTTTCTTAAAAGATACCACTATTATCAGTTATTAGTGTTACGCTTGCATGCCTTTTTTAAAGTTTTTTTTTAAGTCCATCTATACAATAAAGGCTAAATAAGTTTTCTGTGCACGTACCCACCACTATAATCAATTATTTCTATCTTCAAAGCTTTGCTGGAAGGAAACTCTTATCAGGGCTAAGCTTGCCTTTATAAATGCCCATTTTGTAGGCTTTTTTGTCTGTAATTTAGATAAATTACATAAGGGGCAACAGGGAATTATCTAATCTAAGTCAATCAAAACGTCCAGTCACATAAAGGTACATTTAAAAATGATTTTGTCATTTAATATTTCCAGGATTACCTCATTACCAAGTAATTTCAGGGATTAAAGTTGATCACGATTTAGGCTCGTTTATATCAGTGTAAGCAGTCGGCTGACGGATTTTGATTTAACATTTTAATTTAGCAAGCGGTGACGACGAGTTGTTCCCTCGGGAGCCGGGACCCTTTGCACAGAACGGTTAACAGTGGACTTTTCTCTAAGTCTCTCTCACTCTGACCCTGCGGGCACATAATTGGACTATGACGATAAACCTAACAAACTAGTGCCATCTAGTCGCAGATGGAGTAGTTTATTCTGTTTACTTGGATTATTTAATTTGACCCCAAGGAAAACTATTCCTGTTGGACCAACCAGTTAGACTATCCAATTTGATCACGATCAGAAGAACGTGAACCTTCGCTGAATCCCGATAATGTGACCGTAGGGTGAGAACGTGAGTATACCAGGAATGGCGCCAACTACAATGTAACTTCGACAAGTGCATTTTTATAACTACTGAGGTTAGCTGTTGTTCGGTAGTTCGGGAACGTTCGCATGGGTTCATATTTATTGTCAGTTTTCTTGTCAGAGTGAGATTTCGAGACTTCTTCGACACGAAAACTGATACCGTTTCAATTTTAGATTTCAATATTCAATTTATTTATTTGAACAAAACACGTTTTCCGTTGAAGTTCCGTAGAGTCTGCTCTCGTGTCATCAAATCGAGACTAATGTAGTGTACGACACTTATCTGGGCGAGTGACGACGTCGCTAGTGTAAAAGTATTGAATGCCAATGTCCAAGTTTTGTACTTTTGTTAAATAAAAATCCACAGGGCAATTAACAGGCCAGGTTAATTGGTAGTACTGTATCCACCTCAATGAGATTTAGTTAATGATGGAAATGAGACTTAAAGAGATGAAAGTCATAAAGCTGTAGGTACAACCAAAAAAAGTTGTGTAAAAAGTCAGAGCGTTAGTAATTTTTATTCTATTTGACATAATAGGAACAGATGATAAAAATTCTAAATTAATTTCTAACATGTTGTTCAGTCTTTCAAATCTGAAGGGAAAGTAATAAAGCTCATTTTACTCTGCAAGTTGATTTGAAGTGACACTCAACTACCCTTGGCTTTAAATATAATCCGATGTATTAAATAATTATTTTGTTTGTTTGTGAAATTCATTTACTGTGCTTTCATTCTGATCTCAGAGCTCGATGCAGTGCAGTCAATTATTAATTAGGTAAGTACCTGCCTATTTTTGGGATATTATCACGAATATCTTCACAGTAAATTTCCACATATACCAAATTTCACGATGGTCGGATAAACGCTTCGAAAGTTATCCTCGGACAAATAAAAATACATACATACATACATACAACGCCGATTTACCCATTTGGAGATCTCGCTTCGCTCGATCAATTACATAAAAGAACCCAAATGCAAAATATTGTTACAAGCTGAGGGTTCGGGATAAAATAATGGGAATCGATTCAACCAAAATAACACTTTTATTCAACACTAAACGATGAATACACGAACTTGGTCTCACGTAATCACAACACACTAATTCACACCACAGTTGCACCACTTAAAGTCTCCGAAATGTTCACACGTATAGCTGAATCCAGACTGACTCGGGAGCCACTACTGTTCACGCGAGACCCTTCCCACGTCAGTCCTCCAGGGCCTCGCTGAGACTCACTCACTAACTGAGACTGACTGAGACTCGAGACTGACTCGGACTAACTGTCCGGCCATCTCTCCGGCCTATTTATATCCACACATTTCGATTGTTCGAGAAGGATCTCGATCGTTCCAGGAAAAGGGTCGGTCCCTCGACACAATGGCCACTCCATTGTGCGCAACCGCAGACAATAACAACAATAACGCAGCAAGACAAAAGCGTTCGAGAAGTTACGATTATTACTCATTGTTTAAAAGCCTCGGCGTAACACTGCCCCCTCCTAAAACATGCTCGTCCCGAGCATTCTTAGCCTCATATCGCGGCAGCCGATCAACACGAACAATTTCAGGCGCACCTCGCGCTGAAGATGTAGCAACTAGAGGAGCCACATTGCCGTCTCCAGTACTTCAGGACACCCAGAGTCCCTTTCTCATCAGCGATCCCAATTCCAGCCTCCAAAACACGGCTCTCATGATTTCTATCTGTTCTTTCACTTCCTGGAATTACTTTCCAGATAAACCGAACGATTCCCTCATCAGTCGAGCCCAATTCCAGCCTCCAAAACACGGCTCTCTTGATTTCTATCTGTTCTTTCACTTCCTGGAATTCCTTTCCAGATGAACCGAACGATTCCCTCATCAGTCGAGCACGCTCTTATGGCCAACGTCGCTGATCTTCCTGTTGACGACGCTGCTCTTCTTTATCCTGATGTCGCTGTTCCTCTTGCAACCGAGTCTGCTCTACCTGTTCATGTCGCTGTTCCTTCTGCAACCGAGCCTGCTCTTCCTGTTGACGACGCTTCTCTTCTTAATGCTGACGGCGTTGTTCCTCCTGCAACCGAGCCGGCTCTTCCTGTTGACGACGCTTCTCTTCTTTATGCTGACGGCGTTCCTCCTCCTGCAACCGAGCCTGCTCTTCTTGCTGACGACGCTGCTCTTCTTTATCCCGACGACGCTGTTCTTCTTGACGACAAAGCATTGCCATAATAGCAGCAATATCGCCTGTCACAGGAGCTTGCCCCACGGATGATGATGATGATGCTCCAAATGATTCGGCGGCGGCTAATTCCATCTCCATCGCCTGACGACTCTGCCGAGCTTCTTGAACCGGAGACTCCCCAAACCGCCTTTCATCCATTTCCTGTTGTCGTTGACCTCTCGTCCTTACACCGTCCACGTTATCCTTTGGCAGAACCGGCATTATTTTATCCCACTTCTGACACCAAATTGTTACGAGCTGAGGGTTCGGGATAAAATAATGGGAATCGATTCAACCAAAATAACACTTTTATTCAACACTAAACGATGAATACACGAACTTGGTCTCACGTAATCACAACACACTAATTCACACCACAGTTGCACCACTTAAAGTCTCCGAAATGTTCACACGTATAGCTGAATCCAGACTGACTCGGGAGCCACTACTGTTCACGCGAGACCCTTCCCACGTCAGTCCTCCAGGGCCTCGCTGAGACTCACTCACTAACTGAGACTGACTGAGACTCGAGACTGACTCGGACTAACTGTCCGGCCATCTCTCCGGCCTATTTATATCCACACATTTCGATTGTTCGAGAAGGATCTCGATCGTTCCAGGAAAAGGGTCGGTCCCTCGACACAATGGCCACTCCATTGTGCGCAACCGCAGACAATAACAACAATAACGCAGCAAGACAAAAGCGTTCGAGAAGTTACGATTATTACTCATTGTTTAAAAGCCTCGGCGTAACAATATCAACATTAACATATTATTTATATATATATATATACATATGTATATTATATATGTATTATATTATGTATATTGGTATATAGGTAGGTAGTGATGGCACAATTTTGGTGTGACTCAATGAGCTAAAAATGTTGGGGGGTTGTTGAGCTATTGGGGTCAAAAGAGACGTCAAATGAAAGTTGTTTATTAGTACATAATGACCCCGTTTTTATTTTTAATAAAAAATTTGTAATTTTTGAGTTATTAGCCATGATAAAAAATAAACTTTATCAAAATTCACAGGGACCTAACAAAGCTGTAATTTGGTACGCGTGTAGCTTAAGTATCACAAATTTAGACAAAAGTCTGAAATCCAGAATAACTGAAATTTGTACCCCAAAAATGAGTAACCAATTAACATGAACCCCCGTTACCTGTAATTTGAATAAAACTGTAGGTCATGTACGTTGGTTATTTATTTCGTGGCACTATTTTGATAGCCAAATATTACAAATAATATTTTTTTTGATGTTTGGTAGACTCGCGACATCTAGGTTCGGGGCGAACCAATAGTTATAATGTGAATTCTTTTTTCATTTCTTTTGTAATCCGATAGGTATACGTTAGGAAACGTCTTGACAATCTAGCTAGATCAAGACTCATCTTATATGGTAAAATGTTTACTAATGTCGTATAGAAAAACTTGAGTGAATTGCAAAACAAAGTCACGCACGACTTAATGTATGCTTAGCCGAGTTAGTTTCAGCTTTCCGATAGGGTGAGGCAACTCAAGGCTCGGTGACGTCACGCATCCACCCCCGTCTACGAGCGCCGTCGCCGCCCGACTTCATTTGTTTTCTGGTGTCACTTCTTATCTCTTCTCGCAATTATTACAATTTGTCGGCTCCTCCCCTTATCTTAGCGACTTCGCTACTTCAGCATAAAGGCGACCGACTTCAGCAGATTCTCAAGATCATACCGAGGAATCCTTTTTTTAACTAATTTTTGCGGTTGAATTTTTGTTGGAAAGTTTGAATAATGACGGTGCCGTAAATCGCAGAGGTGGTCACGAACCGTCGCCGACAGCCGCGCTGTTTGTTGTTTTGTTAACTTCACTTTTTCATCGCACGGTCGACCGACTGACGGTTCTTCGTTGATAGGGCCATTTCACCCAAGTACACTTTTTATAATCCGCCCTAGATCAGCTTCAACTGAAGCAGGAAGTCCTTTCAATCAGCCGTAAGGAAACGGAAAAACTTTTGCAGCAATGTAGTTACAGATTTGTCATTGATTGTGTTTTGTTTCGATAGTTTATTGTTAGAGCGTAAATAATTCATTGCAACATTTTAGTTGGATTGATCAATTTGCAAAGTGTTTAGTCTCATTTGCCTGTTGTGCAAAGGGATGACGATTCAAGCTAATTCCGTGCAGCTATGTATGAGTTAACAGTTCTGCTGGTCGTTAGTGCGTCAATTGTCGCTTGAATGTGCCGTCTCGTATTTTTATCGCTTCTTTGACGTAGGGGAGAGTCGCGTGCGCTCGTTGTCGCGACAAAATAATCAATTTTAGATACAAATAAAAAAGGTCGGACGCGCCACGCAGAATATTAACGGCGCACAATATGAACGTAGGTATCCGGAATCCGCGTCAAAAGTGCCAAAACGATGTTATTCTTTTCCGCGCGGAGGTAATAAGCGAGGTCCCAGCCGTGCCGCGGATATCAAATCCAGAAATGTTTATGGTACGCGGTAATGGGAAGGCTTCGTATCCGATCCGGGTTCACAGATGAAAGGATCCACTCGTAATTAGAATCCTTAAGGCCTTTTGTAATAACGTAATTGTTTCCCGTTGTCGCCTCGGAGCGCTGTTATCTCTGTGAATGGAGCGACTTGAATACAAAGAGGAAACTGCAACCGTGGCGCTGTCATGGTTTTTTTTGCGGCGTATTTTAATGGGAGTAGTCTAGATCTAGTATCGGGAAGCGGTGGGAGGCGTGACGACAGTCACGCACGTGCCTCTTAGTGATTGAGAGGAGTCAGTTGCATCGCTCGGAAGTCGCGTTGGTAGAATGCTTTCGTCGACCTGTGCCCTGAATCACTCGCCAAACATCGCCGCTTCTAATTGCATGCGTAATTCACTAATGCATCACATCAACGACTACCGCCTCGCTTCAAAAAGAGGGCTGAGAAACTATAGTGTCTTTATTACATTAGAGATTTATGACAATGCTGGCATGTGGAATTATGACTGTTTTCAATAGATAATTAATATAATAGATAATGATAGTAAATAAGATAATTAATAAGGCCTCAGTAGGTATAGGCAGTCAATACGCTAATTACTAATACTCTATTCAAGTAGCTTGCTTGATCATGTGGTTATACCTAATAGCTAGATAGAGACGTACCTAAGCAGATATGTGAATACAATATGATGTTCAATAGGTATGTAGGCACACGACCCGGTACACCGCAATACCCCCAAGCCATGTTAACACGCTTAGAGCAGATTTGCCTATGAATTGTTCAATTCTGCAATTCGATTGAGTTATTGCTCGACGGACCATCAGCGGTAATAGTGTTTCCTAATTGGTTACTCCTATGATTAGCTGGTCCATTACTGACTTAGTAAGTAGAAGCTGCAAACATCTTTAAATAAACATTATATATTTACATTTGTATAATTTATACCACAACAGCGTGTTATTTTTATTGATTAAATCCAAACAGCTATTCTTCGTAGGTATACAAAAGGTCCATAGTACGTTAAGCCCAGAATAGCCCATCTACTCACGGATTCAGTGCTTAATCAGTGTGAACTTTAAATTGCTCCAATTTTGAATCGGAACCAGGTCTAAAAAGGCACCAGAAACTACCCTCAGTAAGCTCTTAAATAACATCCCTCATTAAAGGATAAATCTTTGTAATTCAAACAATTGCCGGTGAGCACATCGCAAAGAGATTAATTGCAGCAACTTTCACTGACCGAAACGTGCGCCGTGCCGTTAGTGAGAGAGAGAAAACATGGTTTCCACTAAGGATGCAGCGAATATCACTACTACTCGGAAAAGTCGGGGTCCGATGAATATTGGAGTCATTTTATGCACTCAAATATATAATAGCGGTAACCTAAAAAGTACAAAATATGATAATTATAATTCCAGTTAAGAAGAGCAGGTACATAAAAGGAAGTTGGATAACTCTACAAGCTTCCAAACCCGTATTATGAAGGACAAAACGATACCCAAGAATCGAATGAACCAATTTCCCTATCGGCTGTATCATAGGAGATCCGACTTTTCGCTTTTCCGGCCGAAAAGCAACTCTACGACCATCCCATTTTCACGGGAGCGGAACAGAACGGATTAAATTGCAAGTACGCTGATGTATTTATAGCCGGGCTGGAGACAAACGATCGCGCGCGATGGACCTGGCTCGTTATGCGAATTAATCGAAGCACCGGATGCACCTGCAACCTGAAATATGCTCAGAGGCTCACTGATAAATCTACCAGCAAGAATCGTGAATCCAATTATCAAAGGTTTCTGAAACAAAAGACTTAACTGTCCATCGGAAACTATATTCGTTGATGTAAACCTATCTGGAGGTCAAAAGAGGCCTTGCTAGGTGAATCATGATAATTTTTTATCAGCAGTAGAGTAGACCATATTAAATAAAATAAAATATTTTGCTCTTCGATTATCTATGCGTAATGTGTACACATATTTTAGATGTACTAGAAGCAAAACATTTTGCGCCTGAATCATTTATTATTATTACAATAAAGTATAAAAATTATTACACAAGTAAATAAAATAAGAAAAGAATAAAGATAGAAATAAAACTAAAATAAAGTAATAATTTGAACCCAATGACATAAAATAGGGCCGTGATATTTGTCATCTATGACGTTCTGTATGCTATTGTGAGTGCCTCTGCGTAACACGGATGCGAATCGTTTACGACGTATTGCCGCGAACCCGTCGGTCAGCGCATTCGAAAACATTTCTGATGCACTGCAGAATCGAGGCAGACGCAATAGCATTCTGAAGTATTATTGTATTGGACTCGAAGGGCGCTGAGAGACTTCTGTGTGTACTTAACCCATAGGCTGCTGGTGTAAAAACATTGGCAATATCTTCAAAACCCGTGATTTTTACTGGAATTGAGCAACGAGCAAAACTCCGGGCTACCATGTTGCTTCTATCCGCTAGCGCCCTACGTTCCCTCTCTATATCACAGTCATCCTTGAGGCCAGCTGTAATAATAGAATAGAATAGAATAGAATACTCTTTATTGCACACCAACATAATTAAAATACAATAAAAATACACAAAAATTAAGGTAAGTACAATGGGCGGTCTTATCGCTAAAAGCGATCTCTTCCAGACAACCTTTGGATGGACAGGACAAAACAAAATCAAAAAGACGGCGGTGTAAATATGAGTATATTCATAAACTTACATAAACTACCTATACTTACTAATAAACTAAATATATATACTTACAAATATAATAATATATACTTATATATATAAACTACAATAAAGGAGATAAACATAACGATAAACTAATAATAATAATAGTAATAATGTGGCCTAAATATTTAAAACTAGTTACTACATCTAGATCCTTGCCATTCAGTGTTACAGGAGGAATAATTTCTGGCGCCTTGTTTTGACCTGTAAAAACGAGCAGCTCACTCTTCTTTGTATTATAAGCTAACCGTATGTTTCACATACCTTTACTAGATCTCTCAGGCCACTAACAGAAGGGCTTAGCAGCATATTATTCATTTTCAGACCATCAATAGAGCATCCTGCATGTCTGCTGTCACTATTTGGTTTACGTATAGGTTGAAAAGCTTGGGAGACGTCAACCCCCTCCTGTCTCACCCCGCATTCCAATTTATTCGAGTCTGATTTACCATTTGACCATCTAACATTATTAAGTTCATTCCCATACCTATAGGTACTGGAAAATACGCACAAGTTCAGCGGGTAGAATTTTTGTAAGTTTATTCCAAAGAAGTCGATAGGATACTATCGAAAGATTTGGAAAGGTCTAAAAAACAAGCGTAAATCGGTGTTTTCCTATCAGTATATTACTTGGCAGTATGTTTAAAGCTCAGAATAGCGCTTTCAGTTGAAACACCCGCCTGAAACCCAAATTGGGCGTCGTGCAAGTACATCGCTTTACCCAAGACACTATCGAGCAGACTATCAAGCACATGCATGATTGTTAATAGAGATATGGGCCTATAGTTGTCTCTGTTTGATACATCACCTGTTTTATTTTTAACAATTGGGACGACTATGGTCCTCAAAAAATCTTTCGGTAGATAGGAATGGTCAATGCAGAATGTATAAAACATTGCCAGTACACTCGGAAGATGAATTCCAGTGCAGTATGTGCTCGATACTGAGCTCGTCGTGACCTGGCGACTTCCCGCGTTTCATAGACCTAATAACACTTGCTACATCTTTCGCTGATATATTATTTATCGCCGGTTCTTATAAACATCGGTAACCGATAACGACACGTTTCTCCTTGAAAAGTTATAAATATATTGACACTTTTTTAAAAAGAAACGTCTCGTTGGCGGTTAATAGGAACCGGCCATTAGTAAATACTTATTGACTGGACAACAAAATATATAGATTTTTTTTAACTAAAATTCCATAAGAAACACCAATTTTAGATCCCCCGTATGATGTTTGGCGACGCACTATACAAGACTCCGATCTTCAAAAGGAAATCTTTAAACTCATATCTACTAAAAATATAAAAAAATTTGGTTCATCGGAAAACGACCGATTGATGTGAATCCAATATTATGCAATTCAATTGTCAAATCTGAAAATTATTTTAAAAACAGTTGAATTACAGTTAAATTAAAGCAACTGTAAATTCTGTAAATCAAACTCTTTGAATTCAAACGTTTCTCGGTTTCCGCCATTTTACGCAATATTATTCATTCTGTAAATGCACACTCAGTAGTAATCAGAATATCTTCCATTTCTCACTTTTTCGGTAAATTATTCAGATTTTAATATTTTATTGTAATTGTTGGAACCTACCTACCTAGAGGTATGTGAGTATCTACTTCATTTCCAATTCTAAACAAAATAAGATCCAATTTAAAAAGAAGAATACGAAAGTAGGTACCGATTTGCATCACAACGATCGGTCTAATTTTTTAGCCGTAGCTCGGCTTACTTTTAAAAGGAAGTAGGAAAACTTACTAGCTACCTTCATGCTTTGCTTAACTTAAAAAAAACTTAAGTAGACATTAATAATAATAATAATAATAAAACGTTTATTTTCCCATCACAAATAGGTTTTACAAAAGATATAAAAGTAGGCAAGTTATGTTACAGTAGGTAGGAAGGAAGTTAACTTATTGATTACATTTAGTAAGCCTAAATAAAAACCTGTTTCGTGAGGGACTGGTGCCTGAGATAGGTTTAGAAAACCTGTATTACAGGTCACCAGTGCTCTCTCTCCACGGATTAACAAAGGAAATAGCTCGTTTTAGCGTCACTAGTTACTTACTTAATACGTTTAGTTACATTACTACCTTTAGAGTTTATTACAACAAAAAAGAAAAGACAAAATAAATGATTTCCATATTGAGCATACAATAGGTAATATTAAGTCATGATTCATCATACAAATATATTTATTTGAGTAATGTTAGCTATTTCTTTTACCAAGCAGTTATGCTCGCATTGTTGTGTTCATTTAAAGCGTGCAAGTGAAAATACGAGTACAAGCACATGATATTTTTTACCTGTATGTCTCAGGCACAATGCAACGCCATGCAGGACCTGGACGTACCCTGTAATGCAATTCTTATAGACCGTGGTTCTCTTATATAAAATTTTATCAATCAAATTATCATGGCAGAATGACTAGACATTCTAGTCCATCTTCCAGGCTAGCCCACTACAGCACTGCGAAAGAACTGGAAGGAAGGAAGACAGACCTTTGCCCTGCAGTGGGACAGTGCAGGCTAAAAATTATTTTAAAAACCGGTCAAGTGCGAGTCGAACTCGTGCGCCGAGGGTTCCGTACCTACCCATTGTGCCAAATTTCGTGATTCTAGGTCAACGAGAAATACCATAGGTTTTCGACCCAAAACCTATAGGGTACTTCCGGTTGACCTAGAAATGTCAATTTTGATTAAAAGCAAGGTCTTACAGCAAAAGCAAAGGGAAAATTCTGAAAAATAAAATAAGTTCAAAATTAAGGTAAATTTTGGTATGTACTTACAAGGTTTCGCGAAAATCTAAATCAACCTATATCTTTTTATCGTGTTGACTCAGGGCCTTGATTTTTATACACCTAATAGGAACTACATATATACCTCAGTATCTGGTATAAATTTCAACTTGCTAAGTCCACCCGGTTCTGACAAAATCGGTGGTGACACACGGACAGACAGACGGACAGACGGACAAGAGAGTTAAAACCCCTAAAAAACAATTAATCCAATATTAAATCCTAGAACAATCTGAATTATATTCGCTTCATCAATTACAATAATTGTCCCACAAGTCCACACAACTGGTCAACCAGTCGTGCCAATATCCGAGTGAGAATCGCATTGGGTAGAATCCGACGGCCAATAACTCGATTTTGCGGCTATTTTAGCTCATGTAGTCTGCATAGGGGCTGGCTCAGCTGCAGCCCGGCTGTAATGATCGAATTAGACAATACCTACATACAATGCCACAGGCGGTCTGGTGATGGTGAGCTTTAAATAATAAACTTGTGCTTTTACGGAAGGGACGGTAGAGACTAACTCTATGAGGGTGGATGAGGCAAAAATTTATTTTACTGCCTTTCTTCTTACCGATTATCCGATTGGAAGGAAGTCAGAAATATAATTTTACTAACTGAAATAGTTATGTCTAGTTTCGTCCAAGGTTCTATTCAATTGCTCTTGTACCATATTCGCATTTGACACAAATATTTAACATGAGCAAAAATAACAAAATAATTACATGATACTATCAGAACTTATAGCTTATATACTTATAGCTGTAAGTTTTCCAAAAATTCAAAAAATAAAATAAAATAAAATTATAATTCAGATTAGGCCCAGATCAGGATACTAAATATTTGAAACCAAATTACTGGACAGATAAAACCCTGCGGAAACACGAGGGAGAGCCCATTCAAGCAACAAAGAGCTTTGATTCACAATGCGCAGCTGTTATTGTATCGCTAGAATATTTATTGCGTCTACAAACAAAACTTGAAGAAGCTAAGTGGTCTAAGTTAGCGCTAATTTAAGAGTTCGGAGCTGGCGCCTGGGAGACTGCCACAGTTTGTCATAACTTAGTCGTCGTAGGCTGCCTGTGCCTGCCCAGACATACGCCGCTTCATTTAACGCAGCTATTGTTTGCTTGAAACATATCACTACTAACGTCGCCAGAATATTTTCTACCAGTAAAATCCACAAGAGATACGTTCATTGCGGTAAGCGTATAATTTTTAACCCACCAATTGACGTGGGCTAGAAACACCGCATCCAAATTAACATAATTTAAAATTCCCGCCATATGAAATGCTTCATAGCGGTGAGCACGCCAATGAAGAAGCATATTATTTTTTTGGCACTTTGCAAAAAGGCTGCGGAAACTTTAAAGCAGGGATATCAAGCATGTTTCGACTTGACTTAAGATACAAGATACAGTAAGGGTAAAATAATAAATAGCGATATAATGGCGATCTTCACGCGAAAGATTAGCCAGAAAAGCCAGGGGATTACCAGTATTTTTATGGAGTGTTAGCGGCACGCCACAGGGCGGATCTTAGAGCCTTTTTTCCTGCGGGCCAGCCGTTCAGGAAATGAAACATTCGCTCTAATCATAATATTTGACAATGATAACGGGAGGATTGGTAAAGATATCTTACGAAAATTGTTTTTCAAATAATTGCCGCATGTTTGGTTTATTAGTGTATTTACAAAAAAAAAGTATAAAAGTATTCTATCAGTTATCAGATTCCCATAGTACAAGCTCTGCTTCGTTTGGGGCTAGATAGCGCTGTGTGAAAGGTCCAGCAATATTTATAAATTTGAATAACATCCGCCCTTACCTGAAAAAATCACAGTTAACGGAAACAAGAAAAACACTTGAATTTAAATGAAAAATGGCTGAAAACCACTGCAATATCCAAAAGGCTGTAAACTTTTCAGCTGAAGAAAACTGTAGAACGCGCTACCCACTTACTGCAAGGTACCAACCAACAGGCGTACTCAGTCAAATACTTTGGCCGGGTCCGGTCCCAGTGCGGCCCACGTTGCTACAACTTTGCCTTAACTCGTTTACTCCGGTCCACCTAATTTGCTTGCCGAGTACGTACCAGTCAACTTGTCGGTATAATTTATGGCGTCTTCATACTGTTTACGGGGTCGCGAAATATTCTCGTTTCCCGCCTAACAATGTTTGTGGAGCTCTGTCATTTGACTGGACAAATTACATTTTGTAATTGCAACGTTATCATTCGTGATTGAATTTGATTAGAATATAAATCTTGTTTTTTGTTTAACGTAACTTTGTTAACTTACAAAAACGGTTCTTGTGGCACTTAGCATATGCAGCTAGGAAGGCCAAAACACTGCAGTAATATTCGGTTAGGCTCGACTATTTCAAAATTTCATCCCTTGAAAAACGAAGAACACAGTGGGACCAAATTTTTTTGTATAAAATATTAAATAGTAAATTTAATTGTCCTCAGTTGTTGGAAAAAATACGTTTTAGAGTTCCTCGCAGAATCCCTCGTAAACCAATCCTACCTCTTGTACCACCACTCCGCACCACTGTTCTCGGCTCCAACTCGCCCATTCCCAGGATTAGCAAAGGCACTCAAATTGATATTTTTATCATAAACATTTTCAAATTCCGGAAGTTCTTATCTAAGAACTTGCCAAACTAATAGATAAGTATAGATCATTAGAAAGTTAAGTGAAGTGCTTTATTATAATATCTATTCAATGAAGGACTTTATATTAGTTTTATTAAATATATGTACTGAGAATAGTCATGTGGATTTGTTACTATCATTAGTGTATTTTTACTTTGTGTTTTCTTTCCTTACATCAATAATTCCATTGATTGTCAAAATTTACTAGTGTTACTTTGTTATTGTTACTACATTTTTTTAGTGCATGCGGTGTTTATCTATAATTGGTTGTACAATTAGTACCGACTTACATAAATTTTTAGTTAAGCATGTAATATATGGTTGGTAGACCTGATAACTAAAATAAAAAACTAAAAATAAAAAAATAACGGGAAGCGTGTTATGGTCGTCGTGCAAGATTTATACTAAACTCACTAAAGGCAAGCTTGCATGGACATTAAACTGTCTCCAATCATATAAAATTCAAACGTACAATAAAACTATAGCGTTTCCAACCCTATTACTAGGGAATATTAAAAATTCTGCGATTAACGTAAACTGTGAAATCAAATAAATATTTGAATTGTTGCGCACGAAACATGTAAATGCATTTGCGAGACATTAAATCTCTACTATTAATTATTAGGGCCTGTAACCACCAAAGCAGAGAATCATTAGTGCGATTCACAGGACAGTGTTCCACCGCAGTGATATAGGTCTGAGATGTAGAGCAAAGAAGACAGTGTTCGAAGAAGAGCCTAGAGCTAGAGCGTTGAGCTACAGAAGCTTAACGGGTTAAGGTCATTTTACTGTTTTCTGGTGTGGTAGAAACCAACCCTTATTCAATCTGCGGTATACGGTAGCTTCCAGGTAGGTAATGAATACAAACTGCGAGGCTCGTGGTTACTGTAAATTAAGGCGGGTGTGGCGCTCGCGAATTGGAAACCGCCGTGAAGAGGATGCAACGCGAGATCCCCAGGGAATCGTTCTTTAAAACCACTGATTGCTAAGGAGCAACGAGTACCTACTAGACGGAAATTGTGCGCGGTGATCTAGTTCAAGGCAAGAAAATCCTGGTTCATGTTACGCGCAGGATCTACTTTATATATATTATTCTCGTATCTTTCTTTTAACGGAAACAAAAGCATGTATCTGATTTGGTTGTTAAGTCAATACTTTTTAGGAGGGCCCTCCTTTCCTAACAAAGTTTCGCTTCGAAAACTAGATTTGTACAAGAAATTGTCTATTTGTAGAGAGGAAAAATAACAAATTTAACACCTTAATAGTTATTTTTATAAGTAATAACGGTTAAGCAACATAGCAATAGGTACGAGTAAATACGACAGTTGATATTAATTATTGAAGAGCATAGGACTCCCTCCCTAGCAATCTTGTCTATTTACTATACCTAGGGGTAAATCCCGCAATTTGCTATTACGTTCGTCGAAATGTACAAATCGATAGGGGTCATCGGCACCATAGGCATCATCCACGAGGTGGAGCCCTCACTAGGGTGTTTGCCATACATTAATGGCCCCCACAATCTGCCCTGCACTAAGCATTCCACGAAAACATTACATCGCCTTTTATTCTATTTGCCTGGGAAATCCAAGGGAGGTTCAGGTTAAATGTTTACCCCTAGCTCGTCGAATTCTCGGAATATCAACAGGACTTTCCCAGAATGACACATAATAACTCCTATTGCATTTCTAATCCTCTACTTAGATTGCTAGGATATTGAATGGATGCACACACATTGTTGTCTACTTATCTCGAAGTTGAACCGATAGTTTCGTAAATGTTTCCATTGTACCTGGATCTGAATTCGAACGCGAAAACGAAACTTCTTTTCCAATTTTCTCTCAATGGCCATTAGGATGAGAAATGTAAAGTAGATTCCCGGATGAAGTCGAGATATGTGTTCGAAAAGAATGAAATTTCAAACTGAACTGGCACCGAACCGGCTACGATAGTCTCAGCCGACAAAATGACTTCAGGATGCAGACTTCTTCGAGATACGTGCACATATATACGAGTTCACTATAGCAAAATTGACTTTCTGAATAGGATATTCAGTGTTTGTGTCAGATTTCAAATACGATAGGAATGTTTAAAGAACAAATAGTATGCAATGTTTTAATAAGACAGCACCCTTGTCTAGCTTGAGTGACCGAACTAAAAGTTGTTTCACTATGACTTCAGATGTCCTGCTGTTATGAGGGTGAATACAAGTTACGTCCACAGCAAACAGGCCTCTCAAATCGTGACTTAACACATTGTCAACAGGTTACTTGAGTCAAGTTGACAGTTTGTAATTTGGCGCCGGCGGACCAAGTTGTACGAGACCCTCCCTTATTTGTGGGAGACAGTAACTTTAAACTGCTAGAGACTAATATATAACGCGCTTTACAGTTCTAAGCTTACGAGCGCCCATCGATTCACCTGTATCCTTGAAGACGCCTTGAGGCTATATTTTCAGACAAATGTCATATTTCGACTTAAACTATGAATTATTGGACGTGTATGGTTAAACGGTTTATTGAAAGAGGATATTTATCAATTTCGAAACGTATTGGAACCAAGAAATTGTATTTATGTCAAACTTTCAGTTGCGAACATTTATTTCCACAATTTACCTACAGTTGCTAATAAATAATGATAATTAAGTTATTTTCCGAATAGTTTCCATTGTCATAAATAACTTCGTGCAACTACATTACGTACTATATCGCGGCACTTAGTTCATTACACCGAAGTCTGGCGCAACTTAATGCAAATTAAATGGACGATTCTCTGTAGTGAGTCATATTTTCATATTAAGAGAACGAGCCCCCGCTGGCAAACACAATTTCTTCTTAGTAAAGAAGGGAAAAAAGCAGTGGGTGCATTTTTAAATTAGTGAGCACTAAAGTCTTGGCGTGGTCTCTTTGAAAAAGATTAGATTGAACAACATTATTACCTAAAATCTGGTAATTAAACTTGTCTCGATTGTAAATAGCTTAATACTGCTTAAACTAACTCAAATTATATAATATAATGATCCATATCAATACTAACATTAAAATTCGAAATTAACTCTATCTCTGTCTGTTTTCACGACTTAACGGCATGACCGATTTCATTGAAATTTGGTATATAAGTATATTTTGACCGAGATTGAGATATAGGCTGCTTTATACCTGACTGCGCAGACGGAGGGTTATGTTTTAATGACAAACAACGCACGCGAGCCGTGACGGAAGCTAGACTCTTATATAGAAAATATTTATAAGTTCTTACTAAACTCAATGAAGGAAATAACTTTTGAAACTATCATGGTTATTAACACTATTTGTACTAAATTATTTATATTTATTGTATTTATTCTATTGTATTTGTATTTGTATTAATATCGGGACACTCAAGAACTCACAAATCATGGTAAATATCCCGTTTTTAGTACAAATAGTGTCAATGAAGGAAAGTCCTACTTGATACCTAGGAAGGCACATTATTCTCGGAAAAAAACAAAAACTAAACCGGGCACATGAAAAGGAAACGTGTCCGACACTTGTTCGTCAGTACTCGTTACTAACCGGGATAACACCCAGCTTGTTCTTTTACACAAAGAGCTTTCCTGTTATACAGGGTTCAGCAAATGGTGGTTTATCATAGTGCATCAGTCAGTCTCTTTGCTGCTCTCGATAAACATTTTTGGTCCTCGCTCTACCCTGATTGAATGCATTGTGCATTCGAAGATATGATGCAATAAAAAAATAGGTATCGTAAATCACAACAGTTCACTCTGTTGGATTGAACCAACTTACAACTCTACTTTACGAGAGTGAGTGCAGGGCAAGTGCCACATCCACACTAGTTTTCTTTGATTTTCTCAGATCAGAGGTCGGGAGTTTTCACCGTTATTTCTTTAGCAGAGAAATCCCCTCGCACAAGTTTAGTTAGGAATTCCGTTCACCTATCTTCGTATCGTGCCACATATTTTGTGCAAAAGGGAGGAGACAAACTTCCTTTTTCCTCGTGAAATCTTTTATACGTCTTCAAGGAAAGCTTTGGGAATTAGCTATCAAAATTGATTGGCAAGTGGATTGTTTAAACCCAATGCTTGAAATCCACTTCTGCTCTAGATTCGTTTTTGCTTACTTAGGTAGGTATATAATTATTTATACTGCGATATTTTACTTAGAAAACTTTCGTGATTGGTTTCAGTCATTATTTATTTATTATTTCGTGATTGGTTGCGAGGCGAGACGTTATTTGGAGCGGATCGCACTCACCCTGATGAAGGTTCACGAATTGAATCGGAACATTGTCGATCGAAACACCGATAAGACGTTACGTGATAAATCCCGTATTTATAATACTCGTAATACTGCGATAAGTCAAATTTTTTAGCATCCCCATAAGTTAAAGGGTTATTCACCGGCTCTGTAAAAATCCCTATTGTCAATTACTTAAGTGGCTAAGTGTAATGTGTACTCACTTATTTTTCAGTTGCCTTGAGAACCTTTGTTCATATTAACACGCGCCCCAGTCCATTTTCCGTTAGTTATACCGGTGTTTGAGAGATGATCTACATTAGGCTGGTACATTTATTCTATCTATGCCTACACTGGGGATAGATACGTATAAACAAATTAGAAGGGGGGCGCGTACGTAATGTTTCGTGTCGCCGGGAATACCTTTCTAGTGTAATATTGGGAAAAACTTGCGGGCGGTGGATAGTTGTGGGGTCAAGTTAATGATATCGCCGCCGTCGCCATTTGCGGACGCGTCCCAGCTTCGAATTGCGCTCGGGCACGTTAATGGGCTCAGCTACACCACTCTGAATATTTTAAAGGACATTCAGCGAAATTACTACAAAAATAATGTCGCTTTGCTTGTACCGAATTACCCGAGAAACGGTTTAGAGACCGGCAATAAATATGCACGGAATCCTCTTCCTATTGCCCCTCTGGAGATTGCTTTTAGGATTATACATTTTCAGCTGGAGTTTTTGAAGTTTAAAACTTTTAAATAACATTCGGGTTGAGGTTATTGATTAGTCATAAAGCGGAGAAACACTCGCAGAAGCCGTTCTATGTGCAGCTCTAGCTCGGTGAACTTTTAAATATTGAATGAAGTGCAGATAAAAAATGTACCTAGAGAGAGCTTTCTCTATCTCTGTGTCTGTGTACCAGAAATAAAGTGAATCGCGCCCGCGTCAGCGCTCGCTCCCGTTACCGCCTGGATTCCGCGCCGCCGCCGCCACGCCGCCGCCGCGTGCAGACAGCATCCTACGTGCGCCGCATAATGCACTACTTCGTGCAAAATTCACAACTACGTACCCTCCGGCAAAATAAATTTACTGCTTTTATCTCATTTGTTCTAATTCGCGAAACTGCAACTTGAAACTTCGTTGCTCGCGTAATGATCGTACGACACCGCTGTTTGCAGAAATAGCCGGTGTGACCTAACCGTTGGGATTTTTAATTTTAGCATTAACGGAAAAAATCTAAGTTTCCAGTTTTCACACTGAATGTTTCGAAGTTCTTATGCATTTTGCAAAGGGGAAAAGTTTTGTGCTCCCAGTGTTGGAACATACGACGCTTGTGAACTCGAGCTAAGCGATCTCTCGAACTTTTTCGCTCAGAAAAATCTATATATTCATTCTATTTCGATGGGGTATCGTAAGATTATTAAATGTTGCTAGTTTTAAAATTACCTATTTCCTAGTCAGAATATTTAGTGTGAATAGCTAGTTTTGCTGCATATACGGTTTTAATAAAGTCATCCTTTGTTAAACGCCACCCCTCTCTAGACAAATAATGCATAAAAGTTTGCTTTAATGTTCACCCCAGTTCCACCCCTAAGATTTTAGAAACGGTGGACTAATTTTCACTATGTATACCTTATCCACTAAACGGACTTAGGAAATCTGTATAGGTAAGGTAGTTACATTACAATTCGCAAGACCGTTTGGAGTTTTTTGTTACTAATCACTAAGATAATTAATTTGAAAATTAATTGATTTTAATATGGTAATTTTCGCTGGTCATCAACTATAAATAGGTTATTTTTTCATCGTAAATGCAGATTTTAATTTGTCTTAAAATCCATACACACTACACTAATATTATAAACTCGTAACTCTGTCTGTCTGTTAGCCCGAGAGAGCTGATGACTCGTCTGTGGAAGGCGTTAATCGTGCAATATTTCAACTTTTTGGGCAATTGATTTCTAAGTTTTAGGTCTCATAATAGTACTCCGTGGCGTAGTGGGCGAATAGTCGCAGGAGACTGGGACGCAGGAAGTTGCGGATTCGATTCCCACCGCGGAACAAATATTTGCATGATCTACAGATATTTGTTCCGGGTCTGGATGTTTTTCTATATGTTATATATATTTTTCTATATATAGTAGGTGTGTATTTATAAAAATAAATAATATAAGTATTCTATCAGTTAGCTGGTTCCCATAGTAGTTCCAGATCTGTTTAGTTTGGGGGTAGATAGCGTTGTGTGAAATGCCCAGCATAAAGCGTTGTATGTTCTCAAATCCCCGACTCTAAGTACATATTTGTACGGTTTTAAAGTATGACCCGACTGACTTGAATAAATAAATAAATAAATATTGCTGGACATTTCGCACGGTGATATACGCATTCGCACGGGGGGCCCAAAATAACTCAAATCAATCAAATCAAATTGTATTTATTGCGTAATATGGGTAACAAACAAGGTGTAGGCACAGTTTTTGTATAGGTACAGCCATATTCAGCGCTAACGCATGCAATGTAGAATAGAATAGAATAGAACAGAATAGAATAGAATAAAATAATCATTTATCAATGTCAAAGCTTTACATATTAATTTTATTATGAAGTACGTTATTTATTCATAATAATCATAATTTTCACAGCTCTTACTTCATATAAAACTTAAAACATTAAAAAATATTAATAATATTAGCCAAACATAAAATTAAAACAAAAAAAAAATTATAATGGGTCATTCAAAATTGTCATCGGCGGTAATCATTAACACTATAGTATGCATTTCTATTAATAATTTTAATTTTTCTATTAATAATAAATTTAAACTAGGAGCATCTAGCACACTCTTTGGGAGATGATTGTACAAACGCACAGCCATGCAGATTACACTTTTATTGTATAAAGCCGTCTTGTTTCGGGGGAAACAAATTTTATTGTTGTGTCTTTTACTTATACGGGTTATAAAAGGATCCATATTATTTTTAATAAATGTCGTTGTTTCACAAATATAAAGGCAGGGAAGCGTATGTATCGTAAGTTCAGTGCACTAAGGTTTGCAGCTCTATATAAAATATCTGTAGAGCATGTAAACATTTGTTCCGTAGCAGGAATCGAACCCACTACCTCCTGCGTCTCAGTCGGATGCTTCACGGAGGTCGTCGCTTGTGAACACATTGAGGGCAGCCTTTTCTTTTGTAGTTAGGTTTTGTTCTTAGGATCCACAAAAAAAAATTAAATAAATTAAATTAAATAGTCATTTATTTCAGATATCCATGATCCATATCATTGTATAATATAATAAATCAATTAAACATTGCTCAGCGCACGTTTAAAACAATCCTATACAAAAATTATAAAGGATTTTTTAAAGCAGTCGTTTATATTTTTTGTGGTACAAGGGTAAGGTTTATTTATAAGAAAAAACCAAACGCCTCTACGATTTTTTTTTTATTTACAATCAACCTAGAAAATTATATTTTTTTTTACTAGCCCGTACTGTCCCACTGCTGGGCAAAGGCCTCCCCCTCTTCCTTCCACTTATCACGGTCTAGAGCCAGATCCCGCCAGTCTCTTTGGAAGACGTCCAAGTCATCGCTCCAGCGCTTTTTAGGCCTTCCTCGGCGTCGCTTTCCGTCTTTAGGAGTCCATATATGCTTGTCTTCTTGGTCCACCTATCGGGTTGCATACGGGAGACATGACCCGCCTAGTCCCACTTCAGCTTTGCAGCTTTAATGGGGTTGGACCATTACCCACCACGCTGGTCCAGTTGCGGGTTGGCGGGTTGCTCGTCAGAGCCTCGTTCGTTGGTCGGAGGGCGCACCGATTGCAGGTGAGGTTAACTTGGGGCCCTAGAGATGTTGATTGGGCCCCCTTACGCCCCTAGAAAATTATATAGTATGTAAAAAAACAGTTGGTCTCAATCGACTCTATTTCCCATTAGGAACACTTTTCTCAAAGTAACTTACCAAATCAAATCCCAAAAGACTAAAAAATAAGAAAAAAGTGTTCTCGTTGGGAAAAATGAGTCGATTGAAACCAACTTTTTGTTAAATGTCATTTTCTAGGCTGACTATACATAAGCGTTAATTTTTCCATAAAAATATAACTATAGCTTCCTAAAAACAAAACCTAACCACAAAATAAAGGTACAATTTACATATATATTTTCTTTTTAATTCGAGGATCTCGGATCAAATCGATTGAACTTTCGAATCGAAAGGATTTGATATGACATGGTCGTACGCGCGCTTCTATGTGTGCGTGCGACTAAACAACATAAATCTATGTTATACAATCGGCGGTCTTGTCTCTACCAGACAACCTTTGGATGGAATGGACTGTGTGGATATTTCCTGGGGTGTAATGGTGTATCTATTACATAAATACGAGGCATTCCACGAACGGCAACGATTTGCCGCGCACTTATTTGAAACTCACTAATGTTATTCGGTATCGCTCAAGCCTTAATTTACCTAAATGGCTTAGAACCCTAATGTAAAATTTACCTAACAAAAGCAAACAAAATTAAGAATAAAATCGAATTAGCTCCATAGAAGGAAGTAAGGTAGGTACTTTATACCTAGCCAAGGTCGATTTGTTCTGAACTCCCTCCCACTAAATTGGGGCAGCCAGTAGCTACCTAGGTGGGGGCTGATATTTATGCACGTTAATAAGGAGCTGAGCCAGACAAAGCCTACTTACTGCAAGATGTTTATTTTGTTTAAGTATCTACATTCGTAAAGATTCATACACGGGCTATAATAGTACAGGGTGTAAAGTGAGATGAAACCTAAAAGGCAGACTAGGTAGGTAGAAAGTACAATAATAGTACATTGTTATACAAGAGGCGTAAGCGATCAATTGCACCTGAGAAATTAAAAAACTCTACAACAGTTTGTTGCTAAAAAGAAAATTTGAGTTCCCAGTATAAATGTGCCCTCTTTCATTTTTAAAGAGAAATAAGGATTTGTCATCGAAATTGTGTTTCATTTAAGTACCTATATTAAAAATGTAATGAGCCTCATTCTATTTAAAATTTACTTACGGCCCTAGGGGTGCAATTCGCATTTTTTTAACTATATAGATCTTTGTTTGACCACAATCTCACCTGATGGTAAGCGATGATGTGTTCCAAGATGAAGCACGAAGATCTAGACAAACGCTATTCACTCTTATCATAAAGAGGCCCGGATTGTATTCTTAAGAAAACAGACGACGGCAAAGTGTTCTATACCTTAGCCGTACGCATCAAGAACGTAGAACCAAAACGTTGTGTGTGGATGGGTGGTATATCAATCAGGTACGGATGGTACTGAGCCGTGCGCCTGCTTGTCCTTTGATGGAAAGGAGATGGCGGAATCAGATCGTAAAGATCCTGAGCACATTTCCCAAAATGTATTCTGTAAAAGATCGATAGGCTTGCAACTTTACGGCGGAGTTCGAGACTTTGGGGTCTTAGTCTCCGCCATATATTGCTCGCCTATAAGGCTAAAACCTCTACGTTCTATCGAGTCTATGGTAGCGAGCTGGTGTTTGGCCGAACCATCCCAAAAGTGATAGCAGTACTCCATACCAGACCGGACTTGAGCTTTGTAGAGACTAAGAAGCTGTCCCGGTGTGAAGAATCTCGTAAACTTGTTGAGGATGCCCAGCTTCATGGCAGCTGTTTTAGCCTTAAATTCGATGTATGAGCTAAAGTTGAGAGTAGGCGTGAGCGAAACCCCAAGAAGCTCGAGGTGACCTTTTACAACTACCGGTACATCTCGGAAAATGGGAACTTGGAGAAACTGACTCTTTTTCGTAGAGAAGAGACATGTTTACGTTTTTGAAGCATTGAATTTGACAAAATTGGCATCGCCCCAGTCAGAGACGGCCTTGAGAGTCAAATTCAGACGCTTCAGCATCTCATCTCTCTGCTTCTGAATTTCAGTTCTGCTGGCTCGAGCATTAGAAGCGTACCTCTCCACAACTGTACTGTCGTTTGCGTACCCAATGATACCATGACAATGAGAGCATTGAATCTGCGTCTCCGTGAGAAATAATAAGTTTGGTTTAGAGGTCTCAAGATGGTGGTGGACCGGATCGAGATTGGAGTGCAGTCCTCGAATTTTGGAGAGGTGCACTTGGAGTGAGAGGACGTGCTTCCGGTGTAGGCACAACTTATTATTTTTATTTACTTTCATGTTTGTTTAAGAGTAAAAGGTTATAGGAAATACGGCAGTTGAGCGAGGCACTGTTCAGTGAGCCCAGAAACTCACAGTAGGCTCATGCGCAATTGAGGGACTGGACTGGAGACTGCGGGGACGCCCGAACCCGAACAAAAATTACTGAACGCATAAAAACATAGTACCTACCACCCGTATCTCGGAAACTAAACGTTCTAAGCTAGCGGTGTCCTGGGTGGGAGAAATGGTGATATCAATGAGATCCGCATATCTGATGACAACCTATTTTGTATAGTATTTTTATATTACCATACTTATTTACATACTTGCGCCCATTGTACCTTTGATTTAATTGTGTGTTCTCTTTTGTTTGTTTTATTTTTAATGGTGTGCAATAAACAAATTATTTAATCTAATCTAACTAAGTACTTAATTAATGATTAAAACGGGTATTTATCGCGTATGTACCTTTTTTATTTGTTATCCCGATGTTTCGGCTGTGTTTACAACAGTTGTGGTCACGGGTTGACTGGAGTACTTGGAGCTACCGTCCGAGAGTGAGCTGGCCCATGTTCAGGAGGTTCTAAAATCCAACGGATATGTAAGTAGACGGCAGCCAAGACGCACGAACAGAGAAAACATACTTAAAGGGGGTGACGGATAAAATTGAAAATGTGTTGATGATGTTTTCAACTAAGTCGGTCTTCACTCCTCTCTTAAAGATGGTCAAGCATTTACGGACTCCACAGGAAGTTATACCTCTGCAGATGCCTGGTGTTTATAAGATAGACTGTAGCTGTGGCCACTCTTACATCGGGCAAACCAAACGTACCATAGCCAAGCGTGTCAAAGAGCATATCGCAGCTGTCAGAAATTGCCAGGTAAACAAGTCAGCGATAGCAGAGCATCTGGTAGACTCGGGACCGAATCATTGGATTGAACTTCGTGATCCTAAGGTTCTATCTAGTGAACGCCATTATTACAAGAGAATGGTTCGTGAAGCGATTGAAATCAAGAAATTTCTAAATTT
Organism: Philereme transversata; assembly: GCA_963924445.1. Lineage (NCBI taxonomy): Eukaryota > Metazoa > Arthropoda > Insecta > Lepidoptera > Geometridae > Philereme > Philereme transversata. The sequence continues at coordinate 8,514,748 of OZ004337.1, read as the reverse complement.
CAATCGGGAAGATGGCTATAGACTCAGAGTGACCTGGAACCCGGTGATTGCTAGGTGTGCGCGTTGTGATCGGTCGTCTCAGTGCGTAGATACGGTTAGTGTAGTGTGTCGTAATATGAAAGAGGACATTTCTAATTCTGAAGACCAAGTGAGGGTAATTGCTGCAGCTATCCACACTTCTCGACGGCAGCCCCAAGTACTTCAGTCAACCCGTGACCACGTCCAAAACGTTGCCCGTTGCAACACAGCCAAAACGTAGGGATAACAAATAAAAAAAGGTACATACGCGATAAATACCCATTTTAATCAATAATTATGTACAGTGATCGCGAAAGTTTGAAAAATAACTAAGTACTCTTTAGTATGTAGGTAGATATTTCGCTCAGGTACTTACTAAGGAGTTTGCTTATATATGTAGGTAGTACCACCTAGGTAATTTGCTATAATGTGGTGGGCAGGGCACGTAGTTCGAAGAACTGATGGACGTTGGGGCAGAAAGGTTCTCGAGTGGAGACCACGCAATGGAAAGCGCAGCGTAGCCCCCCACTAGATGAAAAGAAGACCTGGGGGGTAATCGCGCTAATTTTGAACGATAATAGCAAAGTAAAACCAAAACAACGTTACGTTATGCTCATTTCGTATCGTGCTGACTCGCGTGACATCAGTCAATCCAACGTGAGTTCCAACTTAGACACGTTCAAAATTAGCACGATTGCCGCCCGAATAAAGGTTGCTGGGAGCCGTTATGGAAGAAAAAATAATATTACCACAGAGAAATAATAAGTAATATACTTGCATACACAGCTTTTTCGAGCGTAATCAAAAGCGGACTATAGAGCGTGCATAATACGAGCGCAAACTGCACAGTGAGTAGGTACGATACGAACGAACAACTGAAGATGATTCCACTCGTAGGTTAGAAAGAATGGCAACAAATATTACTTACATAGGGAAGCGATACAGCCGGTAAGTAGGTACACTGTATGTGTGTGGATAGATAGGTTCCTACGTTCTTACTAGACTCTATTACTTATGGATGGGTTGGGTGACACGTCCATAGAACGTAAATGTGCTATGCAACGACGCACTTCCAGTTAGAAGAAATAGTTAAATTTCAATTGATTAACGCATTAAAAAAGAATTATAAGTTTTACACCTACTTTTATAAGATTGACAGAAAATTGAGATACTTCTTTCATTTAATGTGATTTTATCAAAAAATAATTACTTGAGACGAACATGTTACGTGATATGTCTATCATTTGTTGTTAAGGCCGACAATCGCTTAGTAATCAAAAGAAAAATTGGTTATAATCTAATCTAATCTAGCGGCATCTATTTCGCTGGTTGGAACTAGTTTTTTGAATCGAAGTTTTAAGTCGTCATTATTTCGATGTAATTTTTTTCTGTGTTCTAACTACCTAGGTAGGTGCGATGTTTTTTAAGTAAAAACTTCTTTAGGCGCGTTGAGCATTTTTGAGATGGGAAAAAACCATTTTCATAGCGACACTGTTACCGTTACCGACACCTCTGTATATGAGTAGGTATCTGTAGTGTAGACTGCTTTTATTCAAGTTTTCACTTCTGTCGGCACTCCCGGAGTGCCACTTTTTTCCATAGGTACGCCTTTATTGAAAGTAACAACACTGAATAACTGAGTTGTTGTTATTAAAAAAAATATATTGGTGTTTTTATCGTTACAATAACGGCCGTGAAGTCGCCATTTTTAAAATATTGACTTCTTTTTACATACTTACTTCTAAGTACTTATCTAATTTAATTACTTATTCGTTTTTTGGTTGTTGTTATTGTTTTTATTTATAAAAAACTACCAAAACACGAAGATGACTGTTTTGGACAAACAATTCTGTTATGTACAGCTATAGAGGCTTCTTGTTGGAGAGGGTTTTCTACAGCATGGGTGAATTCGTCGAATTACCCGAACTGTAGAAGATCCCCCCCTCCCACCAACTAATCAGATAGTATGTACCTACATAATGCAGCAATGTTTTACAATATGAATCGTAAATATGTATTAATAATTCATTAATTATAATGTAGTAAGTATTATTTTTATTAATAAATTCTTGTATTCTTGAAATAGGGAAACCGAATATTATTTTGAATACAAGTACTATAATTAAATGGAAAGGTAGGTATACATAGCCTTTTTAAATTGTAAATTGGTACCTAGGTAATTCGTTTGCGAGACACCTACCTACATACCTACTTCAAACAAAAAAGATGTTCTTTCTTATTAAGTTTTAATCACACTTATGATAAAATCGATTAACCTCTGATTGTTCATCTCTACTAGTAATATAAATACGCCGTGTGTCTAAGCCCTAACTCATAATCGCTAATAACCAGCTTTAATATTTTTAACCAAATCCCTATTTCCTAGAATTATCGTCAAGTGTCACCGAATGACCCTGAATGAGATGAAATAAACCATTCCTAAAACTTATCTACAAAAAGCACTACAAAATAGACAGGAAGTTAATAAAGATAACTAGATAGGTTGGTAGGTAGAGTTGTAGACTGGACTGACTGGCACGACCGACCGACCGACGCCGACGGACGGACGGTGCGGCGCCGACGACGGCCGGAGGCGGGAGCGGCAGCAGGTGCGACGATAAACATGTTTCATTTTATTTATTTAACTCGATTTAAGACACTGAAACAGGTAATCCAAGCCTGCGCGCAAAATTTAAATTCATGTTCCAAACGGGCGACATAAACCAATTAACAAACAGAGCCAATGGCGTCGGCGGGTGATGGCATTCGTAGCACGCTGGCTGGGAATCGATAATTCACAATATGCCCGCTAGAGGCCAACACCGTCGCGTCGGCACCGGTGCGCGCCCTCTACTCCTCCACGTTGCGCACCCGAGACTTTAACTTTGTAGTGACGTCTAAAATTTCCAAAAATATTTATATATTTTATGTCATAAATAATTTATCACATCCATTTTCTTAGGTAAGTATTAATAAATTTATTCAAATATCGCATCAATTGAATTCAATACCCAAATAATAATTTATATTACATACATATGTAATACTAAAACAATAAATAGATTAGATTAGATAATTATTTAATGCACACCATAAAACAATACAAATAAAAAAATAACACATAAATATCAATAAATAATTCGTTGCGATATATTTTTTAATGATATAAGTACCTACTTGGGCATTCTAAATTATCTGTATACATTGCATTCTTAATAAGATATTATTTTAAATTAGTAAAACTATCACATTGAAAAATGACACAAAAAAACTCATACCAGCGAAACGTCAGTGAGAGCGCACGCCCGTACAAAGTCATATCGATCGGCCACTCGTAGTCAGCTGCTGCTTTAGCTTGCCGTTCTGTGTCGCGCTTCTTGTCCGCTTTCAATGTTTTCGGTTTTATTTTGTTATTTCTGTGATACAAACTGATTTTTACCTACTATACAAAGTATTGCATTATCGTGAATGAAACTGTGCATTATTAAAGTGATATCACCCTCTGGAAAGCAGATTTAGCAAGGTAAACGCCTATATTTTTGTTTGTCGCGAACATAACCTCTTTGACATCACGTACACATACGACGTATAATTTCGATGTTTTGGTGTGTTTAGGTGAATTTTGGGATCATGTGAGACAAAAAACTGTATTCCGTAAGTCGTTTTGATAGTAATATTTAGTGATATTGCCAAAAATAGGTACTTTCTATACAATTTCCTCTCGATTTGGGCACACTTTCTTGTCTGGTAAACATGTTTTGGGCAAAATTATGCCAAAAAAAGAATATTTGTAGAGTTTGTTGGTAGAAATTGCTTTACAAGATTATTTTTTTGTATGAAATAGTAAACAGATAGAATAAACAAGTGTTTTAGAAAGAATCACCATGACAATAAAACGCTTGCTTGCTAGATGAAACAATGACATTTCGTTCGGAGCCCATAGGGGGCGTTAGTTGCTGGAAAGTTGCATCCATTGTTCGAATAAACCGGTTATATCAGCTGACTTTACTTGGAGCAAAGTGAGCGATATTTTATTTTATGTTTTCGTTTAGGCACAATAATTATAATCGTAGGTATTTTTTTGAGGATAAAGTTTTAGTGACATTCCTGCGACCTTACTTGTGCTGCGCCGAAAGCTCGTGAGTTCAAAACCCGGTCGTGCATCAATGGATTTTTGCACATTATTTTTTGCGTTAGGACTAAGTTGACTAAGACAAGGGGACAGGAAATTAAGGAAAAAAAACAGCATGCCTAAAAAACAAATAAGAAGATACCTACGAAGGTTACGTAGCATAAGGTAGGTAGGCCTACCTAGTCTACCTACATAATTACTATAGATAGATTGGTAGATAGAAGTTGGTTAATTATTAAACGTACATACTTTATTGATGATTAATGACATGACATGACTCATCAAGTCACGTCTGTGACTTTCGGGCAGAGCGTAACTCCGATACTAGGGCTGATCATCAGCGATTTTTAGGGTTTCTTGCCCATTTACAAGCGCATATTGGACAAAAGATAATAGCTAAATAATAATAAGGTATGCTTACCTACTCTTGCGCATTTAACCCCCAACGTAAAAGGAGTTATAAGTTTAAAACCTTCATGTATGTGCCACTGTGCGAGTCTCTGTGACATCGCTGCTTTGGTGTTTGCGTGGTGGTTCATCACCATCATCATCATTATGCTCATAAGCAGATTTATGATATACTGCCTTTATTTTTTTATGTTAGAGCGCGTTTGAGTACGATTTCGTCTGAGGGTAGGTAAGCGATGATGCGGTCTACGCTGGATGGAACACGTTTGCCTAAAAGAAACCTGCTCACTCGCGGCTTGAAGACCCCTAGGTTCTAGTTATCAGGAAACACAGACTCAATCAGAGCTTCCTTCTCTTTGGCGATGCGTATAATAATGGTGAAAGAGAATCGCTTTGTGCGCATGGGAGGTATGTCTACCATGTAGCGGTGCCGGTGGCGCGCCGCAGATCGTCTGGTTGTCCGATGATATAATGCCTCCTCCCTCAAACGTCACTCCAACCGATGTCCTTTGTTCGCATCCAGGTCCAGGCTTGCCCTCTATGCTCACCCCCTAGCTGTCTGTGTATGGCTTGCCACGGACATTCGTGGTAGTTGCCTAAAAACTAAGGCATGGAAGCACTCGCGAAAATTGCCAGTGTTATAACTTATAAGTTTATAACGACTAAGGCGAGGACAAGGCGAAAGGTAGACGCTGTACTCCATAAACTATACATTTTTTTTGTATCAAAGTACATTAAACGTTACGTTTTTGTCTCGTCCGGCCTTACGTCTCTTCTGCCTGGCCAGCGCTTTTAGTTTTTTGATCGAGCGCAGCTAGATCTCTAAATGTATGGTGTTTGTCCGAGGATAACTTTCGAAGCGTTGATCCGCTCATCGTGAAATTTGATACATACGAGTAGGTATGTAGTGATGGCACAATTTTGGTGTGACTAAATGAGCTAAAAATGTGTGGGGGGGGGGGGGGGGGGTTGTTGAGATATTGGGGTTCAAGAGGAGTAACAAAAAAATGAAATTTTATTAGATCAAATGAAGTGTCTTCCTTAGTCCATTTAGACTCCTTTTTTATTTTTGGTAAAGTCTTTATAGTTTTTGAGTTATTAGCCATAATAAAAACTGAACTTTAACAGAATTCACAGGGTACACCAGTGACCCCACAGTGCTGTAGTTTGGTATGCGTGTAGCTTAAGTGACACAAATATAGGCAATAGTCTGAAATCCAGAATAACTGCCATTTGTACCCCAAAAAAGGATAACAAATCAACATGAACTGCCGTTACCTGTAATTTGAATGAAACTGTAGGCCAAGTTTGCTGGTTATGCATTTCCTGGCACTATTTTGATAGTCAAATATTGAAATTAATATTTTTTTGTTTTAATTGGAGACTCGCGTGATCTAAGTTCGGGGCAAACAACTACTTAATATAAATTAAAACAGCTACTTTTGTTTAATTGTAATTGCTACATCTGAATATTCTGAATATTTTTATCATGGGCTTTTGTGAGGTAAATGTCGTCATCGTTCTCTTAATTAATGCCGTCATACCTTTGCTATCTCTATGTTGATTGGATATTCGCCAAGCACCTATGTACTTGTCTGCCGTTACTATGTAGGTAAGTATTGTATTGCAGTGTCCAATTGTTGGCTCCGCCCTTCTTGAAGTAACGTATGAAGCAAACTAAACGACTTGATCGTTATCTTACTCAAGTGGCCATTACTACGCTAGGTTATTACTTATAAGCAATAGCAGTAGAGTGACTCCTTGTAAGAGTTCGTCTGAGGAAGTACTATCACAATACCTATTTCTGCCGCCAAACAGTAAAACTCGCATTGCTGTGTTCCAGTTTGAAAGGTGGCGGTGAAATTACAGACACATGAGCAACATTTTAGGCCTTCTTCTTTAGGTGCCTCTCTATTACAAGCCAAGTACTTTTGAACTTGTCCAGAGCTAGCCTTGAATCGATCTTCCGCCCCATTGTCATATATATTACGTACGCCTAAGACATTGCATATAGGGTAAGCCTTTTTCAGGTGCCTTCAGGCAGTCATCCTTTTGAACTTGTCTTTATCCAGGGCTAGCCTGAATAGATCTTCCGCCTCAATACCAGTACATTGTCATTTATTGTGTAAGCCATAGCTGATACGTTTGATATTAGTAGAGTTTAAAAGTATTTATATACGCCGCCGGCTTCTATACGAATTTGAGGATGCCATTTGCCTACATTGCCTACAGATTGGCTTTAACGATGTTTTCCTGCGATTTTTCCTTCCTCATTTTGAGTGACAGTAAGCACTTCGAGATACTAGGCTCAGTAGCTCTGAAGTTAGCCGTTAATCGGCGGAAAGAGACGCAATTGCCTAAGTTAAACAATTCGAAGCGCTGCTCGTCATTGTTAACAGATCAGCTAGGGTAAGCAGCGATCCGCGCCGTCTCTTCTTGGATGGGTAATGCTTTTAGTATTTGAGCGCTTCTGTACTCCGGAGGATACCAGTCTCGGCTGTATGGCAAGGCATGTCGGAGGCCTTCGGGCGGTCATAAAACTTTACCGCTAGTGTTGGCAACTATTAGCTCATACGAACTTACTTAGTTCTAAAATTGTAAACTCGATTTGCAGACGATAGGTACGACATTAGCAGAACTTTCAAACGGATTAGGAAGGCTCAGGTAATAGTACGTGTAGACAAAATTAAGATGCAGATATACCTCCAATGGGGCAATGGCCGCGAACGACATATCGATTAAATGCAAATCACAGCCATGCAAATGCAAATTGAACACAATAATTTCGCTATTACCTACGACATGTCCTGTAAAACGTTTACTTTATTAGTACTTTTAGCAGTTGATGGCTGTAAAAACTAGTTGTAGTTATCCTGTGTATTGCCATATTGTAATGCCATGAGTATTCATCTCTCGTTGTGGTTTGAAAATTACGTCAAAGCCAGAGAATAAATCTATGTAAGAAATAATTTAATTTCAACAACCAACCAAGTTAGGTAAAAACGAGCTATTTTTAAAATGTTGTTATTCAAAATGTTCTCCAAGTGCCCATACAGGAAACTAACAGAAAACGGCTTTAAAATGTACATGATTATGCATTTGCAAATGTCAACTTTTGTCGAAAATGTCCGTCTCGTCGGCCATATTCCATTTAATGTCGCAATATTGTGAGCGCCGGACGGCCGCGGCCGGTCGCATGCATTTACATACATTAATGCGGACTCTGCACATGCATGCACCTCGCTAGCCTCGCTCAGAATGTGTGTGCGCTGCGAATTAACTGTAATTGAGCCATTCGGATAGCGGCGAGCCGCGCTTCACTGCCTCCGTAGTTTGGGTTCGGACGCTACACTACAACACTTCGCTTGCATCTTCCATCAAAAACATTAACTCTACGTTTATCTGTTGCACAGATTTTCATATAACCACTCCACTCAATCACGCTCGCTGTTCTCCTTTGACGGATGAACGCAAAAAGTTCATTTCATTGTTGAATTCTTTTCAAAGAAAACATTTCCATTTTTACAATGAGACCGAATAACTGATGCCGACGCACTAGGATATTCATCTTCACCCCTTTCTGGAGAAACAAACAGGGGGCGTCGGAATTTTGTTATTAGCGTTACTGAGGGGGTAGGTACCTCTACCGTCGCGTACCTGACTGATTGATAGCACTTCTTTCCACCTCGGGTCGAGCTTGTAATCGAGCCATTAATAAACTTTACTGCCTGCAAGTTTATCCTGCGGACTCGTTATTTGGTTAATGGGCTGGCAAACGGTCCGGGCACGAGACACCTGCGTGAAGGCACAGCCGTAGACCCACTCATTGTGAACCCTAATTGTCATATTTATGGAGATGTTCAAAGGTGAAAGCACTCTTCAGATTTTGGGTCGCACAAATACGGCCGCTTGGAATCAACTACTGAACGCCCTTATTCTAGTGGTAGACCATTGCTTCTCGGTATGTCGACTTTACAATTACCAGCTAAATGGCGTTTAAATAAACCACATTGTTGTTATTTATAAATAAATAAATATTGCTGGACATTTCACACAACGCTATCTAGCCCCAAACTAAGAAGAGCTTGTACTATGGGAACCAGATAACTGATAGAATACTTATATACATTTTTTTTTGTAAATACATACTTATAATATATAGAGAAACAACCAGACCCGGAACAAATATCTGTAGATCATGCAAACATTTGTTCCGCGGTGGGGATTGAACCCGCTACCTCCTGCATCTCAGCCGGCTATTCGCCCACTGCACCACGGAGGTCGTCAATATTACCTACGTCGTATTTAATTCAATTGTTTGAAAAATACAAGTTACCAGTCGTAAATTGTCCAATTACCGTTCTTTGAGAAGTTCTTTCCAAATTTTAAACGTTAAAAATATTGTTTACAGAACAACTTCAGTTAATGAAAGTCCACTGAAAGCCTTAAAATAGCTCACAGCTTAAACTGTTCTTGTTTTAACCCATTTTATGGTGTAGGCGGAATAGCAAATTGAATTATTTGGAATGCAACTTCAACTCTACAACATTATGCTGTAATAAATAGAGTCGGAAATTATTTTATTTGGTTTCTAAATTATCTGACAGTGGGTCGAGCTAATGTCACTCGACGCTTGACAAAGCGACTGTTGGCACGGAGAGGCTTTGCTCACAGCTATGTAAACAAAGAGGGCAAAAAGGTTCAAGCAAAAAGTAATAAGTTTCATTTATGTTCAGTTTAGGTTTAAATTAAATTAAATTTTCATTTATTTCAGATACCCATGATCAATATCAATGTTAATAATATAAAGGTTCTTATAAACTATGTTAGGTAAATTAAAGTGAAAAATTGCATTAAATTAATATTATATCAAAATTACTTAAATCAATATTTAATTAAATCAGAATTCAGAGTTTAGAGGGATTATTACTTTACTACGAGCCTTGACAGTTATAGTGAGGTGTTATTGACTTACTGACTGACTGACTGGACATTTCACACAGGGCTATCTAGCCCCAAACTAAGCAGAGCTTGTACTATGGGAACCAGATAACTTATAGAATACTTATATACTTTTTTTTTGTAAATACATACTTATAATATATAGAAAACCATGCAGACCCGGAACAAATATCTGTAGATCATACAAACATTGGTGACGCGGCGGGAATCGAACCCGCTACCTCCTGCGTCTCAGCCGGCTATTTGCCCACTGTACCACGGAGGTAGTCGTCATATTGTAATGTAAATTATTATTTTGTGTTCCTATTTTGTTGTTTAGATTTGAATGTATGGCACTTGGGCACCGACATTTGGCCTGCCTATATTACAGGTCTCTATTTTCCAGTGGTCATTATGTAAGTATTGGTGGTAAATGATTGGTCCAAAATAAATCTCAACATTAAATTGTGGGCATTTCAACATTAAGTAAATTAAATTGAACCCCGAATATACCACAATTCAGTTCCTTGGCGTTAGTATATTAATGTCAAGCTAGTAGAGGGAGAGTCGGTCCTGTCAAGCACTCGGGGCCGAGAGGCTTAACTTGACAGAATGTAAACGGGCGAGGAGACAAGGGAGGCACGTCGTCGTAAAAAAGGGCAAAGCAATAATTGCGGTGGCACAGGGCTCCGGCCTACGCGGTACGACGCCGCAGCGGCGCACGAGCGGCGGCTTCCTTCCGCCCGCCCCGTGATTGAATGTTGACATTGAACCGGGGAGGCGGTGGCGCCAGGTACGGCCGCGCTATTTTTGACCCCACGACCTATCGCTTCGGCGATCGGCCTCGCCAGAAACTTGCCGTTTTAATCGCGTGAATGTGCCGCACCATTTGCAAATGCGCACAGAACCTTTCGTGTTCCGCCGCAAATTAGCGTCGCGTTTGTGCGCTGCTCTGCTGCAATTAAATAAGGAAAGCTTTCATTTCAACTGGAAAAAACTATTAGTTTAAAGATTTCCTCGGCTTTGTAAGGAGGTCAGTGTTTGCATCATTGTCTTTTGTCCCTCGGTGTTCACTTTTATTTTTCCAACTCCCGGAAAATAGTTACAATGCCAGACAGATGGTTGACATTCAAATCCAAATTATCTGAATAAAGATGATGTTGACATGTCGCGGCCGAGTGACATTCGAATTGGGTCAACGCCTGCTGACAAAAGGTGTGGGGCCAGATAAGCGGCATTTTCCGGCGTCCAGCTGCCGCTCGACCCCCCTTAAAACAAAGAACACCGGAATATTTTCATTTATTTGCGTTCACCTCGTTTCTCTTTTTCCGCGCTCTTATGTAGGTATGGATAATCATTAGACATCGTTTACTCGCCGCCCTTTAATGTGTTTGCTTGCTCCACAATTTGATACCGCGCCTGTTTGCATTGTTGCCGTTTTGCCTTCCCGATTAGGGTCGCATTCGAGATCCATATTTATTAGAGCGTAGTACTCGCGACACGATTTTCATTTTGTACAGATAGAGCACACATTGGGCTTATAAAATATGTGAAACATTTCCAGGGATTACCAAACGGTTTCACGACAGCGATGATGACCGTAAACCTGGGTGATGCCTTCATTTGCAATTTGTACGCGCATCATGCTCGTAGTCTATTTTTTGCATCGGTCTGTCGTAGTGCTAACATCGTAACTGGATAGTGCTACGTATAGAAAGCTCGGTGGCGGAAGGACGTGTCACTCACGCAGCGCTGACGTCTGCCTGCTTTCAGAGCGCTAGCTGTGCTTCCGACCTGCCCTCCGACACCGACACTATTCAACACATTCTCACAACTCCGTCACACTAATACGTGGTAGCCAATGACGTTGTGAAGATTTTTTTAGCCCGTATTTCTAAATCTTAATCTACTAAAATGACAATAGGGCCAGATAATCATTACGTGACCGTGTCCTTAAAATTGTATATATGTATGTTGAATTAGACAATAGTTAAACAGAATAGTACCATACAGTTTGTACATGGTACTATTTTAAGATAAGGCCATCTGTATATTATTAAATTTTTATCGCCATCTGCAGATAAAATGGTAGGCTACGTATTAGTAAATGGCTTAAATATTATTAGGGATGTACATCTGTAGGCACTGGGAAAATTTGGTTGACAGTTAATGTTGCACAGATTTATGTTACAAATATGTCCCTTCTGAGAACTTAACAAGCAGAGTTGGTACGCGAACATCGATTTACATTACCCAAGTTAGCAACAGCAAACTAAACAATGCACGCATCTCCGCGGTTCTAACCAATAATACTGATATTACGGTACTAAATTTAGCAGATATATATTCAAAGTAGCGACAAATTACCTACAAGTAGGTACGAGTACTTTAGAAACGAGACAATAATTGTGTCCCGTGTCACCTCAGGGAGCAGGGAGCAGGGTTTCCAGTAATCATTAGTTGAAACTGTGACAGAGGACAAACAGACACCTTAACCGTCCAATTGAGAATCAAATTATACAGACCCTAATTAAATATACATAGCCTAACTTACGCAAACAAATAAATGGGTTTAGATGTAAGCGATATAGAAACGACCACTGCTGTATTATTTGTACGAATATTTGAACAATTAGCAAATGTTTAAATATTTAATTGTTCTAATCTAATTCTTTAAATATTTAATCAATTGAACAAAAATATTATAAACTTGTAGTGTAAGGTAGGTATATGATTGTTTTTGTTAAGGGTTACGGTAAAGAAACTTTATCCTCAAAAAATAATTATGCATTCACTTAATATTAAAACTTAAAAAAACTAAATAGGTGCTTAAAACTATGACAGTATGCGAGCGCATTAAATAAACAATAAAATTAAGTAGGTACCTACATTATTTGTGTTTGTTTCCTTCAATATTTGTATGGAGTGGGTAGTTTTGTATTACTCTAACAAAATCACACCACTACGTTCGGCGATGACATTTCGGTACCAGCGAAGTGTAGTGAGCGAGTTTACATACAAGGATCGGCAACAACTAGATGCGACAATGGCGTTCAATTATGAATTAATAACTTTATTAATTTTATGTTGCCAAATGGATTTTAAGTAATTTTGAAGTTATATAAGGTTTTACTTTTTTTATATTGTTCGGAAGTTTGTCATATATTTATGCACTTTCAAAAGTAATGTTGTTTTTACCATAGTTAGTTTTTGGTGGGCGTAATGTAATATTATTTGCATTCCTTAATCGTCGTAGCTGGCTATGTTCGCGTTTTTGTCTTGTCTTTTGGAGTTATTTTTGTTAAGGGTTAAATGAACACATCAAATATTTACTTGAAACACAGAACAGAGCGTTACTGTTTGTTTTGCGTTACGGTCTGTATAACAGTCATGCTGCGCCAGCGCCTCGGTTAGATTTATAAAACCGTTTTAATAATACCACCTATGCTAAAAATAAATGTTACCTAACAGGTACGTATATTTGGAATGTATAGTGATTATAAATTGTTTAACATTTAGCCATGTCTTAAACTGAAACTACATAATGATAGATTTCTGACACTAAGCAAACTGTATAGGCACTTGACTCACCGCCGGCGATTAAGCGATTAGCTATCAACTATTTTCTCGCTCAAGAAACAAACAAAAGATATAGATTCCGTGTCAGTAAAAGAGACACGTATAATAATAGTTGATCGCTGGCCGTTCACACTGCCGGCGAGAACTCACCCTCCACTATTTTGTCGCAGCGACTATAACACTCGCTCAGCGATACTCGCTCAGCGATACGCGCTCAGCGATGCTCGCTTGGCAGTCAGAACACAGCAGTAAGGCTGCCTGTCCATTGACGCGGAGAGAGGCAGCGGAGCGGAGAAACGAGGAAATATTAACCAATAGGATTGCATGAAATTCTATTCATGCAATCCTATTGGTTAATATTTCCTCGTTTCTCCGCTCCGCTGTCTCTCTCCGCGTCAATGGACAGGCAGCCTAATAGCGGCAGAGTGGCGCGGGTACCGCCGGCCGCACTCGCTCACTCGCTTTATAAGGGGATATGCGCTCGTTTTATTTAATGTAATTTTAATTCAATTTTTATTTTGTGTGTGCAATATGGGTGTTCTGCCTGAAATAAACGTGTTTTTTTATAGCCCAGCGAGACAATTATAGGAACTACACACTCGCTTTTCCCTGCTCGCCAACTCGTTTCTAGTTTCTAGCTCTACTCGCTTCTCGCTCATCGCCGGCGGTGAGACAAGTGCCTTAAGTTGCTACATGTATCCGATTTTTTTATCAGTGATAGTTAACCGCTTGACCACTACCTCACCTGATGGTGGTGTGATCGAAGATGGAGCACGCTTGCCTAAAATGAACCTGTTCACTCTGGACTTGAATTTCTTATATTTTTATTCAACTTATTACACAGACTTATCTTGCACTTTGTGCCTACATCATTTTGTATTCTTTTAAAGCAAATAAACATTGGGTACAAGACACTATAGGTATACAGCCTGTTCTCTAAAATGCTAAGTAATTTCAAATTGTCAGTATAGAACAACAGCACGAACTACTTACAAATGAAGCAAGATTAGACGGCATAATAACGCGTAATATCCCATTAAAATTTTCCAAACTGAACTCAATTTGTTCAATTTCTCTCTCTAGAGATTGCGGTGAACGCGGAAGGACCAGCCGCTGTTCCATTAAACCAGAAAGTCGGTCTCCGAGACCCAATACTTTAGCTTATTATCCGGAGGTCTGACACATTAATACCAAAAGTGTTATCAACCAACAAAATGTGAACCCTCATATAACTTTGATTTGATCCGTTTCAAACGTTTTTTGTGTAGATTTTATGTCGGTTGTTGGGTTGAATGTAAGCTGGTTAGTTTGCTGTTTTTATTGGGAAACTAATCTGGTGATTTAGGACAATTATCCTTACTAATATAATAAATTCGAAAGTAACTCTGTCTCTCTGTCTGTAACTTTTTCACAACCAAACGACTGGACCGAGTCCGATGACATTTGGAATACAGATAGATTATGGCCGGGATTGGGACAGTGTACATTTCACCCGACTGCGCAGAAGGAGGGTAATGTTTTTATAAACGCGTGCGAAGCTACGGCAGCTAGTTTCCTATAATAAAAAGTGTATTATTACTTATTCTCCGACAAGCTTACCAATCTTTTACAATATTATATTATATAAAGCTCGATTACCACTGACTCACTGACTGATTGACATCATTGTTCTCCCAGATGCCACCTCGTAGGGGGGAAATGTTTGGTGGGATCGTGTAGAGGGAGTTCCGGTGAGTTGGGAATAAATCCTAAAGTACCCCTTTTGTCCCCCATTTGCTCCCATCCACCTCGTATCTCGGAAAGTATAAGTCTTACAGCGTTGGTGCAAAAACTAATGTTGCAGAGGACATTTTTTTATATCAGGTTCCATGAAAAAAAAATTGACTTTCATACAAAAAAAAAATGTCCCATACAAAATATTTCTGTATGAATACCGTAAGCCGTATATTTCGTTTACCGTAATTTTCATTCTGTTTTTGTAGGGAGCCCACGGCTTGTGTGTACTATAAAATTACTGTAAATTTGCTTGATTCTATATAATGGTGGTGGAGGGACATGAGATAACTTTCATAGTTTTTGCAAAGGTCATCATCATCATTTTGGAACATCCATTTTTTTTTTTTTAGTATGCAACGTTCATCATGTTTATTTTGGAACATCCACATTTTTTTAATTATGCCTCATCCACAATGATCACTTTGGAACGTCAATTTTTTTTATTATGCAACATCCACTGTGATCGTTTTGGTACATCATTTTTTTTAATTATGCCTCATCCACAATGATCACTTTGAAACGTCAATTATTTTTTATTTTTTTATTATGCATCATCCACTGTGATCATTTTGGAATATCATTTTTTTTTCAATTATGCCTCATCCACTATGATCACTTTGGAACGTCAATTTTTTTTTATTATGCAACATCCACTGTGATCATTTTGGTACATCATTTTTTTAATTATGCCTCATCCACAATGATCACTTTGGAACGTCAATTATTTTTTTTTTATTATGCAACATCCACTGTGATCATTTTGGTACATCATTTTTTTTAATTATGCCTCATCCACAATGATCACTTTGGAACGTCAATTTTTTTTTTATTATGCAACATCCACTGTGATCATTTTGGAACATCATTTTTTTTAATTATGCCTTATCCACAATGATCATTTTGGAACGTCAATTTCTTTTTTTTATTATGCAACATCCACTGTGATAATTTTGGAACATCAATTTTTTTTAATTATGCCTCATCCGCAATGATCATTTTGGAACGTCAATTTTTTTTAAATTATGCCTCATCCACAATGATCACTTTTGGAACGTCAATTTTTTTTTTATTATGCAACATCCACTGTGATCATTTTGGTACATCATTTTTTTAATTACGCCTCATCCACAATGATCACTTTGGAACGTCAATTATTTTTTATTATGCAACATCCACTGTGATCATTTTGGAACATCATTTTTTTTAATTATGCCTCATCCACAATGATCATTTTGGAACGTCAATTTCTTTTTTTTTATTATGCAACATCCACTGTGATAATTTTGGAACATCAATTTTTTTTAATTATGCCTCATCCGCAATGATCATTTTGGAACGTCAATTATTTTTTTATTATGCAACATCCACTGTGATCATTTTGGAACATCAATTTTTTTTTATTTATGCCTCATCCACTATGATCATTTTGGAACGTCAATTTTTTTTTATTATGCGACATCCACTATTCGAATATTCTCTTTGATTGCTTGTTACACTTCGTCATCCTCTTTTATTGTTTCTTCCGCCTCCACATCTTCTATTTTTGCATGTTCCACTTCGTTATCCTTTTAAAATGCTTCTTCTACTTCATATCCTCTTTAATTGCTTCAGTTACTTCATTATGCGCTCTACAAAATTGTGGTGTTTCATACAAAACTTCAATCGCTCATATCTTCTAAGCGGGAAGAGATAGCCCTAGCAAACTTGTACAAAATATTGGTATAAACTTTTGGTGGAACTGTTTTTTTATTGTCATCCTTGACATCCTTTTTGAATGCTTCTCTCACTTCGTCATCTTCTTTGAATGTTTTTTCCACTTCGACATCATCTTTGACTGCTTCTTTAACTTCGATATCCTCTTTGATTGCTTCTCCCACTTCGATATCGTCTTTGACTGCTTCTTCCATTTCGATATCGTCTTTGATTGCTTTTTCACTTCGTCATCTTCTTTGAATGCTTCTACCACCTTGGTATCCTCTTTGATTGCTTACACAACTTCAATTTCCTCTTTGATTGTTTCTGCCACTTCGATATCCTATTTGATTGCTTCTTCCACTTCAACATTCTCTTTGATAGTTTCTTCCACTTCGATATCCAATCAACAAATTTATGATTTTTCTTACAAAACTTTAATCGCTCGTATCTTCTAAACGGGAAGAGATAGCACTAGCAAACTTTGACAAAATATTAGTACAAATTTTTGATCATTATCATTTTACAACATACATTTATATTATGCAACGTCAATCCTGATCATTTTGGAACGTCCAGATTTTTTTCTCTTTGATTGCTTGTTCCACTTCGATATCCTCTTTGATTGCTTCTTCCACATTGATATCCTATTTGATTGCTTCTTTAACTTTGATATCCTCTACGATTGCTTGTTCCACTTCGATATCCTCTTTTATTCCTTCTTCATCTTCAATATCCATTGGATTGCTTCTTCATCTTTGATATCCTCTTTGATGGCATTTTCACTTCGGTATCCTCTGTAAGGGCTCCTTCCTCTTTGATTTCCGTTTGATTGCTTCTTGCACTGCAATATTTTCTTTGATTGCGTCTTCATATTCGATATCGTTTTTGATTGCATTTTTACTTCGATATCCTGTGATGGCTTCTTCCACTTTGATATCCTCTTTGATTGCTTCTTCCACTTCGATATCCGCTTTGATTGCTTGTTCCATTTTGATATCGTCGTTGACTATTTCTTTCACTTCGATATCGTCTTTGATTGCTTTTTTCACTTCGTCATCCTCTTTGAATACTTCTACCAACTCGGTATCCTCTTTGATTCCTTAGTCAACTTCAATTTTCTCTTTGATTGTTTTTGCTACTTCGATATCCTATTTGATTGCTTCTCCCACTTCATTATCCTCTTTGTTTACTCCTTCCACTTCGATATCATCTTCGATTTCCTTTTGATTGCTTCTTGCACTGCATTATTCTCTTTGATTGCGTCTTCATCTTCGATATCGTCTTTGATAGCATTTTCACTTCGATATCCTCTGTGATGGCTTCTTCCACTTCGATACCCTCTTTGATTGCTTCTTCCACTTCGATATCCTCTTTGATTGTTTCTTCCGCCTCGACATCTTCTATTTTTGCATGTTCCACTTCGTTATCCCTTTAAAATGCTTCTTCTACTTTCATATCCTCTTTAATTGCTTCAGTTACTTCATTATGCTCTCTACAAAATTGTGGTCTTTCATACAAAACTTCAACCGCTCGTATCTTCTAAACGGGAAGAGATAGCCCTAGCAAACTTGTACAAAATATTGGTATAAATTTTTGGTGCAACTGTTTTTTTATTGTCATCCTTGACATCCTTTTTGAATGCTTCTCTCACTTCGTCATCTTCTTTGAATGTTTTTTCCACTTCGACATCATCTTTGACTGCTTCTTTAACTTCGATATCCTCTTTGATTGCTTCTCCCACTTCGATATCGTCTTTGACTGCTTCTTCCATTTCGATATCGTCTTTGATTGCTTTTTCACTTCGTCATCTTCTTTGAATGCTTCTACCACCTTGGTATCCTCTTTGATTGCTTACACAACTTCAATTTCCTCTTTGATTGTTTCTGCCACTTCGATATCCTATTTGATTGCTTCTTCCACTTCAACATTCTCTTTGATAGTTTCTTCCACTTCGATATCCAATCAACAAATTTATGATTTTTCTTACAAAACTTTAATCGCTCGTATCTTCTAAACGGGAAGAGATAGCACTAGCAAACTTTGACAAAATATTAGTACAAATTTTTGATCATTATCATTTTACAACATACATTTATATTATGCAACGTCAATCCTGATCATTTTGGAACGTCCAGATTTTTTTCTCTTTGATTGCTTGTTCCACTTCGATATCCTCTTTGATTGCTTCTTCCACATTGATATCCTATTTGATTGCTTCTTTAACTTTGATATCCTCTACGATTGCTTGTTCCACTTCGATATCCTCTTTTATTCCTTCTTCATCTTCAATATCCATTGGATTGCTTCTTCATCTTTGATATCCTCTTTGATGGCATTTTCACTTCGGTATCCTCTGTAAGGGCTCCTTCCTCTTTGATTTCCGTTTGATTGCTTCTTGCACTGCAATATTTTCTTTGATTGCGTCTTCATATTCGATATCGTTTTTGATTGCATTTTTACTTCGATATCCTGTGATGGCTTCTTCCACTTTGATATCCTCTTTGATTGCTTCTTCCACTTCGATATCCGCTTTGATTGCTTGTTCCATTTTGATATCGTCGTTGACTATTTCTTTCACTTCGATATCGTCTTTGATTGCTTTTTTCACTTCGTCATCCTCTTTGAATACTTCTACCAACTCGGTATCCTCTTTGATTCCTTAGTCAACTTCAATTTTCTCTTTGATTGTTTTTGCTACTTCGATATCCTATTTGATTGCTTCTCCCACTTCATTATCCTCTTTGTTTACTCCTTCCACTTCGATATCATCTTCGATTTCCTTTTGATTGCTTCTTGCACTGCATTATTCTCTTTGATTGCGTCTTCATCTTCGATATCGTCTTTGATAGCATTTTCACTTCGATATCCTCTGTGATGGCTTCTTCCACTTCGATACCCTCTTTGATTGCTTCTTCCACTTCGATATCCTCTTTGATTGTTTCTTCCGCCTCGACATCTTCTATTTTTGCATGTTCCACTTCGTTATCCCTTTAAAATGCTTCTTCTACTTTCATATCCTCTTTAATTGCTTCAGTTACTTCATTATGCTCTCTACAAAATTGTGGTCTTTCATACAAAACTTCAACCGCTCGTATCTTCTAAACGGGAAGAGATAGCCCTAGCAAACTTGTACAAAATATTGGTATAAATTTTTGGTGCAACTGTTTTTTTATTGTCATCCTTGACATCCTTTTTGAATGCTTCTCTCACTTCGTCATCTTCTTTGAATGTTTTTTCCACTTCGACATCATCTTTGACTGCTTCTTTATCTTCGATATCCTCTTTGATTGCTTCTCCCACTTCGATATCCTCTTTGACTGCTTCTTCCATTTCGATATCGTCTTTGATTGCTTTTTCACTTCGTCATCTTCTTTGAATGCTTCTACCACCTTGGTATCCTCTTTGATTGCTTACTCAACTTCAATTTCCGCTTTGATTGTTTCTGCCACTTCGATATCCTATTTGATTGCTTCTTCCACTTCAACATTCTCTTTGATAGTTTCTTCCACTTCGATATCCAATCAACAAATTTATGATTTTTCTTACAAAACTTTAATCGCTCGTATCTTCTAAACGGGAAGAGATAGCACTAGCAAACTTTGACAAAATATTAGTACAAATTTTTGATCATTATCATTTTACAACATACATTTATATTATGCAACGTCAATCCTGATCATTTTGGAACGTCCAGATTTTTTTCTCTTTGATTGCTTGTTCCACTTCGATATCCTCTTTGATTGCTTCTTCCACATTGATATCCTATTTGATTGCTTCTTTAACTTTGATATCCTCTACGATTGCTTGTTCCACTTCGATATCCTCTTTTATTCCTTCTTCATCTTCAATATCCATTGGATTGCTTCTTCATCTTTGATATCCTCTTTGATGGCATTTTCACTTCGGTATCCTCTGTAAGGGCTCCTTCCTCTTTGATTTCCGTTTGATTGCTTC
The DNA here is from genome assembly GCA_963924445.1 of Philereme transversata. Taxonomy (NCBI): domain Eukaryota; kingdom Metazoa; phylum Arthropoda; class Insecta; order Lepidoptera; family Geometridae; genus Philereme; species Philereme transversata. The sequence continues at coordinate 8,494,245 of OZ004337.1, read as the reverse complement.
TTGCACTGCAATATTTTCTTTGATTGCGTCTTCATATTCGATATCGTTTTTGATTGCATTTTTACTTCGATATCCTGTGATGGCTTCTTCCACTTTGACATCCTCTTTGATTGCTTCTTCCACTTCGATATCCGCTTTGATTGCTTGTTCCATTTTGATATCGTCTTTGACTATTTCTTTCACTTCGATATCGTCTTTGATTGCTTTTTTCTCTTCGTCATCCTCTTTGAATACTTCTACCAACTCGGTATCCTCTTTGATTCCTTAGTCAACTTCAATTTCCTCTTTGATTGTTTTTGCTACTTCGATATCCTATTTGATTGCTTCTCCCACTTCAATATCCTCTTTGTTTACTCCTTCCACTTCGATATCATCTTCGATTTCCTTTTGATTGCTTCTTGCACTGCATTATTCTCTTTGATTGCGTCTTCATCTTCGATATCGTCTTTGATAGCATTTTCACTTCGATATCCTCTGTGATGGCTTCTTCCACTTCGATACCCTCTTTGATTGCTTCTTCCACTTCGATATCCTCTTTGATTGTTTCTTCCGCCTCGACATCTTCTATTTTTGCATGTTCCACTTCGTTATCCCTTTAAAATGCTTCTTCTACTTTCATATCCTCTTTAATTGCTTCAGTTACTTCATTATGCTCTCTACAAAATTGTGGTCTTTCATACAAAACTTCAATCGCTCGTATCTTCTAAACGGGAAGAGATAGCCCTAGCAAACTTGTACAAAATATTGGTATAAATTTTTGGTGGAACTGTTTTTTTATTGTCATCCTTGACATCCTTTTTGAATGCTTCTCTCACTTCGTCATCTTCTTTGAATGTTTTTTCCACTTCGACATCATCTTTGACTGCTTCTTTAACTTCGATATCCTCTTTGATTGCTTCTCCCACTTCGATATCGTCTTTGACTGCTTCTTCCATTTCGATATCGTCTTTGATTGCTTTTTCACTTCGTCATCTTCTTTGAATGCTTCTACCACCTTGGTATCCTTTTTGATTGCTTACTCAACTTCAATTTCCGCTTTGATTGTTTCTGCCACTTCGATATCCTATTTGATTGCTTCTTCCACTTCAACATTCTCTTTGATAGTTTCTTCCACTTCGATATCCAATCAACAAATTTATGATTTTTCTTACAAAACTTTAATCGCTCGTACTCGTATCTTCTAAACGGGAAGAGATAGCACTAGCAAACTTTGACAAAATATTAGTACAAATTTTTGATCATTATCATTTTACAACATACATTTATATTATGCAACGTCAATCCTGATCATTTTGGAACGTCCAGATTTTTTTTATGCAACGTTCATCATGATCTTTTTTGCAACGTTAAATTTTTTTTATACAACTATTATCATGATCATTTTGGAACATCCAATTTTTTTCTCTTTGATTGCTTGTTCCACTTCGATATCCTCTTTGATTGCTTCTTCCACATTGGTATCCTCTTTGATTGCTTCTTTAACTTTGATATCTTTTACGATTGCTTGTTCCGCTTCGATATCCTCTTTTATTCCTTCTTCATCTTCAATATCCATTGGATTGCTTCTTCCACTTCGATATCGTCTTTGATTGCTTTTTTTACTTCGTCATCCTCTTAGAATGCTTCTACCACCTTGGTATCCTCTTTGATTTCTTCCTCAACTTTAATTTCCTCTTTGATTGTTTCTGCTACTTCGATATCCTATTTGATTGCTTCTTTCACTTCAATATCCTCTTTGATTGCTTCTTCCACTTCGATATCATCTTTGATTGCTGCTTCCACTTGGAAATCCTCTTTGATTTGATTGCTTCTTCCATTTCGATATCGTCTTTGACTGCTTCTTACACATGGATATCCTCTTTGATGGCTTTTAACAGCTCGATATCCTCTTTAATTACTTCTTCGACTAAAAGAAAAACACGCGAGCTGCGAGCAGCTCGCGCACAACGCAACCTCTAGTTATACTATATATAGCTCGATTACCACTCACTGATTGATTGACTGACTGACTGACTGACTGACTCATTGACATGTTTGTTCTCCCAGATGCCACCTCGTAGGGTGAAAATGTTTGGTGGGATCGTATAGAGGGAGTTCCGATGAGTTGGGATTAAATCCTAAAGTACCCCTTTTGTCCCCCATTCGCTCCCATCCACCTCGTATCTCGGAAAGTATAGGTCTTACAGCGTTGGCGCAAAAACTAATGTTGCAGAGGACATTTTTTTATATCCGGTTCCATGAAAAAAAAATGGTCTTTCATACAAAAAAAAAATTGTCCCATACAAAATATTTCTGTATGAATACCGTAAACCGTAAATTTCGTTTGCCGTAATTTTCATACTGTTTTTGTAGGGAGCCCACGGCTTGTGTGTACTATAAAATTACTATAAATTTGCTTGATTCTATATAATGGTGGTGGAGGGACATGAGATAACTTTCATAGTTTTTGCAAAGGTCATCATCATCATTTTGGAACATCCAATTTTTTTTTTTTTTTAGTATGCAACGTTCATCATGTTTATTTTGGAACATCCACATTTTTTTAATTATGCCTCATCCACAATGATCACTTTGAAACGTCATTTTTTTTTTATTATGCAACATCCACTGTGATCATTTTGGTACATCATTTTTTTAATTATGCCTCATCCACAATGATCACTTTGGAACGTCAATTATTTTTTTTTTTATTATGCATCATCCACTGTGATCATTTTGTAACATCATTTTTTTTCAATTATGCCTCATCCACAATGATCACTTTGAAACGTCATTTTTTTTTTTTATTATGCAACATCCACTGTGATCATTTTGGTACATCATTTTTTTAATTATGCCTCATCCACAATGATCACTTTGGAACGTCAATTATTTTTTTTTTTTATTATGCATCATCCACTGTGATCATTTTGTAACATCATTTTTTTTTTCAATTATGCCTCATCCACTATGATCACTTTGGAACGTCAATTTTTTTTTTATTATGCAACATCCACTGTGATATTTTGGTACATCAATTTTTTTAATTATGCCTCATCCACAATGATCACTTTGGAACGTCAATTATTTTTTTTTTTATTATGCAACATCCACTGTGATCATTTTGGTACATCATTTTTTTAATTACGCCTCATCCACAATGATCACTTTGGAACGTCAATTATTTTTTATTATGCAACATCCACTGTGATCATTTTGGAACATCATTTTTTTTAATTATGCCTCATCCACAATGATCATTTTGGAACGTCAATTTCTTTTTTTTTATTATGCAACATCCACTGTGATAATTTTGGAACATCAATTTTTTTTAATTATGCCTCATCCGCAATGATCATTTTGGAACGTCAATTTTTTTTTAAATTATGCCTCATCCACAATGATCACTTTTGGAACGTCAATTTTTTTTTATTATGCAACATCCACTGTGATCATTTTGGAACATCAATTTTTTTTTATTTATGCCTCATCCACTATGATCATTTTGGAACGTCAATTTTTTTTTATTATGCGACATCCACTATTTGAATATTCTCTTTGATTGCTTGTTACACTTCGTAATCCTCTTTTATTGTTTCTTCCGCCTCCACATCTTCTATTTTTGCATGTTCCACTTCGTTATCCTTTTAAAATGCTTCTTCTACTTCATATCCTCTTTAATTGCTTCAGTTACTTCATTATGCTCTCTACAAAATTGTGGTCTTTCATACAAAACTTCAATCGCTCGTATCTTCTAAGCGGGAAGAGATAGCCCTAGCAAACTTGTACAAAATATTGGTATAAACTTTTGGTGGAACTGTTTTTTTATTGTCATCCTTGACATCCTTTTTGAATGCTTCTCTCACTTCGTCATCTTCTTTGAATGTTTTTTCCACTTCGACATCATCTTTGACTGCTTCTTTAACTTCGATATCCTCTTTGATTGCTTCTCCCACTTCGATATCGTCTTTGACTGCTTCTTCCATTTCGATATCGTCTTTGATTGCTTTTTCACTTCGTCATCTTCTTTGAATGCTTCTACCACCTTGGTATCCTCTTTGATTGCTTACTCAACTTCAATTTCCTCTTTGATTGTTTCTGCCACTTCGATATACTATTTGATTGCTTCTTCCACTTCAACATTCTCTTTGATAGTTTCTTCCACTTCGATATCCAATCAACAAATTTATGATTTTTCTTACAAAACTTTAATCGCTCGTATCTTCTAAACGGGAAGAGATAGCACTAGCAAACTTTGACAAAATATTAGTACAAATTTTTGATCATTATCATTTTACAACATACATTTATATTATGCAACGTCAATCCTGATCATTTTGGAACGTCCAGATTTTTTTTATGCAACGTTCATCATGATCTTTTTTGCAACGTTAAATTTTTTTTATACAACTATTATCATGATCATTTTGGAACATCCAATTTTTTTCTCTTTGATTGCTTGTTCCACTTCGATATCCTCTTTGATTGCTTCTTCCACATTGATATCCTATTTGATTGCTTCTTTAACTTTGATATCCTCTACGATTGCTTGTTCCACTTCGATATCCTCTTTTATTCCTTCTTCATCTTCAATATCCATTGGATTGCTTCTTCATCTTTGATATCCTCTTTGATGGCATTTTCACTTCGGTATCCTCTGTAAGGGCTCCTTCCTCTTTGATTTCCGTTTGATTGCTTCTTGCACTGCAATATTTTCTTTGATTGCGTCTTCATATTCGATATCGTTTTTGATTGCATTTTTACTTCGATATCCTGTGATGGCTTCTTCCACTTTGATATCCTCTTTGATTGCTTCTTCCACTTCGATATCCGCTTTGATTGCTTGTTCCATTTTGATATCGTCGTTGACTATTTCTTTCACTTCGATATCGTCTTTGATTGCTTTTTTCACTTCGTCATCCTCTTTGAATACTTCTACCAACTCGGTATCCTCTTTGATTCCTTAGTCAACTTCAATTTTCTCTTTGATTGTTTTTGCTACTTCGATATCCTATTTGATTGCTTCTCCCACTTCAATATCCTCTTTGTTTACTCCTTCCACTTCGATATCATCTTCGATTTCCTTTTGATTGCTTCTTGCACTGCGTTATTCTCTTTGATTGCGTCTTCATCTTCGATATCGTCTTTGATAGCATTTTCACTTCGATATCCTCTGTGATGGCTTCTTCCACTTCGATACCCTCTTTGATTGCTTCTTCCACTTCGATATCCTCTTTGATTGTTTCTTCCGCCTCGACATCTTCTATTTTTGCATGTTCCACTTCGTTATCCCTTTAAAATGCTTCTTCTACTTTCATATCTTCTTTAATTGCTTCAGTTACTTCATTATGCTCTCTACAAAATTGTGGTCTTTCATACAAAACTTCAACCGCTCGTATCTTCTAAACGGGAAGAGATAGCCCTAGCAAACTTGTACAAAATATTGGTATAAATTTTTGGTGCAACTGTTTTTTTATTGTCATCCTTGACATCCTTTTTGAATGCTTCTCTCACTTCGTCATCTTCTTTGAATGTTTTTTCCACTTCGACATCATCTTTGACTGCTTCTTTATCTTCGATATCCTCTTTGATTGCTTCTCCCACTTCGATATCCTCTTTGACTGCTTCTTCCATTTCGATATCGTCTTTGATTGCTTTTTCACTTCGTCATCTTCTTTGAATGCTTCTACCACCTTGGTATCCTCTTTGATTGCTTACTCAACTTCAATTTCCGCTTTGATTGTTTCTGCCACTTCGATATCCTATTTGATTGCTTCTTCCACTTCAACATTCTCTTTGATAGTTTCTTCCACTTCGATATCCAATCAACAAATTTATGATTTTTCTTACAAAACTTTAATCGCTCGTATCTTCTAAACGGGAAGAGATAGCACTAGCAAACTTTGACAAAATATTAGTACAAATTTTTGATCATTATCATTTTACAACATACATTTATATTATGCAACGTCAATCCTGATCATTTTGGAACGTCCAGATTTTTTTTATGCAACGTTCATCATGATCTTTTTTGCAACGTTAAATTTTTTTTATACAACTATTATCATGATCATTTTGGAACATCCAATTTTTTTCTCTTTGATTGCTTGTTCCACTTCGATAACCTCTTTGATTGCTTCTTCCACATTGGTATCCTCTTTGATTGCTTCTTTAACTTTGATATCCTCTACAATTGCTTGTTCCGCTTCGATATCCTCTTTTATTCCTTCTTCATCTTCAATATCCATTGGATTGCTTCTTCCACTTCGATATCGTCTTTGATTGCTTTTTTTACTTCGTCATCCTCTTAGAATGCTTCTACCACCTTGGTATCCTCTTTGATTTCTTCCTCAACTTTAATTTCCTCTTTGATTGTTTCTGCTACTTCGATATCCTATTTGATTGCTTCTTTCACTTCAATATCCTTTTTGATTGCTTCTTCCACTTCGATATCATCTTTGATTGCTGCTTCCACTTGGAAATCCTCTTTGATTTGATTGCTTCTTCCATTTCGATATCGTCTTTGACTGCTTCTTACACATGGATATCCTCTTTGATGGCTTTTAACAGCTCGATATCCTCTTTAATTACTTCTTCGACTAAAAGAAAAACACGCGAGCTGCGAGCAGCTCGCGCACAACGCAACCTCTAGTCTTTGTTATATGACTCACTTAAACTAATATTCTTACCTCATTTATTAACGGCCATAAGCTTGTACCAACTGCAGGTCGTATAAAAAAAACAACGTGATTTTTAAATTCAGGTTAGCTTTAGCTGAAACCTCTGGAATTTTGCAGGTTATGTGTAACGTGAATAAAACTGAATGAAAAATTCTACATATTCGTGTAGTCCACTATAGTGTTCATTATCCATCCAGTATCCTCTAAATACCTTTTTATTTGGAATTAAAATATTTTAAGGACCGTTTCGTGATCTTACTTAACGGAACATACATAAGCATTCACATACTTACATAGTCCTGTCTCCACAGTTCTCCAGACTAGGACTCCTTGTATCGTTGATTGTGGAACTAACAGTACTATGTATACCAATTGTGGTACCATGGTACCCACATACAAATCCAAGAGGCTTATGTAAGTCTTAAACATCAACATCATTTCACAAAGTTTCCTCAACTCACCCGACAAATTACCAAGGCCTTTGCCAGAGCTCTCAGTATCAACGTAGTTAATATATGAACTTTGTGTTCTTAGTTAAACTATGACGATTTAAAACATATTTCAAACGTTAATTATGCGTTGGAATTGATTTAATTTCCTAGTCGGTTTGTATCTGTAAAACGAGGTGGCAATATAAGGCTGTTTATCACGTGCGAAACGGGACCGACGGAGCCGGGTGACGTGCCCGCGGCTGTAATGTGCTTCATCACGCGACACTGCATAACATTCGTGAAATTTATTTGTTTCTATAAACTTTATGTATAGGTTACAATGTAACGTGTTGCAAAGATGTTTGGAAAGATTACTATAACATCAGATTCAAAATCGAATTCGAATACCTATATATATTATATAAATCTTTATTGAAATACCATACAAACAGAAAGAAATCAAATAAGTACTAAGCAATGGCAATGAGCGGCCTTATCGATGAGAACGGTCTCTTCCAGGCAATCTTTGTATTTTTTTTTGAAGCTGAAGAGGTCTTCAAAATGAATGAATTTCACTTTGACGTACACCTTAAAATAATACAGACAATATAGAAGACACATCCTCCTCATCCTCATCCGCTAACACCACAACGGCATCCACGGGGATCTTGGAAAGCTGCATCCATCAACCCAAAATCCTGCTCCGTTACTTCAAGGAGCTAGGATGGCTGGGGAAAGGTTAGAAGGGGGTAATGCACAATACACCCCAATGCGGGACGTCAGTGCACATCTTATTCCCCCCACCCTAGAATTAGAATTAGATAGAAGACACAACGCAAATAGTAGGTACATTATAATGATATGGTGATAATTCAGATACTGTTTAGGAATCGACGTATAGAATAAAAGTGTCGGTGAACGGTTCATCTTAAGACCTTAGATTGTGCTTAGTTAGCCAGAGTGCTTATTATATCCGATTCGATTACGACTTTTACGTGCTGCTGATTCGTACATTATCTAGTTTGCTTACTATTACAAAATCCACCAAAACCTATAATTGTATGTGCATTCATTATCAAAAGATTCCATGAGTACACACACGCTGAGTGATCTGCACCAGTTGGTCTGACGACGTTGACTGACATTATAGCAAAGCGGACTCATTGACTGATGATGTTTGCTTTAACTTTACCTCTAAATATGTTATATATATTTAGACTACGTACAATCCATTCCAGTCACTAAGATCGGTCGCTCTAGAAATCTATGCCTATGTTCAGCAGTGGACTTCCTGATCATACGATGATGAAGATGAGATGCTAGTAGCCAACATAATGATATGATAGCATTATGAGTTCCCTCACTGGGCTTATCTCTTGTTCGACGTTTTAATCTCTAACGCAAAATTACAAGTGTTATGTTATAATTGATTGAAACTTTTCCTGTGTACGTATAACCTATCCTATTGATAATTGACACGATGAAATAGTTCTCAGCTATGTTTGGTAGGAAAGAGTGCAGTAGTTTTTGTCGGGGATTGTGGTTTTCACAATTTTTTACAAGCTTAACTTAAATTTTTTAATTAACTTGTATGTATGTTTGCCCGGGTGGAATCTTGCAACTGAATTTTAAACCCGTTCCCCTCAACCGATTGATTTGAAATACATGTGTAACTTCGGTGACAATGCAATAATATGGTACCATGGAGGTGGTCTCATGATGGAGACGGATGCTAGACAATGGAACTTCTGAATGGATTATAGTAGGCTACTAGTGTTTGGGCTCATTTGAATCTGCTTGCGGTTCCGATTATGAATTTTATAAACACTTGTTTTGAAAAAGTAATTTTTCAACAAAAAACTTAAATAATAATGTTTAAATGATCTTCCCATAATCTTCACAAGGATTAGCGTGATATCTAAGCATAGTTTTTGAAGTCGCTTATGTTTTTATGTAACTACCCTTTTCAACTGTATTTTTATTTATTACAGGTACAAAACCCTCAAAACTGCATCTAATTGGTAAGAACTATTCAGATTCACTACTTACTCAAATTACCTAGGTCAATCCACCCTATCTCTTCATTTAGATATTCAATATATAAATAAATTAAATTAAATTAGTTTATTGCAGGCACAAAATATACCCATGTCACACAAAACATAAAATAAAATAAAACACACCAGAATTGAGAACCTTCTCCTTTTTTGAAGTTGGTTAAAAATACATAATATGACACGGAGCAGATGCTCCAGTGCTTTTATTTTCGGCCAAGTGGACGGAAATCCAATACTTATAAATTACATTTTTATATATCTGGTCAGATACAGCCCTCAGTACGCTATTGTTGGAGCGACTCAGCTAATTCTAACTCAAGGATGGGGGGATTAAAAGATCTGCACTGACGTCTCGCATTGGGGTGTGTTGTGCACATACATTCTAACCTGACCCCAACCATCCTAACTCCTTGAAGTAACGAAGTAGGGCTTTGGGTTGGTGGCAGCACCTTTCTAGGGTCCCCGTGGATGTTGATGTAGTAGCGGTGTTGGTGGAGGATGAGGATTCGATGACCCCTTGCAGACCCGTTCTCAATCTGGCGTCGTTTGTGGCAGTGCAGTGAAGTATCACGTGCCCCATAGTCTCTTCCTCCCGAAGGCATCCGCGACAAAGTCCACTGTTCGTGGCACGCGACTCAGCCTTATAACAGCATTATAGCAGCATTAACGTCTCTAATAACAAATTCTAGATTTTTCAGCATACTTATCTTAATTCTATTTATATAATTGAATTTGGACTTAGCAATTACTTTTAGTTTGCATATCTCGTAAAACTAATCTTCTAAATGAGGGTGAAAATTTATATTTGCCAATAACAACATAACAATATTTCTGCTCTTCTTACGCTTTCAAAACTCTGTACGCGGTGTATTCGGGCAAATAGTTTTATGTCGACCATTTTGACTTTTATTTTATTTTTCGTTTATTTTCCCTTGTGCGGCCGTAAAACGTACCTGGGCTCGCTCGGGGATAACGGAGCGGGCTCACGAAAAATTTATTATTGAGACCTTTTCGCCCAAGCTCCATCGACAGACATTGCGAAGGCGAAAGTTATGAATGACACATGTTTTGAAATATTACCTGAAGTGAACTGCTTCCCAAGGAATTTCATAGGATGAGAAGTTTATTTGTCGTGAAATATGTGGGAGTTTTACGAGGGCGGGATGACTTTTACAATGCTACGGATCAAGCAATTTTCTTACTTTTAGGTCTATTTTGCAAAGCAATAAGGCTGAAAGGTACTTCAAGAGAATAAAAGTATGAGGTGCGACAAATTGGATGAGAAAAGTTTGTTATTCGCTGCTTGAGCACCTATTTGTTTCGGAACCAACTGGAGTTCTTAAATCAGGTATTGTTGGACTAAGTATTCTGCCAGTTTATTGTATAGCGTAGAATCCGAGTCCTTATTTAATTTTTTTTTTGTTTTCTATTACGAATAAATCTTCGTTTGACCACAATCTCGCCTGATGGAAAGCGATGATCTGATCTAAGATGGAGCATGATATGTTTTCGGGTTTCGTACCTCAAAAGGAATAAGGAACCCTTATAGGATCACTTCGATGTCTGTCTGTTTGTCCGTCTGTCAAGACCATTTTTCTCAGGAACGCGTGGAGATATCATATATTGCTACATAAAAGTACCTAGTACATATAGTGTAGTTTGTAAGAAGAATTATCAAAGCTGAGTAGACTTTACTAGTTTACGAGCAGTAGTCGACCAACTTTTGTCTGTAGTTGGGTGTGTAAACAGTGTGTGCATACAAAATGACCAAAATCAACTGCAAAATTAACTTTGTATTTTAAAACGACTAAGATACAGCCGCACCGGCTACGAAACCCTTCATTGTGCGTGGTTCGACACTACCTTGACCAACTTATTTATAAATAAAGCCAGTCAGTATTTCAGTGATAGAATGGAGCAAATCAAGCATCAAATTGATCATTCGTAAAGCTGATGCCAGGTGACTGGAAAATACATCCCAAATAGACAGATTCTCATTCGAGTCAAACAAGCCGAATGCAAAACAATGGTTTACTCGTCTGGTATTCACGTTCCATTTTCTATTAATTTTCTCTTTGAAATCACGCAATCACTAATATCAGCAAAATGAGTATTGTTTTTGATTTTGTTTTCATCAGTCAGTATGTCAATAACAGTAGGTATTTGCGTTTATTAGATGATTGGAATCGTATGAGGCCTAACTGACGCTCTTGAATCGCTTCGATGATCTCAAAGTCATCCTGAAATCGACATGTGCCTGGCACATGTGCTTTTAGACAGACATCTAATAACGCTTGACTCGGCGTTAACCAGCATAAATAACTTAACACACAACTTTGTCATCAGTGGATGTACAATTTACTGTCCGAAAATTTTAAGCCAACTCGCCTCGCACCGAGCCTCTGTTTTATTCAGACCCCAGGGAGCTCTGACACAATGACAAAAAATGTTGTATGGTATGCTGACGTTTTATTTTTTTTGCCAATTATGGAAATTCGCGGGAAACTCGCGCACCACCTGGCGGCGTGTGGCCGTTGCCCACTAGGTACTCTCTTGAGACCGAGCCGCCACTTTGTTCCTGTTTCATGGCCTAGAGAAAGTTCTAATTTCACTTTTGCTATGGCTTTTTCGTGTACTGCCTTAAATCGTCCGCCAGGCTAACATAACATGTTTATTCCGCAAAAGTATTCTCTAAAGGGTCGATTTGCGTTTATAATGTTTGGGATTATTCTGATGGTCACATAATTATGTTAATTTTTATACGGTTGGAATACCGTGACATCAAAATGCATTAAAAGCTATTTTCCCCGAAAGAAAACGATTCCCTGAAAAAGGTAGCCGAAGCTGATTAAAAATGGAGTACACATAACGGATTTGCTTTATTCCGAACACGCAACAACTTTATTGGCCACAGATTTTATCTGTGGCTACTTAATGGTTGTTTAAGTAATTTTGCCAAGTCAATCGATATTGCGCAAGTAATGCAATCATACCATATCGAAAGTGGTTATCGAGTAAACGATCGGTGTTTTCCCGTCGCCGCAGGAGCGGCCTGAGTCACGTCAGTTTCGCGGAACCCGTTCAACCCTCTGCAGGGGTTGCTTCGCTAATGACTGCCGGACAACGACCGCCCTCCGAATTGCAAGCTGCACCGCGCGCGAAACACAACCCTCTTGACCACAACAGTAAACTCGAATTCGGTGGATGTTCCCGTATCGTTCTGCAATTCAGTGCGTGTTTATATGCAGCTTTTCAATCGGCAACGTTATTTTGATAAATATGCATGAAGTCGAGACCAGCCAGCGGCGCGGGTAACGTAAAGCGCCATCGTGAAAATTTAATGACATTTCCTGGTAGTCCCGTAATGAGTCATATCCGTCGAAGGGTTAATTTTAACGCAGTATCGCAAAGCGAAATCGTCAATTTCCTATCTTTCTCTGAAAGGGGTTGCGTTGCGGGTGTAAAACACTATAATTTTCTTTGCAAAAGAATAATTTGGCGAGTTATATGGGCCCTTTAATGAACCACACGTTTGGTTTGTTTTCGACTGCTGAATACTGAGTACAACTGTACGATGTCATTATTATACGTAATGCAGTTAAATTCCAGTCACTAGTTGTGCATACGTAAACAAACATGATCACGCTTCATTGATTCACCTTTTCGCTTCCAGATGAATTTTGCTCGATAAAGTTTTATTTGAGCATCCATCTGGCAGTTCGTTTGCATGTGTATCAGGATCACTCTGGTTCCGATTGCTGGTTGCTTTGTGAATAAGTTCATAGCGTGTGTCTGTCACTATACGAGCAAGCGACGTGCACACATTTGCTCTCTTGAATCTGAGGCTTGGCTTATCTAGATTGTCGTGTACCCTACCTATGTACACAAGTAATGAGATTTTGTACTGCAGCGTTCGACTCTGCATTGCTTTCAATGGAGATTTGCATTGATAAAAATCTTTGGGGTTTGTTTCGATGTGGTTGCACTTTTGATTTAACTTTTTAGATTGAGTTCGTGGCATTGATGTAAATTGAATGAATGAATGAATTCTTTATGGTATAAATTTGATAAATAAACAGTCAAATCTATACATATATATCTGACTGCCTCCGTGGCGTAGTGGGCGTATAGCCGGCTGAGACGCAGGAGGTAGCGGGTTCGATTCCCGCCGTGGAACAAATGTTTGCATGATCTACAGATATTTGTTCCGTATCTGGGTGTTTTTCTATATATTATAAGTATGCATTTACAAAAAAAAAGTATATAAGTATTTTATCAGTTATCTGGTTCCCATAGTACAAGCTCTGCTTAGTTTAGGGCTTATGCTGTGTGAAATGTCCAGCAATATTTATTTATTTATTTATAACGAATAATATTTTTTTAATTGAAAATATGAAGTCGAACAAGTAACCATTCACATCTTAAAGGCATTAAAAATGTTGTGCCGATTTGTCTTTAAAAAAATATCTGCATATCAATAAATTACAATATATTTAACAAGAATCGGCATTTTACATTCACTTGGCTGGCACCTTGGCCCACGCAAGGTGATTCAGTGATATTATAACCTCCAATAATGTATTCGAAAGTGCCTAGGCGGTTCAGTCGTTCCATTTATTTAGTCTCTGTCAAGTCAAGGCAAATCCTAAATGCTCAGTATGGTCTTAGAATAGAAAGGAGCTTGCGCAAAAAAATATGTGCGATCAGAGATGTGAGATTACCATTCGAAAGTAATAGTAGAGTAATCATCATGTATTATTATCGATCCTAATGCGTACAGCTAAGGAATGGAACTGTTTTTTTCTGAAGATAATAATCCGGGCTTCTTTAAGGTGAGTAAGAGTGAATAGGTGTCTTCTAGATCTTCGTGCTCGATCTTAGACGACGTCATCGATTACCATCAAGTGGTAAATAGTGGTAAATCGAAAATATATTCGTGAGACAAAAAAAAAGGTTGAGCTGGTGTTATTGGATACTTTTTTTGGCCTTAGTAAGGTTCAATTTACAATATTTGCGAGCACAAGGTCTCTTTCACAATAAGCAAATGATTCGTCTCTCGTATCAAAAACGCAAAAAATCTGAGCAATACGAAAAAAAAATTACGTTCAATATTTTCATTTTTATACTCTCAAACCGGATTAAACTGGAAAAGCGTCCCACAGACAGTATGAGCTCATTTCCTGCAACATAAAACACGGGTATCATAACAAATAGAGCAATAAGGATGTTTTGCTGAGAGCCACCTCGTATGCAGAAACCGGTCCCAGTAAAACAATGCTGTGGTACCTTTGCAACGTATTATAAGATTATGCATTAAATAATTTGGGCACCTCTTTCGCATACAAAAGTGCTCAGTGCCCATGTATAGAAGCAAGCCTACGCTAAGAATCTTTCTTAAATAAAATACTCCATATTTTATTGTTAAACTCATCAAATCATTAACTCTTATCAGAACAATCAATATGCTGTGTCAAGTTTAGGGTTTCGGATTTCCCGGGTTTTTTGCGTTCCCGGGAACCGGGAATAATATTTTCAATTTCCCGGGATTCCCGGGAAACCGGGAATTTTTTTAAAGTCCCTAATTTAATTTTTTTTAACTACAAAAAGTCAAGAAAACACATAATAGTGATAAGCTATTTATTTGACTCAGAAATAATTAAACATTCTCGATCGATCATAAACAGAGGTAGTATAATAGAAAGTCAAAGTCAAATATTTTTATTCATTAAAATCACAAGGATCACTTTGAAACGTCAATTTTACTGCCTATTCCTTCGCGACCAAGCCAGGAAAAAAGGTAAGAAACAAGGCTGGTTGTTTTTTTTTATGATCCTTTTACAATAATAATACAGAAAATAAATTACGTCTAAATTGTAACATTTTGAACGAGTTGGAGCAATTTCAATCCCAAGCTTCTCTATCATCTAAATAATCCGATATTTTATAGCAGGCTCTTTTATAAAGATTTTGTTTAATTACGTTTTTAAATTTGTTAATTGTCAGTTTTTGTACATCCCTTGGGAGTTTGATATAAAAGCGTACACCTTGCCCTTTAAACGATTTACTAACTTTATGGAGTCTACAAGTGGCAACAGCGAGTTTATCTTTATTTTAGTAGTATTAAAATTATGATTATCGCTATTTTTCTAAAACAAATTAATATTTTTGTGAACATACATTAGATGTTCATAGATGTATTGACAAGGGAATGTCATAATATTTATTTTTTTAAACTTTTTGCTTAATGATTCTCTGGGGTCCATATTATAAATTGAACGAACAGCCCTCTTCTGCAGCACAAAAACAGTTTTTATATCTGCAGCACTCCTCCACAGCAGTATACTTAATGAAAGGAAACTTAATGATTGGTTTCAGGCATGCAAAATTACACTTATAATATAAAACTTCTGAACACACACAATGGTATAAACATAATAATATAAACGGAGTAATTAAGTATTGCTCTTATGATAACAAACAAACTTTGCCATCAATGTGTGGCGGCTGTACAAGAGTAGATAAAGTATTATACGTAACTGCACATCATTAAAGTATGTAAACACGAGAGTAGTTTATCAAACGCAGCGAATCCGAGTTTAATTTGACCATAAAATGATTCGAGTGTTTAAATACCTTAACTCTGTGCAGCAGTTCGTATAATATTTTATTTACTCTCTTGCAGCGGCCACACATCGTGGGCAAAATTTTACTTATGCCCTTATTATGTAACAGTCACGTAAGCTTAAGCACTATTTCAGTTTAAGTCTTAACTTATTTCATAAAGTAATACTTGAGAAAAAAGTTTTAGATCTATCACATACTTTTGGAAATTCCCGAGAATTCCCGGGAAATCAGATTTTTTTCCCGGTTCCGAGAATGACTTTTTTCCCGGGATTTCCCGATTCCCGGGACCCGGGAACGAAACCCTAGTTAAGTTTGTCTAAACGAACAAAGCTCCACAGTTTGAGCATCTTCGTTTCTTGAGAGCATGACAGCACAGAATTCCAAGAGGAAAGAAGAGGATAGCGCACAGTATACCTAGACATGTGAAGTCATCTTCTAGTATTCCAACTCGGTAGGCGGGGCAGGCTCTTACAGCAATAATAGGCAGTGGAATGATGATGTTGGTAGCTCCATAGTTGGGGACATAGCCTGTTACCACTGGAGCGCCTTGAGTTAGTTACCTGTCAAAAGTATCACGTGATCAGATCCAGCAGGTTCATCAGTCATCAAAGTTTATTTATACCATCAGTAAAAAGCATTTAGGAGAGAGTGAGGAATGCCTCACGTTTGCTTACGCCTCTACATCTCTACGTTGTCATAAGAGAGATTTAGGATATCTTCATACCATCAGCAATTTGTACTATCGTGTAAGCGTTTCGTCTCCGTGATTTAAATGTAATAATGCTCAAGATGACCTGGCTGCACGGCTAATGTACCAGACCAAAATACAACTAAATTTAAGCACCGCAATCGTTTGCATAGTAATTTGAGGATTTGTTTAAATAGTGCTCAAATTAGGTTAGACAAATTTATTATTATTATCCCAGCCAGATCTTTTCGAGGATAGATGGCACAACCAAGTTACTTAGGTACACTATTAATGAATTGGGCGGAATAAGAGCCGCCCACCCAGAAATTGAGCAAGCAATAACGCACCATAACTTCAGAGAAATGCGTATTCGTGTTTACTTTCTGGACTAAAAAGGTGAATTACTGAATAAATTTGTGCATTGTAAGTTAGCCCGGTCCTAGTCGGCTTGGCATGGCGACCGACTTCAACAGAAGGGCTATTTCACAAACAGGTTTGCGAGACCGCGCTGACTTTGCCGCCCCCGCGACCCGCGTCCGTGTCTGAACTCGAATGTGGTCACTGATCAGATTTGCAATGTTATATCAACATGATATAAGGTATTGCAATTTCTTATTTTATGGTTCACGTTTTGCTTGAATATGCCTTTATGGTTCTAGATTGTTATCTCTGGAGGAGTATTTATACAAAAGGCGTCTGTATTCGAGACGCGTACACTAATAATTCTAGTTCTACCAGACATATTTGATTTTTTACCTAGGGTAGGTATTTATCTAATATGTGTATTGTGATGATCTCCGTTCTAATATGTCTAAAGTTGTTAATATGTTTCCTCAATATACGCGTAGCCTAGTGAGGAGACGACAGGTATCTCTACAAATGTACCTGTGGTCTCCTCACTAGGTTAGGCCTCTATCGAGGAAACATGTTAACAACTTTTCTTAAACGAATTCTCTACTGTCTTGGTACTAATTATGTTTATACATGATACCAGTATTACGTTGCGTATCTCCACAGCAACAGTGTTACCTCACCAGTGCTGTACCAGCTAATGAACCCACAATAGTTGTTGAATAAACTCTACCAACAAGAATTAGCATTCATTTCTTTCAATAATTGTTTCTCGACTTCACTGTCCTACTTTTTCTCATTATTGGCCATTTTAGACTTGACACGTAATGCATAGCTAATTTAAAAATAAACACAATTTTCAAGCTTCTGTTTAACTTGCCTGGTCTAAATGTTTGGTTAAAATCTAGCAAGGTATGTTAACCTACATCCCGTTAGCCAATTCAGTTGCCATTTTGCATAGATGTTTTGTTTTTGACATCTTATATCTATCTAAATATGTATATAAAACAAAGTCGGGTTAGTTTCAGCATTTATAACTCAAGAACCGCTGGACCGATTTTTATGATCTTTGATTTTACTTAGAAAACTTTCGTGATTTATTTCAATCATTATTATAAATTCGGGATTTATCACGTACCGTCCTATCGGTGTTTCGACCGACAATGTTTTGGTTCAAATCGTGAACCTTCATCAGGGTGAGTGCGATCCGCTCCGAACAACGTCTCGCCTCGCACTGCGCGCCGCAGCCCTCTGCGCGCGAGTAGACGGGCACCGATAAGACCGTACGTGATAAATCCCGTATTTATAGTAATGATCTTTGATTTGTTGGATTTGTCTCCGTCCTAAATAGCAGAATAACTATTGAAACATCAGAAAAAATCACGAAAAAAAGATATAAAAAAGCAAAAAATGGTGGCCGATTGACAATTCGACCGGCGACGTACAGTGCGTTGGCAGATTTGGCAGCCTGCGTCATATCACACTAATATTATAAATGTTAAAGTTTGGATGCTTGTTCATTTATTTGTTTGTTTGTTACTCAATCGCCTCGTAACGGCTGAACCGATTTCGAAGAAATTTGGTATACGTAAATTATAACCTGGATTAGCACATAGGCTACTTTTTATTGACAACCCACGCGTGCGAAGCCGCGAGTGGAAGCTAATAAATAATAAATGGAAATGTAGAGACAGTAGAAATTACTGAATTCTCTTATGGCCGGTTCCCATGCACATTGGTAACGGATAACGACATGTTTTTCTTTGAAAAGTTTCAAAAATTTGACAATATTTCAAGAAAAAACGTGTTGTTGGTGGTTGCCGACGTTTATAGGAACCGGACATTAGACTATAATTGAGAGCTGGCATAGGCTTATTTATATCACTCACGTCACGGTTCAGATTAGGTACTAAAAACTTGTTTTAAAAACAAATTAGAACAGGTTAGAAACAGCTTAATCAATGTATATGTGTAGTGTTAAATCGCTCAGGCACTACAACCATACAAAAATGTATTGGCGTTATAAGTAGGTATAGTATTCTGTATTCTGTGGCGTGATCCCTGACAATGGTTTAATACAAAGTTTACATTTTATATGAATTGCAATTTATAAGTCCATATCTTATCTTAATCCATCTACCTAATCCATTAATGATTACTGATATATATATATATTTATTTTGCTTATGTAAGTACACTGTTTATTCAATATTCAATTTTTTTTATTAAAATCTACCGGCCTATAACGTATACGCTTTTAGGCCACTTGTATTTCTGCGTGTATTTTTATTTGTTTTAATTGATCGAGCGAAGCGAGATCTCCAAATCAACTTGCGCAAATCGGCGTTGTTTGTATGTTTGTTTGTCCGATGATAACATTCGAAGTATTTATCTGATCATCGTTTTTATGGGAGACTCGCGAGATCTCAGTTAAAGTACAATATAGCGTTATCTATCTATCTATTTTATTTATTTTAGAAGCCTGTGTCAAAACGACAAACAGATGGATATCAATGTCATTTATAAGTAATGTTTAAATTAATAATTATTCATTCTCAAAAAGACAATAAATATCACTTACATGAGAATCAGTAGACATAGAAAAGATGTTGTAGTTCGTCCGAGTTATGGTAGGTAGGAGGTCCTCAATTAACTTGGGTACGTAACTCTAAAATATATCTATCTAGCCTGTCAGACCTATACCACTCCGGGACTTTCTCTATATAACTTCACTCTTCCGTCCTGCGATAACCTAATCTTTTCCTGACCGACTACGCTAACGATGTCGTCCGAGAACATCGTGCTGGTCTGCTTCTTCGTCGACACATGTCTGTTGGTCGCCATTCTAAGACATTTAGTAATTCCGTATATTATGTAGATAAAAAGTAATGTGGTCGCGCTTCGCGGTTTGTGCGAATACAAAGAGATTTGCACGGGTTGTGCGCAGACGCAGGGTCCAGGAGAAAGTGCAACTTGTGAACTACTTTCCATTAAACAAAACCTGTTTGCATTACTCACTACTTGAACACGACTTTGCTCGCGTGGTATCCGAAGGCTCTTTAATCAATTTAAATAAAGAATTAACTTTTTTTTATACAATGAACACACAAAAAAGTAAATAAATAAGACACTGAAGTAAGCAATGTACGGTACACACTTACAATTAACAATTTGTGCCGAGAAGGTTGCTGCTTTTCAGCCTAACTCAACGGATGAAAAAAGGAAATAAATATTCCAAATTGTACGTGTACTTGATGTAGGCAATATCACATTCACGCAAATATATATACCTATATATAAAATGCTAAACAAGTTAACAATAATTTTTTACGTACAAATAGTTTACTAAAGATGGAATACTTTGTGTTACACTTAGGACAAACCTTCTAAGGTTTTTGAGTGTATTTATTTTATAAGTAGAACTTTGTTACTTTATGATTAATAATAAAAAAAAAATATGTGAAATAGTGTATCTGTCACATATGACGAGCTCGATTAACGGATAACAGTGACTCAGTCAGTTGGGGAACGTACCAGTTAGCTTTACAGTTTTGGATTATTTGCTTGTGTGATTTGGTAGTGGAATCATAGGATAACTTAAGCGCAGACCAGACAGAAGGCGAAGACCTAGCGCCCTTTTCATACAAAATGTTTAGAGGCGTCGCGCCGGCGCCGGCGTCCCATCTTCTCTGTGTGTTTTGCGGCGCGACGCTTCTATACACTCTGTATGATAATACATTAAAGGGACGCCACGTCTTCCCCTCGTCCTCGCCTTGCGTTTCTTTTGCAGACAGAAGCTACCAAATCACAGAAGCAAAGAATACAAAACCGAAAAGCTAACTGAAAGGTTCCCAAACTGACTGAGTCACTGTTATCCGTTAATCGAGTGAGTCGTAGGAGCTCTGCAGGTAATGGGATAACCTACCCCTCGATCAAGGGTTATTTTGACCATTCAGGCTCACTGATTTAATCCTTTTTAGGGTACCTTCCTCCAATGATGCAACGAGATCGCATTGATTTAGCTCCGTTATCTGTTTGCCAGTACCACTTTAAATTTTGCAGAGATTAACTCCTAATCTCCTAAAGTAATAAAAAGCTGCAAGTTGTCTATTGAAAAATATCGGTGTAGGAGGGGTTAGTAAGACGTACTTTAGTCTTACTAACCCCTCCTCTACCGATATCTCCCATAGTAATACAATACCCTCAATCCGACTTGCTTAGCTGAATTAAAGAAACGTTAATCAAAATGGTTTTCGCACAGTTTCGTTATGATCCTTCCTCTCGTTGAAAACTGAGGTAACAGCCTAGCAGCATTGCTGTATTTCGGTTTGAAGGGTATGGTTGCCAGTAAAATTACAGGCACATGAGTATTTACACCTATATGCCTCAAGTTGATGGACGCAGGGCAGTGCATCGTAGGGTACGATGCTAAGATACATGACCCACGAGGCAATACTTTGTTATAGGCGATGGATACCACTTAACATCAGGTTATTTAGTCCGTCGTTTTATATTAGTCTAAAAGTAGGCGTTAATATACTATTTATTAATTTCAATTAGTTTATCAAAAGGAATGTATTGAATAGGCTCTATTCAAGTATGTTTTGATTGATTGCAGTTTCCAGAACTCACGTTTGGTAATTTGATAAGTCCAAGCAGTGTCTTGTTGCAAGGTGAAGCTGAATTCCTTGGTTATGGTCTATTTACTTATGATAAGTAATACATTTTGTAGATTGATTGAACATATTTTATTAAAGTTGTAAAATACAACAAAGACAAACTTAATGCTGAAAAGCATTTTCTTTCAGATAACCATTGTGTATTGAATTAGTGTGTAGAATTCTATTTTCTATTTAAATATAGGTTTATACCTGACCGCGTTATTTATAAATACGGTTTAATTATACCTTGGTGTACCTTCGATCTAAATGTTTTAATCTCTGTCTGCCATTTGAAGAATAACAGAAAGAAAAAAAAACTATTCAAACCAAAGGTTTGTCTCATTAAATCGACTTTGATAACGCGGTAAGTGAATGTTTAGGTATTAGATTTAATAATCCCTTTTTGCATGACTTCACGTGAAAATATTGAATATCGTTCCATCCTAAAAACTGTCATGATTAAAAATGAAAAAAAAACATGAACAACTGTTCAATTCTTGGTATCTGGCATGCATGAGAAACTCGTTGAAAAGAATTCATAAAATTTAATATACAAACATCGAAAGGGTTTTATCGATCGCCTTCACACATCTTGCCATATCATAGAGTCTAACGCCAATAACGTCACGCCCTGTTACATCCATAATTTATTTATGATGTTGCTCGTAGCATTTGTACATTAAGCACATACCCTTAGAACTTACTGAACCTAAGCACAAATACAAAAGCTATATGCGTGCGGCGCCTGAAGTCTGCCGCGTGGGCGAGACGACAACTGAATTTGCTGGTTTTATTGCTTCCATGCAATTCCTTTATTATGTTTAACTCATAAATTCTGGTGAATATTAGCCCTGTATCCTAAGAAACGATTTATATCTAGTTCACTTAGTATGCATATTTTCGATTATTGTCTTACAATTCGCTTGATTTGAGATTTGGAGTTTTGGAAATGCGGTTCTTGTCTGTGACCTTGCCCGCGAGCGGCGGGTTAGATTTGTAAGAAAAAGTGGCAGTAGGTAAACCATAAAATGTAAAATGAGATGGAGAAACCTTTTAGCGACCTTTTGGTCCAGCACTGGATATAATAATAATACATTTACTTTCCTGGGTCTATATATTTCACTTAGAAAAATTTCTTGATTTATTTCAATCATTATTGATCGAGCGAACAGAGATCTCTTAATCAACTTATTAAGGCGTTGTATGTATGTATGTTTGTTTGTTTGTCCGAGGATAACTTACGAAGCGTTTATCCGATTATCGTGAAATTTGGTGTATAGGTACCTAGTAATGGCACAATTTTAGTGTGACTAAATGAGCTAAAAATCTGGGCGGGTTGTTGAGATATTGGGGTTCAAGATGGGTAAAAAAAAACAAAATGGAACTGCCCCGTCAAATGGCACGTCTAATAAAAGGTCTTTGTAAGTACATTTCGACCCCGTTTTTATTTTTAGTTTAAACCTTGTAGTTTTTAAGTTATTAGCCATAATAAAAACATAACTGCAATTTCTACCACAGAAAAGGGAACCAATTAACATGAACTCCCATTACCTGTAATTTGAATGAAACTGTAGGTCAAGTTTGTTGGTCAAAGTCAAAGGTTCAAAATAATATTTTTTTTGTTTTTATGGGAGACTCGCGAGATCTCAGTTCGGGGCGAACCACTAGTTATAAATACGGGATTTATCACGTACAGTTTTATCGGTGTTTTGACCACCACCGATAAAACGGTAAGTGATATATCCCGTATTCATAACAATGGTCTATATTTTTGTTAGATGCAAGAAAATCTAAGAGAACTTTTTTTCACTTGCGCAACCTTTCAATAATAGCCAATCTCTTAACAATGCATTCTTGCACATGAGTGTGGCATTATTGCTTGATCTATTGCAATATAAGAACATTGAACGGTTACCCAACATTTCAACTTTGTAAGCGCGTTCTTGTGGGCAGGAACTTTAATGTTAGATTATAAGATTAATATGTTGTAAAATTAATGTCAATAGATGTTATTTATTATTTCTTCTTAACTCTTAACCAATACTGACTGCCTCCGTGGCGCAGTGGGCGTATAGCCGGCTGAGACGCAGGAGGTAGCGGGTTCGATTCCCGCCGCGGAACAAATGTATGCATGATCTACAGATATTTGTTCCGTGTCTGGGTGTTTTGCTATACAGGGTTACAGGAAAAATCGTGCTAGATCCGTTAAGGGCGTGGAGTACCCATCATTTCTGACTTATTTCACTATGAAACACCCTACCCTAATCTTAACCCTTTTCGAGATATTCGACATTTAATTTTTTTATTGAAAATTGCCGATTTTTAGGCTACTAAATTTATTTTGGTTTATTTTGTGTATCTTATTATTATTATTTTTTGATTTTTATCAACTCGGCTCAGAAAAGCCGGAGAATAACTGAGGTGCACGGGCCTAAGCCAAGTACCCCTCAGTGGTTCGGGTAGTTTCATTTTGAACCGTTGTACATGGTAGTGTAGATGATAATTCGGTGGATAGGGCAGTTTGCAAGAACTTTCTTACAATCCTGCATGTATTCAAAATTACTGCCTTCTGCAATAAGGCAAAGGTATGTTTTGGGAGATCCAGAAGTGAGAGGGACTGAAACAGTTGATTTGGGATGACACCTGTAGAGGATAAAACTATTGGGACTATTGATACTTTTTGCAGCCGCCACATTCGAGTGATTTCATCTTTTAAATCTATGTACTTCGATAGCTTCTCCGCAATTGTGGACTGCATGTTATGGGTATTTGGGATGGCGATATCAATAATAAGTGCGGTTTTGTTAGTTTTATCTATAAGGGTTAAATCTGGTCTATTGTAGTGTGTAGTTTTGTCTGTTAATATCGCTCTGTCAAAGTACAGTTTATGGTAGGCGTTTTCGAGTACAACTTCGGGCGTATATTTGTAGTATGGTATTGGTCTAACAGATGCATCTATGAGATCGTATTTAGCAGCTAATCGTTGGTGTATTATATTGGCTACCTGGTCGTGCCTGAACTTGTAGTCCGTTTGGACTATTGCTCTACAGGCTCCTGTGATGTGCTGTACGGTTTCCGAGGAGCTATTACACCTGCGGCACAAGTCCGTTGGTAGATTGCGTACTTTCATTATGTGCTTCTGATAATTCCGGGTTTCAATGACCTGATCTTGGATCGCTATCATGAACCCTTCTGTCTCCGGGAAGAGTTCTCCTCGACTAAGCCATTCGTTCGACGCATCTTTGTCGACGTTGGGCTGGCTCAGGTCATGGCGATGTCTTCCATGTAGAGATTTCTGGGTCCAATCGGCTATAAGAGCCTGTCTATCTGTTTGTTCCTCATTTTTCTGTCTCTCGTGGTCTTGTAAATTAAGGGGCGTTAGTTTTCTATCTAACTTTACTATAGATTTATGGATGGTAGAGGTTTCAGCTTTAATGTAGAAGTATGTCCTAAGTGAAGTTATCTGTCGGTTATGTAAACTATGTATGTCTATAATACCCCTACCACCTTCTAGCCTTGGCAATATTTGTCGCTGTCAGATCGCGGGTGATGCTTCCTATTTTTAGTCATGGTGACATTGATTACGCGTTGTAGATTTTTCAGCTCTAACTTGGTCCAGTTTATTATACCAAAGGAGTAAGTAAGTATCGGTATGACGTAAGAGTTTATAGCTTTAGTTGTATTTTTTGAGTTAAGTTGTGTTTTTAAAATAGCATTTAGTCTATGTTTATAGTTTGTAGTGAGTTTAGTTTTTACTTCTTTATAATGAATTTGCATTGATTGCTGGTATCCTAAATATTTGTATGTTTCATTTTCATCTAAGGGATCAATTGTCTCACCAGACTGCATGTGGTAGGAGTGTTGATAGATTTGACCTGCTTTTATTGAGTTTATTTTACATTTATCTATTCCAAATTGCATTGAAATATCCTGCGAAAACTGTTCGGTGATTAACATTAAAGACTCTAGACCAGCCTGGGTGGACCCGAACCCTTAGTTCGACCGGGTTCGGCGTGTTATTTGAGTTGTCTACAGTAATAATGCCGCTAACCGGCGCCGACGTTGTGTTATTACTGGTCAGTTTGGACAAATTTTGGTAGAATTTCTTTTCGTTAGTGGTGAACTGGCTGTTTTGGGATTTACGGTATGTGCAAGCTTTATAGCGTCTAAGGCGGCTGCTAATAACAGTAAGTTTCTGCTTTAATGTATCAAGAAAGTGTGATAGATTGGTGTTGGGTTCTTCGTGTGTGCTGTGTACTTTATACTGTTCCATGATTTTGTGTATTTGTTGAGTTAATGGCCTACTTGTGTTACCATTGATATACTGCGTCAACCTTGCGATCTTTTTACGTAGATCTTCAACTTTTCGCTCAAGCCGTATCTGCCATTTAGGCTTGTACTGGTGTTGTATTCGGTTTTGAGCATCTTCAGGTGGTAGTTTGAGCTTGGTTCCATTGATTTTTGCAGCTGTCCATGCAGCACAATAGATCGATGTTTGTAGGGTTTTAAAGTCTGTATCAATGTTAACCCAAGCAGGTAAGGTTTTTTCATTAAGATAATTAACAACCTTCGCAAGTTTTTTGGAAGATCTTTGTTTGGGGATATATGGTCTTTCTTCTGGATTGGTGTTTTTAAAATAGTCTAAAGCTTGGGCAAATGATTCATCTATCTCTGGGACCCGATCTAGTGTATCTTGAGTGACATTGTTGTCCACATTATTTTGTAGGTGACTCAAAAGTTGCGGTCTCGGATCTTCTGGGCAACTCGCGATGATATCATTGCTGCTTACAGTTTCCTCCGTACACTCTATTTGTTCGTTGTGATCTGTGGTGCCTAGTTCATCAGCAACTTCCTGCCTAATGGTGTCAAGTCTATCGTTGTCTATATATTTATTCGTAATTATAACCCTCCTCTGGTCCGCAATTCTTTGCTCACTGACGTGGGCAAGATGAGGGAAGATATTAATAAAGCTTTGGTGTAGAGCCTTTCTATATGCGGTTTTGTTTGTTTCCAGTTGGGTTATTCTATAGTATGCCTTGATTATAGCCTCGTTGTGTTCTGTCGTCCAGTGCATGCGTTGTGTGACTGCTACTTGAGTACTAGATTGTTGTGTTTGAAGTTGGCGTGTTGATAGCAGTGTCGAAGCCTCTGCCTTTAGTTCTGCTATACAGGCTGTTGTTAAGAGTTGTCTCTGAACAATTGCTCTACGTTGGTCGCCTAATCTTTGTTTACTAACATCCATTTCGGGAAATCTATTGTTAAATTGACTATGCAGTTCAGCTAAGTAAGATTTTGTGTCTGATTCTAACTTTATTGAAAATTGCCGATTTTTAGGCTACTAAATTTATTTTGGTTTATTTTGTGTATCTTATTATTATTATTATTGCATTTTTACATGTGTAATAAGATGCTTTAGGACGTCAATCATTAAAATAGTGCATAAGTTAATTGGATAGACCGTAGTAGACAAGTGAAAGTTAAGAAATAAAAAAAAATATTAGAAAGT
The DNA here is from genome assembly GCA_963924445.1 of Philereme transversata. Taxonomy (NCBI): domain Eukaryota; kingdom Metazoa; phylum Arthropoda; class Insecta; order Lepidoptera; family Geometridae; genus Philereme; species Philereme transversata. The sequence goes on along the minus strand of OZ004337.1, from coordinate 8,467,268 downwards.
TTATTTTTCTCTAAGGGATATCTAAAAAAAATATTATGGCAATGGTTCGGCAGATGTTTTTTAAAATATCTACGTTTCATCAGCTATCTAACGAGGTATAATAATCTAGGGTTTTATTCAAATGCATTGAATAAAATTTAGTTTTATAGGCGACAGTGGAGAAGAAAATTTATACTTAGCCCTAAAAAGTAAAATAAAATAATAGGTAAGCATGAAATGTTATTTATTAAAGATTTTCACACAACTTTTTCTTATTCTGCAGTTCATGTTCAACATGGCCGCCTCTATTTCTGATACATTGTCGCATCCTTCTTTAGGGTGTTTCATAGTGAAATAAGTCAGAAATGATGGGTACTCCACGCCCTTAACGGATCTAGCACGATTTTTCCTGTAACCCTGTATATTATAAGTATGTATTTACAAAAAAAAAGTATATAAGTATTCTATCAGTTATCTGGTTCCCATAGTACAAGCTCTGCTTAGTTTGGGGATAGATAGCGGTGTGTGAAATGTCCAGCGATATTATTATTAAATATATTATATTAATATAACCCATATTGGTCTAATTGCAAAAATGACGTGTTATATTTTTTATATCGTTCTTGTTTTTGTAAAATCTTGACAATGATCGTGTTAACCAGCTCATATTAACAAAATTTGTGCTGATTAACTCGATACGGTAATTGTTGGACTGCTGAAGAAGCGTTTTGTATATCGCGTGTGTATTAAAATATAAATACTCTTTGTTACTTCGTACCAAAATTCTTCATGGATTTTAGTTAAATGGAGTGGCAAAAACTTGTTGTTCTTGAGTGTGGAATAGCGTAAATACAAGTGTCAAAAAAATTCAATGATTGCCGGTTGGTAGAATTTTGCCTCACATTTTCTCTTCCAAATATATCATATACATATATGATCATGGTATCATATGTATCAGGTATAGATATCATGGTATAGATATATTATCATGGGTATTAAAATTAAAAGTATAAAGAAATAAAAAAATTCAAAAACCCCCGGGCATAAATAAAACCAGTAATAAATTTCCATTTTACAGCTGAGATCCCTGCACCAAAAAGGAGTGCTGGCAATCTTCGGATCGGCTGACCTGCTTCTTGATCACACATAGTTAAGAACTGCTACAGTTAAACTAGCTTTCTATTAAAATAAAAAAAACAGTGGCTGACCGGAGCAGTAACAACGATGGCACAGACAGACATAGGCCTCAAACTTACCTATTACATCTCTCTTTTTGCGTCAGGGGTTAAAAATAACGGTTTTAAGGAGGTGAAATAATATATGGATATGGCTCCAGCCCGACAGAAAGCATATTGCAGTGACCTATATAACTGAATAGATACTTATTATATATTGACGACCTCCGTGGTGCAGTGGGTGAATAGCCGGCTGAGACGCAGGATGTAGCGGGTTCGATCTCCGCCGCGGAACAAATGTTTGCATGATCTACAGATATTAGTTCCGGGTCTGGTTATTTCTCTATATATTATAAGTATGTATTTACAAAAAAATGTACGTAAGTATTCTATCAGTTATCTGGTTCCCATAGTACAAGCGCTGCTTAGTTTGGGGCTAGATAGCGCTGTGTGGAATGTCCAGCAATATTTATTTTTATTAATTTTATTTTTATAAACAATGATGGCTCATTCATTGACAATTATAGTTTATTCACGCATTATATATTAACCTATTCATAGATTAATTAAGTTGAATACAGGTTTGCTCTAAATAGTAAACCTAATTCTAGCTTCGATATACCTAAATAATCCGACGAGCAGACGTTAATGTGGGGTGCACTGAATAATTCTATATTTGGACAGAACGTCTTGTGTTGAATCCGAACGAATTCTCTAAATGAGACGCTCCGTTTGTAATTTCACTAAGTCATGTTTAATTAACATACTTTACTGATTACTTTAGAGCAAAGCTATCTAAAACTAAGCTCCAATTCCGTCTAACTATTTATCGAATAGACAGTGACAATTCCAATTTGTAGTTTTTACGGGAACAAATATTTTTGTAGTTAACTTTTTCGAAACAAGCACTGGAACAAAAACAAGTAAGCGAGTGCGGCGGCGCGGGCGACAGGTTGGCATCGCGGGGCGAAACCGGCCGGCCAGGGGTCGCGAGGTGGTTCGATTTTAATCTCGCCTGCTGGCTACCAGCACGCCACTCCGCTCCAATGGAGCAATTTGCATGCGACTCGTGGGCGACCTCCGTCTACCCACGGCTATACTGATCGTAAATTCTATCCTTTTACTTCCAAGGAGGGATTTTTTTCTCCAGAGGAGCAGATGTCCATTTTTCCGTAAAGGGCTAATTTATTGCAAGTTGCGGCGGAGGCCATAAAAGTCGCCGAATTAAAAGACAGTGTCCGGGACGTGAGCGTTGACCTCTTTTCATCCCGAATCGAAAAAGGAAAAGATCAACTTTATTTGAATAACCTTCGAAGCGAAAGATATTTCTGTAAGCCAAAAGATGATCTCGTTGATTGGCTTTGAGATTTATTGCAAAAGGCGTGCGTTAATGTAGTAAAATGGCCTTATTGTGATTGGGAGAATAATGAAGGGGGTAACGAACCTGAGATCGATACGATCGGAAAGACCATTCTCGGCACCGGTTCGATTCACTTTCTAGTTAGCGAGCGCCATTGTTAGCTGCCTATAATTTATCTAATGTAAAAGTCATTCCGGGACTAAAACATTCTCTCGTCTTTTATGCTGTCTGATTTTGTGTTAATCATATTGGCAAGCCTAATAATACCAGTTGAGTGTTTTGTTTTGAGACACGTACATTTCTGAGAAAAAAACTACTGACCATATGCTACGCTGCGGTACATTGAACAGCATTGTGGCAACCGCGTTGACTCATACTTTTGGCTATTAGAGAACTGAAGGCCAAGTGAGGTCCGAGGCTAATGCAATATTGGCCCAGTTCGACAATTTCCACTGCAATCACTTTGCCCCATTAGAGCAATGTGATTATTCAGACTTGGAGTGGGCGACATTAATGTGACAATTTCATTAACCAACATGCATTGGCAACTTTCGATAACATAATTTACATTGCAATACTTCCTACATATAGTAACTTTGGTATTAGTCATACTACTAATTAGTTTAAAATCGTTGGCGAGTCTATGAAACGATGTGCTTCGGTGCAGGAAAATAATAAATTACAAAAGAACTTAAACAGAGAATCAGCCACTCGGGTATGAACAAAAAATAGCGTCCATAAAACGAAATCATCGAGCGAAACGAGTAGCAGACTCACCCGATTACTCAGCGTGTAATTTTGTCGTCGCCAACCAGGGACTAAGCGACTTGGGGAATAAATCTATCAATAAATGTTTACCTTTCAGACGATATGCACCACTGCACACAATGGCGATAGTAACATATTGCGCTGAAGAAACACAGGCATCACAATTGAATGCCCATCTTCGAATTTGAATACGCACTTAATACATCCGCAATTTTAATGCACGAATAACTTCCAAGAAGTCTTATCGAAACAATACAATAAATAAGTGCCTTACTGATTCACTGGCTCCATCCAACTCCTAACGAAATAACTCAAGTACAATCTGTTTTTTCCTACAGCCAAGATAAAAAACCACAATTTCATAAAAAGCACGTTGAGATTTTATCGCTATCAAAACGTAGAGTAGTTTTTTTTTCAATATTTACATTATTTTAACGAACTGTTGCTACTGCTTCCGTCTTTGTTCACTAAATATTGCTAATATTTACAAGAGCGAGAAGATGCGTTTTTGAGACGATGTTTCGTTTTGTTACTAAAAGGATTTCTTGTCTAAGTCTACAGAACTTTTCTTTTCATCCGTCAATCACATTTATCGTCTTTTGAACTCCGATGCCTCGAGCGCCTCAACACTTATCTACATTTCTGAAAGCACAATATTGTGGTTTATCAGCTTATAGACACTTCAAGGTAATGGCTTATCTCGGTGCTTTGATAAAGCGTAAATAATTGCATTATATCATTGTATGCTTATTCCTAGAGGTAGACATGACATGCTTGCGATGCTTATAATCAAATCAAGCGATTATTCCGCATTATTAACGCGCTTGCATATATGCAAGCCATTTGGTGATAGTTGTCACCACATTTTTAATGTAGGACCTAGACTAGTACTTATGTCCTCAGCAAAACCGCTTTCCGTTTATTAGATAGATGACAATAAAGATATGCCAATATGGTTTATAATTATATGGTCTCCAAATGTTGGTGTTCAAATTGAACACTAACATTCAGAACCATTTTCGTCTGCGCAATTGAACTGCAAAACGAACATGAGTACTTATTTTTTTCTTTTACTGCTCACTCTAACTGAACACTAAGCTTCTTAAGTTTAATACGATATAACGAGTTAGTAAGTATATATTATTAAAGCTTTAATGCTTCCGTTCCATCAGGCAAATGGCATTCTGCTGGGTTCTTCGTGTAACTAGCTTTTGTTGAAAATCTTAGAAAGCTATTTTAGTCGCAATCCTTCGAGAAAGAATTGTGTGGTAAGTAATACGTACGCGAATACCTGTAAAATCTCGAGTCGAGTCGAGTACATGCCCATTGTATTTGTTAAGAGCCCCTTACTTACCCTTTTGAATAAAGAAGGAATGGTACACCACAATGATGCTAATTTTTTAATCTTTTCTGGTGATTTCGCTCTTTACTGCGCTTAGTTCAAATTGATTCAGTTTGTTTTGTATATTGTTATCGCTGTAGCGTTGGAAATACTTAAGAGCGTAGTAAAATCATGCGTTATGCAGAAAGCGTTATATTCGTCACATATCAGTGATTTATTATTTTTATAGGAGTGCAATGGCACCACTTTAGCTCTTTTTGCAGTTCCGCGGGCGCACACGTGTTTAAGTTGATGACGTTATCTTCCACATTTAAACCCTCATGGTGGCAGTTTTCGTCTCAGTCATTTTATTAAACGTTTCGTTATCTGTTATTGTTTTGAAACTTGTATAAACTAGTGGTTCGTCCCGAACTGAGATCTCGCGTAATCTCTGACTATCAAAATAGTACCACGAAATGCTTACCAAATAACTTGACCTACAGTTTGATTTAAATTACAGGTAACGGGAGTTCATGTAAATTGGTTACTCTTTTTTGGGGTACAAATTGCAGTTATTCTGGATTTCAGACTTTTGCCTATATTTGTGTCACTATAGCTACACGCTTACCAAATTTCAGCACTGTGTGATCACTGGTGTACCTTGTGAATTTTGTCTTAAGTTCAGTTTTTTTATTACTAATAATTTAAAAACTACAATATATAAACTAAAAACAAAAACGGGGTCGAAATGTACTGATGACCTTTCATTAGACGTGCCACTTGACCGGATAGTCCCTTTTTGGTTATTTTTTACCCCTCTTGAACCCCAATATATCAACAACCCCACCATATTTTTATTCACCTACCTATATACCAAATTACACGATGATCGGATCAAAGCTTCGAAAGTTATCCTCGGACAAACAAACATACATACATACAATGCCGATTTGCCCACGTTGATGTTCTATTCTGTGTGTTAAACTGTGTCACTTCATTGGATGGCCGTTCATTCAGTCAAATTCGGTGCCAGTAATGCGATGCGTTCGAAACGCAAACAGATTAGCTGACGTGCAATTAGAGAACGGAGCTTGTGGCGCTCACTAAGTGCCGCCCTACGGATTACGCCTTCGTTTACGTACCGAAGTGGACCGAACATTTAGCGAACGCCTCGCTAATGCGCTTTTCCCGATCGATATATCGATGAATCATTGATTCGGTCGCCTATGACGCGCCCTAACTGTTTGGGCTACCCACGCGGCTATGTTGTTTCCGACCACTATTGATATTGAACAATTAGAATAATGATAATTTTCAATCGTAGTATTGGAATAAAACTAAAAACGGCTTAGCCGATAATAATCTCGCTCGATGAATTACGAAATAATTTTATCAACTTAATCAAGGTTCAAAATATAATTTCCATAATGACTCTAAATTCATTTCAACTAAGTTAAATAATACGATTAGAATCGCTCAAATCTGGTTAATTAAAGCTCTAATGAAAATATGTAACAAGCGACACAACAGAATGATAATCATCCTCCATTCCAGTTTTGTTCGCAATGAATACGTGATTAATACAGATTGTAGAGACTTAATGAACACAAATGTCATCGTTCTACGGCTACTTTACTTGTAAACTAATGACATTGATATCTAAACACTCACACCCTTGCAGGTCGTAGCAAAGACGTATTATGGCGATGTCAGTCACCTTGTTGCAACCATGAGGGCGAACGTGGGCTCTTGCCAATGAACTTGACACCAGGCAACCGCCACGCATGCTAATCCTTTCATAGGCGGCTAGTCTTCAAGAGACTACTAGGGCCACGTGTTTCACACGAAAATAATCATACTCGCCCATTTGTAGACAGTATGGGGCACAAGATAATCCTATTTGGGGAGTAATTAACGCATCGCCGCTTAATCCTCACGCGACAGAGGTTAAGAGTGAGAAGGGCACGGACTATAATACCACTAATTTTATGTTTAGGCAACGCTGCTTATTCTCTACCTGTAAAATGTGAAGCGTCAAAAAGAATGCAATATCTCTCTGTGGTTACTTTACGTTTAAAGAGAAAAGTATTCCAACTTTAACAAAAACGCTAAAAGGTAATCAAATATCTCACTTCATCGCAATTTATAATTTAGTCGTGTGAAAAGTGTGTCAAGTTAAGCCCATTTACGGCTATCAAAATTCAAGGCAACGATAATAAGGCGAAAATTTACACTATATCCCTACGCATCAATTTCCACCCACACGCACATTTTATGGCTGTTACGGACACGCACTCCATACTATAAATGTGAAATTATTAAAATTAGGGCTCTTTATAAATGTTGAATTCTGGGGAAATATGAAAATTGGAAAAGTTGTAGACTTATCTGCTGCCTTATGTATGGGTAGGTGTAATTAGAGTTTCCCTTGTATAATAAATAATAAATATTGCTGGACATTTCACACAGCGCTATCTAGCCCCAAACTAAGCAGAGCTTGTACTATGGGAACCAGATAACGGACATAATACTTATATACATTTTTTTTAGTAAATACATACTTATAATATACACTTGAGAGCAATAAAATCGCACATCCGCACATTTTTACTTAAAAGTTAAATTTTTTTTTATTTGGAGCTTACAGCAAATTAAAATCAAATTAAATTAAAGTGCATAATCTAGGCATTCGCAGAACTGATAAAGGGTTGACATTTACCTTTAAAAACAACTCATTAGCAACAAAACAATAGACCCCCTTATGTCGCTCGATCCAGGTAAGGCCGGCGGCGGGATTTATCGCAGGTATAAAAGAGTGCATATTGAGGGAATGGTCATCATTTAAAATCCTCCGTCGTCCGAGACACGTTCTCGGAGACCCGGATGACGAAATCAGCTAATGCGGAAGGTGAGTCATCTACATCAGACAGAGCAAACACTTCACAGAAACACCGACCTCGCCGGCGAGGTCGACGAGTCCCTTCAGTCGCCGCTTATACGAGGTACAGACATGTACCCGGGCGTTTCTCTCCTATCCCCATCCCGGCAACAGCCCAAGCCGAGGTTCGTACCTAAGTGGTGCCCTTGCGCTAGTTGCCTAAAAAACTTACTGGGCTGAGCGCCATCTGCGCTCGCCAAAAGTTCGGTTAAGCTGTCACGGCCTCAGAGGCCAACAGCGAGATTAGTCCATTCGAAAAAAAAAAAAAAAAATGGTCATCATTTGCATACCAACGTACAGTGTGAAAGGTTCTCTATTGATATTGGCTTCAAACGGAACACGAAAATGGATACTACACCAGAAGTAGCCGCTCAAGTGGTTGCCCTTGTTGAATCGGGGCTTAAGCAAAGTCAAGTGGCTCGACAATTGAGTTTGAGCCGATTTACCGTTCGGCGTGTATACCAGAGGTATCAAGAGACTGGTGGCTACCAACGGCGACAAGGATCGGGCCGTCCCCGTGCTACAACAGAGCGTGATAACCGCTTTCTTATAACGACATCTTTAAGAAATCGTCGTTTGAACGCAGTTCAACTGGGCCAACGACTTCAAGAAGTTCGTGAAGTAGAAGTTAGCCGGTGGACAGTCAGAAGACGATTGAGAGAAGGTGGCCTGACTGCACACAGGCCAGCAAACGGGCCGAAATTGACCCCAGCCCACCGAGAAGCCCGCCTTCAGTTCGCTCGAGACCATTTGAATTGGACCGAAGAGCAGTGGAGTGCAGTCCTGTTCTCTGATGAGTGCAGGATGTGCTTGCATGGCAACGACGGACGGGAGAAGGTGTATAGAAGATCGGGAGAGCGATTTGCCCAATGCTGCATAACAGAACGTGTCGCCTATGGCGGTGGATCAATCATGTTTTGGGGAGGCATGTCTATGGAAGCAAAAACCGAGCTTGCCTTCATCACCGGACCGAATACTGGTCGCCAATCAAGAGGATTGACTTCCATACGATACATTGAGGAAGTACTCGAGAGCCACGTCGTACCTTTTGCTGGGTTTATCGGCGAAAACTTTCTGTTTATGCAAGATAATGCAAGACCGCATACTGCTGGCATAGTGATCGAGTACCTTCAAGAGGTGGATGTGACCGTTATGGAGTGGCCAGCTCGAAGCCCAGACCTCAATCCCATCGAACATCTATGGGACGAGCTGAAAAGAAGAGTTCGAGGCCGAGATGCTCCTCCATCGACTCTACAGGAGCTGCAACAGGCGATCGCAGAGGAATGGGAGGCTATTCCTCTAGACTTTATCAAAAGTCTAGTAACATCAATGAAAACACGGATGGAGTCAGTGATTCAGGCTAGGGGAGGGAACACTCGGTATTAATAACAAACTTTTAATTAATTTTATCTTTTAATTTCATAACTTTGACACCAATACTTGAATAAAGAATTTTTTACTAAACATGCATTTTTGTTATTGATCCACAAAAGCATTTTTATGTAATGATTGAAAGACAAATCAGATACCACTGGATAGGGATTAAAATAGACTATGAATCTGCATTACAGAAACATAATATTTTTTGTTTTTTTTTTAGTTATGTCAAAAAATCATGAATGTGCGATTTTTTTGCTCTCAAGTTTATATAGAGAAACAACCAGACCCGGAATAAATATCTGTAGATCATGCAAACATTTGTTCCGCGGCGGGAGTCGAACTCGCTACCTCCTGCGTCTCAGCCGGCTATTCGCCCACTGCACCACGGAGGTCGTCAATGATGCGAATGTATGATGCGAAGATTCGTCCGTCAATACAAAATAACTATGTTGCCCACTTTTGATATATTTGTATCGTGACATTTACAATCAGACTATAATTATAAGTAAATACCAAAAGATTGTGGCTGTGATTAATGATTACAAGCTTTGAACTGGCCTTTGCCGCAGACTGATTCTTTGGAATTGGGACAAATATTAAGTTTTCTTGTAGACCTTGGTGTGTGTTTTTGCTCATATTTAACATTTTTATGGAATCATGACCAAACTAGCTGACAATTTAATAGGCTTGCGTGGGTGCGGCGTTCAGTGATGCCGAGTCTTCATCCATTCCGTCTTGTTTATCGATTAGTCAAGATTCCGCGCCCATGGGCCAACTTATGTCATTTGGCCGGGAGTCAAGGACGACTCGAAGCGGCCCGCCCGGTGCCACGCCGGCCTTATTTGGCGATTGGTGGGCGCCAGTTTTACGACTTTGCCTTTTTTCCTACGCCCTGTTTCCATGTTGACTACACTTAGGATAATACGCGTTCATGTGTGCTGTAGCTGTAGACACAAACGAAGCATTGACCTCTGATATGTTTTCTGTTCCATTTCATTTGTCTCGATGTGAAAATTCTAGGTTAGGATTTCCACTTCTACTAGTCATATCACGTAATCATTATTTATTACTAACTTGCGATGTGCTTATAAATTGTCCTTATTTGCTACATATCTTCTATTTTATTATCTTCTCTTACCATAAAATAAAATTTGTGACTCTCTTAAAATACTCACAAAACATCTGTTGTGTCTGGAGTTGGGAGCGCGTACAATTGGCGGTATTTAATGCTCGAGTCAGTGACGGGCCATGTTGACTGGAAAAATGGAACGTGACATTTTAAATTTGGCGCAAAGCTCGCGACATTAATCTGGCGCGTCACCGCCCTCACCGTGCTCGTGCGTGGCCTAATCCGCCTGCTCCCCGAACGACCCGGGAAGATGGAAAAATCTCGGAAGTCTCACATCAAATTACCAGCTTTAAAGCGTAGTGAATTCCCCTGGGCCTGAGACGACACACCTTACCTTTTAGAAACACCCCTAAATAACGTCGCGGTGTCCTTCGGGAAGTTGGAAGGTTCAGGCGCGCACGTGCTTTTGTCATAGTCATACTTTTCGTCGACTTACGTACGACGTGCCCCGCACTTTGATTGAGTTTTAAAAGCGCGTTATATAACTTTACTAATAAAATTCATGTTTTAAAGTTTTTTCTTACGAACTTTGGTCGTCCCATCTATGCAAATACACTGACTTCCACAATATACAAATTTTCAAACAAAATGTGACGCCCCTTTTCTCCGCAATCTTAAATTATGTTGAAAAATAATTATTCAGAAGTAAATCCTAAATATCCTTCTTTAGAATCCTTATTGATTCAATCATACTTGAGGTAATTTAAATATGTCTCTTTCATTCGTAAAACTCATTTAGCTTCCGCCTCACGGATCAAGACTTGATTATCAGTACATTCGTATCTATTGGCTGTATCTATTATATACTCACCTAAGTTGTTACCCTAATTGGCATAATCTTATGATTCTGCCATGGATTTTGGTTTAATAAGCGAATCCTAATTATGTCGAGTAACAATTAGAAAAAAAAATGCTGAATAATAGAACGTTCGTATTTCTTTCTTGGTCTATTTGGTATATATATATGGTCTATTGGCAGAACCAAGAAGTATGTTGATCGTAGTATTTGGCTAGTGAAAGGCTTCAGTACGCCTTGTAAAGATAATAATATATATACTCCATTGATTATGTAGCTATATCAAAGGTTACATAAGCACAGATGGAAGTCAAGCTCGTAAGATAAGAACTTTGAGCTTCACCATATCTTTCTCATATGTCCTGAAACTTGTATAGATAGGGTGGATTCTTCGCTTTCTATGAGAAGTTTTGACTATTGTTGTCTTTAGAGTTGCAAAGTTTAGTCTGATTACTTTAGTACCATCTTAAACAGATGTATAAGACGATATGAATAAAGCCTCATAGTAAGTGATGAATTTTTAAACTATATAAAGTTCTATTTCGTTTGAATCTGTAACTCGAACAAAATGGAGCATTTTAATGTTGAATTAAATTATCATCTGACAAATAGCCACTAACCTTGACTTTTATAAACTCATATGCATCTCATGCATCCACTTTGGTATTTTATTCAATTCAATGCAAATTCTTCGATGAAATAAAGTGTCCTTTAAGCTCTTTAAAGTTACTGACGTTACAATAACCAGTAATGGAATAGGCAACATGACGCTTCTTTGCTTGTTATTCAAGTTTTTTTCTTATTGCCTCTTGTATGTACAGAAAAACTGAGGATACGAAATTGCGACTACTATATGCAGCTAAACGCTTACCAACTTAAAAAAAATTACAATTTCAATTGATATTAATTCCATATGAAGGAAATTCTCAAATTTCTTACTAATGTAAGAAAGATAGGGGGTTGGTCAGAAGCAAGCCTACTTTTGGAGCCATTTATACGAACAAAATAAATTATCCTGTGATCTTATTTTTCCATTAGAAATTTAATACTGATAAACAGCACCGGCGCCAAAGTCGCTCCCTAAGTAACTCCACCAAGTGTAAAAGTTTCACGCGTCTTTTTAGAAGCCTGAAATGGAGAGCGGTGACGGAATTCAAAGGCTTGAGCTAGTTTCGCGACAGCCGAGAGACAAAGGCCGACACATGAGCGTTTTGTGCCAATTGAGTTTTCTTTTCACTTTCAGGCGTCTTTTTGTGAATGGCTAAGTAACTCCGAGATTTGCGATGTTAGAGGTTTAGATTTTGACATATTGATTTTTACACATAGAATCCTTAATTATTAAGGAGCTTGGGATGTAAGATTACAAGATATCGTTTGAGATTTCCTTACGAGACCTGGCTATATCCAGGCAATTTCAAAATACTCAAAAGGATACTTGGTACAGCGCGAGATATCAGTTCGGGGTAAACCGGTAATAATAACATAGAAAAGCTCATCGTTAACATATTAATAAATAAACAATTTATCAATCCGCAAAGGATGACGTCAGATCCGGAAACCTCGTAATCGATCCCGTATTTATTTGTGTAAAAGCTACATTGCCATTAATTAGTAATTACTTTAATTTCACGTCGTACCGTTTGGTATCGGTAACTGTTTGCTGCACCTTCGCGATTTCAACTCTACATCACGCACTGCGTTGCGTGTCCATTCCTTTGACAACTGGTACCGCGGTTTTGTTCGCTTCCGCTGTACTTACCTTCATTATAGTCCTGTACAATACCAAATATTAGTTCATTTCATGACAAAAAGTATTTTCGTCCTGAAGAACCTTCTCTTCAAAGTTACTGGCTGTATTTACATCCAAATCATGAAAGAATAATTGTTGGCGCACGGGACTTTAAAAAAGTAAGAGCGAGCTTACCGTTATTGTGTAGTCACAATTCCTAGCCAAGGGCCGGAGTGCAATGCAAACAGTGTTTACCTGACTCCTACCGCATCATCCCGCGATTCATAATAACGGCTTTTATTCCAGTAACTAGCTACGACACGCTCTCATTTTGTCGGTTAACGCGTATTGTGTCACGGTGAAACGAATGCCGGCCTGTAATGGAGTTTTTAAGCGCAGCTTTTTCGTTCCGCCGCTGCAAAAGGGAATTATGAGGCTAAAATTGCGTTGTGATTGCACAGCAAACACTAAAGCCTGTAGATTTATTATATCAGCCCTCCACTTGCCCGTAGGTATGCAGCTAATATAGAACCATACATATAAAATAGTAAATCGTCTCGAAATTTAAGCTTTCAGCTTTATTTGAAAATAAGCGCGAATGAAACAAGTTACCTCAGATCATGTTGTCAACAATGGATCATGCCGTATCCGATTGTAAATCAGTTACCTAAGGTGCGTTGTCGTCTAAGCTTTCGAAACTACAATTTAAGTAAAACTCCACAAGCAGCCGAGTTGAGAGGCTATTGCGAGTTTAACATTGGTATAATTTGCCGGGCATATTGGAAAACTTGTAATTGGTTTAGTTTTATATTCAGGCGGCGATGTGTGCGAGTAAACTTAAATGATATCACTTTAGAAATTGATCGCCAACTGTAGCAAATTGTGCTCAACTTCCGCAATACATTATCTGGCATCGACTCCCTTAGTCCCATAATGATAATAACGTAAGGAAGCATTATTACGATCGTATTATTCACGTTTATTCTTCTTTATTGTTGCAGATTTTGTCCCGGAGTCATATATCATTATTGGAGCTGTCATACAAGTGAGTATCTTAACTACAGCCACAGTGGTGACGATTCTGTTGTTTACACTGACTAACTAAAATTGTTTAAAATACGAACAGTCTTATTTTGTTGACACTAAAGATCAAATTAGAATGACATTTAAAGTGACATTTCTAAAATTAAGTATTTTTCACTAATATGACGTGTTTTTGGGCTAGTTTTAGTCAGCAGTCAAATTGGTGCTAATTAAAACTAGCCCGCAAACACGCCATCTTAGTAAAAATTACCTAATTTTAAAAATACAAATATAAATGTTTTATTTCGATAACTTGTGTTTGCAATATCTTAACTAGTAGTTGAAACCTCCTTTTAAGTAAATAATACCTGTATTAGGAGGTTTCGCTCCTCCGTAATATAAAAAATAGACGTAACTTAAGAAAAACATTTAAGGTTTACAATTTTGTTTTTTAATTTTATTTGTTTATTGTGAACTTTCTACATGTAACTAAAACAAAGTGAACACTGGAAACTGCATTAGTAAAATACTGTGTCGCAGATCGAAAATCAAATACATATTCCAAAAAGCAATGAACTTCAAATCCATTACTAACATTTTATATATATATATATATTTATTTATTTATATATATATATTTATTTATATATATACTTATTTTATCTTATATAGGTAATAGTGTAAGAAATGTCACTTTAAATGTCATTCTAATTTGATCTTTAGCGTGAACAAAATAAGACCGTTCATATTTTGCACAATTTTAGTTAGTCAGCGTAAACAACAGAATCGCCACCAATATCTCCCACAAAGACGAATCAAATACTTCAACTACGGATATCTCACTTATGGTCGATAGTATTTTGTCCAAGCTAAAAATTTATTTCACATTTTAATATCTTGCTGTGTCTCCTTGTCATATTTTTCATGATTACTCTCCTGGCAAAATACCAAGATCTCGCTTATCTTTCGTAAGTTTTGCTCAGCAAAATTGCTGAAGTATTTTTAATATTCTTCTCAAAATTTCGAAATTGTTACACTCACCTTGTCTGGTCTTAAATCTGGTTCATTATGTTATAAATTTGACCATCTTGAAAATATTTAAATTTTAACGAAAAACCTAAAATATTTTTCATATAATTTTTTTGCGCTCGGAAAAACTTTAACCATTTTGATATTCTTCTCAAAAATATTGTTTCCCTCGGCAGAGGTTTGCAATTCGGATTCAATATCTTTCTTATAAACTTAGAAAATGTTGATTTACTGTACAAAGTACAAAGGTGAGAACCTAATTATTATTATTATTTGGAGCCTGTACTGTCCCACTGCAGGGCAAAGGCCTCCCTTCCTTCCTTCCACTCCACTCTTATCGTACGCTTGTGTAGTCCAGTCTTCCATATACGAGTCGAGAACCAAATGCTCAAAAAAGTAACATTTCAGATACTTAACCATTGTGTATTTTCTAAATTCAATGACTAATATCGTTTTAGGTATATAAACACCAGTTTTTCTCGTACGCGGATACATAGTGTTGACCTTGAACGAGTTTATACAAAACACACTCAGGACATAAAAGCTTTAAAATTTTACGGCGTTTTTGGAAATCTTGATTGTATCATTATCTATTATTATTAAATAATAAAAATAATAAATAATGTCGGACATTTCACACAGCGCTATCTTGCCCCAAACTAAGCAGAGCGTGTACTATGGGAACCAGATAACTGATACTTGTGTACTTTATTTTTTTGTTAATACATACTTATAATATATGAAAACACATCCAGACCCGGAACAAATATCTGTAGATCATGCAAACATTTGTTCCGCGGCGGGAATCGAACCCGCTACCTACGTCTCAGCCGGCTATTCGCCCACTGCGCCACGGAGGTAGTCAAAGTAATGAAATGACGAATAGTTTGTATATGTCAGTTAATAATTATAATTCATACCTACAACAGTGGGAACATTAAATCATAAAAGGTAATTGATATGTAGAACCATTTTAGGGCTCATCAGTCAGGTATGAGAGAAATGGATGAAATATTTTTATGCTAAATCTAAGAGATTTGTAAGAACAAACTACATAATGCAGACAGGACACTCGACGACTCTCGACTCGACGAGACCAAACTCGCACTTGAACGCTCTATTTCTGCATTGCTGTGTTCTAGCCAGTGACACAATGAACAGGTCCATACTAATATTAAAAATTCAAAAGTAGCTCTTTCTCTATGTCTGTTTGTGAAACGACTAAACGGCAGGACCGATATCGATGAAATTTGGTATACAGATAAATTATGACCGGTATTGGGATATATACAACTTTTTACCCGACGAAATACTTTTTACGAGACGGAAGGTGTTGTTTTTATTGACAAACCACGCGTCCAAAGCCACGGGTGGCAGCTAGTTGTATATTATAAGGGAATTTTCTTGCGCAGCGCATTTTGTTCCAATGTTAGATAGTAGGTTATGTACCTTTGCGGTCGTTCTAACTAAATACATAATTAGTAATTACTAAATTATACGGATTTTTTGTAGCCCTGCATTTTATAATGAACTTTTTGAAATGGCGCGGTCTCAATTCCAACTTAAAACTCTTAAGATATAAAGAGCAATATTAGTTAAATAGAATCGCACTGCATATACGTGACTTTCGTGGCATCCAAAAATGCTATTACGAAAAATCTCTACTATATTTTTTATTAATTCATTACGTTCTCATAGTAAAATTCATAGCTTTAGGAGAAGATGATAGGTTTTGACTAGAGATGTACCGACTAGTCGCCGACTACAATTATGGCCGGATAGTCGGCGACTAGTCGGCAAAAAGCGCCGACTAGTCAGCCCATTACTTTATTCATATTTCTATGCATAAAATAGACAGATTTTGTTAAAAAAAACATCCAGTAACGCCGGCCCGTACGTAAACAATGCTAGAGAAAAATGTAAAGTATCCGCACGGTGGGTGGGTGCAAGCGACTCACCTGTGAACGAAGCGCCAAGGACATTGCCGATGCTACCAAAACTCCACCGAAAGCAACGATCAGTTTGGTCTTTTTTTTCAACCGCCTAGTCGCTAGTCGGCCCATCTCTAGTTTTGACAGATTATTGAGATTGTATTTTCCTGGGCTATAAATATTTAAATAAGGCTATTTGCTTAGGTTCCGATGATCCGTCAATTTCTGGCTTCTGCAAAAATACCGATATATTGTGTCTCAACAAACATCGAGTTGTTAAAAATAGATACGCGTTTCAAAAGAATACATTATTTGGACGTCAATCAAAACATCTGTTTCATAAGTAAACTATATAAATGCATTTACAATATTTTTAGTCACTAAATAAAACTTCATTTAAGTAGGTGTGTAGGTACTGTTCTGAATGGTCGGTCCTGTGTGTGTCAAATAAATGATTTAAATGATATATAATAAATAAATAAATAATAAATATTGCTGGACATTTCACACAGCGCTATTTAGCCCCAAACTAAGCAGAGCTTGTACTATGGGAACCAGATAACTGATAGAATACTTATATACTTTTTTTTTGTAAATACATACTTATAATATATAGAGAAACAACCATACCCGAAACAAATATCTGTAGAACATGCAAACATTTGTTCCGCGGCGGGAATAGAACCCGCTACCTCCTGCGTCTCAGCCGGCTATTCGCCCACTGCACCACGGAGGTCGTCTCTATATATGATATATATCTGTATATGATAATGAAATAATGATTTAAAGCCAACGAATTCTGTTGGTAACTTTGCCAACATTGAATATTAGACACCTTGAACTCGTAATTTTGACACAAAGTATGAACTCAACCGTGAAATAGCTACCCCAGAGCATACAAACTTCGCACTCCCGTTGAAACTGCAAGAACAATTAGTCATAAATAATTGAACACGCTCGATATTCCATTGTAAGAAGACAAAGAGTTGTCATACTCGAAAACTTTGTCAATTTACTTTGAAACCGTAAAGCTCCTTACTTGTTCATGTCCTTATTCCGTAGAAAAGTGGAGGGAACATCAAGAGAACTTTCTAGTCGGGGTACACTCGTACTTACCTTGTCTAGAAAGGGATCAAACTGTGGTGCATTCGCCGCAATGTATTATGCAGTCCCGGGGCGGGCGCCAGTGTAAGCGGCTCGGAATCACTCCCGTCGAAGAACACACTGCTATTTCCACAGAATTTTCCATTCTAAAAGTTCGCGAAGCCATTTTGCGAGGAATATCTTTCGTAAATTACTTGCCATGGATCCGATGAATGTTAGTTACTGCTGTTACATTCGTTTCGTGTTTGCTTGCGAGTTTCGACCAACTGTATTTCGCATGAGCTCGTTTTGCTAATTAATTTGATGAAAATATTGTTGCAAACAAATCTGTTTTGAAGAGGCCATTGGAGCTGAATCATGTCCGTAGAATGTAGGTTGGCGGAGTTATGTATTTTGTTAAGCCGTTTTAATTAAAATGTTTTAATTATTCACGTAAAAAAATATCTTGTTAAAGAGATCAAGTCTTTTCACAGTTGACCTACTACCTTGTGCCATCATCGTTTGTGTATCTCGTTTGCAATTACGTTGAATAAAAAACCTCATTTGAATTGCAGTATATTGTAACTTTGAAAGTTGTGAATTAGAACAGATATTTTCATTTTAGGGCTGGACACAGAATACTAACGTCTTTATTAGAAAAGTTTCGAGTACCGCTATTCTAAATACGGTGATTATTATGTGCTGTTTTATCGGTATTAGTTGGTTCGGTCAACTTCCGAACCTTCATCGGGCTGGGTGCCATCATTCTTTCATAGTGCATCGTTATTTAAGTACCACATCGTAAAGCTATCAAATAACAAGTACAGAAGTGCACAAGTCGCAGTCACTCATCGCGCATTATAATGATCGATAGTCGTGCACGAGACCAGAATAGAACCCCAGGAATCGATGAACGAACTGGGTGAGCTAATCGCATCTCATTTCCTACATGTCTCTGTAGTGGGAAGCACAAATGAGATTGTGGGCTGACGTGTCGTTCCGGAGAGCCGGTCGCATTCGACATCGCACCCGAAACCGCACGCCACTGACACAAAACATGTTGCGAGTCAACAACGTACACGGCTATTATCGAGAGTCTTTGACGTGGAAACTTGCATCGAACTCCTTATAGTAGAGCAATTTTTGTTTTTACAGAAATTAATTCAAGCTAGGTACATTTGCGCTTAAAGAAAATATACTTAAACTAAGATTGGTTAACAGCATATGTGGGATTTGAGGAGTTATTTAAAAACGTAGTTGATTACGTCTTCTTTCATAGAGGTTTGATATTATTCATTTTATTGAGGCTTATCCTGAATCATACACACCCTAGAGACCAGAGTCCGATTGCTATACACGGCTTCACCTAAAGATTTACAAATACGACACGTTTTGCGAAATCACAATTGACGGCCTTTCGAATGAATACGAGTCCTTTATCGTGTTTCACGCAAGGTTCTTTGGTTTTCTACTTACACGATTAATTTGAGTCAATAAATCCGCATTAAAAGCGGAGCTAGAGGGCAGCCAACCGCGGCGCTCTCTGTAAGTAGCCGCCATTTCGAACTTTTTGTTCTCGCTCGGATTATTGCGGGTTCTCTAATCAGTTTATAGGTGTAGAATTTAGGGATTTATCGATTGGTAGTTCCTGTGTTGGTTGGGATGTTGTCTGGCGCTGGCGGAGCGCGGTATAGCCGTCCGAGACAGACGGGCAGCGTGCGCGGCGCCTGCTAGCCCATTAGACGTCTGCCCGATGTGGAACGCTCGATAAACTTGTAAAAACGCCTTCTACCCATTTAATTTTATACCCTCGCTTAAGCTTTGCTATTGGCAGATTTCTTCCGTCTTTTTATAGGTCCGTCATTAACTATATCGCGCGTCTATTATTTTGCGCCTGTTTAATCTGATCGTTAAAGCAATGTCGTTTCAAACTCAGGCGTTGGATAGCAATTACAAAATCATTTTGTTTTACACTGCATCGGAATTTATAAACATCAGCGAATACTGGCGTTGTTCTAGGGTTCCAGACCTAAATGGTAATAACAGAAACCGGTGCGACATTGTCCAGCCGTCCGCGTCCGTCCGTCTATCACAGCTGATTATCTCAGGAACTATAGAAGCTATCGACTTGAAATTCGGAATAGTTCTAAATAATACCTACTAGCTCAACTCTATTGCAAGTAACACTTTTCGTTAATAATATTTTCATTTTGATTGCCAAAGGGGTCAAAATTTCAAAATAGGTTGACTAGGCTGAGTGGGGTATCATATAAAAAAGCTTAATTTACACTTACCAAACCTTTTTGTTTTGTTTTAGAGATACGGCGATGGACGTTGCGCGAGTCTTACTTACTTGAACTGTCTTTTTTCTCAATAGATCTAAAACGAAAAAATATTCTTCCTGATCTTACATACATACCTACTTATACTACATAATCATCAATCATCAATTTGAAAAATTCGCATAATATTCGAATACTACCTGTATTCGAATATTATGCGAATTTTTTTAATGTCAATTTTATCAAATTTTTACTATAGTAAAACATTACAAAACCGTTTAGGACATGCAATAAGGCTATATGGTGAACCCTTGTTATCAAAACTACAAAATGTGTAAAAATGGTTTACGAATAAAAAAACAAAATTAGGTAGGTATTAAGTACTGTTTACTATTTTGTATTTTGGCTAATAAAATCAAACAAAACAGTGTGCCTCATAACTACAAATAATCAAGACTCTGATTGCAAGGTTAATCAAGCTAATAGACTCATTTTCACCATTGGTAGACTACGGCTACGCGGCTGACTCTCATACATAAAATTATTCGAATAACGCAATTACAAATATTCGAATAAAATAATCTGTCGAATATTCGATTGCAAGCCCAAATAAACTACGTAAATGGCACATCTCTAGTAGGAGAAGTAATATTGAAACAAAAAATTTATCACTTTATGTGATAAAGTTTATGTTGCTGTAAGAGTTTTATTTTTCCCGTGAAACAACTCTATCTTTTTTTTATACAACAAATAAGAAAATATTAACGAATAAAAGGGAATTTATTACGAGAATTGCAGCAGTAGTATGTATTATTCATTTGCACATATAATCTCAAAATTCATTCAATAAAATACTTCAAGCAATTACAAGTAGAATAATTATGCCGGGTTTAAGCGGAACAATTACAATTAACGAGAATTTACTTCAAATGTATTATGTGAATTCAATGTAAATTTTCCACTTGGACTGAATCTTCATTGGCGACATATTCGTCGATTAAACGCTTCTAAACTCCCAATTATAATGTAAAGGGAACTTCAGTAATACTTTGCCAGTTGTTAGGGCACGTACCTATGCGAACTTTTATTCAGCGAATTTGGTTACGTAATTCCTTGGAAATATTCAAGTTTTCTCTTCGGCGAGACGTTATCGCGGGTGGGTCTCTCAACGCGGGATGTGGGCGGGCGTCCACACTCCCCACGGGGGCTTAATTTGTTGCTCTCCTGGCGCCTCGCATCTCACTTTCAAATGGCGTAACGCGACCTTACCACTTCCCCTTCTACGACATCGTGTAGACGTCATGTTCGCCTCCACGCGGTTAGACTAGATCGAATACAGAACATCCGCACTCATCCCTACTACGTGTACGTATGTAACCTGTTACGTATCCAAATGAAAACTAAAACGATGAAAAAGTTGGCTGAAAAAGCAGTTGTTAAGTTTTAAGTTAACCGTATTAAGTTTTCTCGGATCAATACAAGTGTAAAATTAACTTTGATTTATTAAAATCACTAAATATTACCGACTAAATCTCCAAAGATTCGAACTAAACGAAGCTTTTCTTTATTATTTTCCTTGTTTAGCTTGTTCGTGATTCGCAAATATTACGATTCGATGTTATGTTGTTGGTAGGTACGCTAAATATGGCAAAGACATGCGCTCACCTTATTTAAAATTTGATGGTTTACCTTCAATTCGCGTGGCACCAGTGTCGCGACAATCTAATCACAATACCATAAAGGAGTGCACGGTAAAATATTTATAGTTACGGGAGCAGACACGCCTCGGTACCCGCCGCCAAAGGCTACCTTCCTTTGTCAACTCTCAACAGTTACTAATTCAGTTCGAAGAGGCAGGTCTACAGAACAATAGCTTCAAATGGTTTAGAATCAATACCATGCTCTTACGAAAACAACCATATGTGCTTGTTTTAGGCAAATCTTAATCTCTGATATTTTTTTGGCACGCTGGGATATATTTCTTGGGAATGGATAAGCTTAATTTCAAAGAGTAAGCAAGCTAATTCTAAGAGATTATTTTAACTATAATAAGATTATTATTTTATGTTAATTTGTGACTTTCTTTCTGTTCAGTTTGTATACTGCGTGGCGCTCAGAATGCCAGATAGAAATGGTTAAGTTTTGATACAAAGAAATTGAGTGGCGGAGAGGTCAATTAACGTAGTCCTGGGAGCGCGACGGGCGCAGTGCTCGTTACACACCCGCTCAAATTGGCGCCGACCACTGAACTGTAACGATAATGACGCCGCGTGAGCTGTGCCCCATTCGTCTACTAACGTAAGCTAACTCCTCTCGTGGGATGCCCTAAAAGCTACTTCATACCGTTTATGTACTTCCACATTTTGGCAGTCATGCAAAATGGCGGTTTTTGCGGCACATAAACAACTAGCACACGTGTGCGACCAACCGCATATCGATTGATTTGACTTAAAATGCATAGTTTTCGGCCGTGGTGTCGATCGGTTTCCGCCAAATTTTCCGCTGCGGGCGCTTGGCAACCGCATTTTGTGTTGCACCACAATCGCCCATAGAAATTGAACGTTTACGCGCGCTACTGCAAGCCATCGCTGCAAAATTCAACGGTAAACATTTATTCGCATTTGCTTCATAACTCCAATCGCAGAACGTGTATCGGCAACACTCATAATCATAGCGAACGCGATCGACCACTGAAAGCTTTTTGAAAGCTCGTAGCGACGCGCGATGAAAGGTTCATGCGGTGATTTGGAGCGAGTCATGGCGGCTCCAGAAACAAAATTGACTGCTATAATTTTACTCATAAAAACACTTTTTGCTCTACTATTTTTTATATTTTTTTGTAGAATCCATTTATGCCAACAGAGGCCCTATGTAACCTAAAGAGTATTTACTTTTAGTTTATTTTCTTTTGCTATCGGATACGTGATAAATTACTAAATAATGCGCCCTCTGGCATTCCTCTAACCCCACCCCTAATGTCTTCTTAATGCAGCATGGAGTTGTCACATTGCACATTCGCAACTGGTATTTTGTCCTTTTCGTTTTGTTACGTTCCTCGTCGCCTCACGATATCTCCGAAACTTACTGCTATAAAATTAGAGTGCATTGATATGTTAAATATGCAAAAGTAAGACATAATACTTATTGCATTTAGTGACACCGCAGCGCCATATCGCTCTCAGAGTTTGTTAACTATGAAAAGCTTCATTTGAAGGTAAGTTTGCTCATTCGTTTTGTCTTTCTCGGCTCGTTGGGCGCTCATTTTGTTTCACGAACGTGATCTACCCGAGATGAATGCCACGAACGTTATTGCTCCGTACCGCTGTTCAATCTAGTTTGTTTCTGCTTGTCACACTTTTGCTGCTTTGCGCATTATCATAGCTAAAAAGCTAAGTTGTCTCGCCTCATGCAGACGATATTTCCCGCCACCAAGGAAATTTCCTTACACATTTGTTTTCGTGACGTGTTAGACGTAAGCGCATTACATTTTTGTAGCCTTCGCTCTACGGCCATATTTCATGGTTCCTTATGACTTTGCTTCCAATATAACGTCGAGAAATGACAAACGGCCTGCAGTCAAATGGGACTCTAATATTTTGAAGCAGATTTAGAAGTGATTTTAGTTTATTTTGTACAGCTGTTAAGACTTGTTTAACTACATTGAAAACATGATAATGGATACTTGACAGACTTACAAAAATTGCTCAAGGCAGAATTGCTTAGTGTAATTAGGGTTATCCTAAAGATCACAATAAGTTTAAAAACTCACATTTCGCTCGTTTGAAGGAGATTGAAAAGTTTTCCAGGGCTTCTACATTTGTTTTTTCTACGTGTCTGATTTCAAGCCCGAACTCCATACTATAAATTATTTGCTTGAAAACTTTTAAAGCAGACATAACTCAGCTCCATAGATAAATCGTTTTGTCGTTTCGTTCAATAATTCTAATAAAATTCTATTACCGTTAGCTAATGTATGTTTATATTTTCTCATAGGCGATGTCTTCTTCTATTCTCTTTTCGTAAAGTACTTACGTTATTTTTACATTTCGGTGGGTTACATCTCTGTGTTAGTCAAATATCTCGCTTATTATTTGAATACGTCCAACACCCACTCAAAAGAGTACTCCCGGATAATTTTAACCCGAGTAATTAAGCACAGCACGCTTGACGCGCATTCGGTTGTCACAACAGTGAGTGGCGCGGTGGCGCCGGATCTGTTGTTGGCAATACATGTTGTCGGTGGAGCAGTTATCTCGGTATCGCCTGACTACGCCCGTTGTGGCCGCCGTGTTTATTTTTAGTCTCGCGTGTGTACCTACATTCACTATTGCTATGAAATTTACAGCCATCGCCGCGGCTCTCCACCCTCTGCCGGACCTCGATACCGACGCATCAAATGACAAGCTACCGCTATTTCAAAAATGTTTACTATTTTACGTGAGAGTTCCCGCTCCGTCGATGAGCAATGATTCTTTTGTTCGACCGATACAAGGTCCTTGAAATTACTTTTTAACCGACTTCAAAAAAAGAAGGAGGTTCGCAATTCGTCGGAATCTTTTTTTTTTATGTATGTTCCCCGATTAGTCAAAGACGCCTGGACCGATTCGAGAAATACTTTTTTGTTTAAAAGGGCCAAGTCCTACTTTTAATTTTTTAATACTTCCCATTGGCACCAAGTCAGGATCTGTTGATGGGATTCAAAAAAAATTGAGGGCAACCCTCAAATTTTATAGGGACGTAATTCGGTTTTATGTTTGTTATTGTTGAAAAGTTACTTGTCTATAAAAAAACTATTCAAGTATTTGCGTCTGGTACTGATCATCTCATATTGCTGAGCTGATGATGGAAAATATAACTCCTTAACTATTAGGAGTTAGTGGATAATTCTTTAAATATTATAGGCTTATATATACCGCTACTTATGTTCCTTTGAGTTATTCAAGTGAGTTAATGATGAACTCCTTGTTTATTTGAAAGGATATACTTTCAGATTGGTTGAATAGAAATTTCATCAAAATCGGTTTAGTAGTTTGGTTTTTGCTGTTTTCTGAAGTCGGTTATATTTTTGTTAAAAAGTTATGAAAATTCTTTATTATACCTTACAAGCTACACATAACAGATACAAAATAAAAAGAAAACAAATAAATGTAAGCATAATGGGCGGTCTTATCGCTTAACAAAGCGATCTCTGAATTGAGTTAGAAACATATTTATGCAACTAAGATCTAAGATATTCAAATGATCTGAGACGCACCATTTCCTCTGGTTGTTTATGTATTTTTATACTTATATCTATTTATAGGATTACCTATTGGTTTCGTCACTAGGGCGTAGCCTGTATCGAGGAAACCAAAGCTCGGAAAGTGGGAACATAAAGCCTACAAGTTGGTCGACTGACAGATTCAATTAAGTTAATAAACAATAGGAGATAAATATTAGAATTAGTTAGGAGTAAAAATAAAATAATATTAAGTATAAATAAGATAATAACAAAGATATTAAAAATATAATAAAGTTAGGGGTTTTATTAACAAAAAAAATTTAGTTTTGCCTCAGTTTGTTCGTAGCTTAGTGATGCAAGCCATTTAAAAATTATACGTTTTGCCTCATAAATTGACTTGCGCTTGATGTCGCAATTTTTGGCTACTTATTATAGACATGTAGTCTCATAAAATTTCCAAGCTGCTGTGCGAACCTAGTGTTAGTGGATGGTGTGATAAATCTGTAAACCCTACGATTCGACCACAATTAATACTCAGGAGAAGAGAAGATTGACTTGTGCACTGAAAGAGATGTTTTAGGATAAATAATAATAAATATGGCTAGACATTTCACACAGTGCTATCTAGCCCCAAACTAAGCAGAACTTGTACTATGGGAACCAGATAACTGATAGAATACTTATATACTATTTTTTGTAAATACATACTTATAATACATAGAAAAACATCCAGACCCGGAACAAATATCTGTAAATCATGCAAACATTTGTTCCGTGGCGGGAATCGAACCCGCTACCTCCTGCGTCTCAGCCGGCTATTTGCCCACTGTACCACGGAGGTCGTCAAATAAATAAATAGTAATAAATAGTTGTCGTATACCCAATACACCAGCATCCTTATAAACACTACTGTTCGGATACCTGCAGAACTTACAGAGTTACCTTAATAACCGAACGCTGCGCTCTTTCCACCCGAATGATGAATAATTTGGCAGCACTACCTAAATAGATACAGTACGCAATCAGAGATTGACATAACGCGTAGTAAACTGATTTAAGAGTGTCAGTGGATGCAGCATATCGCAGATTCCTCATAACATTTATAACCTTTCTAATTCGGGCCGAGAGGACCACAGTATGAGTTTAAAATGTCAGGTTCTCATCAATATTGACGCCAAGATATTTTAGAACCCTTGCACGAGTCAGGGATTCACATAGGCATACGTGATAACGTTACTCATTGCAATAAATTTCTACGACTGTGGGTCTTTGATGATGGATTTAGCACTTTTGATTGAAACAGGCACTGCAACAGGATTGTTATTATAAATAAAAAAGTATATTGTATATGCGATAAATACCCGTTTAATAACGATCGTTATGTATCTATAGTGAGCGCGCGAAAGTTTGAAAAATACTGAAGCAGGACAACTAGACAACCGGGTGATATGTTTACTGGTTTACTGATAATGCAGTAGTCGCGCTAGATAATTGTTCGTGTTAGTCAAAATCGCAGCACGTTGCGGGGTCTCCCGTCAAGCTGAGATTTGGCACAACTTAGTGACTGATTAGCAATTGCTGAGAGCTGACGGGCGCGACAGGTGGTCGGGGTGGGAGCCAGGGGAGCAGCCAGCCGGACCCGTGGCACCCGGTCGCGGCTGATTGATGGATTGATGGTTTTGCCTCGCTCTCGTTCTGTCTGACTCGACTTCTTATATCAGCACTTCCCTGTATACGTTTTATTCACTCACAGTATCTACCATTCCGCTCCGGCTAGAAGCTCATTTGTGCAAATCATTTCGTTACAGTGAAATTTATTACTCAGATTTAGAACAGTGCCTGAGGGGTCCTTACCTTTATAACAGACTAGCTGTTGTCCGCGACTTTGTACGCGTTACACTACTAAATGTGTAACGTAGAAAAGCTAACTCGCTTTTGCAACTTGATATCCGATTTTAGCCGATGGGGCCCAATTTATGGGATAAAAAGTAGCCAGAAATGTGTTAATCCAGGTTATAATCCACGTACATATGTACCTACTAAATTTTATCGAACTCGGCTCAGCCGTTACGACGTGATTGAGTAACAAATAAATAAACAAACATCCAAACTTTCGCATTTATAATATTAATGTGAAATAAGCAAGATTTGCAATCCAATTAATTATATGAAACTGAAGTGAGAGAGTTATAAGGCATTTTAGAAGATCTTGATGTTACAATAATCCTTGCAAAAAGGCGTCTTCAATTGGGGAAGTGACCTCACAAATGTCAAACGTCGATTGTTGTACCTGGCGCGGTCCCACGCTCTGTGAGCGCGATCTAATAACCCGAGGTCAAGTCTCGGTTCATGCATATTCACGAGTCGGTCGCGGCCGTCGGCGACTCATCTGCGAGTAACGGTCCCGCGACCGGTTGTGGGCCATTGTTGCAAGTGCCCACACGACGGCCGCCGCGGGTCGCCTGGCGCCGGCGCTGCCGAAGACTGCAACGCTCCGCTCCGCTCTCAAACAATCTGTCAATTGAATGCAACCGGTTTCATTCTATTTTGGTGGTTCTAGCCAACTAACCTTCACACTTAATGTAGTCTTAACACCGAGACCATGACAAACAGCTAGCTGTTAGTAACTATATCAATTTCGTTAATTATACTTCTTCGATTGGCGGAAGTTATTTTGCTCTTAGGACTATGTAAAAATGAATCTTTCGACTGATGAGGATCATAGGGAAATGAATAAACATGTATATAAAAAATTTCAAGAATACATTATTTATAAGTATGCAAAATATCTGTTTTCGTTTTATGCAAAATAGGCTTGCAAGATTTGCCTCTACAATCCGGGCCTACATCCGAATATCTATGTACGAGTATATTACAGAGCAAGTGATTTCTTTTTTATTATCTTAGATTTGTCAAAAGCTTGATCGTGATCGTCATTAGTTTTGACATTATTCAATAATGCGCAAAAGCACCCACAACTACTCAGCTATACAACCATAATATGAAAGGCGGATGAGATAAATAGAAAGCAAGCCACAAAAAATTACAGAGAACTCGTGTAACGACCCTTATTAACGAATAAACGTAATGAATCCTTTCTTTGATAATAAACCCTCACGTTTTTGATGATTTCGTTACAAACAAGTATTCGTGAATTCACATCGCATTGCCTTTGCGAATAGTCGAGTTATTATAAAGGTAGGGTCAGTTAAACACCGCGAGATATTTATATTCTAATTAGGTGCCGGCTACAGCCACCGTGAGGGTGCATGCGTAATTCGAAAATACGTTCTTTGCATGGATTATTATGACATTTTAATAATTATGCCGACGGATGTGGTGTGGGCGACAAGAAAGAAGCATTATGCCGGCCCAGGGATTTATTTAACGTCATTATTCCCTATGAGGGAACCAGGGTTGCAGGTGATGGATCTCCTCTTTTGTTTCACGATTCACGCAATTACGTTATTTAATCTGTTTTCTGGGCGTAAAAAGATCTGGAAATCAAAACCTTTTTCTATAAAAATGGAATTTGATTGTAGATAGAGAATGGTTTTGATATAAATATCGTAAATGTGCGTGTCTGATTTGTTCAATGCCGAATCGAATCTGCACCGAAACTAAATGTATTGAGCTGATCCAATGGTTACATATTTCAAACGTGTCTGTCTGTTGCTTTGCCAAACAACTGAACTAATTAGGGTTCCGTACCTCAAAAGGCAAAAAAGGAACCCTTGTAAGATCACTCTCTTGTCCGTCTGTCCGTGTGTCACCACCGATTTTCTCAGGAACTAGTGGACCTAGCAAGTTGAAATTTATACCAGATACTGAAGTCTATAATCCCTATTAGGTGTATAAAAATCAAGATCCTGGGTCAACACGATAAAAAGATATGGGCAAATTTAGATTTCGCAAAATCTTGTAAGTACCAAAATTTACTTTAATTTTCAACTTTTTTAGTTTTCGGAATTTTCCCTTTACTTGTGCTGTAAGACCTTGCTTTTAACCAAAATTAACAATTCTAGGTCAACTGGAAGTACCCTATAGGTTTGGGGTCGAAAACCTATATGGTGGTTCCCGTTGACCTAGAATCATGAAATTCAGCAAAAAGCAAGCACCACAAATAAAGGAAAAATTCCAAAAATAAAAAATGTTGAAAATTAAAGGTTGTCCCCATACATACATAGTTGACGCCAGTTAAGATAGTCCTCTGAGTTGTATGGGCGCTCATACAATTTATTATAGATAATGGAACCCTTCGTGCGCGAGTCCGACTCGCACTTGGCCGGTTTTTTTTAGCTTGGAACGTAATTATCTAGTGATAGTGGTAATAGTCTTCTAGTATGTTCTTGACAAACATCTTATCAGCATCGTCTTACATAATGAGCAATAACAAAATCTGTGGTAGAAAACGCCATAACGTGCTCCTATATGTACGTTCTTAAAGATTATTTTATGGCTAATGGCTAATTTAAAATGATACCGTGCAATGCACACCATCTACTTTTATGCGATTTCATCTCAGCGAGTAGTAAAACAAAGATGGTGCAGTAATGCATTTTACATTTTGAAGCATCATTAAATTGCGCATTACACGGGTCCGCCGAGAGGCAATTAAAAAAGAACTGTTAAGACGGAGAGCTCGTAAAAATAAAGTCGTGTTCTTAAACTTATTAAAAAGTCAGCACAATCTTAGAACACGCAAACACTTTAATCATATTCGTTTATCGCGAGCCACCCCTGTTTTATCTATAACCAAGAATGTCAAAGGGACGGTTGGCACGCCAATCATCGTGGATGCCACGTTTGTTTAAAACAAACAATTCTGGGGAAGTAAAGATTCCTTCAAAGTTCCTCGATAACTTGAGACTCTAGTCTCGTTCAGATCTATCAATTAACACGCAAACTCTATCAGCTTTCAGGTGAATGTCAATTAATGTCTGTACGTTCGTGAATATCTGAGTGAACTGCTCAATAGCCCCTGCCCTTGATGATTTAAAACAAGTTCTATTTTAAAATTCGTTATTTGTGTCTGTGTTTTACTTTTATTTTGAGTATGTAAAGTGAATTCCACGATATTTTTATTTCATTTTTAAACGGTGTCTTGGGCTATGTTTGGTTTCTCATAAAAGTATGAGGATTTTAATCATTAGATTCATCCTGCATGCTGTCCTCGCATCGTTATACAATTTCGTCAGATAAACACACAACCAGCTTCTTACACCAAACACTTTATACCGGCTCCTTTCGCCGTGGGTAACAAACATGTCCTAATATAGACTTTCTTGTAGCCTAAGCCGTTGGAGGTAGTGACTTAAAATTTGCATTGTGGATATAGGTATTTTATGTAGTAAACCCACGCTAAAAACATTATTCCCTGGGATATATGTAATATTCAAAGATAAGTTTCCCAAACTCACAAATAAACTATAATAATATACACACAGGAAAGGTCTGGAACAAGTTAGAACGTTGAAAAATAATGCAAAAACCACAGCCCACAATGTATCTATCGATTTACATCGTCAGCGTATCAGATATTCCAAGCATTCACACTTGCATTTATCTCACAAGGGAATCAATAGATTTCAATATGCTATACCTTTTGTCTGTAGTGCGGCTGTAGGTACATCCAATACGTATGTATATTATACACACGTACGTACGTATCAGCTTGGGTATTGCTCCCGTCATTTACATAGACACATCGACACCTTGATTGATTGATAGTGAATGACTTTAGTTTGTTATCAAAGTGTTAATAAATCAGACGTGCTAGTGTGATATTTTGATATTTGTATGCATTTATCTTTAAACACGCACTCTAAATGTTTCATGCGACATAAATTGAAAAGCAAACACCTTTTATTAACAACAACAAACCTTTGTAACATTAACGTGTATTGCAAGAAATATTTTGTAAGGAGAATAATACAGAAGCGTTAGAAAATAGAAAATGAATTAATGATTAGTTATTTGACCTATATTGATTCTGTTTTGATTAGATTACGAAACGTCAGGGGTACTAGATGTTAGTCGCATAAATAATACTAGCTTAATCTCTGACGGAAACAATTTCGAAACATCTGATTTTCTTAATCGATCAAAGATAATTTACCTTTACTATCGGTCAAGTTACATATTCAAACAATTTATTTAAAAAAAAGTGACACTCCGGGAGTGCTGAGTGAAAACTTGAATAAAAGCAGACTACACTACAGATACTTATATACAAATATCCCTTAAAAATAAGGTGACCCTTTACAAAGCGTGCATTCGCCCCATCATGACATACTCCTCTGTAGTATTTGCCCACTCTCCTAAAGTTGGTGCCATTCAGGTCATCCACAATCGCTTCTTGCGAAAAGCCTCAGGCTCGCCATGGTATTTTCGTAATAACGATCTACATCGCGATATGAAATTAGAATCAATAGCCAGGTTCATGAAGCTCGCTTCCAAGCGGTTTTATGAACTTGCCTCTAATCATCCGAACCCTTTGGTACACACCATTCCGGTCTACCCGTTGGATCCGCCCGCCAACAAAATCCTCCGTCGTCCGAGACACGTTCTCGGAGACCCGGATGACGAAATCACCTCCGCTAATGCGGAAGGGGAGTCATCTACATCAGACAGAGCAAACACTTCACAGAAACACCGATCTCGCCGGCGAGGTCGACGAATCCCTTCAGTCGCCGCCTATACGAGGTACAAACATGTACCCGGGCGTTTCTCTCCTATCCCCATCCCGGCAACAGCCCAAGCCGAGGTTCGTACCTAAGTGGTGCCCTTGCGCTAGTTGCCTAAAAAACTTACTGGGCTGAGCGCCATCTGCGCTCGCCAAAAGTTCGGTTAAGCTGTCACGGCCTCAGAGGCCAACAGCGAGTTTAGTCCATCCGAAAAAAAAAAATACTTATATACAGAGGTGACAGGTGTCGGTAAAAGTGTCGCGAGTTCAATGGTTTTTTCCCATCTCAAAAAATGCTGAGCGCGCCTAAAGACGTTTTCACTTCAAAAATGAAGCTAGAGCATGATCACAGCAGTTCCCTGCCGTTGCATAAGAGCGGTCTTATCACACAACATTGCAAATGTGATAATGTCAATACGTAATCAACGCCAAAACTGGAGCCGGTTGCACCTTCCATGTCTCGCTTTCATTTACACGACGACCGACGGTGCAACTCGAAGTTGCGAAATGTCTGCTGCGGCCACAATAATATCGCTTTGTACATATTTAGAAACCTGCACCGCTCGGTGCAGTGTTATTCAATCCACGACCTATTTGTGGTCAATCTGACTGCATCAAACACTACTCTAGTGTCACTCTATTTTATCTGTTACCTACTTACGAGTACCTACTATGAATATTAATTTCAAAACTGCAGTATTAAGAGACAAACTTAACGGCAATATTGCACACAACACCGACAGTTTAGCCAAGTGTTAATAACGCCTAACCCACCTTCGTCTAAGTCGTCCAACTTAATTAACAATTTTAATTAGCGATCATTATTTCAATCGCCTTTCCCGTCACGGTTGCCGGTTAATTTGTACATAGTTCCTTAATGGAAATGTCTAGTGAATATGATACGATAATACTAATTTTCTTATTCATAAGGTTGGTTCGTCGTTTACTAAGGTTGTTATATACCAACGTGATGTTTCAACTCTGAAAATAGTAGCTTAGCTATTTTCAGAAGAAAAATAAACACTCGAGGTTAATGCCAGTTGCTCTACCGCCCTAAACAAGTTTTGCACAAATATTTAATCATTTATTCATTTCCGAGCTGCCAATGAGTGTGACGAGCCTAATAAGTGGGTCAAGTAACCCTTTGGCTTGTCGAGGAGTGAGAGCAATCACACGCGCCCGCCCGCCTAATTGAAGTCCAATGTCGCGCAGCCCGCCCACGGTGATTGATACCGCCCAGACCGAGCCGGCTTCTAATTCGATTGTGATATTGTTTAGACGCGCATCGACGTCACTCCCACACGCCAGAATCTAATCTGTATCACGCACATGGATGATGTCATCCCGAGACAATGATTGCTCGATTCGTTTCGAGTGGTCGGACGAGATACGGCCGCGAAGCGAGATTGATGACTGTCCGTCGAACTACGTGGTATCGGTCGTCGCCACCGGGGAAAAAAGTGGTCGGCTAGGGATGGAGAAGGGAGGTAGTAGGAGGTAATTAGTCGCGCCATCGCTATCAATATCTATTAACGGCCCACAACGCCGCACGCGACGCTCGCCGTACGAACACAGCCGGTAGGCGCCGCCACCGACGCCGGCGACACCACTATCCTTGTGTGCTGATTACTGATAGCTTCCACTCAATCTAGATAAGGGTTTGCACTTCCGCTGCTGACCATAGGGTTTGGAACTAAAGTGGAACGAACACGCTATTCCTTAGCAAAATACGTTCGCGATGTTTACCATGCAAAATTATTGTTATTGGAAATGCTAGTAATCTTATTCAACTGTTCAACTATAGTGAAATGTTTAGCTATGACTAGGTTCACAATCTCATCATTGCAATGTTTCATTACTCGTGTTTCATTACTATAATAATCATTAATGCACTAATAATGAACAATTATACTCAGTATGAAAATTTGATAACAAATTCACATTACAGATTAAATTCGTTAATAAATTAGAGTAATCGTATCGTGTTTAAGCTGGTATTGTTCACATGCATATAAAAAAACACAAAGAGGTCAACGGTTTTTACCAAACATCAAATAGAAGTTGTGCACCGGGTCAGGTCGGGGTGATCCGATTTAATTTGAAACTTCTTCGCCGGCGTTTCTACTAAAGGGTTACCCCTGCCCTAATCTTTGAACTATGACTTGACCGTTAATACGCATTTATAATTTGCTCTTCGATTATTTAGTACGGTGGAATGGCGCTCTGAGATACGAATAAATTAGTTTCGTGTTTGGGAACAAAGCCGGTCTAAAGTTTTGAGTAACGGTCACAGGATCGTTGGAAGAGTTAAATCTCTATCTGTTGGAGTAGGACTCCACTGGAATCTGTCTTGTTGTTTAGCTAACAAACTTGAAATCCGCTCTGTGTTATAAACACTCAACTCTATCAACGGGATCTATTTTACATTGAATTATGACTTTGATGTGAAATTGCGAAAGGCCAATATTGATTTTGATGGTTTGACTTGGCAGTTTGCAAATACGTAGGCAAAATTAGTAAACTTTGCAAACATCTTAAAGCTCATCGTTCACGATGTTCTCAAAAGTTTTAATGCTGTTAAATAGGTCAAAGATACCCCTGCGTTCGATTGAACTATGAACCGGGGTCTCTGTCTTCACGGATAACACCCCTCAAGCGCCGGTCATAAGACACCGTCTGCCTATGTCGGCACGAGCAGGTGTAAACTCACCCTTACTTATACTGCAGCTTCCATGCGCTTCATTAACATAGCCAAAGTATCTTAGGCACTGCATGCACTCTCTCACTTTACGATTCAAATCATCCTCGGGTACTGAGTAGACGAGAAAATGTGAGAAATTGTAACGGAATTTTAAATAGTGTTCAAATATTGTTTCATAAATGTATATGTGTATTGTTAACCATGTGCTTTTTCAAGAACCCTCTCGCTTGCCGAGAAAAGTTCTGCTAGCAGAAATAGCTGACGCAAAACGACCAGTTGGTACTCATATATAAGGACAGCGTAAAACGCAAAATGGCGACGTACGTACCACATTGACCCGACTAACTGGGAGAGCCAAGCAGAAGATCGCGACTCCGGACGGAAAACTACACCAGACGCGTAGATGGTCGTGGCTGCCGCTCCCATATATGCGTTATCAACCATTTACGAAAGCCTAATAGATAACTTTCATAGATGTAATAGGGCCATCATGATAATGATGATTATTATCCACAATGATTTTGAAGACAATAATAAATGGACAATTTGTAAAATAAATCGTCAAGAAATATTCAAAATAAATGATTTTGGTTGGCCATAGATTTAGAACCCATCAATAATTTTTTTTGAGTTATTTTGAAGACATCCAATTTTACGGCACGACAGCTTTAATGTTCGTCGAATTGACGGGAACTCAGTTAGAGTTTAAGGTCAAGTAACTAGTGTTCGGTACTGAAATGAATATTGCCTTCATTATTGTTACAACAGACCAGTTTGTTTTTAAAGCGGAGCGGCCCTTTGTTAAAGTTTTGACGTCCGGAGCGCCTTGAAATGCAGCATCGGCGAGATGATTGTAATACAAGTAGATACCGTGTTATGACACGAAATCCGCGATGATAGGGTAAAGATTTATTGACATAACTTTCCATCCTGGAGAATATTGGTTACAGGTAAGTGCTTCTGGTGCTAACCACTGTAGCCTTGTCCCGTAGTAATCAAATTATAGGCGTGACGTCGCTGCCTTCGACACCGTTATGCTAATTAATGCGGACACCCGATCTGTGCATGCATCGATTGATAGCGATACTGATATTTCAGTGGCATTATTAGCTTAAGTGGATATTCCATTAATAATTATAATTTTCGGCTGGTGTCCTACCGCTTCTATACGAAACAAGGTCTGCTCTGATCGCATCACTTATTTCTCTCCTAAATGTCGTCGAACCATCTGCGCTTATAAAACCTTCATAAATTCATTGAAGATAATAACTGTTTGTGATTCTTGTTTCATGAAACGGAATTTATTTCGCTCTCGAAAAATATTTCTTGAAGGCTTTTTTGGTCCTTTACAAGTTAGTATGAAAATTTATTTACCGGTCTTATTAAGTTAATCTTCAATCTTTCTTGCGGGGATCTGCGCCGGTTCAAAGCTATACTTTTACAACATTACGACGTTGCGGTCGACCTGCCGGGAGGTGCGTAGGCCGCCTCCAGAAGTGGTAATTTCCTTCATTACGTCACTCTAGTGATTCACACAATGTGCTCTCTATGAGATTAAGACGTTGTTTTGGCTGTGGCCTTACTGCACTGCGTCCTTGTCTGCGAAGAGGAATTTGTAATCAAACAGACAGCTTTAATTAACTCGAGTTATGCATTCGAAGTGTTTATTAATGTCAAACTGTTCTAATGTTAAATGGTATCAGGTTCTAAAACCGCGTCACAAAGCCGATTGTGTAGAAACATGAAACACAAATCCGAGCTTGGAACAATATTACGATTACGTCATTCATAAAGTGCATTTATGTAGCGAGCAGGAGCGCCATCTTTGTGCGACTACGGGCCTCTGTTACTGATATGAAAAGCACTTTTCTATGGAGTAAATAATAGAACAGCTGCTTGAAACTCTTGTACAGAACCGACTATCACAGAAAATGGCCCTGCTACCGTACCGAAACTCTAGCGGAGAAACAACACGATGTTAAATCTTTTGTAATACTACGCGTTTGAATGAATTAGGCAGATTTGTGACGCTGTAAACATGTCGTCGATTTAGTGTTTGCGTCACGATAAAAAAATATTCAGCGATTTAAAACGTTTAGGAAATTCATGCTTGACACATTTATCTTTGTGTGTAGGTAGGTATAGATAGTGATTGGATTAAATTATTTTTGGGTTTAAATTTTAAATTCTCTTTGGTAAGTGCTATATCGTTGCGAATTTTTTTTATATTTTTACGCGTGGCAAACGAAACAGTCAACAATTCAAGCAAGATTATTTTAAGTAAGTGTTTCCATTCCAGACGGCTAATGAAACTTCGTAAAGCCAACATGAGACCGCGCTTATTTAGAAACGGCGATGTCGAACAGATGCCGCCCAAACAAATCTCAATATCTAGCAATATGGTATGAATATTTAGAGCAAGAGAACGCATTGAGCGTTTCTCTGCACGGCTATAAGACATCGAAAATAGATTGTACGAACGGGGTTAGACGCACCTGTTATTTTGCTTACGAGTGGGTGCGGGGCTGGGACGGGGCTGGGGGGCGAGGGTGGCAGATTCATTAATAATGGCCCACAATGAGACGCCTATATTTACGAGCTGCGGCAACGGAGTCGAACCGCATCGCACAACGCTCGGCTACGGAATCCTAGCAGCAACATCGTATCAAATACGGGAACCCCAGAAATTCATATCAAATAAGCTAAGCTAAAAGATACTCACTAGTATCTTTTATTGTATGTAAATCACTGATGTAAAATATGTAGAGGCAACATTTACTTTAACAAATCTCGACAATTGCTTTATTGTTAAACTGCATTTGGACGGCATCCAATCAGCTTAATTCACAACAATTGAACGCGTAATTGACTTGATTTCGTTCATGTCTCGATGAGTGCCTTATAAGATCAACCGTGTTTTCAACATCATTAGTAAATCTTCTATTGTCGTCTCCGTATTCGTGTAGCTCATACTTTACAAAAAACTTCTATATTGATCACGTTCAGATGAGTCGAACGAACTAATTTAAATAGTCACGGTCCAAACATAATACAAGTTGAATGACGCAAACGAATTCACACTTCTTGCTGCATCACTTAAAGTTTGGATGTAAAAAAGAAGCGGAAATTGAGAATTACCACATCCAACCAAACTATAGTACATTGTTATACAAGGGCTGTAAGTGATATATTGTAAACCCGAGATATTTATGGCGTACAAGCGAGCGAGTACGAGCGAGAACGCTAATCGAGGGTGTACACTTACACCTGAGTATAACAAATAACTTTTCATTACGAATGCCAGGAAATCAAAAAAGTCGTTTTGATTTTTTATATGACGGTTTTTAGCTAAAAAGAAAATTTGCGTTCATGATATCCATCATTTTTTTTACTTCGACTTTGGCCTCTTTCATTTGATATAAATAAATATTTATCATGGAGATTGTATTTAACTTTAGCATTTATGATTGTTACATTTTTTACTTTTAAATATAATATAAAATTGAGCCTCATTCACAGACATGTATTGCCACACTCTAATTTCTAATTTACTTACGGCCCTAGGGCCGTAAATCGCATTTACAGAGTGAATATCTCGTTTACAATGACCATCTTTCAGAGCGTGAGTGTTAAAAAGATAATTTTACTAACTTATTGATTAAATAATTATCTATACTAATATTATAAAGAGGAAAGGTTTGTATTTTTGTATGTTTGGAACGAATAAACTCAAAAACTACAGGGCCCGCAGGCAAAAGCTACATTCGCTTCGAATCGATTCGATTTCTACATAGGTTTGTTGTCGATATATCACTTGATATTTCCATAGCATGTGTCAAATCCCATACATTTTCGGACTTATCGATTAGCGTCATCGCTAATGAGTGTAACTTGGCTAAGCCCTCTGGTCTGAATTCAAAAATTATTTATCATTAGAATGCTACATTATTCCTAAGTAATGTAGGCTACATTTTACCCAACTACGGAGAAGGAGGGTAATGTTTTTATTGACAAACTAGGCGTGCGAAGCTGCGGATTGGTCAGCAAGTAATATATGTGTTTGTAACCCAAGTGCTATATTTTAATATACATTCTCAGTTAGAGCCTCCTCCTAGTAACTGCTTTTCTGATCTTTCGTCCAACATCTGCTTCAAACAAAGAGATGTTGCAATTACCTATAAAACTTTACTTACATCTGTATTAAGGAGGTCTAAGAACCGCAAAGTTTGCGGTACTAGATTAGTACATAATGTAATAAACCTTTTGAGAGTTATAACGGTTATGTATGACTCACGATTTTTATTAATGACATCTGTATTGTGTGTCGTTCTAGATATCTTAGATTTTGTCGGTTTAAAAGAACTAGGCATAGCCAATAGTAGCTAAATTGTTTGTGTTAGGGAAATAATCGCCTAAACTAGCTTCCGTCGCCGATTTCGCACGCGTTGTTTGTCAATAAAAGGTGACAAGAATTACTTTCGAATTAAATTCATTCATCATGTAAGTAGGTTAAACGTCGCAAATGAGCTGTTGATTTACGTTAAAAATTGTTTATTGGAAACGTAGCGATTACTGGATAAATATTCAAGCTACCGATATTAAACCCGCCTCTAAAATCAGTTAATCCGGGTCTATGTTTAAAATTAAAGTCATACTTATCAAAACAGGTTGTATAGTAAGGGTTAATATCTGCCAGCACAATTAGTTTCGAATCAAAAAAACAACATTTTTGTTGAAACTCTTGCATGAACAGTCTAGTCTTGGAGAAGTGGCGATGAGGTAAGCGACCTTTAAGCCACTTAGCGGCATTACGCTCTTGCGCGCATGCTGCTCTTTATATTACTTAGCGCACAATTTGGGTAATAACTAGGTAGCAGCTTCCAGCTATCTCAGCTCTTTACTGAGGACTTTTTGTTTATCTATTTTGCTAACAATTATAATAAACAAGCTTCCCGCCCGCGGCTTCGCACGGGTAGATTGTCAATAAAACATTACCCTCCTGCGCAGCCGGGTAAAAAGTAGCATATGTCCCAATCCCGGTCCGAATTCGGTCCAGTCGTTTAGTCGTGAAAACGTAACAAACAGACAAAGAGACAGAGGGACAGAGTTACATTCGAATTTATGATATTAGCATAATCAATCAATCAATCATTTATTTTGAACATAGCATCAAGCATAGATAATTTACAAAAGTTACTACATTTTACTAAAACTTTTTATTCCCCGCACTATTTATTTATCCACTCTTTTAGTTCTTTTTTTTTGTACTGCGTCCCTGCAGCACCACCTTTCCTTCTGGTTTCAGCTGAAAATCGGCGTTGGGTGCAAAACATCCGACATTATGCTGAGCTGAGCGCCATTTTGGTACGCAGAATAATGAGTCGAATGTCATAATAAATTCATTTGTACCTACTGTTATATAAAATTGATTCTTGTGTCATTTTGTGTGTACCAAATAAATTATTAAAGAGATTATAAGCCTACTTTTCATTGAAATACCACGCGAGCAAAGTCGCTGGCAGAAGCTTGTAAACCGAGCGAAGCGAGATCTCCAAATCAACTTGGGCAAATCGGCGTTGTATGTATGTATGTTTGTTTGTCCGAGGATAACTTTTAAAGCGTTGATCTGATCATCGTGAATTTTGGTAAATAGATTTTCGTAGATATTGGGGTTCAAGAGGGGTAATACAAAATGGGGCTATCCGGTCAAGTGGCACGCCTAATGAAAGGTCTTCATCAGTACATTTCGACCCTGTTTTTATTTTTATTTTAAACCTTGTAGTTTTAAGTTATTAGTATATGCACTTTGATGAAATTCACAGGGTACACCAGTGACCCCACAGTGCTGGAATTTGGTATGCGTGTAGCTTTAGTGACACAAATATAGGCAAAAGTCTGAAATCCAGAATAACTGCCATTTGTACCCCAAAAAAGTAAACTTATTAACATGAACTCCCATTACCTGCAATTTTAATGAAACTGTAGGTCTAGTAGTTGGTTATGCATTTCGTGGCACTATTTTTATGGTCTAAGATTACAAATAATATATTTTTTTATGTTTTTAAGGGATACTCGCGAAATCTTAGTTTGGGGCGAACCACTAGTTTATAAAATACTACAATAGAACCAACATATAACCCAATTGTTCCTCAAAAACCTTAGGCACTTTTCGATACGAAACAGGCTTTATCAGACGCCAATAGAAGTTTTTCATTTCCGCGCCTACGTCACAGATACGGAACCCATTCCGGCACGTGGATCACCCAAAGATGGGCAATGTAGGAACGAAACGAAAAGTCGGAAATCGAAGACATGTTGCCAAGAGCATTATCCATTTTCTACTTTAGTTAAGTAACATGGAACATCTTTTTCAATACCATTTTATACGAAACCTACTTTTATAGTAACATCGTTCCTCGGCTATTATGTATAACAAGGATACAATTTAATATATTTTGTTATTAAATTTGCGCCGTTTATAATTCGTAGTAAATTTTTATAACGGAATTCGGTAGATTTCTTGGAACCATTATTATTAGGTATATGTATTGAATAAAGCTATGAAAGCCAGCGTGAGTACAGTTTTACAGTGAATTAAAATTGATACAAAAATACGTTTATATGGATATGTAGCAGAGCTTGCCAGGTAGCGAGGAGAAACAATTCTAGCTAGACAATGAATTTCACTTACTGCTCCGTTCTAATTCTAAGAAATCACTATCTAATCCAAAGAGAAAACAAGAATAGATTGTTACTAAACACAGAACAGATTGAAAAGTAAACTGAAAGTATTAAAAACTTTTGAGAATTATGATAAAAAAAATAATAATATACTATATTTTCTAATATATAAAAATCTCATGTGTTTGTGGTCGCACTCCTCCGAAACGGGTAGACGAATTTTAATGATTTTTTTTTGTGTATTTGGTAGGTATGAGAATAGATCGTAAAGTATTTTTTACTCTCCTACCCCCACCCCCTATTTTTTAATCACGATTTTAGTATTTTTGTATGAACAATATCCATATAATTTAACCGTCGTTCATTGACGTGAAGTGTCGCGTCACTTTGATATGAGTGTTTTATATTATGTAGTTTTTATCCCGAAGTTACTACGGGAACGGGAAAGTTCAAGCGTGTGAAGCCGCGGGCGGGTCAGCTAGTATAATAATATACATATATATAATAGACTAGAAGATTTGCCATCAATAATTTTTCAGCAATTTGTGTTGGGTTTGCATTTGTATGAACTGCTTCGCGGCTAAAGTTCTCCTTTGAACCCGCCCATTGTGAAAATAGCTCTTAACGAGTCATTAGCTACACTTTGTGTCAGTATTTTTGTGTTAAATCCAACACAAAAATACTTTGAAACTTTCAAATAGTTTTTGATAACATTGTTGAGTTTCTTACGACAATAGTGGTATTTTTGTAGCAAATATATTTGCAATCAAATCCTTAATATCACTGAAAGCTAATAAACTCTCATAAAAATTGACTAGACTCGACGCAAACCAATAATTCATATCGAAGCATAACTGTCACTCCCACTATATTATGAGAAAAAGCAAATAATAAATCAGAAGTGATGTGTCCGTACTCCTAGCGGGGTTAG
Source organism: Philereme transversata (assembly GCA_963924445.1). Taxonomy (NCBI): domain Eukaryota; kingdom Metazoa; phylum Arthropoda; class Insecta; order Lepidoptera; family Geometridae; genus Philereme; species Philereme transversata. The sequence goes on along the minus strand of OZ004337.1, from coordinate 8,425,126 downwards.
CCAATTACCTCGATGCGCTTCAAGGAAGCTAACCAGTTTCTAAATTCTTCGTATATTTAAGTTAATTGGTATGTGGATACGCCGCGGCAGGCAGCCGACCGACAATCGGAACACCTTTGTTGCTGAAATTGCGCTTAAACGGTACCCTCGCGAATAAACCAAGCAATCCTTATTCCTGACAACTTACTGATACAATCCCTTCTCATTTTACATTCTTGAACTTTAACATTTTCATTGAGGATATTTGAATGCATGCAAAGTTAATCATCAAACTCATAGCACAGAAAGTGATCCGGAAACTAATCAATTAATAATCGTACATTTAGGTCAATAAACAACAAAAGCTTGGTGACGGACCGAACCTTGACAGGGTTTACCAATAAGGCATAACATGACCTAATTGACCGTTGAAAAGATGATGTCAGCGTCTTTGATTATGATAAATAATGTACACACAAAAGGAAAGGACAAAGTGTTTGTGGGTGCTCAAATGGTGATGATGTGAATGGTACAGGAAACTTGGCGCGTGCGCAGTTAACTGATGTAGAGATGAGCAGCGTGGGCGCACCCCCGCTGGCTTATTTACCGAACAATTGACTCCAATCCAATTTTAATCCAACTGTAAGGTAAGATTGCAAACGACACCTATAACCGGTCACTGACATGGCCGAAAGAGGATAAAAATACGCATATATGCCTTCGTTGCCACCATGTTTGCACAAATGACGGCATAATCTTTGTAGGACCATCTGTACACATCGTGTCATTTACTTATCTTCATTTTGTACGAAGCCACATATTACGATGTAGGTATTTATTGGCGAACTAAAACTAAAGAACAGAGTAGTTAATCCCCAGAGCTCATCTACTAGCAGATAAAATTAATGGTTATACAAATCCAAAGTCTCGTCAAGCGCTAGCAAGACTAGTGCTAAGATTTAAGATGTACCACAACGTTGTTAGATTATTCCTCAATCCTGAACACGGAGAAGAATCACGAGGATGTAGAATTACAAGTGTGGCGATTGGCAACTCGTGGTACTTACCTTGTGTACAAGATACATGTGTGTGAGAATCGAGTTCGGCGTGGGACGGGGCAGTGCATTTTTTGCGGGCATGAGATGAACGGCAGGTCGTTGAACCCCATCGCCTGTCTCGGCACCGAATTTCGCCAACGGAGCGCATCTTCCAGTCGTTTTGTGGAAGTGCATTTTATCCGACTACAATATCTTAACATGTTCCATTCTTACACAAATGTAACTGAAGTTCTATAAAAACAAATGACAAAACTAAGGATGGAAGTAAGAATGTCAATATACCCGCCATGTTTGCTCGCGTGCTGATATTGGACAATTCAACAGTGCGGCGGTACGCATTGTGAGCAGCTATCGGCTCGGTCGAAACAGCTGTTGGTTACTGTACTATGTAGTCCGCTCGTTAGACGTTGAAAAAAATTTAGAAACAAACTAATTAGAACTGCTTCCGTGCCTATTGCCTATTCCTCGTCTTTAATCCGTCAAGATAGTTTTCTGCGCGGCTCTACCGACTAGGCACATTAACTGACGTTTAATATGAAGAACTGGCCCGGCTACCAAGATAAAGTCTAATATAAATTCAGAGCGGTATTCTTCTTTCGAAGCAATACAATGGCAACGTATGCGGACTAGATAACAATAATCAGTTACTGACTTTTTAATAGGGGGCCTGAAAAAGATCTGTCGCTAACAAATTGGATGGCATTGTTGGCGAGGCGAAACATTCATGAATTGGTTTGATCAACTTTTCCAATAAACAGCAGAAAGTCGCACAGCCGCTTTAAGTCCAACTCTTATCTAACCTTCAAAAATGGAGTAGAATTCAGGAAACAATAGATTGGCCTTGTTTCGGCCATTGCCCACGATTACAACAGATTACTTTGCAGCGGAGCATTATTTAGTAAGATGATAGACGAGAAAAAAACTAAATACTTATTCCAAAATGGCTATAAAAAGCGTTTAAACGAGCTTTTAGACGTCACGCTCGATGGCGATGGCAGCAAAAACTAGCACACGTCGTATTCGTGACTCCTTCGGCCGGTTGCCGCTGCATGCCCACTGCCCAGTCGCGCCAGCCGCAGCCGCATTATTCACAATTGAGACATAGCCGTTGCTAATGCAGTATTTCATCTTTATTTATGCGCTTGTTACTATCCGGTCGGTACACCTATTTTCAATCAGTATCAAAAGCTTTGAATTGATTGGACAAATTCTAGAGACCTTTTTACTAAATTCTGACTTTAATGTTTGCTTGAGACATCAATACTTAATTAAACTGGGATTTTGTTAGAATTAAGTCTGTTTAGTTTGGTTTGGTATTTTATAAATATTACGGTTAAATTTGGTTCCATAAAAAACATATGCTTTCTTTTCATTGCGCCTCTGACTTCTCGGCGTGCCGTGTTCTTTATATGGATGGTTAGCAACATGATCCTCATGGCTCTTTGTTACAACCTAAAAGGTGGCTATTAAAACAAAAAGCGTTGTCTCAGATTTTATTAAAAGTACGGTAGAGAATCTTAAATTAATATCATTGGGGCATTAAATTAGAGTGCATATTGCTTTGTGGTGTGAACCAGTAAGCGTGTCCTCGGGTGGGTCACGCGCTGAACGCAAACCCGTTTTGCGGTGCACTTTCGCCGCACTTCGCCTGCGCCTGAGTTTATAGCGCCCACTCGCTTGCACACACCGAACCCTTCCCTCAAGATTACCAGATTTGCCGACCTCGTTTTCAACTTGTTCGTTACGGTCATCCAAAAATCTTTTGTCTTAATCTTAATCTATATCGTTTGTAAAATTTAAAATTTAAAAAGTGTTCGTACTGTTTATTTGAAGTTCTTTCTTGTTACTTATCTTGAATCATTGGAGTTTTGATGTAGTAATCTAAGAGTCAATTGTTAATTAAATGGTATTCATTTGTGCAATTGATTGATTGACTGGCTAGAAATGTCCACATTCTCCGCCGAGCGGGCGGAAGTATGGTAGTGGCGAAAAGCTCGCAACTGCATGAGGAGAAAGGAAGCGGCGCGGCGCGGCGGCCGGCGGCGGCGCGGCGCGTCGCTCGGTGTGATAAGGCGGCAGGCGGCCGGCTGGCGTCAGTCGCGGGGCGAGGGAACGACGAGGGGGGTGAAGTGCGACGCAAGGGGTGCGCGCGCACCGCCCCAGCCCCCGCACCGCGCCGTTCGCCTCCCGTCAGTCGCCTGCCGACTCTGCTTGTGCTTGTGTGACTCGCGCCGCTCCGTGCACCGCACTCGTGATCCGAACACGACGCGTGCCGCCCCGCTGTGGCCGCGAACGCGACCTCTACGCTACCGGCGAATCGTTTTCCTAACTTACGTGCAACTTGCTATGTTTTAACTTTTGGACATTCACTACTCCCTTACCTGGCTTGTTTACCCCTCATCATGTAAGTGTTTCGCTCATTCTATTAAAATGCGGCATGGTCTCGTCGAAATTCGGAACTCAAGTGATACCTCGTGGAAGTTTGTGAAATAAAGCCAGTTAGTGCATTTGGCGATCGTGCGTCATCAACTCTGTTATTTTAGTGTTCTTTTTCCGTGTACAAAGTTGAAACCGGCTATTTCCGAAATTCGAAGGAAAAGTTTTCAACAATTGGAGCGAGCGGTATGTTGTCACTGTCATTTATGGTTCATGCCGCTCGCTCCGGCTGTGATGCCATGCCGCATGGGAGCTTTTGCTTGGAAGGGCCCTCGATACAGAAAGGGCCGTGCTTCTTACCAACAAAGCCCAAAGTTAAAGCTTTCATTGATATCGCCTATAATGTAAAAGTTACGCCAAGTAGAACACTTCTCTAATCCTTCGACAAACTTTCTTTCCCATTTACGGTACCTAATATTACCGTTACCGAAACTTCTCGTTTTCTTAATATTGTTCTACGTACATAATAATAATATGAAGTACCTATTTTAATTTTTTCCTCTACAAATTATTTGAAGTAAATTCGTTATCTATTTTCGAGTTCTTGGTTTAATTTAATTGTTTTGATATATTTTAACTAGTTCGATAAAAAATGGGTATATGCATCACATAGTATTTTAAACGTTTATTTATTTATAGCAAAATTTAGTTATGTCTTGGGTAGGTAAACCCACCTTTCGTTTCTTATGTCCAATCGATAATATGATTATATTTATAAATAAAATACCAAACTTATCTAATTTAAAAAGTGTTATTTATGAGTAAACTGTAACCAAAATGGTGTATCTTATGTAATGTGTTAGGTAGATAAAAATAAAAAAAAACACCACACAGAGTAAATTTTTTACGTACCTACCGTTTCAATTTTTTGTGAACATAACCGGTTTAACTTTATTATTAGCATTTTGTTATACGATAATCGAGATATTGAATTCGTCACTAAATTTATATAAGTCGATTAATTATTAAACGTTAAAAAAGTAGAGCAAACGTATAGCTAAACTGTAAATTAAGAAACGAATGATCATCTCAAACTCATGGGATGCTACTTACTCGATACCATGGTATAATGAATTATTATCTAATTTATATTCGCACCACATTTTAACGATGGATAGGTAAGCCTGGCTCTTCTACCTGCTGATAACAATAAAATACGCATGTCAATAGAGGGTTCGCTTTAGGTTATTATTATTTTGGTTTAGTATTTCACACACATTTTTTATAAATATCTCAGTTTTTAAAAGATTTAAAAATACAAACATTTACTGGAAATAGCACAGGGAACATTAACGATAGACTGTAAAAAATAAAACAAGACCACCACTATCTATCTACCTTAGATAAGATTCTTGGTATTGTTATCTTATCTAAAATTACCTCAGTGAAATTCAACTAATCCGACACAGCTAAAGCTAAGATTAACAACATTAATGTGTTCAACAAAACAGAGGTGTCTAAATCTTTGATGCTTCACTAAACACATTAAAATAATTTCACGTTTTAGAATAAAAGTAATATTAGAGCCAGGGAAGCTAATATTTAACTAAAAAAACAAGGTCGATGTTAGGTCCTCTTTTGGATCTTAAATTAGAACGTATTGCAATTTTAAATTTAACTAATTTGTAATTTCAAAATTGTAATTGCCCTGCGAGGTTTGGGTGAACCATACAGCATACAAGTCTACCATCAATCATACAGTCAAATTAAATAAAAACTGTTGAAAATTCCGAGCTATTATGATGGAAAGCATCCGGCTCGACAAAAGAAATATTTCAAAAAACATAACCAGTTCAACAAAAAAAATGACGTTCAAACAGAATCACAACACAACGCACTCTTTGTCTTCCTAACTCGCAGTCTAAACTAAGTAAATTCCAGTTTGCCAGCGTTCCTCTAAATATTCACAAAAGAACCGGCGCAGAACAAAAAGCAAAGGCCATAATAATGAAAAGTGCAATGTTTGCTCGCATTCGTTAGTGTCGGTATTTAGTGGTGTTTTATTTTTGACGATGAGATCAGTTTAATGTAGGTTTTCCGCCGCGGGCGACGCGTCGAGCCCCGAGCTCTCGGTACGTTCGATAAGGCGTGCACATTAACGGGCGCGCTGCAGCGATAGCGTCGGAATCGTGTAATTTGCGCCTCGTAAATTTAAGCCGTCGCAAATTTTTCGCCTTCCTCGCTAATTACCAGTCCGACGGTCGCCCCCTGAGTCTGCTAAATGTGCAACGTACACGTCCCGAATACGAAAGTGGATCTAGGTTCCGAGCGATCGGCTTCGCTTCACAGCTCGCGTTAAAACAATAGCTTTTGTTTCGGCTGCTATGGTTTCGATATCACCATATTTTTTTGCTGTCATTTAAATATAAAAGATTTTGTGATCAAGTGGCAATTTTAATTTAATCAAGTTATTAATAGAATATTCCCTGAGCTTACCTTGCTAATTGGCTTTTCCCCCTAATGAATAGAGAATAAATAAACACATCACAAATGACCAACAAACTAGTACTTGATAACGTTGTGCAAAGAATAACAACTGGTGACATCACTTCTATATTTTACAACCTTCAATGCCTATATATGTATTTTTAAATAAGAGAATCGTTTTCTAAAATGGCCGTGAACATCAATAATTCGATTGGCATAAGAACCATCCGTTGCATGTGAATCGCTGATAATAAGTTTTGGAGGCAGCGCAATGCCGTTCATACTCCTTACTCAACCAAATCTACAACAGCTAGGTCTCATATCCTTTTTCGAAACCTCTTCATAATAATTCCTAGTATAACCCTTTGTATATCTATCGTGTAACTGGGGCTGTGTATTGACGTGATTTTAACACGTATTACATTTATTTGAGTCGTATTTTTAGTTTAATTTAGAACTTAGATTGTCTATGTATAAATTCTTTTTATAAAAAGTAAATCCGTTTTTGGCCGTAAGTTAAGCTTAGTAATAGTTTGAATTTATATATTAAGGGCTGTGGATTTTGTTAAATAAATAAATAAATAAAGACTTAAGAACCCTAATAGAGTGGTCGTTTTTTTGGCAAAGTTTGCGACAGACCGCGAGTTACCTGATTACGGTCACCTTGAGATCATGCTTGCTTTCCGCCTCTCTTACTAATTGTAAGACGGCCTTGACGCCTGGACAGTTTTTATCGTCCACTGCTCTACTTGTCGCTTTAGCCGGCAGATTGTCGTAACAAAGACAAATAATATTGCGTATTAAAGCGACACTTACCTGCCCTCTAGATTTTCGTCGGAGCTATTGGGTTTGTTCACTTTAGTCATAGAAATACTTATGTCGTTGACATATAGCGTTAATACTCACAATCGCGAGACTCCAGTTTGCCGTGGATAACTCTACAAAAAAAACGAATAAGAGGAAACACAATCGAGTAGATAGTAGACACACATTATTGGACTTGTGTAGTGTCTGGTAATTCAATATATTAACTCACTAGTAATAGTAAGGAATGAGTGTCATAGGTGTGCCGATCTATCATCGAGCTATCAATAATACAATTCTAAATAACCGTAGTGGATCAAACGTTTGGCACGATTACTTAAGTAATTAAAATATTTAGTAAAATTAAGCACTTCTCAGAACAATTTACATAAAATTCCAAATTTTAGAGGTTTGCCATTTAATCGATAGAATGTGGGAGATAAATAGCAAATGACAAAGTGATAGACATAATTTACAGGTTAAACATATACAAAATAAATAAGATATTAAACTACTCGATCGAACGGCGATTGCTTGCATGGCCTTACCCCGATTTCTGACGAAATAAATTTGATCACCTTTGAATAAATAAAGACTATTAATGTTCGTAGAAACAATTTAAGATACCTTTGCCCAGCTGTGGGATGATACAGGTTGAATAAAAAAGAGTGCAGTAAAGATATATCAAACTACTTTGAGATTAGTTTCGGGTATCCAGGCGAGCTTGGCGCATTCTAATTTGTCTTGATAGCTCAGTGGCAAGAGCGCCCTCGTCTCGTGGGAGACCCTGGTTCGAATCCCGGTCAAGACCGAGGATGCGAATAAGCGGTCTGGTCACCTATTGTTATAATTTCAAAAATCTTTACCGCACTTTAGTGATATCTGGTAAATTGAAAATGATAAATACTTAATGGTAACTTGATCGAATCGGCGATCTCACAAAGGAGCGCGCTCGACTGTTTTTTCTCTCTCCCTTGTCCCCCATCCTCTTCCCAGACCGCCCTCACGAGATTCTTATTTAGATTCGCTTCCGTCTGATTGCTCTTGGTAATCTTTTCACTGGGTTATTGAATGTCTTTCCAGTGCGTGTCGACGAGCACCGACGGAACTCTAGCTATCGCCATGAAAGTAAACAAATCTGATTAAAATATTCTTTAAAACCACCGGTGCTGGTTCCTAATGACTTGCTCTCCTGTAATGAAAACTTATTTTTCATCTTCGCAAGTCAATTATATTCGATATTACTCGTGCAGCATTACAAAACAATGTAATTAATAATATCTAGCTGGAATGCCAACATTTTGGTTCTTTTTAAACGTTCAGCATCAATAAAATCTGCTGCATATAGGTTGAAAATAAAATTTGGAAAGATTTATGCATAGTGTTGAACGCGACGCTGCGTTGCCGCACATCGAGCTATTTTCAACCGGGTTATGCTTTAAATAGCGCATTACGATAGGATTTAGTTTCACGAGTTTTTCCCTGTTCCTGGCCTCAGGTCGATATGTTTCCTCTAGCGGCGCTCACACAAAGAATTTTTGCGCGAGATGATTCTTCTGACACTTATTGGCGTTATCTTTCTGGAACGGTTGAACCCTTCCCAAGTCTCGTAGTGATTTCGAGATCAGGAATGTACTTATTTTTGGTAGTTTTGTATTCATATAGCGAGAAGCTATTATTTGAGTAACGCGCTACTTATAAACGTTATTGAGGAAGCGTGTGTTATTATCGGTGCGACACACCTGTTCATAGCTCATATCCACCAGTAGGTGACCTATTTCTAAATTTGAACCCGACTTCTGGGTATTCATATAACCGAGTAATGTGTTAATTAGCTAAATACTTTTGTGCTAATAAGTAAGGATCCGTAATTAATGTACTTAAATGTTGTCACTGTCGTTCCTCATTCGTTTACATTACTGTGGTATATGTATAATGATTCTGTTAAAACCTTAAAACATAAACAGGATAAATAATTTTCTTCATTGGAGATTAAACAGTTGTTTGTTGTCTGTGTCATGATCTCTCATAAACATTTATTAGATCCTCCTCCAATTAAGATGTCGGGGCAGCAGGTTCGAGGCGACGTTCGTCAGTAGAAAGGTACTTTAAAATCTGGCCAGCATCCAGTTTAAAATCTCGATAACAGCTAATTCCTCTTCGCACCTCACTTAGTTCACAATGCATAACGTCGCTGGCTAATAATAACATTTAAACAATACAGTAAGGGACCTGAACATGACATTGCCTTAAACCTGCTGCCTCAGCGAAGCGGGGGATCCCTTGGGCGCGGCCCTGAGAGCGGCCGCCGCGCCGCCTCGCTTGCTAACCCGGTAGCCGCTTGAGCTTGGCTCCGGGGCGTGATGCCCGGAGAGTAACCAGTGTGTTTTGTTGTTCGCAGAGTTGAGCCCCGCACCGCACCGGCTTGCTCGCTGACCGCCGAGCCGCTAATCTAGCTTTTTTCGCGCCCCACCGTCGCCCGCCCAGTTCCGCACAGGCTGCCGCCATGCTCGCGCACCAAACACTGCTCGCCCTCTACTAAACCGATCCGTCGACATCGATAGGAACGCGTGTGATAATAATAATTTAATACTTGCCTAAATAAGCTTGCAACGTCGGTGTCTTTAATTCTAACGTAATTGTAAGATTAATCGATTAGTAAGTAGTCCGCGCGCGAAGATCCGCGGAGGCACGTATCCTTACGGGTGCGCGTGCAGTAGTGTGTGGTAGTGCGTCGAGAGTGCGAGGTGCGTGACGCAGCCGCTCGTCCAGCCGCCTGCAGCAGTGCATGCTCGGGCGCGGGCGCGCTCGCTCCCGCCGGCCTATGCGCCGGAACACCGCGTAACTGCGCGCACGTCTTCCCTCCATTGACTTTTAAGCCAACAATGGCCACCATGGTGAACATGAATAGCCTCCTGAATGGCAAGGACTCTCGCTGGCTGCAGCTTGAAGTGTGCAGGGAGTTTCAACGGAATAAGTGCTCGCGACCGGACACCGAATGCAAGTTCGCCCATCCCCCAGCAACTGTTGAGGTGCAGAATGGAAGAGTCACCGCTTGCTACGACAGTATTAAGGTGAGTGGAACTGATAGATGCTGTATATTATGTTACTTTAATTAAATAGGTAGTATATAGCTACTCGGTATAAAACGTTTTTAACAACAGGGTAATTTGTTACTGTTCTGTAAAAGTACCCTCAATATATAAAATCATTTTAACCCCGGTGAAAAAATTCAATCTTTTTATCGTTTTAATAATGCTATTGTTGGTATTCCCTATCCTTCAATACTGCCTGAACGCAAGTTGAAAAGCATCAAACCCGGCCTAAGGCTTAAAACGTATGCAGCTGCGATTTTCCGGTTGAGCAAGAACAACCCCTCAAGACGACATTTCGCCGCCGCCGCCATTCCGCTCGCCGACCTCAATCCCAAGGCTAGCTTGGAGTGACGTCATCGTCGCCACCGCCGTCGTTTGTCTACTACTGTATGGGGAATTGCCATCGCTCTAACAATGAGCAGGACGATGTCTCGACGGCTCACTTAAAATCTATATATCCACGAGTTAAAAAAAATCTACATCAAGTTTCAGCAAAAATAATATAACAGACTGAGAAAAACTACGATGATAAAAACAAATTCTTAACATCATTTGCATTTCCGTTAGCCATGTGAGTGAATCACAAGAATTGAACAGAATTAAAACGATTTATTGGTAAGTTGTTTCGCATACACTACAGCAGCGTTATCAGCTGAGTAACGTGATAACGCATAGGTATTTCGGGCAAATGGAGGACGATAAAAATTAAAATCGAAATGTAAACACAACGCGTTCTCGTTGCAACGTTCGCTGCCGGCGCGGCGGTGACGTAGAGCTTATCGTGATTATGTCCCTCTGTCCATTTTCAAATTAATAATAAATAATGTACCGACCTACGCGAAATATACCTAAAGACAATCATTGTACTACTGATTTAAACAAAATAAGCACACTTTCTCGAAAACCAGTATTGTCCACTTAAAAATTGTTCAGCACAAGTCTTCGAAATAACAATCGTTTCCTAAACAAAGAAATTGTGATAAATGAAAGGCACTTTTCATTTCTTAATATTTCCCTTCGTATTTTCCTTTGATGCTCGGTTGAATAACGCGATCAAGAGATAAAACGCACTGGGATCGGGACCGAAGCGCTTTCTCGGCTTAGATTTTCGCGTGCCTTCGCCGTTCTCTATTCAATATTCCCCAGCTCGTGTTTGTAACGTTACCTCTGGCGACGTCTCCGCTTTTCCATACTTCGTAGGCGGCGGTCGGCGACTGACACGTCTGTCCTGCCGCCGCCGGCTCCGACTAGCGATTTTGAAACACGTTGTATATTTTTACATCCTCCCACAGTTTTGCGGCATTCAATCACTTCTATAGTTTTTCTCAGACCTGGCATAATTCCACGACCACTCAACATTTCGTAATACGTTTATAATGCCATCCAATTAGTATGGATTCGGTAGTGCAGATTCTAACAGCAGTATGAAGATTGGTGCGGTAATTTGGTTAAAGCAAGGCATCATGTTTGCCCGAGACGCTAAACAATGGGCGGGCGTACATTGTGCGGGCTTTGTGCATTGGGGTATCGCACCATCGCGCCTGCACGTTCGGTATCTTACAATGCCTGCACTGTCCGCATGCCTCACATTCTCCACACGCTTTTGAATTGGAAAATCAACTCGAACCCTAATAATTGAACACAAAAGTCGGAAAATTCTCCAAACAGTAATGCAATAGCGCCAAAAATGTTACAAAGTGCATTGTTCGCTATTTTATCTCCACTTCTACATACGCCAGTAAAACCGCACTTGAGTGCAATAGAAACTTTAAATAATCCCCTCGTGAGTGCACAGTGCAGCGCACGTCGCTCTAACGCTAATCTGTACGATAAAAACCATCTCGCGGTGGAGGATGCCTCTTATACTGTTGACCGGCGATGGAGCGTTCAGATATTTAACTGAGAGGACGAAAAAGTAAACAAGGTCTTTGTGGAGGCGTACTAGTACTCTCTCTTTGAGGGACTGCGCTCGATCCGCCGGCCGACGCGCGCGCCCGCTCGCCTAATCGGGTAAAGCGAAAAACTTCCTTCTTTACTTCTTTCACTATTGGAACTTGAATCGCTGTTTGTTTTGCTCTCTTTCCAATAGTTATAATTATAAATAAAATAGGATTTATTGTTTATGGATGTAAGTTATCAGAACTAAGCCTTTTCACTTATATACACATAGCATTTTGCGTATACTAATAGAGTAACCATTTAAGGATTCAGGAAAATTATGTTCGCGGAGGAAATCGACATAATGTGATCCCGTCTAGTTATCTAAGTGCAAGTTGATTACCTACCTATAGATAGATGTAATCTCCGCGAAAGTTGTCATTGCTCTGCCGGCAAACGTAATCGAGGACAGATCAAACAAACTCGCGACGTTTCAGCCTCGCGCTCCTCGTGAAACGTCTCCCGTGATTAAGCCTTCATTTACGCGATATGACGAGGGGGTCATATTTGATTAAGCTACGTGTTGTGTTGATTAAACGGAGCTTATTGCCTTATTCACTTACCTCTCCCACGCGCGTTGTCTACCTGTAAGCGATGAGACGCATCCGCGAAACCGGATTTCGATACGATCGCGTCACCTTTACTTTAATTTCTGACATTAAAACAGCCTTAATACACTGACCGCGGGATAGTTAGAAGCTCCAAACGCCCACGATCTATCACAAATAGGCAGTTTATTGTCGTTGCAAGCACCTAAATTAAATAGTTGCAGCAATTTATTCGATGGAGTTGTAGAGTTTTAGACGACCATCGTCGATTATGTCATCCATTTAATATGGTCTTGACTCAATCGCTTGCGCAATCCACCAGACAGTGACTTCATTTTGGAATGTTTTTGTTACATTTTGTGCTAACGATTTGCTACAAAACGTTGCGAGTAACTAGGTTGTCGTAATTGTTGCGTGATGAAAAGTTCGCGTGTGTTTACGTCGGATTATACCTTATTTCAGTTATTGACTGAAATTTTACTTAATTACTTACACACCGATTTCAACGGCACACTTGTACATATATGTATATAGTTTTATTGTTAAAATTAATTGAAGCTTTGATGTTTGTAAGAATACTATAAATAATATATTATGAAAGCCTAAATATAGGCATATTTAGGACTCAGAGGTGACTAAAAAGAAACAGAAAAACATAATTTGCCAGGTTTTCCCGAAGCTACTCTGCAAATATGAATTGCAGCGTTTCTCTACCGTTTGCTGCTAGTTACAATGATTGCACAATCTTTTAGGTTTTAAATAAATCAAAGGGCTTGCAGTGAAAGTGTGTGTGGGTGCATATAACTTGTTCCCCAAGATTGCAACGTGGGCAGTGTTTCACAGAACCTTAGTATTGCTATTAAATAATCTGTGCCTCGGCGCCAGCCTCAAAGAGCAAAGGCAGATTGATTATACTCAGGTCTACCCACGCTTTTTGCAAAAATACATATAATGGAAATTGTGAAGAACAAAGTGCCAAAATGACAGATATAAATATTTATATTATATTGTTTGCCAGTGCAGGTCGAAATTCGACCGTAAGTCATTTTTTTACCTTATTTTTATCATATGGCCCGCTTTCTTTAACTACGCCAAATCTCACACGCCTCCGTGCTCGCAATAAGCTTAAAAAGGGGTATATACAAAGTTTTCTCTTCGCGTATTAATATATAGATTAACTTTTCTATGAAATAAAAAATAGTGCTGGACATTTCACACAGCGCTATCTAGCCCTAAATCTAAGCAAAGCTTGGAACATGGGAACTAGTTAACTGATAGAATACTTATAGATAGTTTTTGTAAGTTTTGTTATATCTAAAAACTACCTAATAGTCCATACCTAACAAAACAACTGTATTATTTACAAAATATATTTCCTTAAAATGTTTGTTGAATACAGTTCGAGACATAATCCAAAATTAGCGAAGTGGCACGGCCAGGCCGGCGCCACGAGTTCATGGAAATAATAAATCACTTTCAGCAGTCTGGGCAAATACGCACAGAACCTATCGTAAAACTTTTTTTATCAGCAATTTTGATTATCTTTGGAAACCTTCACTACTTTTTCTAAAAGTAAAAGTCTGTAAATGTAAGAATGAAGTTAGCTCCATCGTGCAGTGAACCTAACAACAGGAAAAGCCAGCTTTGTGTAACCCTTGAACCCAACGAAAATGGCTTTGACTAACTTTGGTCAACCAAATTCACTTCAAACGTAAATGAGAGAAGCTGCACCAATCAAATCGGTTCTAAAACTTCTAAAGCAAATCACTTCTCTTGATATTATTTCTACATTCGCTGGAATGTATATGTCGTGTTTAATTGGTTTTATTTTGATCTACCTTTACTAAGCAAATTTACCGTACCCTCGGTTAATTGTAACTAAAGAAACAAATTAGTACTTGATCCTCGTTCGATGTTCCAATTTAAGTCCTAAAATTGTTTATTTTATGCTTCACAAACAAGGTCACCGATCTCAAATCATGTTACACACGCGACCGAGATAGTTCCGTGACGTGATCCTAAACCAGTGGTTTGCGATTGAATATAGATCATTTTTGCCTTATATATGCCAAAGTGAAGTTTCTGCACTAGAACCGCTGCATTACTGACCAAATTGGTCCTCTCAAATTAGATTTATATGCAACCGCGTATATATCTGAGTTTGCCATTGAAGTTTAATAACTATTAAATTAGACAAAAGTTTGCTTTTAGGAATTCAAAACTTTTAACTCAATTCAAAAACCTTGTTACTTACTAGTAATAAATTGTCGTATTTCTATGTGGTTAAGAAACAAAGTCCGGACCGCTGGCGTATCCAAGGGGTTGTTTATTTTCATTATTTCCGCCTCTCTTATTTTTTAATCGACCGTCTACAAAATCGGGAGACGAGTGTTTTGCTTCCGAGCGTTCATTAACTTTCACTGCAGCTTACGTTGTGGGCGCACTCGTGGCGTGCTATCGTTTGCATTAGTTTTGAAATCACTTAATCTGACCTGGATCGAACGGCAGCCTAGGCGCTCCAAGTAATTGCTGCATAAATTGTCGAGTCCATTTTAATTGTGCCACCTACTTGATTGCATCTATTTTCGGCGGGACTCTGAATTTTTAACAGTCTAGACACTGGTTTGTAAACCAGCTGGTTTAATAACTCGACGCAAATCTTAACCAAATATAAATTCCCGAATATTCAATTTCAGATTGCAAATTAAGTTTGCAATACACCCTCACGAGTCGCGCGCGATACTAATAAGCTCCGAATTCGGATGCGAAATCGTTACGCAGTTATAAATAACAGAATTTAATAAGATGTCCAACTTTCACGTTGCGTGATAAGTGGGGTGTCACGTTCCGTTCGCTCTCGGATTTCGCCACTCTCCGTTCAAATTGCACTCCGGCTGGCGTTCATGCGCACTCCATGCACCCGCTCGACAACTTTATACATTCCATATTGAAAAACACGACAAGCTCAACATATATATACATACAAGTTAATACTCAACATTTCAATCCATCGATAAAAAAAACATGCATCCGGCTACATTCCCTAAGTTGTCTTAAAGAAAGATATGAAACATAGAGATTCGCTGAATTTCGTGTCTTCGTAAACCGCCACTCTTTAAATTTTATTAACCCACACCGAAGTGCTGAGCGTGGATGAAGAATTCTGTCGCTTCGTGGCGTACCCATTAGGCAAAGTGTATTTTTAGATAGTACTAAAAGTAACTCTCTCCACTTCATAAACTTTCATTCCGATTTCAGGCGGCACCGCATCGTCTGACTTATTTTGCGACGAATGATGAGCGCCCGCGATGCTCATTACTGGAAGATTCATTTGTTATAATGAAAATACTATTGCCACTAGCATTTCTGGAGTCGTCAATAAAAAATACCACGAATCGTTCGCGAATGAGGAGGGGCGGCGCGCGGCGCATTCCTACATGCCGCGCATTTCCATCCGATATTGCGCCGCCATTATGCCCTGCTCCTCAACCCCCCCCCCCCCCTCTTGTACTTCACCCCGCCGCCCTTTAATTAAACGGTAAGGCCCGAGAGACACGTCTCCACCACCAACGTGGAAAATCACGTAAATAGCTCAAAGTTACTCTGAGCGGTATGGTTCACTCCATTGATAACTAACTTCGCTTCAGAGTTCAGCTTCCATTTCACAATATCAATCCACTTCATTTGAAACGGAAGAGTCAAGTTTCATCACATTCATATCAATACTATAATTTGATGTAACGTCACGTCATCATGATTCAGCAATGTATCGGTGAAACGCGCTCTGTCCGTGTTTTCTTAATACGCAGTAAGTATTTTTCTGTCCCAAAAGAAATAGCTTCACAAAGTCGTTTCCATGGCAATGGCTAGGTGAAACAATGCGTGTAATTCGACGACATTAACCTCCTTTCTCAACACATCTGCGTAATAAAATGAAGGCAGCCTTGGGTCCCTGAGCCCTGGCAGGCTCGTAATGTCGCCAGCGGGGGACGCTTCGGGGTGCTTCGGGTGTAGGAGTGTAATGAGCGAGACTTATCTGTTCTCATTTGCATGCGAAACGCCACGACCTTGGCACCCCGCTTGCACCGACACATGTCGAATTACTCTTGACAAGCATTTCCCAGACAGTCGGTCGTGCGAACCGCGACCTAGTACTTGCTGATGTGATTTTACTTTTCTTTTGTAGAATAAATTAAAAAATTAATTGTCTTACCAACTCTAAATATAAAAAATAATTGGTGAAGGGCGTGTCAGGCCACGCACAGTAAAGGGTTCCGTAGTTAGTACGGCGGCATCTTAACTATTTTAATAATAATAATAATAAAAACGTTACGTACACAAAAAGACAACATAAAAATAAATGCAGTAATATTGGAACATGAGCGCATCTACTGAGACACCAGGCATGTGATTGGCTTAAGCAAAGCCATCCAGCGCCTCATGATATATGAGCTCATGTTCCCGGCAACAACGGTCAGGAAGATGTTGGTGCTTCCACGCATGTGGCTCACCAGGGATGCGGTTCTTTTTCGAATAATCGCGTAGAAAGCATCGGTACGCGCATTTTAAAACACAAAGATAATTTTGCCAAAAATGTGGTGCGTCGTACCTAACTTCCCTAAAGGGGTGGTATCCGAAAAACAATTTTTAGTTCATAACTTTCTAGGTATACGAATAAAACTGCTAACTGGTCGGACAGACAGACAGACGGACATGGCGAAACTATAAGGGTTCCATCCTTGTTCGACTATGGAACCCCAAAAATGGAGAACACTGCTTTAGACCCGTTCATAACGTTAGCCTAGACTTTCATAGTAATCGTTTAAAACCCGTTTTCGCTGCAAATACCAATTACAGTTTTTATACCGGCGTCTCTCAAATCTTAAGTATGAGGAAGTTATGTTCCTGAGTGCAAACGTGTTTGCATAATAGTTTCAAGATGTGAAGTTATTAAAAGTTTAACCGTCGAATTCTACTCATGCCGAATTTACATTCAATGTTTTAATGAACCGCTTTTCGCTGAAGAGTAAATAATCGAATTATTAATTTAGCAACTGTTCATCATTACATATTTAAACATTGTATTTCGGAAATCTGGACTTATGAGCAAACAATAGACAATAGTGTGTAACACATAAAGTCTTGCCGTGGCCTGATAGTTTCATAACACAAGGCCCCCTTGGTAATAATAATATATTACCTGAGGTACCATGTTATGTAAAAGCAAATCATTAACCTTTTGAGCTAGCCACACGCTAGTGGAATATAAATCATCAATGCAAAGAAAACTTAAACGTCTAGCCGGGCAATTCCATTGAATATTGCTGTATCCGTTCTAAAATGAACCATGTGGGTGTGTGTACGCTCGCCGGCGAGTTGAGTGATGGATGAGTCACAAATGTTATGCATCCCAGATACCGACTGATACTGACTGACACACGCCGAAGAGAACAATGTGTAGTGCGAAGCGGCACTTTCCTCGGCTCTCGCTTTTACCGCGATCATATCGTCGCTTCCCGTCACACCGTTTCCCAAGCAGATCTTTATCCGCACTTAGGCCGCTCCGCTGGATAACTCGGTTCGACAGGCAATCACTTCGTAAAGTGCATTTTCAGCCGGAGGCAAATCTCCGAATCGACGAGGCACTGCTGCTGCGTCGACTCCGCTTTACATGACAATTGCGATGTCCCTGGGGCGGGTCCTCGTCGCGACTCTCATCTGCTTGCCGGGGCGACGACGATATCTCGACTCGACGTCTCTTCACCCTGTAATCCCGCTAAATAAATACTAACTTGTACCTACAAAGCAAAAGGTTCATTATTTGTAATGTAATGCGGTTATTTGTATTAAGTGAAAGTAAGTTATGCGTATTGGTAATATAATTTCTTGCATCAAAGCGAGTGAAAGGCGTGAAAGTCATACCCACGTAATATTTAACTTTAAAGTTGTAGTTATTGTTGTAAAACTGTAAGCGAATTAATATTTGAATATAGAGAACGGTCACTAGATAAGACTTGGAGTTCGGGTGTTCTTTCGCGACTACGTTTGCATAATTGAATCCGCTCACTAGTCGTGTCACGCGCGCCTCCTCCCGACTTAGCATCCTTAATTGGCCTACGTATTATTTGCCAATTAAAGAGAATTCTCATCGCGGACGTGACACGAAACCTATATGTATCCGTAAGAGATTGCTCTGGGACTCCCCTATATTATTTGTAAGCAAACAAACCATCCCTAATGATATATTAGTGTGTCACTCACTCCAAACAAGTAAGAATAACGCGACGAACTCGACTCTTTTTGCGGCTAATAAATAAATAAAATAAATATTAATATTGCTGGACATTTCACACAGCGCTATCTAGCCCCAAACTAAGCAGAGCTTGTACTATGGGAACCAGATAACTGATAGAATACTTATATACTTTTTTTTGTAAATACATACTTATAATATGTAGAAAAACATCCAGACACGGAACAAATATCTGTAGATTATGCAAACATTTGTTCCGCGGCGGGAATCGAACCCGCTACCTCCTGCGTCTCAGCCGGCTATACGCCCACTGCGCCACGGAGGCAGTCAAAAATAAATCAGCTAATAAATGTGTTTTGTCACTTTCAATCGAATTTGAAAGTGAGTTACATAGGGGTCTAACGCAGTTTGAAATCCAACAAATGCATGTAGTACATGCATTTCTGTTTCTCTGATTTATATTTTTATAGGTATGTGATCTATATTTTTGTATGAAACCTGGCGCTTACCTATTTTCTTGAGTGAGTCCCTAAAAATAACGCATTTACTTTGGTTATTTTTGTGTAAAATAAATTGCCTAGTTATACAAAAATCCGTAGAATTTTAATTCACAGCTCGATATATTACAAGTTGTGTGATTTTGGCAGCGATTCACATTTCAAATGTCTACTAAAACATCGTTTCTGACGATATTCTTAAAATGAATTATACTTAGATACTTATTCACCTGCTCTTAAAGAAACACGAATGACGCAGGTTCGAATGCTTGTTAGTTTACATTTTCTTGGCACATAAACGTTACACGATTTCAAAATATTTTCGAGCAATATGCGGTGTTGTTCAAGGCCAGTTGTGGCGATGCCGTGAAGAAATCATGTTCCTGATCCGTCTAGGAATGCCTCTCGCTCGCTCCCGTCCAGCCTACAGGAATGCGTGCAAAATAAACAAGTCCAACCGGTTTGGTTTCACATCGTGTACTTCGCCGACTCGAAACCCAGACGCAGCCTTTTACTCAACCATATTTTTCCTGTATTGTATTCAACATATGAAATCGCAGATTCGATTGCCAACCGTCTGAGATAAGTCGCATTACTTTCATCGTTGGATGCGTGTCCTTATGATGTAATTCTACTAATTCTCAAAATTTTAAAAGGTTCATTATTCTGCTAACAAGTTTTCCAGCTCAAATGTTTGTATATGCAATTGAATCAATAAAATCTCCGATGTGTAGCACGCTGACCTTATCGACTTAAAAAAGTTTTTTCTGTATAATTTTTAATGAAACCAGCTTGTGTTGTTATTGCCTTGACCTAAGCCTATCAGAATTAGCATAAGAAGTATTATGCGGTTTTATTCACCATGCAAGCAGCCCCATACTACGCATTGCAGTATTCTTTACTTATGTGGGGTATTATGCGCTAACTGTTGTTATTAGTTCGGTGCAAAAAGCTCGACTGAAGCCTGAAGTTACGAGTAGATGGACAATGTGTTGCGTTCGCAACGAGCGACGCCTGATCGTCGACAGCGGCCATATATCTCGCGAGCGCGCCACCGTGACAGCACTTATTCACGTCACTATTTCCCTTACAACCTGCAGGATCTATTGGTTGAAATTGTGCTCTTAAACTTATACAAATTTCAATCCAGATAACGTTATCAAAATCTTTATTTATTTTCAATCGTCAAAGTCCAGTCATGCATGATCTAACCTTATTCAAAATCAAGAGCAATTGTTACTATGATCAGCCTCCTTTCGTTGCAATCTAATCGGCCCTGATTTGGGGCAACATTTTATCGATATTACACTTGATATATTACCGCCGCCGATCAAACCTCACTACAAACTATCCACGCCACTGTGCACGTACATTATCCATAATAAATGTCATACGCTTATGTACCGCTCCAGGGAACAGGATGGGGTTTAATATCGACAGAGATATACGGCGACGGTATGACTAACTTTCATTGCCGAGATTGCAACTTATTGACGTGTTCTCATACGATGAAAATTCATCTATTTTATATTCTGCGGTAATTCTTTATCGCATTCATAAATTTATTTTACGAAATCGGTTTTAGTTTGTTAACGGAGCGCTGCTGGTTAAACTGCATCACTCGAACTATTTTCATCTCGGTTGCTGTTAAAGTCGAAAATTATTCGAGCATTCGTTTTTACGAGCTTGTTTACATTTCCTCGTCTTTGTGTTGTCGTTTGCCGGCGGTGGCGCTATGTGCCCCACTCAATTAGTGCGAGGCGTGAAGAAGAGTGGCAAGTGACAGTTGCTGGATGCTATACGGATCTTATTAACCGGCAACTCTTGAGCATAGTACCATCATAGAGATTACATGGCACTTACACTGCTAACTGTGAATACCAATTACAATTACACATAAATTCATTACTTATCAACTGAATTATGAGGCCAGGTATAACAATAATCAACTGAATAGTCAAAACCATAACTGAAATGCCAAGTAATATTGTATGGATTGATACATCAATGAACTCTATTCCGTTCCGAAAGAGCGACGGTTTTTTGTAGCATTATTTTCTTCCCTTGAGAGAAACCCGTCGTAACCTGCACATTATCAAAAACGAAATGGCCTTGGTTCTAGTTTCAATGCTTTTATTTACGTGAACCTACTCTGAAATAAGATATGAATCTCAAAATAATATAGAGCAGGCTTAAAAGCGATTAACCTGGCTTTAGTTGGAGTCTGTTTAATGACACCGCGGTCGTTCCGCAATCTCAATATCAAATCTGGAGCCGACCGGGTCGCGTGCTATTGATCATTTGTCTGTTACGGTTCTTGTTGAACAACGTAAAATTAATAGCTCCTCCGATCGTTTACTCCCTCCCTCTTTCTGTTTTGTAGTTTCATCGAACGAATGTCATTAACTTGCTAAGTACTAATATGACATGCATTTACTATCTAGTAAAATCGAACTTTATCGAGGAAGCATCCATTTTATTGCCCTCGTCCCTTGCCAAATAAAACTCTTCATGAAAATTGTAATGGCTCTGAATTACGTATTCATTTTCAATATGCTTGTAGCTTTTTAAGGCTTCTAGGTTCAGCTTTTACTATGCTGTGGTCTATATGTTCATGAAATAACAATAAAATAAAATATGTAAGTATGTATAGTAGAACTGAAACTATGTGATTCTGTTTAGTACCGGAAACATGATAAGATCATGGTGTAGCGGGTTTGTTGGCGGTATCTGTGGTGATAGTAAATATGACCAAAGATTTGGCCAACATACTCTAATCGCCATTCAGTTCCACAAAGCTGCACAGTTCTGTATAGGTGATTAAAGTATTAAAGAGCATTATTAGGGGCTCGCGTAGAGCTCAGTAGAGCAGACTAGAGCTCAGTAGACACATTGTCGGTAGGTTCGTTAGTCGGCACGAGGTGGCGCCGTTACAGTACGTGCTCGTGCTCAAGTGCGCTCCTCCAACTCTTTAACTGCCTACATGAAGGACACTCGACCGTGCACTCTCCTATTATAAACTGCGCTTTTAATGGTTTGCGCCGATTTTAATTATTTTACGCCGTTTTTGCATGATTTGATTCTAGATTTCCGCTAACAAGTCGGTAGCAATTATTTCGTATTTCGTAGTACCTTTACCGGCGTTACTTTTTAACTCAAGTTCTACTTCGGAAAAAGTTGGCTTTCATTATGTTTTCTACAATTTACGTATTTCGCATCTTTTCGTAGGTGCTTGCGGAACCTTAAGCGAGATAATGAGATGATACTCAGACAGTATCTTGTAACAAGAACTCTTCAATGAGAAAGGATGACGTCTCGGACGTTTTCTAACGAGGACGTGAAGAAGTTCAAAGGATTCAGCATTGCCGCACGGTTCGTACGTGTGTGTGTGTGTATGTGTGTGCGAACCGAATTACTCACAGATGGCTGTGCTCATTCTGGTTATCGTACTAAACTCAAATTCGAGCGTTAATCCCGTTAGTTCGCTATAAAGCGACCGCGTCCGATACTGCATGCCGTACCAACAAAATCTATTAAGTCCGCCAGCTTGCTCCATCATAGCGTGCGATAATGCAAGCAATGTAGCGCTTATCCGCGGCTCGCGACTGAATGTTGGGATGTGCACGACAAACGCGGATTACCGCACGCACAATAACCGCCAAATTGGATGATTACACTTAAAATACAATCGGGCTATGAACGCGCTGTAATCTAGTGACGCGGCTGCCAATGAGCATATTAATTTGTCGCGGAAATAGGATTAGCGGGCGAGGGGGCAGGGCGGCGCTGGCGGGTGCGTGATCGCATCACGGGATTACAAAGCTGCGCTGGTGTTCATACACCACATCCGCGTTTCTCTTTAAAGTATCCCATGCCCATGCCATAACTTATTTAAATAAAAAATAAAATAAATAAATATAGTTGGACATTTCACACAGTGCTAACTAGCCCCAAACTAAGCAGAGCTTGTACCAGATAACTGACAGAATACTTATATACTTTTTTTTATATATACCTACTTAATACATAATATATACCTACTTGTAATATATAGAAAAACATCCAGACACGGAACAAATATCTGTAGATCATACAAGCATTGGTTCCGCGGCGGGAATCGTCTCCTGCGTCTCAGTCGGCTATTTGCCCACTGTACCACGGAGGTCGTCTAAATCTAACCCGAGTTGATTGATAGGATGAAAAAATCGTAAGGAAGATCAACTGAGCCTTGAGTGTAGTGTAATCGCGAACACCTATTTTGAACATTTGGTAAAATATTTCACACCTTGCTGTAAACATAAAGTTTAAATAGTTTGTTTTCCGGAATATAAATCTTCAGACAGACATGATCGGAGGGGTAGAGTTTAAATGGTTTCCTCAAGTTGAGTGGACAAAACTCTGCGCATCTTACAGAATGGCAATATTTCTTAGTTTGACAGCGGGATCGCGCCGTGGTGTGGCCGCCTCCGCCGCCGCCGGCCGGCTGCATCTTGCAACTTTTCAAGCCTCGCAACTGAAGTATTTCGCTTCGAGAGAAGTTTAAACTGTACACTTTACGTTCTTTATTGTCTTCGCGGGTTCTTCTATCTGCGTAAAATTTGAACATCTACTTTTCCAACAAATAGCAACGTATATAAACTTAGACTCTGAAATTTCGACGTAATAAACGTAAACACGAAAGCATCGACGGTTTCTTGATGCGATGTAACGATCAAACATCTGTTTGCAGTCTCCTAGCAACAAGAGTACGACCGTTACGTCTCGTCGCTTATGTGCTGAGGACACGCCACTAGTTTAGTTTTTTCTAGCTCCGCCCTTCGTGGGTCCTCTTGTGTCGCTCCACCCTACACTTCTTTCACGGCCCTACTTGTTGAACTGTCGCGATGAATGCCCATGAATTACGACTCTTGTGATTCGCTGCTCACTTCCAAAGACCGAATCTTTTTGTAAACAGTCACCGCGCCGCTATTCTGTTATTATTTATAAAAGATCCTTCTCACTCACCTTGATCTAAGGAGGCCACTTTATTCAGTGGGCAAGTTGAAGTGACGCAGTAAAGTCAACAAGAGAAGCTCGAGCTGGGGCTGTCTCTACCCGTGTCAGCTTAGGTGGCTCCTCCATTCAGATTAGCACCTCGACTTAGTTTCTTCAAATAAGTTAAATGCTACATTTGTTGAAATCAGAATGCGAAAAGCGTTGAGATTGTTACATATCTATCAGCCACGTTGCCCAATACGTATTTAGAGTCAGTGTTGATGAAAACTATTCAATAAATTACGTACTTAAATAACAAAAATAACTAAATGTATAAAATAAAATAAAAAATAAACAAACTCACTTTCCCATTTATAATATTATTATTATACATTAATATACGTATATTTGTACAATACATTGATAGAATCACATATCTCATAAATTTTATCTTGATTTATTTGAGAGAGCCATGTATACACCTTTCAAGGTCATTGGCGATTATCTGAATCTAAAGTTTTGCTGCGATTCGGCGTTAACTTTAACTTGTTAAGTCGTAACATACTTTTGATGTATCGCGGTTTTTTCAAATTGAATGCCTTATAAACATCACGACTCAAAAGTTTTGGGTCACCCGTCCGTAATTTTAGATACTTCACTGATTGAGAGATTAGGTACGTTGTAAAGGGTTATGCTTTAATTTGTGTGAGTCATAAAATGTCGAGCCAGTTCATTAATAACCTTCAGATGTTAATGAATAGCGACATATTGTAGTCGGTATCATTGTTCAGGGCTACACGAGTGGGGTTCAATAGTAAAACAATGCCTTGAGTCCGGTATTTTATGGGCTGATCTCCGCGCAGATAGCTTCGCTCGACAGGGAATAAACAGCGCGTAAAGTCATCTGTGCTCAAACTCTGACGTTCCGCAATACTACCCTACCATTTTATTGTTATCTGAGCCACTATTCCAAGGAACACTAATGGATTTGTATTCTTATTTTGAATACACACTATGAACTTATTTTAAACTGATTTTGCAGACGTAGATGAGGCACGTGCGTGCGTACTTGCGACTTACGTTTTACGATCGTGCCGGAGTCACGTTTATAAGTTAGTGACACAATCATTACAAATAATCGTACACATACAAGTAGTGTTGTACTGTACAATTCTTGAATGGACAGAAATCCATAGCAACGCAACTATCATAGCAATGAAATACGATATATCGAAACAAGATTTACGACCTAACTTTAGGAGCTGGCGAACCATTGGTGCTAAATTTTGTTTAGTTATTGTTTGTCGTTTCAAATTCTATTTTACTAGCTTATTTTATATTCTGTTTATTTAAATTAAATTCGTCGATAATTAATTACACCGAAATAGGTGATGTCAAGCAATAAAAGTACATCTGCCTTCGTGAATAAAATCCAGAAACCTTGACATTTTCCTCGTTTCTGGTTCTTCTCCGCTAAATTAACGATAAACCAAATCGAGTTTCATCACTCTATCCAACTAAATCAACATCGAACCTTCCATTGAACCGTCGATTGTTCTAATTATATTTTCTCCCAATTGATCGTGGGAATGCCGCTGCGATACACATAAAGTTATAGTTTACGCTTCACTTTATTTGAGGTACTTATAATGAACATATGATGATGGCAATAGGCGGGTAAGTACGCTGCCAGTCGGTTGTTCGGTTTTATGTAAATGCCGGCCGATAAACCGACCTCCACCCGCGCGGCTACGCTCATTTGCATTCATAGGCTCGTAACCCTTGCTCGGTCTTCCTTCGCTTATGCAGCCTCGTCCGACGCTACGTAAAACTTGCTGCCTCGCCTTTTGCACGATAATTTACGACTCCCCATGTAATACGTCCAGCCGGCCAATATGAGTTCGGTGTATATCCAGTGCTCAAGACCGTAAGGTCTCGGTGTTGCCGTTCGATTTGCATATTATATTAAACTTGACTTAGCCGGAGTACCTATTCCTCGTCGCCACCGGCCGTTACGCTCCAACTTTTCTCAATTTTTCCGCCCATAAAGCGCCCGAAACTAAAGTTTCTCCGTCCGCCGCGTGAGGTCGAGTGTAAATACACTTTTTATAATGTAGGTACTTTGTCATTTAGGACGCCCGCCCATACGAAAAAAAATTCTCTTTATAATAGCATTTTCGGTTTCAACGAAAATTTTAAGATTAATCCCATTGAAGCCATACAGCGACTGTATATTCGCTCAATATTGCTTTACATTTGCATTAAAACTGAACTGCGTTTTCAAATCATCATTTTCGTTTAAAATGCCTTCCAAGTTGCAACCTTGTTAAAAATATTCACATTTAGATGTGCGTTGTATGTGCTTATATTGCATTTTACGTTATTGTGTCAGCGAGGCTTAGGCAAGGCAAGTGTGGCAAACAAAAGGCACGTAATATGAACTATCGGTGTTCATGTTTGCTCTTCGTCTGGACGTGAACAGTTTGTACAATATTTTGTAGTCCAACACCTGTGTAAGCAATCCAACTCGACCTTGACTGTAACCATTCAATAAGACATGCACAGTGTGTATAGATGACGTGCAGTGTTTAAATTACATCCGTTTTGTTTTTTTGTCGCAGTTTATTGCAATTAGAGACGTGATTGTGTCTCAATGAAAAATGTATTACCTACTTAATTATTATTTACTTGCCTTTATCGACAGGTGCTCTTTTCCTCTTAAAAAAGAAATGCCGTAAAAAGCACTTCTCATAGTTACATAAGAACATGAGTATCTCTACTTTTTTATGGTTGTCATCCAAACGACTTTAAATATAAGCAGTGACAGTCGACAGCACATTGATAAAAGCTCGCGTGACATATTGTCCCCTTTGGCGACGGTTGCCCCTCTCGTTAAAACTTTCCGAAATATGACGCACGCCTGCAACCCTTTGTGTTATTTTTCCTACGACATTCATTATTCGGTTGGCCGCTGTCTTTGCATTGATCTTTTCACTTTTTATATCGCAGGGTTTTTATTGATCGAGCAAAGAGAGCTTTTCTAATCAGCTTCCTAATAATTAAAATTACAATTACTAGTGGTTCGCTCCGAACTGAGATCGCACGAATCTCCCAAAATAAATATTATTCTTAGGTTGACTTGCACAACGATGCCTAAACGTATTTAGTGGCTAAATATGATTTGAGGAGTTGTCAAATCTTACAAATACTTCAAATTGAAACATGTTTAGTCGCTAAATACGTTTAGTGATCTTTGTACATGCGGCTTTAATCTTTGACTAATAAATTGGTGCCACGAAATGCTTAACCAACCTACTTGACCTACAGTTTCATTCAAATTAGATGTAACAGGGGTTCTTGTAATTTGGTTATTTTTTTTTTGGGGTACAAAGGGCAGTTATTCTAGATTTCAGACTTTTGCCTATATTTGTGTCACTAAAGCCAAATTTCAGTATTGTGGGGTCACTGGTGTACCATGTGAATTTTGTCAAAGTTTTGTTTTTATTATGGCTAATAACTCAAAAATTGCAAAAGTTAAACTAAAAACAAAAACGGGGTTCAAATATACTAATGAAAACCTTTCATTTGACGTCCCACTTGACCTAATAGTCTCATTTTCATTTTATTTTTTACCCCTCCCGAACCCCAATATCTCAACAACCCCCCAATATTTTTAGCTCATTTAGTCACACCAAAATTGTGCCATCACTACCTACCTATATACCGAACTTCATAATGATCGGATAAACGCTACGAAAGTTATCCTCGGGCAAACAAACATACATAACATAAATACATACAACGCCGATTTGCCCAAGTTGATTTGGAGATCTCGCTTCGCTCGATCAACAAATTGTGCTATGTATTTGTAGTTTTGGATCAGGAAGGAAGGTTTTGAACATGTTTTTTTTAGACAAGCGTGCTCCATCTTCGATCAACCATCAGGTGAGGAAGTGGTCAAGCGCTTGACTATCATCAATCAAAAAATAGTAAGCTTTGAAACTTTGATTATATGTATATCATTTGAATCTATTTTCACTAAAAACGGGATATTTACCACGATTTGTTAGCAAAGACTTCAGTTTCGTCGAAATATCGGGATACTCAAAAACTCACAAATCATAATTATGCCGTTTTTAGTGAAAATACGAGTAATATTGATAATGTCGAACAATTACTCCTTTTGTAAAGTTGGTTAAAATGGATCTCTCGAGTAAATCCTTTTGTAGGTTGATCCAGTGATTTGGTCGCATTAGCGGGCGGATGAGCGAACCGAGCATTGCCAGTGGAGTGCGGAGCAGCGCCCTGTCTCTGCTCGCTCTTTGGCCCGATAGCGTCAATCTAACGCTCAATTAGTCGAATGCGATTATCCGAATCGAATCCAGAATCGCGCCCGTCTTCGCCGCGTTTCCCCAAGACAAGCTCCAACTTTATTAATTAAGCCGTGTCTTATCTCTTGTTAGCACTCATTCTATTATTTGTCTTTTCACCGCTCATTTCCATAATTTCATCGGCGAGTAATTACTAACCACTAAAGCGGAGCAATGTTTCTCATCGTGTTTGCATATTTTGTCGTCGTTTGCATTGTAAAGTTGGTCTAAATAAAGGGCTACATCCCGTTCCGTGAACCTCATATCATACCTACCCAAAAGTAACGTTTCGTAAACATTTACTGTTCCATACAAAGAGTCTCGTTTCGTAAGCTTTTCAAATGTTACATGTATTGAATCCCGTTTGGTAAACCTTCAACTGAAGTATGTACAGCCAGTTAAAATAATAAATGACGTTAAATAATGTATAATACTATTTATTTTTGATCAACGATCACAGGTATCATAGTCAGATTTGACCATAAGATAAGCAACTTACGCACACACACAAGCGCGAGGTCCACTTTCCCTATCTAACCCTTGAAAATCATGCTATTTACAATGACGGGTGGTAGTGCAGGTGAATTCAAACAGGTTTCACACTTGCGTTAACTTTAACTAAGTTTCATCAGAAAAATCACATATTATTTATAGGTTTATACATGCGTCAAAACTATGCAACGAAGTTTTATAAAAAAATCACAGAACAACAACAATAGCTAGAATCTAAACAACAAACACAGATTTTGTACATCATTTTTAAATAACACTTAAAATATATAAAAGTTGCCAAGGATTTGAGGAGAAGAAACCACTTGAGATTCTGATGAAGGAAACACCCTGGGATAAGTTTGCGGTTCACTATAGTACGATACAGATTAAATGAATCAAAGGAATATATATATTATTATAAGGAATAAGTGGATATTTTCACTTTCAGTATCCATCTCTATGAGAAACTTATAAGGATGTAATTGTGCATGGAATGGCCTCCTATGACTATCCCATTCACACCTTATGTTTTAAAATCTGGTTTAGCACATTCCACTAATTCCTAGAATGACAGCGGTGCGAAACTTTGTCACAAGCTTATTTTTGATCGAGCGAAGCGAGATCTCTAAATCAACTTGGGCAAATCGGCGTTGTATGTATGTATGTTTGTCCGAGAATAACTTTCGAAGCGTTGATCCGATTATCGCGAAATTTTATACATATAGATATAGATAGGTAGTGATGGCACAATTTTGGTGTGACTAAATAAGTTAAAAATGTTCGGGGGTTGTTGAGATATTGGGGTTCAAGAGGGGTAAAAAAAAATGAAAATGAGACTATTAGGTCAAATGAGACGTCAAATGAAAGGTCTTCATTAGTACATTTCGATCCCGTTTTTATTTTAAGTAATTTTTTTGTAGTTTTTGTGTTTATAGCCATAATAAAAACTTAACTTTGTCAACATTCACAGGGTTCACCAGTAACCCCACAGTGCTGTAATTTGGTTTGCGTGTAGCTTAAGTAACACAAATATAGGCAAAAGTCTGAAATCCAGAATAACTGCAATTTGTACTCCAAAAATGTTTAATCAATTTACATAAATTCCCGTTACCTGTAATTTGAATGAAACCGTAGGTCAAGTTATTTGGTTATTTATTTCGTGGCACTATTTTTATAGTCAAAGATTACGAATATTTTTTTGTTTTTATGGTATACTCGCGAGATCTCAGTTCGGGGCGAACCACTAGTTTAATTTATTGTTTTTACCTTTTCTTAGTTTTTTTTTTTTTTTGTTTTTGTTTTGTTTTTTTTTTAATTGGATAGAACTTCGTTTGACCTGATGGTAAGTGATGATGTGGTCTAAGATGAAGCACGTAGATCTAGAAGAAACCTATTTACTCTTGCCTTAAAGAGGCCCGGATTGCTTACGATTTAATTGTATATTTTTACAAACGCAATTGAACTTTACCATATTGTGTTAAGGCTTAATACAAGCTGGTGTATTCAAACGCAGCTGTTTTAACAATGTTGTGGGATGATTATCATAAAGATGATGTCGATTTGTAACCTTTAATTTACAAGTAGTATTACGTCGATGACTGTACCGTATGAAAATAATAATAGTTAAATAGGTTACCAAACGGGATTCAATGTATAAACACTAAAAATGTTTACGAAACGCTACTTTTGGTTAGGTAGGTATTGCTGATTCTGTTGTTTACACTGACTAACTAAAATTGTGTAAAATACGAATGGTCTTATTTTGTTTAGACTAAAGATGAAATTAGAATGGCATTTAAAGTGAAATTTCTGTGAATTATATGAGGTTTACGAAACGGGGTGTAGCCAAATAAAGTTCAATTTAGATTGTGAAGACGATCCAACGATTTCTCTGGTCAATTAATAAGAGATGTTTAGTTGGAGCGGCTATTAACATATTAGTATTCAGATACTCTTCGGAGGTACGGAGGGAAGCGGTCACAGCGCGCAGCGGCTCGTTTTTCGCTCAACGTGCGGTAAAAGCATTGTTTTCCCCATCTGTGAGGGATGGCTTTTGTTAAAATGATGCGTCAGTTAAGGAACGTTGAGGGCGGGCGGTGCGCTGGGTACGGCGGCGGCGGCCACTCTCCCCCACTGTGTGTTTAATTAGCTTAATTGACATCGCGAGGCGCGGTGTCCGAGCGTTTGTTTGCGATATCGCGTTACCGCGCCCGCCGCCCTGACCGTCGCGACATCCTGCCTCCTCTAAACATGCTTAAACGATTTTTACGTAACGTAAAGTGCTTATGGCAAAATACATAACATAATAAACTGCAGCACAGCATTTCTTTTATAAATCGCGGCGACGCGGCACCATCGGCACCAAATCAGCGTAGGCTCGACTGAATACGCAGAGTCAGCGTGGCGTCATACTGCGTCTACAATACATTTTGATTTGGTTTCTGCCTCTCATATAAAAAGGGTAAAACTGCCACGAAATTCCGATTCCTTAAATGGCCCTAGGAATAAATTGTAGTTCGTACGTGAACTGCGTACTAATGGTATTTTTATTGTACCTTTACAATTTTAAAATGTTGGCACATTTTAATGTTCTTGTATGCGTTTATTTTGATAACAAACATTATGAAACAACACAATAAAACGGTGCAAACGTTTTTAGGGTGACATTGATGTAGGTATTTTGTTTTATATTATTAGGTGCCATCGGAAAATTATTTAGAGAAGGATCTTTCTAATGAATACAAGCACTTTGGCCACTCGGCTCCATCATACGGAGTGTGTGTGATTAATCTCACCCCGAACAAAGAAGTCGGTTTTCGCGAGCCCTCCGTTGCCATCGATCATTCACCTTCTCCAATAAAAATAATAATAAATAATGAAAAGGCTGACGGCATTGTCCCATCGAGTCGTGCGTGTAGTGATAGTTTTAGTCAGACGATACAAATAGAACCATTTGTTTATATCTACACAATTTACAATTAATGTAATGAGTTGTACATTTTTAGTACACATAAACGCATTGTTATTTAACTAATAAGCTCTATTATAATATCTATTCGTTTTTAATAAAGTAATTGACACATGACAATTAAATTAAGTGTTATTAACTTATTTAAATTAAGTATTTATTGCTCTTTAAATCTACTTAAGCCAAAATATACCATAAATTGTAGGTGGAATCTTCAAACTATAATACTTACCTACCAATTTTCTGGGTTTTTAGCAACAAGTAGGTATCTAAAAACTGTTAATATCCACCATCTGCTTCTCTAAAATCTATAAATAAGTGAAGAGAAGTCTTTGTACCCCTGTTTAAGTTTATTACGCGCGATAAAGTTTATAAATAAGAAGGAAGGGTTAATGCTAACAATAAGGTAAAAAAATATTAATAATAATTAATTACTTTCGAATTCTACACTAAAAATACACAGGCAACTAATAAAAATAAAAATTTTAAATAAATTAAAAGAAAAATAAAAAACACTTTGTTTGGTCGTAACATGTCATGGCTGTTATCATGAATAGATGTTATGGTGGCAGTTGTTTATTTCCCCACAATGTTCTTTGTCTAGGGCGTGAAACTCAAGGCCGCTAGAAAAATACGAGAATGTTTAGGGAATAAACATTCTGTTTTTCTATTCTATCCATTGTCTTACGCTCTCGATCAAATGAATAAATTGCAATCAACTCAAACAAATTAAATGCAGTCGATATCGCAGAAACAATCCAGTTATGTTTGTATTACCACATATAGATTACCATATCTCTTACACTCGTAGACTGGACGCAGACCATGTGTTATGCAAGTGGAATTACTTTTTGTTTGTAGGTCGTGTGAATAATTAATTTCCGCCGACAAAACACAATCTGCTTATCGTTTTAATTTATATGTTGCTTACAGTGACATGAGACAGGCTAAAAATATTTTGATATACTAAAATTTTATCCAATCTGCAAGTTAACCCTAACGGTGTCCGTATACAATTTTAAATGTTTTGTCGTAAAAGTATTTTGGAATCGTTTTTAGTGTTCCATGATTTTGTTGTAAGGATATGACCGCAAGTAACGGGGGGGGTGTTCAGCTGATAGGACGATTGCCCAATCGACCCAACAATAAGCTAAGTGTCATGGAAAAATCATTCACTTAGTTACTCTTCAATTAGGTAGGTACCTTGTTGAACTTAGTGACTGTAGGGTTTGTAGGTGTTTTTAACGAACTTATTACATACATAATTATATGGAACAGTATTGCGTAGTATTTAGAGACGGTGTTGCCATCTTTGATCACAGTTACCACATTACGCGCGTTTAAGAGTATTGCTCTTTAAGTTAAGAACTGTGCTGAATTAATTACCTTCAAAAATTCCGTTGTCGATTGCTACGGGAATATAAAAAAACAAATTTATTCATGTAATTTAAATTAACCATATTCGTGTATAGGTTTCAAATATCTTTCTACAGCTGTGAATCGTAGTGACATCTGCTATCGGTCCATATCCAACACAAATGACTAAGCTAAGCTCAATTTCAACAGCATCCGTTTAAACATATCTATGACCTGAAACCTGCATCGTATACGCCACAGTTGCATTTGCAGTGCTTTCCGATGTAATACCTAAACAAATGGCATCCTTTTATTGTCACCTACTTTTTTTTGCTGATACGTGAGTTATGTTACAAAGAAGCTCGATACTTGCATTATTCAGATAGTTCAAGATTGTTCTGGAAAGACCCTGTCCACTGACCTTATTTACGAGCGGCAGTGACTAAAAGCTCCGCAGACATTCTCGAGGGTGGCGAGAAGCTTAGCGGAACTTTTTTTGCGATTATTTTTTATTGTCTCGAGATCGAACGGCGGCGGATCGCTTCCAATAGCCGTTCGTATAATTGGTAGGATCGAGCTCTCGGTAAACGAAACACGCTGCAATGAAACCGGCGGCTGCTAGAATTCCACTGAGCCGCCACTCTAAAAAATCTCTTTCCTCTACAAATACTATTGAAACTGGACCGAGTTCTTTTTTGATGGCTTGATTGAATCCCTAAAAGCTTGCAGATGAACGTCGAACTTTCAAACTTTGTATAAACACGCTCTAAAGGGGTATTTGAACCGATTTGAAAGGTAGCTTTTAAAATGCGCGATCCAAACATCGATCTCATGAATAACCTTCGCTAAATCCTTGATTGCTGTTAACGTGTACGACTATACATACCGATGTATGTATTTTTACGTCACTGATATCGAAAGGGAACATATTGTTTCCTCATTTTTTTATCCTCAACCGTTATTTCACTATGTTAAGCTTGGCAATGAATCGATGAATTCAATTTAGATCGGCGGCACCGTGCTGGGCATTAGCGGAGCACATCGATCCGTTATCTCTGTTCCCGAACAAAGAGAGATGAAATTTTAATCGGTCGCGTTGTCTGCCATCGCCGAAGTTGGCCGGCTGGCCGGCGCCGGACCGTCGTCGGTCGGTATCACTCGTATTGTAATGAGCGGCCCGGCCGGCGCGGATCTCTTCAACTGAATAATACATTGTATCGGCGTATCCTGAGGCATTTGGACCCAGCTGCATGCTAGATGACCTTTGCTTCTGAAATGCATGAAACTTTTAGAAATGTTACGTCGCGTATTGTGCATGTATTATGAGTTAGGGATACCTGCAAAATATTTAGCTAGTCTGGACGTATTTTGCCATAAATCTGATGATGGGCCGCTTTAGAACTATCCTGGAGCACTGGTAAATTCGATATAAATACGTATGGTAGATATATGTGTTACATTATTAATATCAGAAATATCCTTGTTATGTATACTAAACCACAAACCACACGTTGCATCTACGAGTACCTACTAGAAGGATTCCAGCTTAATAGAACCATAACTCGGAAGCTTCTAGCCAAATCGATCTCTATTACGGACGGCACTACTACGTCTGATATTTAATTTTTATTTAGGTAAGTCAGAGATGAGCCCATCATGAATACTTCATAAGACTTGGCTTTTTATGTCCCGATATCTTTGAAAAATATTGCACAATTTTTCTACCCAATCTCTCGATAATATCATTTTGACATTGATTATGAACGAGGGACTTGTCTCTGAAACGTGACTTGCTTAGTTCTTAGACAATTATGGGAAGGGGGTGAATTTGTATAATCAGATTTTCCAAAGCGGACAGTGGTCGAGTTTTCTTGTTAGACGGAACTTTGGTCCCTTCAGGAATTTAATGAATTGGATTTGATTCATCATGTTTGTTTGTTCTTTTTTATTTAACACTAAAAAATAAACTTTTTTATAGGCAGTTTTACTATAAAAACCCGTAGTTGAAACAAGTTACAGTATTAAACCGGAAAAAAAGTTTGTAAGCGCAGGCAATACATCAAAATTGAAGTTGAAGAAAAGTTCCAGCCAAAGATTCGTTTAAGCAGGAAATGGGAAGTATTTTCCCTGGTTTTAATATGAAATTGGCGGGATCTTTTAATAAGTTGTAAACTTGTGCCAGAGCGTATTCGCCGCGAGTTCGATGCCGCAGCCACCGGCGACGGGCAATCTCGTTAAAATCTACAGCGAAACTCCGCAAAGGCGGCCCGACGACCATTTATGAAATCACATGCTAAGGCTAATATGCTATGAGTAGTTGTTTACACTTGCGTCTTAGTGCGAGCGCGTGTAACACGACACTTTCCAATATTACTCTAGACTTTTCTGAATTTCTTTATTAAGACGCTATGTAATAAATAGAAAATTATTAAATTAAAAAATTATATTATTATTCACACATATTTATTTTAAAACTCGTTTTTTTTTTATATATTATTATTATTATTATTTATTCGCAAGCAGACTAAAGTACAAAACGTCAGCAAGCGAATATTGGGGCTCAAGTGGAGTTGGGCAGGACACTTGGCCAGACGTAGTGACGACAGGTGGACTAAGGCACTAACAGAGTGGATGCCGAGAAATGGTCATCGAAATAGGGGACGTCCACCAGCGAGATGAGTCGACGACATCCATAAGACCGTGGGTCGTACGTGGTTCAGACTGGCACAGGATCGGGAAGAGTGGCAGAAACAAGGAGAGGCCTATGCCCAGCAGTGGGTCGACACGGGCTGAGAATGATGATGATGGTGATGATGAAAAAATTATATAATTTTTTTGAGAGGTTGAGTTTGTTTGTCGTGACGTTTATTAGAAAAGCTCTTATTACCTCTTCCAGGATTTTTTTAATAAACATATAGGTTTCAATCACTTTTCTAACATCATCTACCCCAATATTTGTTCCTTTCGAGTTACGTTCCACATAAATGCCATTTTTTGACCCAATTCTCTGGCATTTCACAACGAAATACGTTCCCTGCAAACGAGAATCTTTGAGAAGGAAGGCACGTAGCTGTCCACTTGCACCGCGGGCGATGTCGTTAAGGGTTGTAGTGTCGGTATGGTCCTTATCGCGCGCCACTACGCGAGTAATGACGCCTTCGATCGTCGGTTAATGGCCTCCGCGGGCCACTTAGATACGCAAATGAGCATCGAACGCCGTACCAAGATTACGCGCACACATTACATTTGGATGACGATTGTGTGATGCACTCACGAGCCAACAAAACGCTATCATTACCCGCTCTTTTTGGGGTAGGTTATATTTAATAAAAATTCACCTCGGTATCAATAGTTAGTCCTTATTCTTTTTTTTTTTTGAGTTTATGGCAGTCTAAAACTTTATACTCTTAGGGACAACCAGAGCACTGCTGATATCAAACAAACTTAAAGCATAAAAATAATATGAACTTTGCATGGTAGTAGCGCATTGTGTATGCTCCAACTTTTAGCACATTCTGGTATAATATAGCTTGCCGTGGAGAAACTTAAAGGTTGCGATTTAACAAGGTAACCGGAACGGCGAACGTTAAAATTGGCAAGAGGTGCGGGAGGGGGTAAGTGTACTCCCGAGTGCGATCACCCTTAACAACCACTAGTTACCTACATACACTAGGCAAGATTCAGGAGTTTATCTCTTGTGGTAAGACCTAAGGGGATCTTTTGAGTGTACATTAATTAAGCTTCCTATACTTGAGAGCTTTGTTTCATATTCATACATAATTCATAATCTCATTTGTTCATTTTAAGCACATATTAACAATTTAAAATAATATAATTTTACAATGATTTTTTTAAATAATAATAGCTTGTAAACTCATCATAATTTCAAACAGGACCTACACTAAGTCGAGTAGATTTGTGCTGTAGATCCTGTTTTCCATCAAGTGGGTTCCCAAATAGTAGCCCTATCTAGTCACTTCACTTTTCTATTGGTACAATTTATTTAAGATTACTTTTATTAATAACAAATTAATTAATTACAGATAGATTACCTACAAATATAACGCTATAATCATTCTATAACTTTGAGTATAACAATCTACTACTTTCTTGATTTCGTGTCTGTGACGCAGTCCGCCACGTCAGAGGCATATTCAGTTCTTATCTACTTTAGACCGGACTGCTTTAAAACACGCATGAATACAACGACAGCTATTGTAGTCATCTCCGCACACAATTAGTATTTTCCAACCAGACTTTTAATAAGTGAACACGTTCATTTTAATGAACAAAGAGTTCTTGGCATTTATCGCTGCTTACTGCAAAACGAAGCTCTCCGTTTTAATTTGTATTTACCTGATTACGTGTATTGGCACATCCGTACTGTAACATTTTCCTTATAAATAAAACTCTGCTAAAAGAATAAATTCAAATGGGATATTCGTGTCGTTTACGTCGTTTGTCACGTATAATGTCCACATAAAAATTTATTTCTGTTGAGAACAAGAACCCAGACGTGCGTTACTGTCCGGCCCTAAGCTTCAGTCAGGATGTTTTGTTTTTATTTCGTTTAGCTTTATATTGTTAATACAATATGTCGCATTTTGTGGTTCAATATAACGATGTGCAGTATAACATGTCTCTCATTGTGAAGACACGTTCGGAAAAGAAAAGTGCAACTCACCATAAAATGTTGACGAAATTTAAAATACAATTTTATAATCCTAAAAGCCAAGACACAGACGCTACTAGTGCCGCAGCTGTATTGTATAAACTGCAGTATGTTTGCGGTTTCAGCCACGATCCAAGGTGGTCACTGGCGCCTTTTCAGCTGTAAACGGAGTGAGCATTAATACTCAACTATGTAATAAATGTTATTGTTTCTCATAAACTTTGTTTTATGAAGGTCGGTCCCAATCCGGTCTTGGACGTAGCCGGACCTTTAATAAAGTTTAGCTTTTTGATACCCTCACGAGCTTAGTCGAGGGCTGCGGTCATTGGCGTAGTGATTTCAAATATTTTTTCTCCGATTCAATCGCCGTAAGAAGGTAAGTCGCACCAATCGTTTCGAATATACGGTTCTTCTTTGCTGTTCGATGCGCAAACACAATATAAAATAATTTCATTTTGATATTTCGAGGAGATACAACTAATGCGATGGCTTGCGACATCTCGTCGTGAAATCGTTGAGTCATTGCAAAAGTTACGCTTAGCTCCCCGGCCATATTTCCGCTGTGACCTTTCTGTAGTCGACAAATTCTAGTATTTATTTGAGATTAAGAACAACATTATTGTTGTATCTACTGTTTTTAAGATGCGGTTTCACTGGTCGAACTTATACTCGATTCTCATGTCGGTCAGGGCCTTATTGGTATCAAATTGCTAGTCATGTTGATTACCTTTGTAAGTAGCTAAGCTTAATAGCAAAGTCACGACTTAAAAGAATAAGGTATTTTATAATATTAGAAAACATAAAGCTTAAAACAGTCAAAATATTACATCATTCCGTAATCTAATAAAAGTAATTAAGGTATCTAGTCAACTTCAAATAACGTAATTCTTATTTATCCTGCGGTGACTTGCGGTAAAATATTGCAGAATTGTGCGCTGGTAGCGCACGTGATAAAAATGTTAACGCGCTATTGAAATCAACTGATTTACAGTTTCCACGTTACCGATAGATAGTTTCCACCCCAAGGAACCTTAACTACATCTGGTAACCATGCAATTCGTTGGGATGCTGCGGCAGTCGCGACGTCAGCGCATTAGTATGTGGCTCGGGTCCGCGGCAATGCGAGGGGCGGCACCAAGACGTTCAGCGCAATTTTTCAACGCTTCGGCTTCGTGTTCCGCAAGCCGATCGCACCGCACTGCAGGGTTGCCAATTCACTAATCATAAGCAACGAACATAAGCCTTGTCTTCTTTATGGTGTATCCTGTTTTGATAATTCTCGACAAATTTAGACGATACTTTCCTTTGGATGGATTTATTCGTGTAAAATATGATTGTTTTTGCTAAATTTTATTTGGTTTATATAATGTCTTTGTCTAAGTTGAAGAGCTACATTTTTGGTAACCCTGCACAGACAGCGCACTGCAGTCCCTGTCCCCTGGCCACACCTGCTCCCGCGCTCAACTGCTGCAACTTTAATCCCCCAATCCGCCACCGCACGACCGCACACCGACGCGACGCTATATTTCAATTAATTCGACCATCCATTCCGGCGAACTACGCGCTGCCGCTTAGCTCATAACCCCGCCAGGACGGCGACACTAAACCTGACGTCATGGGACCTACTTGCTATTTGGTTGCGTCATCGTATTCTATGTTATCGAGAAGTTATTGATTTCTTTTGGAAACTTGACAATGTGGCACACCTGGTTCTAATTCTTGACTGTTTCATTTCGTAACTGCATTTTTTTTAGTTTAGACTAAAAGTGACACTTCGCTATTTTACTGTTGCTTAGGATCCTTTACATAGATCGGGTTAAAATCACTCCTATTAAGCTTGATTTACGAGAGCTTTAGTTTTAACGATTATTTAACTTTTAAGCTTCCGATAGTTATAGTTTTGTTTTGCATATTAACGAGTTGTTTGACTGATGCTTTATTTATCGTATTAAAGTTTGTTGTAGTATTCATTGAACCAAATAATAGTCTCATCGTTATTCTATTTATTTAAGATTTTTTTGGATGGAATATAAAATTGGTTGTTCGTATTCGATTTGGCTGACTGTGTCGGTTTGAACGCGCTGAATCAACTCAAACCTATCCTTCCCACACCGCAACTGAATGAACTTAATTCGATTTCGATTGTATTAAACCCCACTCTGTCTCCAATTAATAGTCCCCTAAAGGGTACCTACAATTTAATATTTAGTCTATAAGCTCTCATTTGTTTAAATATTTTGTTTCAGTTTTTTTTTAATCTAATTATTTTAAATTATTGAAACAATTAGATGTTTAGTTTGCACAATTAATGAGCAATTCGGTCGTGAAACATCTGAATCGACAAAGTTCACGTGGCGCGAGTCCGCTTGGCAAAAGCCACAAAACAACTTTACACGTTACATTGTAGGGACAACAGGCGGCGTAGGGGCACAAAGTAATTAGATAGCTGTTGTATTGTTCACTTGTTCAGCGCTTTTCCAATGAACGGTCCTTCGTTTCTCGTGTTTAATTGCGAGTTACACCGTAACGGACAGGGGCCCGTTTTTGTTCTATCCCGAATGAGATGAACCGCGCGTCCTTTAATGAGTCGCTTCCCTTTGGACATCTACGTTTCATGGACTCTTAAACTTTCCGCATTTAAAAGCTGATTTGTCACGTTTGTGCCGCAAAGCCGAGCGGCACATACCTACCCTACTCGCTTGTACGACCTTTTTTAGGGGTTCACTGTAATTTTCTTGCAGAAAATGTTGATATTCTCCGTATTCTGTTATGCTGTAATACTCTAATCGCTCTGAAAAGACTGAATACATTAAACCTCTTTAGTAATTTTCTCCCACAACCACGCTGATGACTTTTATGTGGAAGTTGGTTCATTCATTTTATAGAATTCAATGCACTTTACACAATGTACTCTTTTAAAATAAATAAATGGAAAACAACCTAACCCTCAGGTCAAACGAAATCGAATCAAGTTATTTGTCGGTAAACAAAAAGTTAGTCGTCTCGATGTAATAGTGAGGGCGGGTGGGAGCCGGCGCCGTGCACCGGCCGCATTCGGCACGCGCGTAAATAATTCACACTCTCAGCATCGAGTTGCCGAATCTGATACTGCCACTAATTTCACATTTTCGTACTAAAATATTTCCCTGCACGTATAAAATTTAGGTTTTTGCTCAATTCCGGTGCACATTCACGAATTCTATCCCGCAACTTATTTATTGAAGCGGCGTTTTGTAAATACTTCGCTTAATTGACACCCGAACCTCAGAAACTTTACGTCGCACCCATATAAATTATTCATTTTCACTAGTTTAGACTAGACGCGACTCTCGCATCTCGAAATAATATTATTAGGTATGGTATCGTTACGCCCGGCATCGGCGGAGGTATTAGATCTTGTTAACATGTGTTTCTAAGTAGAATGTCTGAACACGTAGGTTTAATTAATTACGGTACGAGTATGTCGCTAATAATGACAAGGGGTTGGCGTACGCGGAGTGGTGCTGTGTTGCGTAAGGCGATACCGCGAAATCAGATCCGAGTGATCAGTCGAGCGCCGCGCGTGCAACCATGAGACCATGACACATAGTCATGCGTCTATCATTTGTCATAAGCTCTACCACATCATCGCTCACACTTATGACTCTACCGTTCCTAGAGCTAATAATTGAGCCATAACTTTAGAACGAATTGACTTATAATGTAATCCGAAAACCACAATGCCCTAAATATCCAGATCCTAATCATTCATGCGGTTTTAATTCCCCAATTTTGTCTATTTGAGCCCGGTGTATAAATTACACTGAACATAAATTCGCCAATTGATCAACACCACACATGTTAAAAAAAATCAGTTTATTTAAAGCTGATATTGTCTGTTTATACATAAGCAAATATAAAACAGGTGAACTAGACAGTCAGTAAACCCATCTGTTTACCAACCATCGATCCAATGCACTTGCAGGCTTTCCCGTCTGGTGTCAAGCGTT
Source organism: Philereme transversata (assembly GCA_963924445.1). Taxonomy (NCBI): domain Eukaryota; kingdom Metazoa; phylum Arthropoda; class Insecta; order Lepidoptera; family Geometridae; genus Philereme; species Philereme transversata. Next base: position 8,383,270 of record OZ004337.1, on the reverse strand, counting down.
ACTTCAGTCTATCGCGACTGCGATCGAGGCGAGCCGCACTCTCTTTTATCCAAGGAACTCTAGATAAAATAAACACTGTGACACTGTAAAAAATCTTCATCGCGCCGGGAAAAAGCTCTGCTCGTCTTTTTTTCGAGGTAAGCAGTTCGTAGGCTGAAACAAAGAAGCACAGTTCCGAAACAATCAAATTAATTTTCTCCGTTGTTGTTTAATTAGCGCCGACTCTTGGATGGCGCGGCGGGCGGCCGATGTTTATCATCGGATACAATCACACCCCGCCGCACCCCGCACCCCTCCCGCGCCTTGCGCCCTCACCGGCTTGCCCCGCCAGCCGCCACGCTCCAACGAAACCCATTATTATCAAAGTCAAGACTTACACTGAAGTAACTTTGGTTCGTCACTCCTGCTGCCATTGTTATTATTAGCGACATTGTTTAGCCTAATAGACGGCGTAAACAAATCGAGAGAATCGACTAATTGTGTAATCTTTTTGTTTCAGGTAATTTAATTTCGGCGGAGAAATGTAAGCGCTATTCCCGGCCCGTTAAGGTATGGATTGATTTTGTATTGTGCGCGTGACGACTATTAGGGGTGGCAATATGAAACAGAATAGTTTGTGCGAAGCCTTACCGAGTTAATCTGAAGCCTTATTTAATTAAATTGTACCGGTGGTGGTCGCCGCGGGCCATTCTACGGTCTAGTGTCTCCTTGTGCAGACGTATCTTGCCTCGGCTAATTATACTGTTGGATTTATTGGTGCATGAGGTGAGAAATCATTTCTATTTCATTTGTTTGTGCTAATTGTTGTAACACTTATGATCAACCAATCACCATAAATCTAATAAATGAGCGGTAATTGCGTACATTTTACTAATCAATCCGTCAGTTAATGTTTTCTATCCGACTTCGTAGTGTACATAAAATATTAAATTACTTCGTTTCTAAAGCTTTGAAATTTTGAACTCATTATAAAGTCCAACTTCGACATGGTACGTACATCTGCAAGAAAAAAGTCCGTCCGTCGGTTTGCGTCTACTTAAGTCTTCTAATCTAATTATCCTGCGCTCTTCAAAAAACTTGCGGAGAGCGAGTGCAAGCTGTTTGCTCCATTCTTTCCCTTTTAATTCTCGGGACTCCCTCCGAATAATGGCGTTCTTTTCTATAAAATTACATGCTGTAAAGCTTAATTTAAATGGTGTTTGCTGTTTTAAATTAGTTTTTACGTACCTACTGTTCTGTGTAAAACTGCATCTGTGCATATGCGAAGCATTCTTTTACACAAACATACTCAACAGTGTCGTTTTCCACTGGTTAGGTATTTATATTTATTGTAGGTATTGTCTTTCTTCTAGCCTAACAGCTATTTGTCACCTTCGAGTTAATTGATTTCCTTAACTGAATTATCAAAAGTGTTGAGAATTCTTAGAACGGGCCGGCTAGGGGATTATTTCCAGTGTGGAACCCGAGCGACCTGACCCCTGCCTCTCTGACCTCGGCGCGATCATCTGCCACCACCCTTCATCCGACTAACCTGTTTTACGAGATAAACGCGATAAACACTTTACCTACTCGAATATTAAATGAATTCCCCCAAAGTATACTAAGTTATTTTGCGAAATTATTATACTGGCACCCTCATTACGAAGTAAGAGGCATAACAGAGCGAGAACACGTACTTCTCTTACAACTGCAAGACAGTTTCCCCGTTCCGAAAGTAACTCATAAGTAAAATACTACATGCCCTACAACTAAGTAAATAATTGTGGAATTTGAACTCTACGCGCACTTTTGTTGGGTAACCTATAATAAAAACTAATACACCTAGTTTTGTAGGGGCATACTACAAGTCGTAAGTAAACGCCGTCTCACTCCGCTCATCTAACAAAGACATGTACAGTTGTAGAAATAAAAATTAGTCAAAAGAAGATGCATCTCTTCATTCCAACATCCTCGCCAAGAAAGGATAAATCAATATATTAGAGGTTGCATCATTATAATTATAATTTCGAGCCCCTAAATTGTAAGAAAAGATCATTCGAAATTGTACCCATCATGATCATCATCATCATCAGCCCACATTAATCCACTGCTGGACATAGGCCTCTCCCAATACGCGCCACTGAGCCCGGTCTTCGCCTCTTCTCATCCAATTTCTGTCCGCCACTTTTCTTATGACATCGCTCCAGCTAGCCGGGGGGCGCCCCATACTACGTTTTCCGAGACGCGGTCTCCACTCAAGAACTCGTTTACCCCAACGGTTGTCGGTTCTCCGGCATATATGGCCAGTCTACTGCCACTTCAGTTTGCTAATCCGCTGGGCTATGTCGGTGACCTTGGTTCTCTGTCGGATAACCTCGTTACGGATTTTATCCTTCAGAGAAACACCAAGTATAGTTCGTTCCATAGCTCGCTGCGCAACCTGAAATTGGTGGACTAGTCCTACCGTGAGCGCCAACGTCTCAGCACCGTAGGTCATTACGGGTAGTACGCACTGATTGAAGACTAGTTTTCAGGCATTGTATTATTGTTATTCCCATAATAAATAGTAATTTTACGAATGTAAAACGGCACTAAAATGTTATGAAAAAAAAGAAAACCTTCAGCGAAATCCACTATAAAGAGGATTTAATCAAATTGTTAAATATAATGCAGCCCACACAGCATACTTAATATTGGCAGCGAACCGTGGCGGCAGGAGAACATAAAGCAACATACGCCTAGTGTATTTCGTCGGCGGACTAAACGGCTCAGCTCGCAGGCTCGTATTTGTAACACGGCGGGTTATTAATAGCCGCGATAGCGACGTGGCCCGCGGCGATGCACGATATTTGGGAAATCCGGATTTGCATAGGATAATGGGAACGCGCGCCGGTGCAGCGTCCAATGTGGACGTGGCCTCCTCTTGCACTCTATCTGATGCCGCGGGACTTTCTGACTCGCTGCATACGTAACGAGCCTCGAAGCTCACACTACGCTGGATACTTGAGCCGCTTCCTAGAATGACAAATCATACATGAGCTATCAAATCTGAATTACCGAAAAAAGAGGTGCTCGGCTAAAAAACGCCCGCAGCCACATGGAGTACTTTACCGGCTAGGATTTTGCGAAACGAGCTTGGCAATTCATTGTGATATTGTGTAACCAGACTACCTTCGTATTTATGACACCAAAGTTTTCGCGGTCGTCGGTTTCCAATTTAATTTAAAACGGCTTATATAAAGTTATCTTATTGGTTACCAATACAATATGTTCATATACCAATTGTTATTGGGTTAAACTAATATACACGATAACGAAATTCTTCTCGAAAGCTCCTGTGTTAAATAGTTTTCATCAATGTGTTCCATGTAACGTTTAAATGGGGCTGGCTGATTTTGCGTCGTAATACTTGTTAATTAACCGCCATTTGGTTTAGTACATTGATATTTAAAAACATTTGTTTTGTAGAAGGTTGGATTCGAATCCTGGAGTATTGGAAAGGTAAAGATTGGATTTGTTGTTCTTATACTAAATAAGAACGTTTCAAAAGGCATTGTAAATGCAATAATTATTCAGGATAAACGTTTTCGCTACGAATATCAAATGCAGCAGTAACATAATTTGATCTAAGTAGTCGACTCGCTCGAGCTTGCTAAGCAACCGTCTACGCAGCACAATGTCTCAAAATATCCGTGAATCATGAATGCAAACTGTGGATCTGTTGTTTACTCGTAAAATGAACTGCTCGTAATTATATCATCGCCGTTTAAACTTTATTGGCGTAGACGAGAGGAGTTATCTTGTTGACTGACTTGGTGAAGTGACGGCGCATTGTTCGCGCCCATCCGCGTAAGTTTTCAATCTTTGTCTTGGTAGTTACAGAAGTGTGAAGTTCTGAGAATTATCATATTTCAAAAGCTATTTTGAACCAGCCAATTCGAAAAACAGAATTATAAAAGCGAGGATAAAAACTGTATGCCGAAAGGTCTCTGTCGATTGCTCTCGAGCGTTTCAAATTCAAAAAGAAAAAAAGGTAAAGTAAATCTAGATGACAGGCATAATGAATCGTAAATTCTGTTAATTAAATTCATAATTTCATATATCCTAATCTGTTCGGTAGAACCCAGGTAATTTTTGCAGAAATGTCGCGCTTAATGTTTGAGTATTTTTCCTTATTACCAAACCGCAAACGATTATGCGACCTTTGTGTTTCCTGATGTACAGTACTAATGTTGTTGTTTTCTCTTTATTCAATGCAGTGTGTGAAAACCAGATCCCTGGTTTAGGGTGCGCTTCCACCAGAGCTGTGCGAGGAAGCCAGGAGGTGAACGAGAAAAAATCCACCAACATGATAGTTCGGCAAATTTAGCAATACTATATGTGATTTTTTTTCCTCGCTAACCGGTCAGCTACACATATCTCTGGTGGAAACGCAGCCTTAAGTGCGAAAAGTACGTACCTCTGTGTGCGTACTTGGCTTCGTCGTGCTGGAATGAATAAAGGAAATTCACCCGTTTATTTTGTTACGTACCTAGTATAATCAAAAGCATTACTGCGATCAAAAATGAAGCTATGATAATTGGCTGGGTGGAGTGGGTTGCGGCGCTCGCGTGCCTGATGTATGCGCCGCCGCCGCGGCCAGACCCGCCGGCGCCTAGACGCCGCCTATAGTGCAGATATCGTGCAGCCCGCTTCGTGAACCTCAAACCCTCACTGACTTAACCACGGAATACTGAAAACCAGTTTACTACGTTTAATCCTCATATCGTCCACCGAACAAATTATACTTTGGTTTAACTTAAAACTTCCAGTTTAAATAATATGTATATAGAATCCTATTTTATATCCTTTAGACTAATTTAAAAGTTCAAACTGGAGATCCTTGTTCGTAGCTTTCACACGCACCAAACATACCGCATCTACTTTTCGTTTTCGTAGTCCCTCTACGGTTATCGCCTATCGCTACGGCGGGCGGCGGCGTAGCTCGTAGCTACGAACTCTACGTAACAGTGTACCTGTACCTACATACCACCAAACATCGATAGCGGAAATCAACCTCGACTCATAAATCGATCCACTCCACCAAATCCACACCACGGCCATCCTTTGATTGATGTCCCGCGTAATGACCCAGGAAACTATTTCCTTCGTATTTCCTACACTCAATAAATCATCGAATATGCTTATTTATGTGTTCGCGTCAGTTTATTTGGGGTTTTGTCAATGTGCCCGTACCTACCACAGCCTACATTCCAAAGACCGTCATTTGTCAAGATTATAGCTGTTTGGGGATTGAGATATGAAAAGCGGTTATTGTTTTGAATATTTCCCTTTTTATGCGTGACTCTATATTCAGGGCAAGGCTTTTGATGAATAAGTGTAATAAACTGGAGTTGAAATATCGCAAAATAGTAAAGTACTTAGGAATATAACGTGACTCCAGACTATCGATAAAATAAATGATACTAAGAGCTCTTAAGTTACGAAGTTTTAAAAAGAAAAGCAACAATCTTTGACCGTAAAGCAAAGCTGCAGTGTATCAAGTTGAGTCGGAACAATTAGCACGTACAGAACTCGTCCGTCACGGGTTGGCGCCGAGCGGCAATTACGGTATTTCATCCTCAGTAAAAGTGCACTCAGGCGCCTCTAGCGCGGAGAAAAGCTCCCAGTTGCCTATAAAGCTAATGTGTACATATAAAGATTTAAATGACGGGTCTGGACGTGGCCGGAACGCCAGCCTGGCGGTCGCCCGCCGGCCCCTATCACCACAGAACATACAATAGTATTGACGTACAGTAGTTTCACTCCGTTGGACGACAATATAAATAATTGGTAGCACTCTCGCGAGCAATATGAAAACTTGTAATAGCCGAATTCCATTTAACTTCCTGATTGTGTAGCTAAGGTTCAAGCTATCGAATTCAAACCCGATGCGACTGAGCAATATTTTGTATCGTATGAGTCTAGTGACGCAGGAGCATATCACCCCGAATGTGAGTCATAAAGCAACACTGTGAGTGTTGTTGATTGCGATCAACCCTTTCAGCGCGCACTGCGACCGCGGCTAGACACTTCACACGTCTCTCGTTTATCGCTCTCGTGTACGTTTAGCGATCTGTGCGTTCACAATGAAGCACTTTGTTCTGTTAATTCAGTCGTTATGCCGCCCCGGTTATGAGATGTGTTATGATCGCAATGCTCAGGGTGAAATGATCTGATGTACGGTTTCCTTGTTTGAGTGTCATTGAACGTCAAAACTCGTAAACAATAAAAGCATAATATAATAAAGCAACGTTTAAGTTAAACATAATGTTTTGGTAGATGCAATAAGTTCCTTTATAGCGCGTCCGCGGAAAAGTAACTGGCACCAATATTTACGCCATTATGTGGTGTGTTATGGACTGAATAACGGCAGTCGTATACCATGAGAGCAAACATTTTGGCGATTAATCTGGGAATACTGTGCTATACGGGGCGTTCGCTAGGGGCGGCACATTTATTTCATGTGCCGGCAATGTTACATACGCCATAAAAGTCGTTAGGACGGGCGTAACGTCTCGCCGACGTCTTGGCCGCTTTAATTATACCTAGATAATGTTCAGTCTGCGCCTACCCCCACGTTTTCTGTGACATTAACGCAACTCTATGCAATAATATTGTGCCACTCTGCCTTATGTGCCCACATACTACAATCATTCTGGCTTTTGACCTCCAGGAATAAAAGTATAATCAGCTCTATAATGTTTTCTGCCTATTTCTCCCTTCACCTTTGGTACTTAACTTGGGATTCCAACCCACCCTCGGATAAGAAGCCAATGGACCTCCTTTTGAGCCAACACAGCTCTCTTACTGATGATAAAAGCGATGTGCAATTATTCGCAAAACGAATAAACTCTCAGTTTCTCTCATAAATCATTGCGGTAAATAACTTCGGGTGTGTTTAGATAATTGATTTATGACGATGTTTTTACTAGTTTCTCGGGTTTAATAATCGGAATAAGAAATTCACATGCTCCCATTGCCCACATATATTTTGTGACGGTCATTTGGAGTTTACTAGCTAAAATGTGACAAAATTAATGATGAATAAACAATACCATTCGTCAATAGAACAAGAAGCCAATAATTATGGTTATGGTTCAATCGAATACCTGACACAAATGATTAACTGGTACATTAAACGGACCATTGGTTTGTCTCTAAATAAAATTGATGGCATGTAAAGCCATTTGAATTTTACGACTGTAGCGTCAATTTGCTGTTTATTCTTAAATCTCGATCAGTCCCATAACATGTACCTCATTACATCGTCTACAATTTCACAGTGCCTGGAAGTTCGAATCTAGTTGAGCCTTATACCTTAGCTATTTATTGATCGAGCGAAGCGATATCTCTAAATCAACTTGGGCAAATCGGCTTTGTATGTATGTATGTTTGTTTGTCCGAGGATAACTTTCGAAGCGTTGATCTGATCATCGTGAAATTTGATACATGGGTAGGTAGTGATAGCACAATTTTGGTGTGACTAAGTGAGTTAAAAATGTTGGGGGGGGTTGTTAAGATATTGGGGTTCAATTTAGGGTAAAAACAAGTTAGAGATTAGGTATTAGGATTATTATGTCAAGTGGGGCATCAAATGAAATGTCTTTATTAGTACATTTAGACTTCGTTTTTATTTTTCGTAAAGTCTTTATAGTTTTTGAGTTATTAGCCATAATAAACACTGAACTTTGACAAAATTCACTGTGTATATACTGCAATGCAAGCAAGCAAAGCAAGTGCTGTAATTTGGGTATGAATTTAGTGACACAAATACATAGAGGCAAAGTCTGAAATCCAGAATAACTGCAATTTGTACCCCAAAAAAGTGTAACCACAATACATGAACTCCCGTTAACTGTAATTTGAATGAAACTGTAGGTCAAGTTATTTGGTTATTTATTTCGTGGCACTATTTTTATTTATTTTTATTTTTTAACCTATACTTTCCCACTGCTGGGCAAAGGTCTCCCCCATGTTCCTCCACGTCTCACGATCACTCTCCACGTCCCACCAGCGATATTCCATTTTTATAGTCAAATATTTTTTTCTTTAATCGGAGACTCGCGAGATCTCAGTTCGGGACGAACCACTAGTCTAAAATTGTAAGTAACCTCCAATTGTAACAAACCTAGCCCGCATATAAACATGACCGATATTTTTTCTGTTGGTTATACCGGAGTTCACAATTTGCCAGAGTAAAAGGCAGATGTTGTTAATGAGTACAAACTACGTTGTAATATCGGCTTGTATGCGCAAAGTGGCTCACGTCAAGACAATGCCAGGCAGGGTTGGCCGGGGCGCAGATGGAGATTTATCACCCCCCAGCCGGGCTACAAGTTCGCGCATTAAACGAGTCCGGGACATTAGCCGCGTGCAAGATGCCGCCCCAGATCATAATTAAGTGCCGCCCAATTTATCGGTGCGACCCGACGCGCCCGTAAACTCCTCTTAAACTTCCCTTATCGTACCTACTGAAGGCTCTTTATTTCGTAGTTAGCCCGCTTCTCAGTTATCGCCTCTTATCTACTCAACATTGTTCGCCAAAACACTGAAATATAAATTGTAATTGAATGTCTAACTTCAGCTTCAGCGCTGGTGAAATAATCTGCCGCTGAAGTAATAAAACTACACTTCTTTCAAGAAGATAGACGCTAACTACCCCACTCGCGACGTATTCCGTGAAAGAAGCCGATATCGCTCAACGGTTTTCTATTAACTTCAGCACAAAGGCAGAGAAAACACCGTTACAGAAACGTCCCAGAAACCTTTGTTGTGATACAACTATTGTGTTCTTCGACACTGTATCTGTAGTAGATAAGGAGAAAGTCCAAAATGTTTCTTAAAACAACGTCCTCTTGTTTGCGGGTAAGCAATAACGGAGAAGACAGATTCATTTGGATCTCTACCTGTTATTCCACGTTCATCAGCAACAATATTTAAACAATTCTGTTTAAGCAAGCCGTATTTTGTTGGATTAATAGTTGCGCAATTTACTTACATTTAGACGGCTACGGTGAATAAATATGACGTTGATGATTAATCAGATTAATCTAATCAGGTCGAATCTTAGCGTGTACAAGCCTCTCCAAAGTAAACAAGAAATTCCTGGCGCACGGTGAATCAAGCTCCCGTTGCTCCCGTTGCTCCCGTCTAGCTGCTTAGACTAATTACTGCATCAGGACTAAACTGGTTAGTCGGCGTCTGATGTCGCTTCATATCGTTTCACGTTACATTCCCGCTTCTCGCTTATTTCGCTAAATTGCACTTGAAATATGTACACACGGTGACTCTGTTTACTGAACAGACAAAAGTTTCACCTCATTCGTTTTGGACGTTAACTTCAGGTCTCGCCCGTAGACCATTTCTTACGAGTTATGGTCAGATCCAAATTCCTAAAATACAAGAAAAATCATCTCCCGTCTTTCTCTCGTCGTCAGTTGCTGGTTTTTATCTCTAGTCGGCCTGCAACCCGTCATTACTGTCTTTTGTGTTGTTGATTGGAATCAAACAATCGGTAAGTTAGTTTGATTCTTAATTATACTAACAGTCGCCGTTCAAGGATTGATAATTAACTGTAGGAACAATTTGTCTCCGTCTCTCTTCTCTACACATGAAATGGGCTGAAACGTAAGCTCAGACGAAGTTTCAACTAATTTGAAACTAAATGCGCAAATGCATGATTATGCATCAACGAAATCACTTATTAATTAACGTACGTGTCTGCAAACAAACCACTTAACAACTCTCACCAGACAGAATTCGTTTTGAAAGCGTTCCCTGACCTTATGTTTTCCTTTTTCCTCCCCACGCCACGTTAGTAAAACAGGTAATTTACGCGAGCCTATAAGTAACAAGATTCATTAAGGCTGTTACAAAGTGGCGCGGGCGTTCTTAAAGCGAATGGCCCTCGAGCTTGCAGCGTTCATAATGGCCGTACGAGCCAACGAGCCGACCGAGGCGCCGCGCGCTATTTAATGAAACACCTGGAGAGGTCGTGCCCGCTTCCGTTGCATTAATCTCGCACCCCGCGGTCCCGCGGCCGAAACCCACTCCAGCACTCCACTCCACCGCCCGCGCCGTCCGCGTCGCCACTATATTACCACCTATTCATCCAAGTTTGTCCACACTTGTAATTTAAACTCGCCCTTTATTATTTTTATGGTACGGGGAACGAACAACCTCTTACTCAAATATTAGTAAATATCTTTGGGCAATAAGCAAATCCTGCTAAATAGCCGCCGGACGCTGGGCAACGAATGTGGCCGCGATAACTCCGCTCACAAATGCATATTTTAACGCGCCACCATGATGATGCAACCTTGACGGAAACTTCGTGGGAGAGAATAAATTTTACTTAAAGGTATCATGAAAGTGTTCTTACTAGTGAGTGGGTTGTTTTTTGATCCCACCGAGTGTGGACCTAAAAGTTATTAGACTGATACTTGTTTTCACAAACTTCTAACTTTAAACTTTTTCGATTGGGCACAGAATAAAAGAAAACCATCACCTATCGGAAAAGCATTGGGATGTATCCGAGAAAATTGAAAGTTGTTGGTGAAATGGAAAATAAATCATGATTGAAGTGCGGCAACAATAGAGTAGGAATTCACACGAAATTTGAAATTGTATTTGCGCATTATGAATGTTGATCTATCGTCGATGGACTATTGGTTGCGAAATCAATTAGGTGTTAATTATATTTGTCTGGTAGGCGTGTTCTAAATTGCGTCAGTAGCACTCAGCAGAGCAGAGAGCCGCCCAGAGGCCGCTGTTGAAAAAATACCGCGGCGGGCGCTAGGCGTAAACACGCGCCCCTCTCGCATGACGCCTCATTAGCCACTCCCTCCTTCTATAAATCATTTTAAATTCAAATTCTACTTACTTTCAGAATTGACTTTGCTTACCTAATTCCCTTCCCGACCACAGAATTTTGCAAATTAGATTTCACCTTTCCCTCTCTCGCGCTTGTCGGAAAAATTATTGGCCGTATCCGGTCCGGATCTTGGTCGGTGATCTTGTTACTTGATCATGATTTGGCTTTCAAGCCTCCCGGGAATCCATCTTATTTGCATCGTATCATCCCAAAAATACCCGTTTATGCAAGGAAATCTTACGAAAACATTAGTATTGATTGCGTTTGTTTCACCACACATTAGAAAGGGTACCATACTTGTACCATCTAAGTAAACACATTTTATAAAATGCATCAAAACGGAATATGCACTACCTTCCGTGTTCTGCTTGTGGGCGGCTTCGTGAAATTCAGCTAACATTTCGTACCCGCTCTAAAAGTGGAATCAAAGCGATGCGCGATGTCCAGAATGTAAATAGCCAGTGCACAATAACGTTAGCGATATAAACCTCCAGCTGAGCGTGTTTGTGTGGCCACGTGCCACCGCCACCGCCCGCTGCCTACTCTATGCTGGAGTTGGCACGTATCACCGGCCGCTTCTATTTCCGTCTGTCCCCAAATATTTTTGGCGCCCACTTTCGTGCGTACAAGTGGACTTCGGGCCACCGAACGTGAACACCGGCGGGAGTGTGTCATTCATCTGCTCATTAGCCCATTGTTTTCCTCGTGTGTCGATTTGTCGAGTCGCGTGTCTGCCGGCCAATAGTAAAATGTGCGACTATAGATCGGCATGTGCGTAGATTCGGGCGCGCACCGCGGACGGCGCGTGTCGTGTCTCGCCATCAATCAGTCGTGATCGAACGTTCTAATCGATTAACGATCACCCGCCCTGACTGACACCGCATACTTGACATCCTATTTGGCTCGCTTTGTACCGATAAATTCTTGTTTGATAATGAGTATGGGGATTAGATGCCAATCAAAGCATTCGGACAGCGGGCCAAATGCTTTTACCGAAATGTGAATGCTGAAGTGCCTATGTAACTTTTACTTTAGATAAATATATATATATGTATATATATTACTGGACATTTTACACAGTGCTATCTACCCCCAAACTATGCTTCATAAGTGCGTGATATATCTTAAATGACGGTATGAGTAGTTTTCTTCTTTCGTTTCCGTAGATATCCCTTTCCCGTGAAGTTTGAAATATTCATTTTACAGATTTTAGGTAGCGGCGAAGCTAGTGCTCTGTTCATTGTATTTGTATGGCCTGGCAGTAAGTTGTAACGAGGGTGTCGGCGCGTGCCTCCCGCCGCCTGCTGAAGGCGCTGCATTCAAGGGCTGTTCGTTATACACGTCATAGTTTGAGAGTGCACTCGCCGCTCTCCTCCTAACGAGACACGAGGCGCCTCTCTTCATTGATGTCGTTTTTGCTTTAATCGACCACCAGTGCCAAGTCGAAACGGGAAGCTATTTACCTCGAAATTCAACCCGCATTCTCGAAGTCGCATTACATTTTCCTTTAACCCACTGCATATTATTCCGAACCTTATCTTCCAGGAAGGAAAACAGTGATGAAACTGAGTCTCGGCTAACCCCTTATTGTATTGCAAGTGCGCATTGTTGTGTTATAAAGGACACGGTGAGGGTAGCGCGCTCGGTTTGCTTCTCCACTATCACACAAAAATGTTATTAGTTTTGGGCGGTTATTGCCCACCCTACGCCCGGCGGTCCCTCCCGATGCCCATCCCGAACAAATAGGGCATATTGAAAGGTTTTTGTTTAATTCTTGAAGCTCACATTGCATTGGTTACATCTTTTCTACAAAATGCCTTTATTTTGCTTGTAGTCAATATGCTTTTATTTACCATTTTGTTTTTAAATAAACGATGCAATCTCCATCAGTAAATTGCTTGATCAGCCCCTGCGGATGTTCGAAGTGCAATTAATGCGTCGTAATGTGCATGGCGACGTAGGACGGCATGGGCCATCCGTCTCGTCCGACGGACCCATTTGTATCGGCGCGCGGGCATCACTCACCGCTAATCGCCCTCTGCTATGCACCTGCACTGTGCATGCCTACCCTCCCTTCGGACCGAGCTCATACCATGCCCATATGTTATAGCCTAACCTAAGCTCTATTCTATTATAATAAAGCATAGTAAAGCTACCTTTGATGTCGTTTAAATTTCTATCTACACACTAACAAGAATTGATGTTCTACAAGGAAACACCATTGCGTAATTTGCGTAGAAATTCAACCCTTGTTTTCAAATGGTGGTAAATACTAGTTTAACACTCCCGGCGAAGTTATCATAGTAAATTATGACGAAACGTGATCGCCCCCAATCAAGTTTTGCAAACGGGTTGGTCGAATCGAAACTCTGCTATTGTAGACGGCGTAGAGTAACAGGAAATAATAACTTTATCCCGAGCTTAAACTGTAGAGGACCGTCCAACTAACATTATGCCTGCCAGTAACAAGTTAATCTAAATGCAACTAACTGGCTGCTTCCACTAGTTAGTTGCACCACGCATCGGCGAAGTTTAGTAACGGAAAATTCGGAGCATGTCTGCATCTGATTCGGCTTTCAGCTCAAGATTCACACTGCCATGTTTGCTCTGTGCTCTTATAATTCGAGTCGACTACTTTGTGCTACATTCGACTATGGAGCGCAGACACGAACTACTCTGATACCATCGGACGTGCCTTAGAAAAGTTACTGTGTAAATCACGCCAAAGCTTATTCCGCCGACATTATCAGAAAACGAGTCCCCTTGCCGGGCGCTGAATATTCAGATGGCGTTTGTTTGTATACGTATTTTCTTTGGAACTGCGATAAGCGCTTTTCCGTTTTTTCATTGAATAATATATAGCGCGGGAGGCTCGACGTGCGACGATAAAAAGTTCGCGAAGCCCTTCCCGTCACGTAGTGTGACAGTTAATTACGCGGATGTAAATAAATCATCATAGACGCGTACGCGGGGGTTCGATTCCTAAAGGCAATTATCTCGCGCCTCATTGACGGCGAAAATGAGAACAAGCGGAGAACCGCGCGGCCTCCCGTTACGCCTCAGAAATATTTGACACTGCCTAAGTCGCGGTTATAAGGAAAAATCGAGTAGAGGATTTCTGGTGACTACGTGCCCGGCTCACGGCAATTGTGATGCATGGAGGGATTTCCGCACATTCGCCCGATATTGAGCCGAAACCACGGCCAACACCCGCTCCGTTACACATATTGCTTATCGGAATGATATCGAATGAGGTCCGCCATTTTCGTCTATTCTTAAAGCCCAAAAGTGTCGTTTACCTGGGGTGCGGCCGCCCGGCCCTTATCTCTTTCATTATACACGTACGACCTAAAAAATGAAATTGAGTCGTAACATTGTGTAATCAATGATTTTATATTTAAACTAATCAAGATTTTTCTCTGATATTTCAGGGTCGGTGTAATCGCGAAAAGCCTCCGTGCAAGTACTTCCACCCGCCTCAGCATCTGAAGGATCAGCTGCTGATCAACGGGAGGAATCACCTAGCACTGAAGAACGCACTCATGCAGCAGATGGGCCTGACACCGGGTCAGGTGCTGCCTGGCCAGGTACCCGCTGTGGTAAGTTCTCATCTCCTTCACTTTGTTAACGTCCTCTCATAACGCTTTGAGCGATCGGTCCCCAACATACACCAAACTTTGCACGCAACACGCAGCTTTCGGTGTACGTACTTGCTACCTTTGTATACTTTATAGAAGCGTTCTTATCTCAACACTGTAGACTTAAACCGTCCAGTTTAAGTTGTGCCTCGCATAAGTAGTTCGCATAAAATACACGTAAAGTTTAGAAAGTAAGTACTTACTTAGCAGTAAAATGTTTTAATTCCCAAGAAAATTAGCTCAAATCCCTCGTAAAGTTCTCAGAGAAACTTAATCATGTGCACGATGAAAGTTATTATTAGTTATTTACTTTATAGAAGACTCTTGCATCGAGTTCCGCGCTTTAATTTAAAGTTTTCGCTCCACGTGCGTGAACTGAAGAGTCATCAGTCTTTGTTTACCCAATTATTAATTTGAAGAGTTGGAGACTCACTAGCTCTCTGGCACAACTTAAACTATGCTGTCCTTTTGACCGATCGCTCCTCAATGCTTAAGCATGTTTTACGATTTAATAGGAATAGCATGTCAAACTTACTCTTCAAAATACTCACATGTGTTATAAAGTGGGGTTAAGTGGGATTGCACAATAAAGCACCTAAAATTGCCCTCCCCTACTGTACAGTCTTTTGCTAACATTGCGTCTCGGCTCTCCTCGACGTCTCTTCGCACAGCCCAAGGCGGGCGGTTCCAGTAGTTGATGCGTAACTAACATAGATGCTTCGTGTACTGGCTAGTATTTAGAATGTGGTTATGGTGAGGTGAGGTGGTGCGAAGCGGCGTCCTGGTGGTCGGGGTTGCAAGCCGCCCCTCGCACGTTGAGTAGTGTTTGTGTGGTTTTGTGTCGAGGTGGGCGGCATGAGCGGCGCAGGCGCAGCCGCTGGTCATCTCACCGCAATGGATCCGATCACTCTCGCCCTGCTCGCCCCGCAGGTAACCGCTGCCACCGCGGAACGTCACCACCACCGGCCCTCGACTCCCAACTAATCCTACACTCCCGCACAATACTAACCACGCATCGTTTTTCCTTTATTAACTTCCAAGTTTTCCTAATGCACTTGCTGGTGGCCGGTGGAAGGCTTTATTGTAAAAACCATTTGCCAATTTTAATACTTTATAGATCGTTTTTGTAATGCATGCCGATGCTTGACTTGCTTGTAATAAACTAATTCTTTGATGTGACCATGATAACTTGTGCCTTCTTCAATAACTTGATTGCTAGCTTTCAGAATGAGATGCTTCATGTCGTTTAAACATGATTCAATCAATATAATATTGTTGTGACATTTATTTGAAGGTGAGTTATGTGTTTGTAGGCGACGTCGCCGTACTTGTCCGGCGTACCGGGCGTAGGGTCGACGTACGCTCAGTACTACGCGCCGCAGCTGGTGCCGGCGGTGCTGGGCCATGACCCGTCCGCCGCCGCCGCTTCGCCGCTGGGTGTCATGCAACAACCCGTGCTACAACAAAAGATGCCGCGCTCTGACAGACTCGAGGTGAGAACCCTTCCTTGCCATTCTAATTCACGATTCTCCTCCATTTACACCCGAGTAGTGCTTCCCGATGTTGCCACTTACGCCGGGGACCGACTTCTTTTTATGAGTAATGTCTTATACAATCAGGTTTGGTTTAATGTCGGTCCCCGATGCAAATAAGGCCGATCAGCGCCATGCCCGTCCCGTGTGTCCGTGACGCGCGGACGCACCCTGTGCGTCTGCGTGTGCGCTTTGCGAGCAGCACTCGCTTACTCCCTCTGGTAAAGGGCTTGCACTGTCGGCGCAGCAGCTATCTCACTCTGCAACGCTTTCTCAAACTTTCAACTCCATCGAAAGGTCCATCCATCAGTTGCAGATCTGCGCCTACAGTGTAAGTACCTGATGCTTCAAATCGAAAGGCCCAGTCTTCGAAATAACGAAATGGAAATTATCAGAATTTGTTGTGATGTTAGGATGTTAATCTAAATTCAATTTGATGCGACGGATGCGTAAATTCATTGTTCATCCGAACAAAGCGTGAGAACTCTGCTCTTTTCTTGATTTTGATTCGAACACAAAATAAGAAGCGGCGTCCGGTTGAGGTAAATTCAAAGATAAATCAACAAAAACCTAACCGTAGACCAACAAATTGATATTGTTGCATACATGCTCAGCACCTAAATTCACGCGAATTTAAAATCGTTGAACGCGTATAAACTTGGAACGACACCTACTTACTAGAGGCACCGGCCTTGTAATTAGCTGTTGGGCAGAGTATCGTAGATTGAGATTGTTCGGTGTAGTCGATTCGATTCGAGTAGAATAGTGGGATAAGAAGGGTAGGGAGGTTAGAGTATGGACAGAGCAGAGGGCTGTAGGCGCGAGCGCGAGCGGCGGACATGGCTGGTGTGTGGTGGTGCAGGTGTGCCGGGAGTTCCAGCGCGGCGCGTGCAAGCGCGCCGAGTCGGAGTGTCGGTTCGCGCACCCGCCCCCGCCGGTGAGCGCGCACGACGACGGCTGTGTCACGGTGTGCATGGACGCCGTCAAGGGGCGCTGCGTCCGCGACCCCTGCCGCTATTTCCACCCTCCCCTGCACCTGCAGGCGCACCTTAAGGCGCAGGCGCGCGGCGCGGTACGCCACCAGGCTGCACGCTCTCGCCTCGCTCGCTCGTTCGCGCTTCCGTTCTTCCGCTTGGTCTCGCTCACCGCGACGCCGCTTTCGTTCGCAGAGCTTCGTTCTATTCAGTTCGCGCAGGCTCGTTCGCCACGCTTCCGTCGCACTCACGCTTCACTTTTTATTTTATTTTTTATTCTTCGCATATAATATCACCTTACGCCGAGCTTTAGGTGTATTCTGTGCATCTACTACATCGTTATTGTTTCCGTCCCGTCCTGCGACGCTTGGCTTCACGTAGACGGCCGCCGCAGCCCAGCAGCCGGCAGTGAGCGCGACTTCGGAGCAGGGCAAGAAACGGCCGGCGCCCGCCGAGCTCGAGCCGCCACCGGTACAGATGCCAGCTTTGCACGCTTCAGTCCGCTCCCGTCCCGCCCGCACCATCCTTCCACCCCACTCCTGCCCGCGCGGCGCAACAGCGCGGCAGGGCCGGGAACCCCCCGCCCCGCCCCGCCCCGCGAGTTGCGCCGCTGATGCCCCTCTTCGCCCGGAAACCTCCGTTCAACCGTCTCTTTCTCGTTTCAGATGGACATGAAGAGCGTCGGATCCTTCTATTACGATAACTTCGTAAGTATACCGACGAACGTTCTCGCCCCCCACAGTTTAGGGACCGTTCAATCTGTCTTATCACTCACTAGTATCTGTCGTATCCGCAGGCCTTCCCCGGCGTGGTGCCGTACAAACGACCCGCCGCCGATAAAGCCGGAGTGCCGGTGTACCAGCCGGCGACCACGTACCAGCAACTGATGCAGCTGCAGCAGCCGTTCGTGCCCGTGTCATGTGAGTACCCCGCACCCCCCTCGTCCGCCCCGCCGACGGCGACGGCCCCCTCGGCCCCGTCCAGCGCGACCTCGCAGGCACCGCTGCCCGCGCAGCAGCCGCCGCCGCAGCCGCCGCAGCCCGCATCTCCCCAGTCGCCGGGCCTGCCGCCGCCACCGCCGCACGAAGGCGCGCCCGACCCGGCGCAGGTCGCCAAGGAGGTGGCGCAGAAGAACTACGTGGCGGCGCTCGCGTTCGCGGCGCAGCAGTCAGCCATGGCGCACGCGTACACGCAGCAGGCGCTGAAAGCGCGCGCGGCGGCTGGCGCAGCCGGGCTCATGCGCGCACCGCCGTACATGATGCGGCCCAGCTGGCCCCCGCAGATGCCTCAAATGCCGATGCCGTACTACCAGCAGCCGTACATGTACGCCATGCCGCCGCCCACGCCGCCGAGCGCCGCCGCGGTGGCTGCGGCGGCCGCGGCCCACAACCCCTACAAAAAGATGAAGACGACATAGACGCGCGGTCGCGGTCGGCGGGGTGCGGGGCGCGGGGTCTCCGCGTAGAGACTCGTATGTGTGCGATCGAGTGTGCCCCCGGCCTGTCGGGGCGGTTAGCGCTAGTGTCACATTTGTATTGTAAGGACAAAGCGAGAGGATTCGCCCTCGCCGATGTCTCGGTAGTTTTACGCTATTATATCTATACTATTGTGTATTTTACTCATCGTAATATTCCTATGCGTGTATATTTCTCTTATCTACGATCCCGGTAATAATAACGCTTGAGATGCATGACTGTACGTTTTTTATTACCTCTGTCAAATCGTCGTTTGTCGTGAATTCTATCGTCGTACTGAGAGTTGAGCGCTTGGTCCGTCGATCCCGCTACGTACACGCTTGTCCTCGGAGGAGGTCGCAAGTCGCACGGGTGCGCTTTGGCCGATGTGTCGATCCCGTACCTAGTGGTTACCGGCTTGCAACAGCAGGCCCGCACCTAACACAGCCGCCTTCTAATTTTCGCATGGAATAGAATCCACACCACCCCTATGTTTGGCTCATCAGGTATTATTCTCATTTTTTCTAGTGCTCCTCGTGTGTGCTATGTGTGCCGGCGTGTTCATCGGTAGAGTAGCGAGGGCGACGAGCGTCGTCCTCGTCTTTTACTTTCAGTCGCACTTCTTTTTATTTATTTGACTCGCTTTCTGTTACATGCCTTCCGAATGACCGCTTCGGCTGTCGTCCGCAATGCAAATCTTTTGTCGCTTTTTGTGTCGGGCGGACAGGCTGTGCGCCTCCCAACGCGCCCTACGTGGTGTACACGGACGAACGCGGACAGGTAACGTGTGCCGCGTGACGCTCCCTCCTCCACCTCACCGCAACGCACCGCACCGCCTAGGCCTTCGCCACCCCTCACCGCTCTATTCCTTCGCGCACTGCGCTAACTTTTGCGACACACACGCTTACACTTCTAATCACTAAGCGGTTCGCATGAAGCTTATTAACGCTAGAGTCGTCCCTATTAGTGTCACTGCAGATTCTGCCGTGATTAGGTTCCAATCCTCGCCCCTGACTCACGAGTACCACGCCTCGCTCTAACCGTACGCTACAACAACGCAATCAGCTCTACCTCCGACGCTGACGCTTACTTTTCTTTTTGTTGACCAGCTCGAATAACTACTACATCATTTTAAGGTGTAACGAGAACGATCGATAGGAGATGTTAGTTGTATTTCAATCTGCAGAGCTGGAGTTACTTAAATAGAGTAATGCTCTCACAAAAGTAAAAGCAGTATAAGTTAAATTCGAGCTTGCTTCTTCATACCGCTTGGTAGACTCGATCTTTAGTTTGGTTTAGTTTGTCATGCTTCGAGCGGGCTTGGTAGACTGCCGTCGTTGACGAGCTATGAAGGTACAGACACTCACCATTCTAGTCCTCTGTACACAAAAGCGGGGCCAATGTTCGCTTGGTGAAAGAGCTTTTTAACGACCTGAAAGCACGCATCGAAGGAAGACGTTTAGGATACAAGTAATTACTGGTAAAAGCCATCGACCCGAACCTTCCTTTACTGCCGAAACAGGTGCCTATACTTTGTGACGTTACGCTATACAATATTATAACTACTACAGCCATGACATTGCTAGAATACGTCCGAATCGGACAACCGACGACGGTCCTACGCCTGACCACATGCTCGGGCATTCATATGTAACTATTAATGTCATTAATCACATCATTTTAGTCATTGTGCTGTACTTGTATCGAATTTATTGTACTGAACAGTTTATGCTACAACTTGTTGATGATTTTAGTTTTGTATAGTGATACATACTCGCTTTCAAATGTGGAAGAAGTCACTCTACAGTATTGCCTTGCTTACACCCGGTAAGAAACAATCAGCTTAATATAATATCCTCAGTATAAGTGATTTCCTGTTTGAAGCCTGTACTGAAACACGCCGCTTGCCACAGTTGCTTGAATTTGTAAAGTCTATGTAAAATACTGTCTCTCTGCTTTCACTAAGACAATCTTACGGGTGTTTCAGTAAAGGTTACTTTTATTAATTGAAACTTAACGAAGCCATTTTATGAACCACTAAAAAGTTGACCGTTTTAATTTTGATTTGAGTTAAGCAATCTTTTACAAATATAATAATTTGATTGACATTTAAATAACTTGTAGTAACGTCAAATTGGTTTGGTCAACTTTTTAGCACAATAACTTCACCTTAGCCTATGTCAACTATCAACTGCTATGGGGGTTTAGTTTCACTCATTTACGCTTTTGTAATAAATTATTTTACTATGCATAAGTAGTTGGTAGTTGAGATGACGACGGTGGACACGGAAAGATCGAAGTGTTTTGTTTATGTTTTAATTTAACTGAAATAACAAGTAAATACATATATATATTTTACTGCGAGTTTATCTCTAGAGATACTTGATTAATCAGGTAAAATATAAATAGATCACAAAATGTTCACTTCGAATTTTCTAAGATAATGCTTAAAATGCTTCGCCATTGCGGCTTCAATTCCTCGCTTAAGACTTGTTGAGGCCTCTCTGATGCTTATTTAAAATGTTCACGTAGACGTAATATGATTACTTGGTTTTGTTTTGTTTGTCGTACAGTAACCGCACTCTAATGGTCATTATGTTGCAGTTTGTACTACCACTAACATGTCACGTCCAGAACTGTCATGTAAGCTAAAGGTATAAATTTAATTTGTCTATTTACATCGTAACCATGGCCACCTGCCGACAAGCATGACCGTCCTCTGTTCCTCTGCCGAGAACATCGGAGATCTAAACCATCACAGCCGACGCAGACACATGACGTAACTTCCCTACACAGCCTCTTTAAGCTTATAGCAAGAGTTGGTATTATGGGTACACTTTGGACGCTCAGACCTATAGAACGCCCTCGCCCTGGTAAAACTTGTCTAGCATCATGCTTAAGCTTTTTTGTACAATATAGTCACGCTTAAAAAAGATTGGCTGCGCAATAATGATTACTTCAAGCGTTCTGCATGCCATTTAGATTATTATATATTCATTCCTACTTTGTGCATAGTGCGGCGTACTTAACACAACTCTCTGACGGTTATGGAAGCTCGATCACGAGAATAACTAGCATTCAACTTTTGATTGATTCATTTTTGTGTACTTTTTACTATTTGTCCCAATAACAATTACAATATAAAGGTGACACACAACAGCGCGCACTTCAATGAAAGAATGCTTGGAAGGTCCAATCATATTGTGCAACAAATCTTGTAAAGTTCTTGTAATATTGAAGCAGCAACAAGATTTTATTTCAAGCCATTTCCGCATTACGTGTGTCTCGCTATGTGCTGGTTTGTAGCAAAGAAACTACACACGCATTGAATATGCTCAAGTCGGTACCTTGTCTCAAACCTCAGTGGGCTATGAGTTCCCTTCTCCGCTAGGTCGCTCTCACCATCTCTTAACTCTTGCTCTTTAATATTACAAAAACTATGTTAGCGTTATTTTTCAGACAGGCTGTGCAATGAGGATAATGTTTTGTGTCAGATGTATGAATGTCCATAAAGTGATGAGATAGAATAGAATTAACACAGATTAACTTAATCAAGTTCATAAACCGTCGTGCACTGTACGTCGTCGTGTCTGTTCAACACTTCACTGAGATTAGACATTTTTGTACGAGATTGTTATCGACAGTTTATGAAAGTAGCATTTCTAGTTTGTAAGCGCAAACGGATATTCCACAATATTCAAATCAAACTGATGATGTTTGTGTTAATCAAAAATAGTTTAAACAATGACCGTCAATTCTACTTCTTCACAGCGTCTTCCAGAAACTTTGAAAATGTTTCAAATTGCGTATTTAATTGAAAGTTGAAAACAAACTTATAATAAATACATTTTGTCAGATGATTTTCAACCAGAACTTAACGCTAAGAATTAAAACTCTTCTAAATCTCTTACTAAATACATTGTGGAGTGTTTCGTTTGTATTGAAGGTTGGTGGGAATATTGTACTTATTATTCTTTTGTTGTTTTTCAGTTACTGGACACCCTCCCGGTGTGCCAAGATTTTAATCGCCAAGGATGTACAAGACCTACCTGCAGATTCGTTCATATTCGTGAAGGTAATATATATATATATATATATATATATTTTAATTTAAGTTAATAATAAAATCTTCATTATCATAATATTTTAAAGTAATCGAAGTACAGTACTTCTAATGGATTCACACTATGTTTGCCGTTGTCTGATCCATTGAGCGCACTGCCCAATTCATCACCATGGGGCCAATTAATAACTGGGTTATTTGGATTCAGTTTAACGGTTTAGAGAACATATTAACATGATTTTTCCCCAGAGACATCCCGCTCCCTGACATTTCTGCATGTACACTTTAGAACATTAGACTTGTAATCTATATAGAGATTCATATATCTAGAGACGTAGCATTCATAATCTTGTAGAGTATTTTCACACATTTGTTTATTTCTTTGTAATTTGTATATTTTGTAGTTTTGGTTTTCATTCTCATAATTAGAACCTTAGAGTTCATATTAGTATTGTTGACTATTTACTGTGTAGTGTTTTGATCTTATTTAATCTATTATACTTTTTCATATTCATATTTTCAACGGTCCCTAATATGAACATTGTGTTATATCATCTGTAACCGTGTCTATAGGCAGACTGCAATCCAATCATAAGGTTTTTTTTATTAATAAGATTAATAGATTCTCGCCGATCCTGCATTAAACTAATCCAATTATGAATACATTTTTTAATTGCGCAGTATTTCATAACGCTCTTTTGTTACGGCTATTAAAATTATAAAAAAAAAAATTCAAATTAACGTGGTTTGAGTTGAATATAATGATTTGAAATAATGAATCCAAAAGAGTAAATAGTTAAGGTGCGTTTCCGTAGATTAGCTGGTCGTTGGATTGCAGCTTGCGTGATTTTCTTCATCCGGTGTATTGTATGAGATAGCGCTACGAGTGTGTACTAATAGATGTTTATTGGTGTTTCCAGGGTGCGGGCTGCAGGTTGTGGGGTGTCGCGTGGTGGTGTGTCGCGACGCCGCCGCCGGCACGTGTCGCCGCGCCGCCTGCCGCTACTACCACATCCCCGTTCAACTGCCGCCGGCCATACGCCCTCCCTAACCCCCGCACCCTGGCATCTCTCATCCCCCATTTCCCTCATCTCCCATCTCCCACAATCTAGTCCTCATCGCCCGCGCCCCGCGTTATGCGTATCGATCGCACTCTGGAAAGACAGGTTTGGCCCAGCTCCGTGCGGAGATGGTGATAGTAAAGTATCGGTTAGTGTGTGCGGCGGACGCGGTCGCCGGCGTCGCTGTGGGCGCCGTTGTGGCTGCCGCCGCCGACCGCGCCCGCCGCTGGAGACAGTAGGTATTCTAAGAAAGGAGTGTGTACATAGCGGGATATGATTCTCAGGCACGGTCATGCGATTGTGATATGAATAGATTTCGAGACGCCGCGCCGGAGCCGTTCGAGTAATTTTATCTAGATCGTCGAATAGTAGTTAGTGAGGTTTCAAATGTTTTATTACTATTGTATAATTTTCTTTTAAGATACGATATGAGTTCCTGTAATGATCGGTGCGGTCGCCTTATGGCGTCGCGCGGAAACTTTGTTGTATATAAGCGATGTATTACGGGTGGTGCCAGCGACTCGCCCGCTCTCGGTCGGTCTCAAAGGTTGCATCACCCCACTCCTATTGTGAGCATTTTGTGAGAATTATGTTACTTTTTTACGTACGATGTAAAATTATGATTTTCTAGATGACAAGTTTTACACTAGATTAGAATTAAGCGAATCAGTAATGAAACACCAATAGAGTAGCCGCTTCTCTCCTTCGGCACTGAAACTTTACGCCGGAGCACAATCACTTGGCGCGGCGCCACGCGGCTGCGCAGGCGCCGCCCACTCTCACACATTAGCATAGGTCGCCACACTCGTAGAGTGATAGAGGACAGACAATCCAAATACAATGAACGTTATCGGACAATATTGAAACGAAGAAGGCATACTTCCATGCTATTTACCTAAATTATAGGATAGAACGTCGGCTTTTATTCCGGATAGATTTTGCTAGAATACCTGTCATTATTTTACCGTTCGATCCCCGTCTATCGATGCACAAAACGTTAACGAAGATCGCGTCCGATTACCTCTCGGTGAGTGCAACATGATGAAATAGCTACTACTTGTATTGTTTTCGACCCAAACAGTATTAACGTTTTGAAGAAATAAATCTCGTATGTATGTAGAGGTGATATGCGGTTAGAGAGAGGGGC
Organism: Philereme transversata; assembly: GCA_963924445.1. Classification (NCBI taxonomy): domain Eukaryota; kingdom Metazoa; phylum Arthropoda; class Insecta; order Lepidoptera; family Geometridae; genus Philereme; species Philereme transversata. The sequence goes on along the minus strand of OZ004337.1, from coordinate 8,358,507 downwards.
GGGAAGATGCGCGGGCGCATCGCTCACTGCGGAACCCCCGCGCGCCTCTCCCGAAGGCGTGGAAGCCTAATGCCTAATATTATTCCTAGTCCATATCCTTTTTGTTGATCAGTCATGCGATTAATGTTAGAGTAAATATTAATTATTTGATTTATTCCTCCCATTTAGTGGATATTTTGATAATGATATATTAATAATGAAATATTTAAGATACATAATACATATTTGATTCTAAATCCTGATAAAGTGACACTAAGTTAGTAATTTAGTCGGAGGGATACTTGTGCCGTGATTATATTTTTAGGTATATATTATGAAATAATTCCTAGCGTCGGAATTAATGAAGTGATTAATGTGTAAGCGTGTTATATTTATTGTCGTAACGTAAGTGGAATGCCATATCGATAAAAGGTGAATATCGGAGCGGAGTCAAACTCGTTAGGATCTGAATGCGTCGCGTTTGTATTATGTTGGTTGGTTGTTTGATTGGGGTGGGTGTTGTTGCGTTGCGTTGCGTTTGTCGAAAAGCGAAGGCGTAGGTACAGTCATGAGGTCGGCCGACTGGCAAGTGCCGAGGTGGCCACTTCACTTTTATCAATAAGGCACTATTACTCCTAAATGTATAAGTTGTCATTATATTTTTTGTTAAAATTTATCGTTTGATGATTATTTGTTGTCTTTAATTTTTATAATCAAAATTGTATGATCTGACGCATTTATTGTAAGACAATTGATTACTTTTATAATTGTGTAATTAGTGTGATAATAATAATGATGGTATCAAATTGCCGTTATGAAAGAAGAACATCGAAAGTATCCTTCCTGTTTAGAAGGGACTCGTCTGGCCCAAGGTTTCTAGTGGATTTTTATAGTTTTCTTTTGTTCTATTTTTAATGTTGCGTGTGTCTTACACATAATATATTTCATTTTTGTGATATTTTTAACTATAAAGTACTGTTATTATAAATCCAAGTGGAATAATAATGACCTAATTAATAATCAAGAATTTATTTGTAAATCACGAAAAAAAATGTAAAACTGTAAATATATTGACAAAAAAATGAACTGCAACACAATAATTGATTAATTATTATTATTATTATAATATCTCTTCATCAAATACACTGTATGTTGTTTGAGTACCTACAGTAATGGTATCTATGTAGTATGTACCTACAGATTACTTATTGAACGTAAACCGGTCCAGTGAACAAATTATTGATAATATTGTGAAAATTTTTTTATTCACGAACAATCACAGAAAGTACATGACATTGTAATATTATTTATGAAATTACTATGTGATGTGATCTTCGGATCAATTTTGAGTACAGTATAGATAATAAACAACTGAATATGTGATCTGTATTTTGTATTTACCCTCCCTCTCATGTTTAGTCTCATTTGATAGTAGGTAGACTATTATAATTTCAGACTAATGGTAGGCATACACGACACTAAACACTCAATCTATAGACTGGGCGCCAACGAAGCTTTATGTGCAACTCAGTGGCGCTACGGTGTACCTACACACTTCGACACTCGATCTTATATACTGAGTCTCTAGTGTCGTCGTGTATACATCATTGAGTTTAGGCTGGGTATAGGGGTCCAAAAGTTAATATTATTATTTACTAAAGTGCCGCAAAAAATAAATCCTACCCGTTATTTTTTTTAAATAATCACAAAATCTGTATCGATTAAGTTGCTGACTGTACCTACCACTATATTCTGAAATCTGAAGTTAAGACTAGATACTTCAGTTCCATTTATAAACAATTCACCCGCGTCTTCGTACGCAAGGCTTATTCCATAATGATCCCACATTCCTGCCCCAAGTGGGAGCATAAAAAACAAGAGAACAGACAGCAGATATAATACTTACTTAGCCTAAAACTAACAAATTTTTCAGTGTGGATGGTAAGTACCTTTACCTCTAAGTCATAACGTTAGTTTACTGCAATCTCAAAAATCATTTTGAAATGCCTTACGTTATGGGAGTAAACAGGGCGGAAAGGCGCTTAACCGATTCGTTGCTGATGGCACGACAGGCGTGTCATCAATGGTTTTAACTAGTGGCTTATGACACGATAGGCGTGTCATTTTTTCCTCGATTGTAACACCCTCAGATTAAGTTTTAGAAAAGTCTGCCCAGAACGAAACTATACAGATTTTCCACGTAGATTACGCCTGTTGTCTTACCCTCTCAATATTGCGTGAATTCAACAGTTCCAGGGATTGACAACCTTTTTAAATTGCGTTCTTATGACACGATAGGCGTGTCAATACTGAATACTTTAGCCACCTCTCAAGGGGCGGACCTCGCGGCGCTTAAAGCGCTGGCGTGGCAGACCTCTGCAGTGAGCGTACGCTGAGCGTCCCAAAGTGGGATGCGCGACACGCGCGCGACATATTCGCAATTATCTCGTTAGAATACCTATTGACACCTTTATATATTTAGATTCTCCATGAAATTGTCTAGGGATTAGTAGATAAACATTCCGAAGTTAGGCTATGATAATTACACAAGGTTCGTGATAAGTACGAGAAAAAGTAAATTCCGAGGAGGGTTGTAAAATATGATGTATTTTGAAAAACCAACAATTTTTATGTACGGCAAGTCTTTTATTTTATACTTGGAATGTTTATCCGTACAATCAAAGTAAAAAACAATACCTTTTTATGAAGATTATTCTGACAAAAATATTTTTCTCAGAACTATAAATAGCATTCATGTATGTGTGTTGTACTTGGATAAGCAATTATAAACCTTACTTCAATATGCATACGGATAATATTTCTTAAACTAGGTAAACGCAAAGATCGTGGCAGGCGCAGCAATAAAACGTGCAAAAGAGACAGCGCACATCAGTTTCTCTCTCGCACTTGCACTGTTTATGGGTGACGTCACACAGATGCAGAGATGTGCGTCGTTTCTACTAGTACCGCTCTAGTATTCTCAGTAATCGGTCGTGCTATACCTTATCTACCTGTTTGCTCTCTTTCGACAACCTTTGCTAGTGTACTTGGACTCAAAATGGATTATAATCCTCCTATTTCACCGGTACCTGGACCATCATCCGCCATGGATCCCTTACACGTGGAGTTATCTTCAATGATGTCTTCAGAGACGTATGATATCCCAGATTTTAATTTTGAAATTGGCGATGATGAGCTTTATGGAATTTTAACCGAAATCAACGATCGCATTCTCGACGAATGGACATATGAAACCAATAATGAGGCAAATGATGACTCTGCTTTGCAAGACGCGAACGCACACATTCAAGAAGAAAGCTCACAAGAAGAGGACGACTCACCTGACGAATTAAGCGGTTGGCGTTCAGGCAATCCCGACTCAATGGTGGAGCTTCCTTTTATAGGAACAAGTGGAATACTGCCACCACATCAAATGGCAGAAAAAACTCCAATTGATTATTTATTTTTATTTTGAAATGCACAGATGATAGATTTGATTATTAACTGTACAAACAAGTACGGTAACAAACTAAAAGCGGCAGCGGTCGCAACACACTCACGCTTTACTAGATGGACCGACATAACTATATCGGAATTTAAATTATTTTTAGGTATTTTGCTTCTAATGGGGACGATAAAATTGAATAGCATGGCCGACTATTGGTCGAATCATTATTTATTTCGCCTAACTTCACGACAATTTATGTCGAGAGACAAATTTTATTTAATTTTGAGGGCTTTAAGTGTACAGCAAATAGAAAGAAATGAAAGCCTATTTAAAATAAAAGATTTAATTGACCTTTTTAATGACTCTATTAATTCAATATATTATCCGGCGCGGGAACTTACTATAGACGAATCATTAATTTTATGGAAAGGACGACTTGCTTTTCGGCAATATTTAAAGGGGAAAGCACACAAATATGGGGTAAAACTATATATTTTAGCCGATGCCAATGGCATCATATTAAAGATACATGTATATGCCGGATCGCAAGATCAAATAGTAGGTGGTCGAAACCATGTAAAAAAAGTTATTATGTTGCTTATGCAAAAGTATCTGAACAAGGGGCATGCCCTATACTTGGATAACTTTTATACCAGCGTAGGAATTGCTGAAGATTTACTAGAAAAAAATACCTATGTTACCGGTACCTTACGGTCAAATCGGGTGGGAAATCCTGCGATAGTAAAAAATACTCCAATATCATTGGGGGAGTCATGCATTGCACACAATAATAAGAAAGTAATTGTAACGAAATGGAAAGATAAGCGCGAAATTCTTTTTGTAAGCACTGAGCACAAAAGTAATTATGAAGGGACTACGAGTCGCCGCGTTCGTACAGTTAAATATAAGCCCGCCGTTCAGCCACGTTACAACAAATACATGCGAGCGATAGATAAGCACGACCAGCTACTTAGCTACTATTGTTGCGAACACAAGACGCTGCGGTGGTACAAGAAAGTAATTATTCATATGATTCAAATATGCCTCGTAAATGGGTTTTTATTATATAATAAAAACAATTCAATATTATCATTATATGATTACAGAAAAAGAGTAATCGAAACTTTACTGCCAATGCCAAATATTACGGAACTTGCTCGGCCTCTATCACTAGGAAAAATTCATCTTCCGGCGAACTTGCCCAAAAGAGAAGGGAAAACGATAAGGAAGAGGTGTCGAGTTTGCTATAACAAAGCGCAAAAAAGAGTGTCTGTAATATTTGGATGCCCCGATTGTCCAGGATTCCCAGGACTGTGCCTTGAATGTTTCAGGGAATTTCACAAATATTAAGTTGCAACTCAATATTTGTGAAATTCCCTAAAATTGGGAACGACGTTTGTTAATATTAAACTTATTTTAAGTGCCATATTTTGAAAGAAAAGATTGAAAAAAATAACATTATTTAATCATTTAAGTCGTTACAAATAAACATACATACCTAAACAAATTAAAATCCAGCAAGTCTTAGACCTAAGACTTAATAATTATTTGTCAATCTTAATAGAAATTTAAGCCTTTTTTATGTAGAACTAAGTTTAATTTCTCTTATCATAAGATTGTAATTTACTAATCAGTCAACTAATCAGTCGTAATAAATGATTTCTTCATGTCAAATTTCGTTTTATTTATTATTAAACTTCTTATCACCGTTTTTCAGTACCTCGAGAATGTTTTGCATTACTATATATCTTTGGTCAGCATCAAATCTTAACAGTTCATTTGATATAAACTCGCCGAATCTTTTGCATCCATGCAAATCTATTATGGAGGGTACTGAATTAGTATTTTTATCGTCAATTTCTGTGCATGTACCACTGTTCTTAAATTTCTTTTGAGGCTTGTCATTTCCAACATCTGAGTATGATTGTGAGTTTTGTTCAAATATATAATTCAAAGTTTCTTCTTCATTTTCACATTGAGTTTCATCATTATCATAGTTTTCTGTTTCAGGAATGTATTTGCGTTTTCGATTTATTTCTTCTTCATTTTCACATTGAGTTTCATCATTATCATAGTTTTCTGTTTCAGGAATGTATTTGCGTTTTCGATTTAAATCTAGAAAAAGTAGGTCAATTTGACAAAATAATCCGAACATTTCGTCGTTGTACTACTGCAACAAGTCACTAAGTGACATTTTTAGTAAAAGTTAGATAAAATATCAAAAAAGGTTTGAAACATCTGAAAAAGTAAAGTCACTTACCTTCCATTTCAGGAAAAACACTTAGTTAACCTCTTCAAAACCAATGTAATGAACGTATAGTGCCGTACACTCCCGTGGTTTGATTCCAACTAAACTTGAAACAAGTCTTGACCAGTAAAAAAGCAAAAAAAGCATGTAGTTTTATACACATGGCTGATGGCACGCTAAGCGTGCCATGGACTTCTATGGCGCTTGACACGCCAGTCGTGTCATAGAAAATTTGTTCACAGCCCTGGTGAAAAGTTTTTCAAAATGGGTGCAGCAACGAATCGGTTAATTTTAGCTTCGAATACCTATTTCTACGAGGCATGCCTTTTAAGTTTTGTCGTTTGAAGAAAAAAACACATCTAGAACCTTATAGTACTTTTTATTGTTTTTCAAAGTATTCACAACGTAGCTTAAAACACTTTTCCATTCGCTCAAACCAGTTATTATAACATTTATTCCACTCTAAAGTGGGGTGTTCAAAATGGCTGTCTTGAAAGCGTCGACTGCTTCTTCACCGGACTGGAACCTTTGACCACGAAGACTTTTCTTAATTTTAGGAAATGTAAAGAAATCGTTAGGGCTTAGGTCAGGACTGTATGGAGGATGGTCAAGAATTTCTACTTTTTCCTGCGTCAAATACTCAATCGTTTGACGAGCGCTGTGTGAGCTTGCGTTGTCGTGGTGCAGGATGATGCGTCGCTTTGAGTTAGATTTTCGAAGTTCGGCGATGACTTGTGGTAAACAAACTGTAGTATACCACTCTGCGTTAACCGTTCTACGATCTTCAAGTGCAATAGTCGCAACATGGCCGGTTTTTCCAACGAACGTGGCCACCATCTTCTTTGAAGTGCTTCGAGAACGAACAACTTTAGTCGGCTTTGGCTCGTCTTGAAAGACCCAGATTGTAGATTGTTGTTTGGTATCAGGATCGTAGGCATAGATCCAAGATTCGTCACCACTTATGATGTCGTAGACGTGATTTGACTCCCCTCGGTTGAACCTTTGCAGAGTTTTCTTACACCATCTGACGCGGGCCGCCTTGTGATCGTCGGAAAGCAGATGCGGTATCCAACGGCAAACTAGCTTTCTCACACCAAGCGCTTCATGCAAGATCTTCTGAATGGTTGTCCCTGAGATGCCTAATAGAGCCTCTATCTCTCGATACGTCACATGACGATCTTCGAGAATTAGTTGTCTCACAGCAATGATGTTATCTTCAGTGAAGGCGGATTTTGGGCGTCCTTCGCGAAATCTGTCACTAACACTAGTATGTCCACGCTGGAATTCTAAATACCAGCGTTCGACAGTCCGCAGACATGGGGCTACATCACTGAACACAGATGTTAGCTCTTCTAAACACTGAAGCCGTGTCAGGCCTCTTCTAAAGTTGTAGAAAATTATTGCACGAACATTTTCCTTAGAAAGATTCATTTTCGTACGTGACCTGACAGATTCAAATCGAAACTGTGACTAAACAATAGCATTAATCCTAATACTTTCAACTGTTTTGAGATTCAAAATGTAAACACATTCGAATATAGAACAGTTCCAAATTCAAAATTGCCGGAAAATATGGAAACGACAGAACTTAAAAGGCATGCCTCGTATATACATATATAGCCTCTTGTTTTAATATTATTATTTCTTATCTCGTTTTTAGTACAAATAGTATTTCTTATTCCTTCAGTCTGATACAGAATCTTGCAACATACCCCACATGTATTTACTATGTTCAAATAAACGTTACCTTAATTTAATATCCTGATTGGTTCAAAGAGTTCGGAAAAAAACTATTTCTATGTTTTTCTTTCTGCATGGGGAAATCCTTAAAATGCGCCAACCTTGACCTAATTCCAATCCTACTAATTATATGCTCGTGTGGCGTTCTGGACATAAGTTTTTTATTTATTTATTAACAAATAGGAACGCTAACAGCATACATGTTTTTACACACACTTTAATGTCGAGTTCTAGGACTGATACGTATGCCTATTATAGCTACACATTTATGCAACTTAAGATCTTAAGATATTCAAATGATCTGAGACGCACCATTTCCTCTGGTTGTTTATGTATTTTGAGAAAACACAAAGCTTTTGTTCGTTGCAATAAACATCGTAAATGTCCGTAGCGATTCTGTCTACACGGGTACGAGCTACGACGTAGACCCGCTAGGGTTTACAATAGTACGGGCTACGAATGTAAACCCTAGCGAGTCTACGTCGTATTTCGTACCCGTGTAGACAGAATCGCTACGGACAACGACGTTGACCCACTAGGGCTTACATTAGTACGGGCTACGAATGTAAACCTTAGCGGGTCTACGTCGTAGCCCGGTTTAATATTTACCTACTTGTTTATAGGTAACTTTTGAAACTATCATAGAACACTATTTGTACTCGCAGATGCAACTGCGTCGAAATATCGGGATACTCAAAAACTCACACATCATAGTAAATATCCCGTGTTTAGTACAAATAGTATAGGTAAATTGTAAATAAGTGCACGAGGTTGCGGTGAGTAAGATGGGGTACCTTAACCGTACTTAACGTTACCTTTGATTCAAATTCACACAATGAGTGGTCTGTTAATTACAGGCACAAGAGGCTTTACACCTGTATACCTAAGTTGGTGGATGCAGGACAGTGCATCTTAGGGCACGTTCCTAAGGTACGTGACCTACAAGGCAATACTTTGTTATAGGCAATGGTTACCACTTAATATCAGGTGGGCCATATGCTTGTTCCTCATGTAGTATAAAAAAATAAAATAGAATACTTAGATTGCCTAGTCATCATTATTCGTATGTGACTACAGCTTTCTATCTGCTTTTGCCTCACTTTAACACTGACAAGATGTTTGGCGATTTCGCACATGTCTGGCTGGCGACACTTGTTCCGGGACATTTATCGCCTATTGAATAGGCGCGTGAATAGGAAATTTAGCACCTTAGGCTTTGTCTCTGACTACCTAGAGTAGAACTGAATGAGTGAATGAAGAAAACACGTAAATAAAACCAGGTAAGTATTTTATCAGTTTTATTATACCTATAAATAACTGCTCAATAATTAGGAATACCTAAATAAATGGTCAGCATAACAAGGTATCCACCGAAGCTGGCGTAAAGTCTAAAGATATCATCACACTTGCAAGTTGCGAGCGGGTTTCCAAAAAAGCGATTTGTAAACGTTTTTGCCGCGAGTGAGTGCGACATGCAGCAGCGTACACTCGCAAGGTAAACACGCGCGACCGGCCACACTTCAGCTATACTCTTTTAAAGTTCACTGCAAAATTATGTTAACAAAGAAATGTCACTTTGTGTGCAAGGAAATGATTATCCTCTCCCTCGCTCTCGCGTAAAATTGACATTTCTTTGACATCATTTGCAGTCAACTTTAAAATAGAGTATAGGTATATTGTAGAAACTATTTGTAGAACTTATTGTAACCACGCGGCGTGTACGTTCACGAATCGCCTCGCTGGAAACGCTCGCAACTCGCCAGTGTGATAACGCTCTTAAATCGAATAACGGCACTTAGATCATGTTACTAATAAAATAACGTAATATCATTTTGACGTGTCTATTGGCTAAAATCTCTGAAATTGCTCACACTACTTAATTTTTTTTTTTTTTTTGAAACTCAAATCCAGATCTTAGAACTGCACAGATTTTCACCATAATTAATAATTAAATATTTTCACATAAGAACCATCACGCTAAAACAATCTATCAAACAAAAAAACAATATTAAACCCTCCGTTTGGAATCTATCAATGAACCCACAGCCATACAGAGTGTCTGTGCCTTCTTTATGAAACAGTGGAGCAAGTTATACAGTGTTCAACCACACAACACAAGACTGGTAGCCTTATTACGTAAGCCAGTTGCTATCGCCCGTCTGTCGTCGGGTAGGCCGTCCTTTTCACACCTACAGCGCGTATCTCACATGCGTAAGGGACGGCCTGACCCGAACGACCGCTTACAGTTATACCGCTCTTACACATTCGCAAGTCCAAGTGCTACTAGCCACTCACGTCGCACACGAGAAGCGAGTGCAAATCAGTAAACGCAGACGGTTGCTTTAGACGCGAACGTTTCGAGGAGCAACGAACGACAATTCATAAACTCAATAACCTGTGTTATTGAATGCATTTTGTCTTTTATTATTAAGCAAGGTAATGCTATGTCCGCTCCCTTGCATCCATGGCTGTCCATATGAAGCCAGCTTGTTCCTCTTCAGGCAGGTGTGCGCCGACGCGGTAGTAGTCGCCAGGTGCGTGCATTACCCACGACATGTACTCCAGCTTGCGCGGTAATTCCTCCTCGGGACCTGGAATCACAAGTATCTGTGATGGACCGGATTCGGTTGCGGTTTTTTGCAATAGAAAGCTAGTTTAACTGGGGTAGTTCTTAGCTATGTATAATGAAGATCAGGTCAACCAGTCCAAAGACAATCAGCACTTTTCCTTTTTGGTGAAGGAGGAACAAGAAAGAAATAAGTGTAGATATAATTCTTATGGGATAGGTGATAGTAATGGCAGATTTATTTGCCCTAAGCATCACAAATTTTTGAGGACACTAAGAAAACTTCTTAGCTTTTGTACTTCTTAGCTACTTAGCTTGTTGTACTTAGACAATTACGGGGTGTAGGTTTCTTTATACATATTTATATATTGATACCATCGTTACAATAAAAAATTGAAATTCTAATTTTATAAGATTGTAAGCTCAGTACTTTTTTGGATGATTTCAAACGTAAATACATCTTACCAATAATATAGGTAGCAGGATCAAAGCACTTCTCTGGCGCAGGACTGGCTCGGGTTGGCAGCAGCCACGTGACCACAGCGCTCTTCTCGCAGTACTGGTCTGTGAGGAACCCACGGATTTGTGCATAGAATGTGCCTCCATCCACATCCACCATGGACACTATGTCACCCACTTGCATGTATGTGCCCTGGAAAAGAGACAATTAAGTTATTTTTATTCTCTTTTATCATTTACCATTGGCTTTTCAGTTAAAATCAGATATACTTAGTCTAAAAAAATAGCAAGCCACATAAGTAAAGCAGGCAGAAAATTGAAGAAACAGATGTTAATCTGGGCAGGTAAATAAAAAATAAGATCTGCTTCTAAAAAATTGGTAAAATCAACATAACAGTTTGGAGCTAGATAGCCCTTTGAGAAAGAAAATTTTACATAATTATAATCATCCTCCTTCTGGTTTAAATTCATATTTTTACATAAACATTAATATTAGAAAATTCTTTATTGCACTAATAAAATAATACATAGGCGAACTTAATAATACAGATAAACAATATTGAACTTAGGTGTTGTTACCTAGGTTCAATATTGTTTATCTATATCATGTGAAAGTGGTGATAGATATCTACAAATTAATCACAGAACGTAATGTAAGAAATAAAAGTCTAATAAAAGCAGTTAATATTAAAACAATAATCAGTCATAAAGATTTGCCACACTTTGAAAACTAATAGCTCGGAGAATGGTCAGAGAGCATTCATAGCATATCATAGAAGCCTTAAAACCCAAAAAGTGAAATAAATTCTTGATTTGGTTCTTCGTTAGGTCCTAAAGGCTCTCTAACAAGGGTGGCCTAAGTTCCCCTACCTTGTAGTATATAGATTCGCTAGTAACAAGAGTAGCAGTGGCTGTTGGTGCGCGGAGCGGAGTGCGTTTCAACGCGCTGCGACGACCGCGGCCTCGCGCTCCAGGGCCTCCGCCAGGCGTCTTCGCGGCGCCGGCTCCGGGAGTGCGGGCGCCCGGAGCAGGCTCCACGCGTGGCTTGTAGCGCGTGGCGCGTGTGCTCTTACGCGTGCCACGGCCGGTGGCCCGCGCGGGCTCTTCGTGCCTCCCATCTTCGTCCTCACGCGCGTCTTCCTCGCTGCGTTCCGCTTTAGCCTCATCGCGCGCCGAGTTAGCGAGGTAGCACTCGTTGCAAATCTGCCCGCTGTCCTGGTTCCGCCACAGCAGGGAGTCGTTCGTGCTGCACTGCACGCACGTCGGTTTTGGCATTGCGGTTGAGTGAGATTATTGTAAAAAGTTCAAGTCAGTCAAGACAGCCAGCAGCGTTTTTTATGTCATGTGTTTGCAAACATTGCAACTACAGACAGAACCATAGAGAAATTTTAATAGACTGATTCCGTCTTAGAATTTCTCTATGGCTCTGTCAGTGGTCTTTATAGATACAATAATTTTTGTTAGTCTGTGGCTCACTTCCACTTCCATTCCATCCAAAAGTTTTCTTGTTCTTGTGTGTTCTGTGTCCGTCTGACAAATGTAGTAATACCCATAGAGTATGTACCTACCTTTAAAGAGCGATGGAAAGGAGCCTACTAAACATTTAATTATAACATAAACAAAGAAACACACTTATAATTGACGCTCTCCAACACGCACAGACTCTAAAATGCAGGTGGGCGAGCACACAAGACGACAGGTGGACCCGAACAGCAACCATGGAAGGGCCCAGTTAATAAATAAATATTGCCCCAAATTAAGCAGAAATTGTACTATGGGAACCAGATAACTGATAGAATACTTAAATACTTCCTTTTTTTTGTAAATACATACTTATAATATATAGAAAAACACCCAGGCACGGAACAAATATCTGTAGATCATGCAAACATTTGTTCCGTGGCGGGAATCGAACCCGCTACCTCTTGCGTCTCAGCCGGCTATACGCCCACTGCGTCACGAAGGTCGTCAAACGCCACGGAGTTGGCAAGAGAAGAAAAGGGAGACAAGAAAAATGGCAGGACAAGATAGCAGATATAGCAGGCAAGACATGGGTGAAGGAAACAGAAACCCGAAAAAAATAACTTTTGGCTTAATACCCGTAGAGGGGGTTTCATAATTGAAACGTATACCCAAATTATTAAAGTGGAAAAACTATGTAGCTAAGAATTCAGTAAGGCTTTTTATTATTTATTTATTTAAATACCTATAAGCAATAAAAATTACAATTTTATTGCAGTACTAATAACCGTAGGCATAATAATGTGTCTGCATTTAAGCAGACATTTAAGCTCCTTTATACTTATGTATCTATTTGTTACCAATAAACATTTTATTATTGATTAAATTATTATATTTTGTTCTTTGCATTTTTCTTATACATTTGTATATTTTGTATACATATTATATGATCATATCATATTATATTGTAGGTATATAAATATATTGTATATTTTTAGAATAGCTAAACGCAGCTTGACTCAAGATGGATTGAACATATTTCTTAATTCCAAGCTAATTAGGACGGTACTTTACGGTTAGGTAGAAAGTATTGTCAAGAATAAATAAAATACATGCTTAGTTCGAAGATAGTACCAATACTTTATTTAGAGTATGTAGGTACATTCAATTCCGATCCCAGCCCAGCCAGCTGCGGTCTTTGACTTCACTTCACTACCTATTGGTTGTATGGCCTCTGTGGTGGTCTTTGACAATGATATTCTTCCATTCATGAACATTTGACATTGACAATTTGTTAAACAATCATCGTCAAACGAAGGCAAAATCGGAATTCCAGTTTTGGAAAATGATAAAAATGTTTTCTGACGATCTTTTACAGTTTTTCTAGTGCATAAAATTAATACCTAACTATGTTTTACGAGTCTATTAAGCGCCCTGACAAAGCTGTGTGGACCTAAACAACAGTTAATTGCCGTTAGCCAACGGGTAAAGTTTTACTGAATGTTATCATTGTAATTTACATTTTTAAGCGGCTTATAAGCACTAATTACTTTTTTTTTTATTTCCAGCTACGTTTACAAAAGTTACAATGTTCGCCAGTCTTAAAAGTAAAATAAAGGAAGAAACTGGGAGTGATATCAGTAAAATTACAAGTAGTTGGCGAAGTGGGGCTTTTCTAGGCAGAATCTCGTTAAGGGATGACTCTGTGAGTAGATTAAAACTTATTTGTTACCTTGGGTTGGCATATGTTGCCTACAATCAATAGGTATACTTAAAAGATATCAAAATAAATGTTCATAAAAACTGGTATTCAATGATAGATTATTACAAACCAATCTATAGTGTCAAATTATTTAAACTATTAGTTAATATGTTGAAGCAATAGGCAACATTGATTCAAGATACTTAGTGATTTTAAATCATGTCATAGTTATGACAAAATATTGCCCACTAATTTTAACATTTTGATACTCACATTTTTTTTGATATGATTGGATTTTTTTTTTGGAGATTATGATTGGACAAACTCACCTGATTAAAAATCTCACTATTTTATAGATTATGTATCTGTCTACTATCATAGTGTAGCCTTCTAGCAGTGAAAGGATTTTCAGTGTTTGTTTCAGTAATCTCGAGATTACCTCCTATAAACATATAAATATAAACTTTAGATTAGTTAGATTAGATAATTCTTTATTGCACACCACGAAACAAATACATATAAAAAACAACTACATAAATCTATGGATACAATTGGTGGTCTTATGGCTAAATAGTGATCTCTACCAGATAACCTTTGGACATACAAATATTATAAATTTAAAAGTAACTCATGTCTCTCTGTCTGTTTATTACGATTAAAAGGCTGGACCGAGTTCTATGAAATTTGGTATATAGATTATTACTAGATAGATAGAATGACTTAGGCATAGGAAATTCCAGCAAAATAAAAATTAATCATAACTTTTTGAGTGAGGTATCAAATGAAGGTATTTATCGACGGCCTCCGATAATCAAAATGTGCAAGCTTGTTTACCTCTTTTCAGTTTGTTTGCAGTCTAGTTTTTTGATTTTCTAATAATCATCTCATCATTTTCCTCTTTAAAGTATCTAACATAAATAAATATTTTTCAGTCTACTGCAAGCCCCTCCAGCTCAGGTGGACCAGGAGACACATCTGATGTAAGTTATTTTATTACTAGTAAATACTGATGATTTTAGGTGACTTGTCCTAAAACATTATCATCAATTTTCCAATAGGTGCTATCCTTTTGTCTGTTCTTTTTGTATTATTTAATGGTAGAAACTTTGCTTGTCGATGTAATATTTTAAGCTGTTATGTTACTGCTATTATAATGTTGATGTTTACCAAATAAAAGAAAATAATGTGAATTCTGCTGAAGTATGATTGAGGCTATTTGTACATGCTAGGAAAAGTCGCCGGGCCTACGCAAGGATTGATGTCGTTTCAACACACTGTGTACATAGCTTCGGCACGACGCGCTCTGTGTTGTTGCGGTGGTGGGGGGCGGAGTAGGTGTGTTATGTTGTCATCAAATTTCTTAGTGTGTACAAGGGCCCTGACAGTGTAATGAATCTGAAAAGCTAAATACTACTACTGCCCAGTGTTTCGCGTTCTTAAATCTGCTATAATAATGTAAATGCAAATATAAATTTTTTGTCAGCGGTGGTTTTTCTAATCATCTGTTATTTCCTGTATTCCAGCAAAATAATTGACATTATAGTCTGTACTTATAACTTATCTTAATAAACGAATACGCGGATGAATATAAAAAAAACGGTCCTCTACATAATTAAAAGTGAAGCACCCAGAATATGCTGACACAATAAATAATAGTTGAGGGAAACTTGGCTTAGCATGTGCACCTCAGATATTTCCCGGTTTTTCTAAGCTGGGTTGATAAAAGCTATAAACTCATGTATAAATAATGCTGGATATTTTCACACAACACTATCTAGCCCCAAACTAAGCTATGCTTGTACTATGGGAACCAGATACTCATACTACTCATATCTTTTGTTTTTTTTGTATACCACTGGAGATGGAGCAAGCATATGGCCCACCTGATGTTAAGTGGTAACCATCGCCTATAACAAAGTGTTGACTCGATGGTCATGCACCTAAGAAACGTGCCCTACAATCTTGTGTCCATTAACTTGAGGCATACAGGTGTAAAGCCTCATGTGCCTGTAACTTCACCGGAAATCATACCCTTAACCGAAACAGCAATGCTGCTTGACGGCAGAAATAGGTCAAAGTCAAAGTCAAATATTTTATTCATTAAAATCACAAGGATCACTTTGAAACGTCAAAAGGTATGGTGTTAGTACTGCCCGGGCGAGCCCTTTCACAAGAAACTCTTGATAACAACAATTAATTAAAAACAATACATATTATAATACAAATACAAATATATACAATTAATAAGTATTGTTGTAAAATTGTTTTTTTCAAATTCATTAAGATAATTGTATGTTTTAATTTTCAATCTACATTAATTTTAAGTCCTAAAATATCAGTGAAACAGCCTATATAAAATAGGTAGGTAATCAAATCATATTCATTCATTATGTAAGTAGGTACCTGTTATACTGACTAAGCGGCATCAGAGCAAAAGTGCCGCCGATTTACGTTAAATATTGTTTATTGGAAATGTATTGATTACTGGATAAATATTCAAGCTACCGATTAAACCAAACTCTAAAATCAGTTCATATGGTGAATGTGGTGACGAACTGTATGGAGAAATAACCAAACTAGAAATAAATATGTGTAGATTTGCAACACCTATGCCGATCGGTTGCTAATCGCAGCGTCACAAAGCTCTTTAATTAAACACTCATCGTTTGATGGGTGCTTCAGTTAGCAATAAGGCAATTCATTGTTTTGCTAAAGTACTATATTTTATTGTATCGTCTATTCCAGTCAATTTCCCCACAACTTGAGGCATACCTGACAGATCGCACTGGTGGCCAGGTCGACCAATCGGCGCTACAACAGCAGTACTCCACACAGCTCGAGGTCAAGCTACGAGAGCGAGATGCTTATTGGGAACAAAAAATTGAGGAGGTCAAACTTTCGCTAGCTACTGTTCAAGGTTTGTTGAGACGAGGTTAATTTATTGTTCTTTTTGTTACTTTAATGACACTTTAGGTCAAGTCATGGTCATGCATTTCATAGTCAAAGATTATGGATATTATATATAGAGTTTTTTATTGGAGTAAACAGAATTCTACTATAGAAATCTGTTATTCGATTGGGGTGGTATTTTTTCGAGATCTCATCAGTTCGCGAAATCTCGCTAGAATTTTCCTACTCTAAAACTCATATGGTCGCCATATGGGGTGAAATCCTAATTTTACGAAAGTTCTTTAAGTATTTATTATTTAGATTATTTATTTTTCATCAAATTTATAAAATAAATCACTTCCCGAAAAAAATTAAATTCTATTATACGGTACATAATTGATATTGCAATGAGCTAACTTCATGTTATATGCATGCAGGGATATCTGCCAAAATTGATACACAATCATCAATTAAATAAATATTGAGTAACCGAACCAAGTTTGTTGAAATTTCATTGGGTGTAGTTAATAAAGTAAAAAGATCAACGACAACAAATTATCTAACGACCTACTACTAATCAGATACACTGGTTCGTAAAAATAAGTTTAGACCGACGTTTTTCGCAGTCAAAATAGGTTTTGACCGGTTATGAGTTTTGGCTGTAACCTATAAAACTACTAGATGTCACCCGCAGCTTCACACGCGTATTTTAAAAAGCATTACCCTGGCCCAGTCCCGGTCATTATCTGGTCCATCCGTTTAGTCGTGAAAACGTAACACAGACAGAGTAACAGGTAGATTACCAAAATTTCATCAGAATCGGTCCAGCCGTTTAGTCGTATAAATGTAACAAAAAAAACAGAGCGACAGAGTTACTTTCGTATGTATAATATTAATAATAATAAATATTAGGATGTGAGTGTGTATATGTTATATGAGTGATATTAACAGGTGAAGAAGCGGCGGCATCTCAAGCCGTCGCTCGCGCGGCGCAGGCCGAGGCGGCGAGGGCTATCACGGAGCGGGACGCGGCGGATAGACAACTTAACGAACTCAAAACCCGACTGGCAGCTGCGGAACGAGCGCAACATAAACTCGATTCACTTACTGTAAGTTTAAAACTCATTATAATAATAATAATAACCTGTAATCATAATCCATTGTCGCAATAGTTTAACCATCTGTCCCACCGCCATCTCGCAATGTATGAATTTTATAGATACACTAGCTGATGCCCTCGACTTCGTACGCGTTACACTACTAAATGCGTAGGTAACCTAGAAATAAAGCTTAACTCATTGTTGCAACTTGATTTGATTTCCCATTTTTAGAACTGATTAAGGAACATGTGTGCCAATTTCCGTCACAATCCTGTATATCCTGTAGGAGAGAACAGACAGACAGACGGACAAAAGTATTTTTTGGCTAATTTGGAAACTGAGAGGTTTCGGTCGCATCGTCAATAATACTGACCTTCCTATATTATAAGTAAAAAAATTTAAAAACATTTTATTTTGATGGCCAAAATGTTCAAAATTGTGTAGGTAAAAATTTCAAAACAGGGTTATTATGGGGTATCATAGCAAAGAGATTGATTTCAAATAGTCAAAAAAAAATACAAATACGTTTCTCAATAATGATTATTTTGCAGGAAGAATTAGAACAATCGAGTAGAGAATGGGCTCGTTCGCGGAGCGAGCTGACGGCCGCGCTCGGTGAGGCGGATGCGCGCGCACGCGACTTGGCCGACCAACTCGCACTCGTGAAGGCAGCTGCACCTCCTGCGAATGAACACCATCACATGCACGATGATGGTGAGTCTACCACCGTTACTTAAACGAGTTAGAATGGATGCGGTCATTAGAAGGTAATGCACGTCCCAATGCTAGACGTAGATCTTATTCCCGCCACCCTAAAATTATAAAAATAAATAATTGGTTAAGCGCGTATCGGACCACGCACAGAGAAGGGTTCCGTAGTAGCTTGGTCATTATAAAATACAAAGTTAATTTTGGTGTTGAGTTTAATTATTTTGTAATTACAGTACCTATATGAGCTGTTTACAAATCCAACTACAGACAAGTGGATTGACTACTGCTCGTAAACTCGTATAGTTTACAAGTAGTATATTTATGTGATACGAGCTGTTGCCCGCGAGTTCGTACGCGTTACACTACTAAATGTGTAGGTAACCTAGAAATAAAGCTAAACTCGCTGTTGTAACTTGACACCCCATTTTTATCCCATGGGATTTGACTTATGGGATACAAAGGCCTATGTGTTAATCCAGATATAGACCAAATTTCATCGAAATCGGTTTAGCCGTTACAACGTGATTGAGTAACAAACAAATAAATAAACAGACATCCAAACGTTCGCATTTATAATATTAGAGTGATAGTGTGATTGTTGTGGATTTTATTTAGGTATACAAGAATAGCAGTTTGGCTGGTAGAGGTGGAGGGGGGGGGGGGCTTTATATTTTATACTCTTGTATAGTGTTAAGGCAACCTTTTAGTGTTTTCGATAGACCTATTCAACGACACCCCAAACGAAAAGGTGCGTGAGTAAAAAAACCATCCCTAACTTCCATATAGGTAACCTAAAGTTTTCAGGCGGGTGAATGTGTTTGTATGTGTAGATAAGAGACAGCTAACACCGACGGGATGTGAAGAGTACGACCGCGTGTGTCGCGAGCGCGCGGTGCTCACGAGGCAACTGCAAGAGGCTAAGATGGCGCTCGCAGACGTCAAGACTTCTTGGAGCGGACAGATCGCTTCATTGGAGACACAGGTATATATTTCATAAAAGATTACCTCTCTAGAAACTCAAATTAGTTATTTATACTATTGATTTTATTTGGAAACACTCACGAAAACTATTGACGTTTGCTTAATTTGACAACTCTTTGGCCCTGAGAAATTATTTGATCAAATTGACTATTCAAGAAAATCGCTAAAACTTAGCGAATTTGCAGACTTATTCTAGGAATTTTGATTTGTGGAATTTAAAGATCAAATTGTCGATAACAAATTCCGTGCCTGTTGTCCATATGGGCAAAGTCTGTGGGTCACTATACTACTATACTCCGACAAATAATTCATATTTCTGACGTTTATCACATGTCAAAATGCGTAATAATGTTGCCACACCCGAACCACTAGTGTTGGTACATCACAGATTTAAACAAAAGACTAATTCAATTCAGCTCAATCACATTTCAATTTTCTTTAAATTGAGTCAAAGTCTTAGCACTGACTCTCACCAACTCAACGAGCAAATGAGTCGTCAAATCAACTATTTATTTTTCCTCTAAAAGTGGCAACCCGCTAAGGGGGCGTTCAAGTATTACGTAACGCAATTTGGGGGGCGAGGGGATCTTTTAAAACGTTACGATGTGTTAGAGGGGTGGGAGGGGGGGGGGGTTCGAACAACGCGTTACGTAACATTGGTTTTGTTTATTTAAATAAAAAACTAGGGAATTAAAATCTCTCAAGTTGGCAACCCTTTTCGTTTATGTTTTACGAGGAATCTCTCGATTGTATTGTACGTCATTTTTATTTTGTTCTCGCAAGTTGTAACATAATTGTGGGGGGGAGGGTCAAAAATCTTCAAAAATTGCGTTACGAAATACTTGAACGCGCCCTAAACGATATAAATGTGTTGTTTGGTCACTGATATTTAAATAAAATCCTGGTTGATCAATGTTTCTTTAGAACTTATGTATCAAATAGGTGGCGCGACTGTCGCGACAGGCGGGTGAAGAAGGCTCTGAGAGGAGAAGAGTGGAGACGGAAAAGAAAGAGACAGAAGATAAGTTAGTCTACTTGGCGGCTGAACTGGAGAAAACCAAGCAGAACCTGTTGAATAGTGAAGCTAAGGTATATATGAACATTTTTATCGTAGAATAGCTTTGCCCGCTCAGTTCATAAACCCCTTGACTCCCGCCGACTTGATATCAACGTATATCAATAAAAAATCTATTGTGGTATATTGCCTGGTATTCGACAGGTTGAGGGTTAAAACAAATTATAGGCTATTTTATTTACTGACACGTTGTTTAACTAGAATTTTCCTCGGGTGAAAAGTAAAATGAGAAAGTTAGATTTAGTTATTTTCTCATCATAAATTATTTCCTATGCTAGTCTTCACCGCACGCGTACGCGCAGACGTGCGCGTTTCACTGCGTTGTTATTTATGGGACTGTATGAGACACGGTAAGGGTTCGTCCTTTAATCACGTGATATTTTTAGGGCATTTTTTACTCCCCCTCCCCTTGGTGATACGTTGTAATGTTTTATAATACCCCATCCACCCCTACCCAATATCACGTGTATTTTTTTATTAAAAAGTATCTTAATCTTTTAATGAAAAATTATCATAAATTCCGATTCCGAAAACCGCACAAGGTCGCGCTTGGGAGGGCAGTATGCTGAGAGCTAAATATTATTGTTTTGTTGCTTTTTAGACCGAAATCGCTCGCTCAAGATTTCGCATGTGGTCTGTGCGTGATTGATACAAACCCCCCCCCCCCCCCCTTCCCCCTCCCCCCATTGTGATAAAATATATATTTTTGTCAATACATACTCAATATATAGCCCTGTGCAATTTTCATTAGTGCACTACCTACACATCTTTATCTGCAATACACAAAGGTTATCTGGAAGAGAATGCTCTTTAGCATTAAGTTCGCCTTTGTACTCGTTTTATAAGTGCAGTAAAGTATTTTCAATCAATCAATTAATATAGAAAAACATCCAAACACAAAACAAATATCTGTAGATAATGCAAACATTTGTCCCGAGGCGGGAATCGAAACCGCTACCTCCTGCATCTCAGCTGGCTTTTCACCCACTGTGCCATGGAGGTTATTGGAGATAAATCGTGATGTTATTCTAACCCCCTCCCCCCTGTTCAAACCTAACGTGATTAAAGGACGACCCCTAAACCGTTTTCCGGTTTACCGTCCCATACATTACAACGCAGTGGATCGTGCATGTCTGCGCTTAATCATCCGGTGTGCACCGGCCTAGTTTCGTACTTATTTTTTTGTTGTGAGTTTATCCCGCATATTGGTGTTTAGTGAACACTACAATGTGATTGCGAACAAAAGTAAGCGATATTATATTTTCTGTCTAACTCCATGCATGCTGTATAATTTATTTCTAACTTTTCAAATTGCCTTTACTAATAAAAAATACCAAATAATAAATGTTGGTAACTGGTGGTGGATGATATATTGGACGTACATAAATCAGGTTTTTTTAATAAGATATTATTTAAGATATTCTTTTTACTTATTTCATCAAATGAGCTGTCGAACATAAATCACCTAATACATCCTGAAGCGATTTCAATCAATGTCTTAATAGAAAGTAATTAAAGTTCAAATTCGATGGTTTCTATTTGCTGTAGAGTTCCAATTCAATTCGTTTATTACACTTAAATATAACTTTACAAGCATTCATCCAATATGCTATATCTAAAACTAGTACAAAAAAAATACAAATTATAATTGTATAATTAATAAGACATCTTAACAAAAACACACATAAATATTCATTTTAGAACTTATTTTGAGACATACTAAAAATAATATGTACCATAAAAAGGTCCAGTTACCATTTACCAGTCCATTTCTTATCTCTCTCTCATTGATATCCTTAAAGGCATCTGACGGTAAAGATGATTAATATTTTATCGTAAGGTGTCCAATATTGCGAAATATGCTCTAATATAAGATATATTTTATATTATTTGCACTGTTAACGCGCTTTATATTCCAAATAAGGGGGCGTCAATTAATTACGTGAGGTGTTCAGTGGGGGGGGGGGGGGGGGGAATCTCACGCGGAGGAGAGGGGGGGGGTCTCGGCAAATATCACGTTATTTATTTTTATTTTTTCACTGTGATTCTAGTTTAAATAATGAAGCCAATTGTGTTTTTTTAATAAGTCCAACACATTTACTCTATGAATACAAATTTTGAATAATGAGATTAAGTGGGGGGGGGGGGGGGGGGGGGGGTCGAACTAAATCTCGTGACATCTCACCGGGGTGGGGGGGGGGGGGTCTAAAAATCGTCAAAAACGCCTTACGTAATTAATGGACGCCCCCTAACTGTTGCATGCACAGATATTGGAATGTTCATTTACCAGTTCATTTGTTCACTGTGTCACGTGTAGATGGTGCGTCTCAACTCAGAAGTGCATTCGTTGGCGATGGAGGTGAAGTCACTGCGAAGCAACGCGAGCCACGCCGGCGTGAGTCCCAGCCTCTACACCATATAGAACTGCATTTTACTTGTAGCCATGTCGGTTTATATTCATATTTATCAATACTTCAAAGCCCGCTGGTGGGAATTCATGTGTTTTGTTATGTACGACATTAAATGAAAACACGGGTAGGGCTAGTGGCTAGTATTGTTTTAAAATAGGTTTTTGTCAAATTCATCATCATAGGAAATATTTAATTTTCAAACATTCTTAATATCAAGCCCTAAAATATCAATAAAACAGCCTATATGAAATAGGTAAATACACCTGTTAAACGACTAAGCGGCATCGTCGCAAAGGCGCTGCCGGTTTACGTTAAAAATTGTTTATTGGAAATGTATCGATTACTAGGTAAATATTCAAGCCACCGGTATTTAACCCACCTCTAAAATCAGTTATTACGATTCCGGACGTGTGTTTTAAATTAATGTCATATATAACAAAACAGGTTGTTTACTTGATTTTCACTCTCGGTTACAGCAACTATGGCGTTACTACGGGCTTATAAAGCTCGAGAATCGTAAGCGTTGACAGAATCAGAGTTCGCTTAGAACGGATTCTCCGATATTTTTTAATGGGGGGCTGGGGACTATATCACGACGTGTCACCAAGGGTGTAAAAAGTAGCCAAAAAACCTCACGTGAAAGAACGATCCCTAATCTCGAACTCGAAGTCACTCAGTGACTCAATACTACATCGTGGTAGCAGTTATTAAAATGCACATATACGTCGGAGAAAGTGAAATTTGATCAAAACTATTCTTTTTTGCCTGTGCCGATGACGTATAAGAAAAAATCATGGGGGCTATTTTTTTTTGTGTTGTAGTGTTTCTTATCTGTATCGTTCTTTTGACGTAGATATTAATATGAACCGATATTAGTTGAGATTGTCGTGACGCAATTATATCAATAGAGATTTTATATTTTCTGTTACGAATATATCTAGTCGATTATTTTTTAATGTTATACTAGTCCTAACCTAACGTTCAACAGTACATAACGATTGGTTAAACTGTTATTTAACCCAACAGGTTTATAAAAATATCTGTCATAGTTAGTTACAGCTGCCCTATAAGTATTGGTGAACTTTAGCCCAACCTTTATACTTTAGGTTAAGATTGCGTCATGACATATTTTTTAATTCTGGTTAGGTGCATTTATTTTTTCATTTAGATTTAAATTTATTTGCATTTTATTAAGATATATCCTTGTAGAATCCTTATAGAACCTAGAATATAATAATTATACTACGTGTTTAGTTATGTGCGACATTAAATATCAACTCCTAAATTATCAATGAAACATCCTGTATAAAATAGGTACACAAATCATATTCATTCACCATCTAAGTAGGTACCTGTTAAACTGACTAAGCAGCATCGTCGCAAAGGCGCCATTTTACGTTAAAAATTGTTTATTAGAAATGTATCGATTACTGGATTAAAGCACCTCAAAAATCAGTTAGTACGATTCCGGACGTGTGTTTTAAATTAATGTCGTACATAACAAAACAGGTTGTATACTTGGTGTACTTACTAAAGTACTTATTTCTTTAGCTTAGTTTAAGTACCTAATAGTTTTAAAATTGTTTTCTCACTTGCAATACAATTGCACGCATTGCAATATTATTCTTAAGCTTTTGAAGTCATTTTTGAGCACGATTGAAATTAGCACAGGTTATGAGGCAGCTTAATATTGTAAGTTTTTTTTAATAACAAATACTTATACTTATTTCCTGAGATACTTATTTTAAGACATATTATTATACTTTTTTATCATACATATATATAAAGCCATGTCGCAGTGCAATAAAAGAAGTAGTAACATATTACGAATACTAGTTTTGTTAAGTTTTTTTTATTGTGGTTTAATTATGCAAAGCAAACCCAATTAAGAGGTATAAGATCAAACATTTTTGGTTTGAAATAAAACTATTTGAATTTAGTGATTACGTATTAATGTAAATTATTGTAATGATATAAACAATGATAATATTACATTTTCACGCGTTAGTGTGTGTGTCTGCACTAAGCTTAAAACAGCACATTTAGCTCCGTAATAACAAGCTTTTAAAGTATATTTTACAATACACTATCATAAGAGCTAATGTATTGAATAATGTATGCCTCAAGTTGATGGACGCAGGGCAGTGTATCGTAGGGCAGGTTTCTAAAGTGCTTGGCCTACAAGGTAATACTTTGGTACAGGCAATGGTTACCACTTAACCTCAGGTGGGTCATATGTTTGCTCCATCTCAAGGTCGTATCAAAAAAATAACACAGCTCTACAAAAAAATATTTTGTTGCTTTGGATATCTCTGCGGATTTCTATGTTTTCAAGTCCACAGTTTTCGAATATATATTTTTGAAAGTACTGAATTGGCTCTGGTTTTTGGAAAGCTTGAAAATTTTAGGAGCAAATATGAGCATACACTTTGTCCACAGTCATCTGTATAGATTTCCTGAGAAGCGCCTCCACCCGGATCTAAAAGTGATGGAATAAAGGTATCAGGGTAGATGGGACCGTCACATGATGCCAAATTACTGCTGGTCTTTAAAAAGAGATTGTCCCCAAAAAAATATAATAAAAGGCAAAAAAATAAAAGTTTATAATTTTTTATTCTTTTTAACTTTTATGTACACTTATCAAATATTCAAACAAAACAATTAGTAATCATTTTCAATAATAAGTTAATATTTAAGAATATATTTCTTGTCTTTCTCATTTTTACTGATAAAAAAATATGAATATGAAGATTTATTAAAAACCAGAGCCAATCTTCCAAAACCATCCATAGTTTTGTGAATTGTTAGGCACTGACAAAAGGCAACAAAACCACTGTTGACCAGTGTATTAGATCTAAAAGACAAAGCATTTTTTCACATATTGTTACGAGTTTGATAAACTACATTTATTAACTGACTCACACAAACTTATCAACTGTTTTCATTTTTATCGCACAGATAAACTGTGTACACATGACACATGTAGTAATGTGTGATACTGTGACAATCACGTGATCTTTTGTCGCCAAAGATTATTCGTCACTCGATTGAAACAGGTGTCTTAGCGCTAAATTAAACCGTGGCTAAATGACGTGTTTCTGTCCAACTTTACATTCCAAGTTAGATTTGTAAAATTAGTTATAGAAAGTACAATGGTACACTCAAATTTTTTGTATAATTTATGTGATACCAAACATTATTTTGATATACAGATCTTATAATTTTTATTTGTAGAAATTATTTGAAAGACCATTACAATATTGTGATTAAAATTATTTGATGTTGTGTTTATTAGTTTTTATTTAAAAGGTATATTTTGATTATGCGATTCTAAATAAAATTCTTAAAAGTGTTTTTTTTTTATTTTGGTTTCTTGCATGTTAGTTGGCTGTTAAACGCTTCGCTAAAGGTACGTGTAATTTTGCATGATAAATAATACTTATTTTTAGTAACTAATGCTTAAGTATTGCTTCATATTGCACAAGGATAACCAGTTCTACTTATTATAGATCAATGTAAAAATAATGACTTACGCCACAAAAATGCACTTAAATTGCATTTTATTCCTCATTGTCAAACATAGCGTGCCATAAATATCTACATACCCATCTTATCCATTTGCAAAAACTGGAATGGCGTATTAAAATGTATATCTTAAGATATTATTAGGAAACAAACAACATCTGGGAGCCGTTGGGTGCAGGCTGCACAAAATCAGGCGCTCTGGAAATGTATGAGGGAGCCTATGTTTAGCAGTGGATGTGCGTCGCATGTGGGTCAATTATTCTTCATACGGACAGAAATAAGTGGACCAGATGACATGCATTTAGGGTTCCCAGATTAAAAATCCTGACATTTGATGAAGATTCCTGACTTTCTTGTAAATATAACATTAATGTCATTAGCATCGTGCATGTGAATGAACGAAGCAAAATATTTGGTTTTTTTATGTTTTATTTTACTCGATACCTACTTAAATTGTATAAATTGTAAAATTCCAGACGGTTTAGGATTCCCCTCGCATTCCAGACCTATATTACTGGGCATGTCCGGAAAATTCCGGACGTATGGCAACCCTACATACGTATAACTTTTGATCTATGGAACTTCAATTCTAGATGACTACATCTAACACTAGTTTTATAACCAGGCCTTATAACGTCAAATTGGAAGGTAGCCGATTAGGTTCGACTAGCTTCCGCTAGAGGCTTCGCACGCGAGGTCTGTCAAAAAAGCGGCATATGTTTGAAACCAGGTCATGTTCTATCTAAATAGCAAATTTAATCGAAATTGGTTCAGCCGTTACGACGTGATTGAATAACAAACAAACGAACATCCAAACATTCGCATTTATAATATTAGTGTGATACAATATTTATGTGGTACAATATTTAGTTATAGTCAATATTAGAAAATCATTACTAAATATAGACATAGGAACCAGATCTAGCTCGTCACATCAATTATAAAACAAAACAAATCAAATAAATCTTTGGTCCTGATATAATGATGATGATCTTAAAAAACTAAGATGTTAAATATTTAGCGGTTAATATTACAGTTTCCATCGTGAAGTTGCTGAGATCCGATGGCATAATTATAGCAAGTGCCTGCCGCTTGCGCAACGCAGAGAAATTGTACCACTTGCTAATAACCGGCGTAATTATTCAATGTTCACGGATATTGATGTTTCGTAAAACTAGAATTAATATAAAGTTTATTATGTTCTATTGTTACGTATTAAAAGTTATAAATTGTGGTAAAGTGGCGGTGAAAAGAGATTTTGAAAAGGTGCTTAAAGTTGAAAGTAAAAGTGTATGTGCACGGTGAAAGGAATTTACTATTTCTTCTCAGTGGGTAACATGGTAGCAGCTTTCTTATTACTATAAAACCTTTTACTAATAACAAACTTTAACGTACCTTGTATGTTTGGTTCCTGTGTGTGAATAGGTTCAGGTCCCTTTATTATATTGAGTTGAAATGAGTTCTATTTGGTTTGATTCATCCTTGCCTATCTGTAAGACCTAGCATAAACTAATAGAATATATACCTGACGACCTCCGTGGTTCAGTGGGCAAATAGCCAGCTGAGACGCAGGAGGTAGCGGGCTCGATTCCCGCCGGGTCTGGTTGTTTCTCGATATATTTGTAAATACATACTTTTATAAGTATGTATTTACAAAAAAAACAATTATATAAGTATTCTATCAGTTATCTGGTTCCCATAGTACAAGCTCTGCTTAGTTTGGAGCTAGATAGCGCTGTGTGAAATGTCCAGCTATATTTATTATTATTATCATATTGATTTGTAAAATACACAACACTAAAAAAAATTGTAACTAAAATTAAATAAATATCACCCAACAGTGGTAACACAACAGACCAAGTAGTATAGAATAGCCCGCAGCAGAGATCGAACCCCTTGCATTTCAGTCAGCTACTCCTCCAACTTGCCACATATTAAAATTACTACATCATTCAATATTCTAAGGGTTTCCTATGCGCACGCTTATTGCTATTTCATTCATTGGTATGTATACTTGATATATAAATCAAAATACAGCTTTATACCTACAGACAGTTACAAACGAATTGAAACCTAGCTTAAACGTGCACAAAGACATATTTTCCTATTTCATAATAACATGTACCTATTTCTTTCGTTTTTCTTAGGACAAGACAATGGACCTCGAAAAACGCATAGAAGAGTTAACAGAAGAGAACAAACGATTGGCTGAGACGATAGAAAACGAAAGAACGCTTGTTAAGATACTACGAGAGAAGGTGGACAAGTCCAATCGACTCTACGATGAGCAGAAAGCTGAGGTGAACCATCTGAACTCGGTCGTCAATGAAATGCAGCACGATTATGTTGATATGGAGAGGAAGATAGAAAAGTAAGTTCTCCTTTAAGGGCCATCGCAAACTGGGCGACTTGTCGCCGCGTAGTTGTCGTTTGCATCTGGCGTCTTGTCGCCGCTACTAGACACGGAGCTGTCGCTTGCGTCGGCGATCAGTCGTTATACCAGACGTCGTGTAGGAAGCGATCATTAGTAGTAGAGTATTCGAGAGAGACGGCCGTGTTGTGCGTCTTGTGAGTGAATATGAAGCCTCTAGTTGCATTTGCCTTGGTGCTTACCTTGCGAATGCGAAGGCGCAGAGTACGACGAATCCATCGCCATTATTGGGTCCATCCAATACTAATCTCTCGCCAAGAACGTGGGCAGTTTTCTCTGCTTTTTGATGGGCTCAAAATGCACCATGAAAATTTTTTCAAATACTTCAGTCGCGCGACTGTCATCGTGTGTGCGCGTGCACAGCGCGACTAGACGGGGCGACAAGTAGCGAGCGCACGCGACTCCCATAGCTTGTCGTCGCGATTCCGCGACTCTGATGCCAAGTGTGCAGAGCTTTGAACAAAATATATGAAAATTGTTGACCCCAGCCTATCGTCGCTACTAGTCGCCGAGCTGTCGCTGTCGCGTGTCGCCTAGTGTGCGCCTACACTAAGATAAAGATCATTTAGCCGCAGAATGTAAGTTAAATTTTGCACTGATCCTAATGTATGCTCAATTAACATTCTACCAGATAATGTCCTGGTGTGCAAATAATACATATAATTTAAATTACTGTATATTTTAAAAACTAGACTTAAAATCAGTGGTTTACAAAAAAAATGCATATAATAATATTATTAATTAAGTCTGAATAAACTTTTAAGTTTAAAATTTCAATAAAATATTGGGTCATTATGATTATATATTTTATATATATATATATAGTCAGTAACATTTTACAGTCAAATATCAAACATCCTAGAGAAAGAACAGGGTAAATTAACTCATATGAGAACAACAGTTTCTATGAATTTTATATAAAGGAATTATCAAGACTAGTAGATTTTTAGTTCAGTTTGTCTCGTTCTTTCCAGAGAAAAGAGGGAAAAGGACGAAGCATTACTCCGGAACGCGCACATGTCGCAGACGATAGAGATGTCGCAATGCGACGTGCGGTACCAGGAGGCGGAGATCGGCGAGCTGAAAGCGAAGGTAGCCGAGCTACAGAGCCTCATCGCGCAGCATAAAGAGGTACACAACCTTACTACTGTTGTAGTCATAGAATCAGTTCCGGATCTTGGGGGGGGGGGGGGGGGGAGCAATTTCATGGGGCTCCAAGTTCGTGTTTGAAAAAAAACGAATTTCACAAAGCGCTTAGGTATCATCCAGCGCACGTCGTACTACCGACGATTGATCATTTGATTTGAACCCCCAAAACCCTCTCGGCTACACCCGATATCGGTGTGAATACCTGTTACGTATTACGTAGTCTAGTCAAATAGCCCCAAAATGACATTAAATGTATCCAAGAAAATGAAACTTTGACAGAAAATAAAAAGTGAGTGCCTCATATTATAAAAGTAGTTGAGCCTACGTATCGTTTCTATTAATATTATTTCAGGCAGATTGTTTTTTTTTTCAGAATCAAGCAGCTTGTATGTTAATTAAAGAAACGGAGGAAACGAGAAAGGGGGAAATAGAAGAATTAAGAGCGAAAATCGAACAACTAACGGATAGTGAAAACAACCTCAAAAAGAGTATACAAGACTTAGAAACTGAAATCTGTGATAAAAATAAGGTAAATGCAATGTAGATAATAATAAAATAACAACTGATAGGATTCATTCTTGCTATGAAAAACCTGCAAATATTTGACCTGGGACAAATTCAAGTACAATAATCATTTATTTACTAAAATTGCAATAATTGTTTTGAAACATTTTTAAAAGGATTTTTTTTTATCTAGACTTTGCTGTCCCACTGCTGGGCAAAGGCCTCCCCCTCATGTCTCCACTTATCTCGATCCTGTACCAACTCCCGCCAGTCCCTATAAAAACATCCAAATCATCGCGCCACCGCTTCTTAGGCCTTCCACGGTATCGCTTTCCATCCCCCGGGATCCATCCAGTTACGAGCTTAGTCCACCTATGTGGTTGCATGCGGGAGACATGACCCGCCCAATCCCACTTTAACTTGGCGGCCTTTATACCGACGTTAGCGATGCCGGTCTTTGAGCACAGCGAGGTGTTCCGAATCCTCCTTAATCCTAAACGACATTATGTTATTTATTTATTTTTATACCTTTGATGATTTTTTTATTACTCTGATGACACAATGATAAGCTTATATAGTGAAGCATAATATTTTAACTGAAATATTCATGTGATGGATGGATGCTGGATGCTCTCCAGCATGATTTGTTAAAGAGAGAAGATGTTAGAGGTTTAGCCTCTTTGCTTTAACAAGTTTTTAATTGTTCTATTTCTATGTCAATTATGGCGTTTTATTGAATACATTAGTTTTCATTAGAAAACGTTTATTTTTCTTTAACCCGGCGGTACTCGCTAGGTGTTTACATGCACGAATACTCGCTACCGGGTAAAAAATACCACATAATTTAAATGACATTATCTTGGAAAATAAGTTTGCATTACAGACTTTAATGGTGTATTTAGTTTATCAATACTAATGTCTAACAAATAAAAGAAAATTAAAAGTTTTAATTATTGTTTATTTCAAATTATAGCTTATCCTCAAAAATACAAAATTTAACAAAAATTCTTCATAGTCTTAGAGAAATCAACAAAAAAAAAATGTATTTCTTAGGTATTACGTAAAATTGAGATCAAAAATTATAAATCGACCTTATACTCTACCAAAACAACAAAAAATAAAATACTGTTGATATTAAATGAACATCGAGAAAATAATCGTCAAACATTATGTTTCAAAAAACTTGTACCTAATCTAACTATTTTGCTTTGACATAACAATCGCCACAAATGGGGGTCGTATGCTCACGGCATATTCTTTTGGAACACAATTTACAAGATATCTTAGTTTTTCGATCCTTCTTCCATTCACATACTGCACAACGGGAAGCAGATGTGGACGGTCGCAAAGCTGAGGGTGTGCTTGTGAGCGTGGCTTCATCATTCGAGTCAGCATTGCGAGTCAGCGAGTTCTTTTGTCTTTTCCAGTAAAACGACCTTGCCTCAAGTACTTCAGCGGTACATCCTCTAAATATTCTTCATCTTCAGTATTCTCAATATGTAAATTCGAAGGAAAACTCTCTTCCGACACTGAAGACCCATCTGAATCACTTGCTTCTTGCTCTGTTCCGCTTTCATGATCACTATGCTCCTCAAAATCTTCTATTTCTGACACATTTTCTTCTTCACTATCTTCTTGTTCTAGACATTCTTCTATAATTTGATCCGTCACTAGGGAACTCATCATGAACCAGCTCTAAAACAAAAGGAAATAACCAATAACATAAAAAAAAAATGTAACAAGAACCGTCGCTACCGGGTATTTTTCACCCATACTCACTTTACACGTCCGTTGTCGCCAAGCGCCGCGCGCGAACTGGCCGTCCGGTGTCGTACGTGCGTGTTAACTATTGGCCAGAAGGTACTTAAAGTCGTGAGTTGCCGCAATGTTTAGTAATAAAAATATCACGTGATTTAGGTACTCTGTGGTATTTTTTACCCAGTAGCGAGTGCCGCCGGGTTAATATTAACTCTTGTCAATGCAATAATATCGTCTCGATCGACCATTAAATTTGAGTACATATATTTTTTATTCCTTTTACAGAAAATAAAAACTTTAGACAATCGGATATCGGACATGAAGAAAACGCTGCAACGAGAATTACAAAGTAGTAAATCAGATATGTCTACGGCAGAGGAGCAAGATATTAGTAGAAGGTGAGTTGTTCTATCTTATTATATCTTAACACTTTATATCACACTACATTATTGCGAAAGCTTGGATGTTTGTTTTGTTATGTACATTAAATGTACATTAAATGTAAACACGGGTAGGGCTGATGTAAAATATTGATATAAAATAGGGATTTTTTCAAATTCAATACTATAGACAATTTAAAATTTTCAAACAATCTAGACTAACAACCTAAAATATCAATGAAACAGCCTGTCTAAAATAAGTAAACAAATCATATTCATTCGTTATGTAAGGCGCCGCTTATTTACGTTAAAAATTGTTGTAATGTTTCGATTACTGGATAAATATTCAAGCTACCGGTACTAAACCAACCTCTAAAATGAGTTCATACGATTCCGGATGTGTGTTTTAAATCATGGTCGTACATAATAAAAAAATATATAAAAAAAAAATTGCTGGACATTTCACACAACGCTATCTCTAGCCCCAAACTAAGCAGAGCTTGTACTATGAGAACCAGATAACTGATAGAATACTTATATACCGTTTTTTTTGTAAATACATACTTATATAGAAAAACATCCAGACCCGAAACAAATATCCACAGATCATGCAAACATTTGTTCCGTGGCGGGAATCGAACCCACTACCTCCTGCGTCTCAGCCGGCTGTTCGTCCACTGCGCCACTAGACTAGAGGTCGTCTATAATAAAACCGGTTGTAGTCTGTAGATGGATTATGACTTGGATACTCGCTATACACACTAAAAAGTATGTATGAACATACTTTTTAGTGTGTATAGCTGAGTAGTTCTTGAGGTTAAAAAGGTTAGAGAAATTTGTAGGCCATTGGCGTAAAATTGTTCACTAAGGACAAGTTCTGATTTTAAACTAGGGGGCTCAAGAATGTATATGTAAACACGATAGGTCATTGCCTTCTCATACAGTACTGTGTTTCTTCCAAAACATCACAATTAGATATCTAAATAACCACTTGATAAAAATCAGTAGTTCTCGAGCAATCGGTTAATCACTTTATTTAACTTCGTAGGGAATAATGGAATAACTAGAGTCTGAAAAAAAATTATGTTTGTTTCATTGACATATGTAGGTAGGTAAGGTCAACATATGTATAATTCGGCTTTAACGAATTTTAGGCAAAATAATTGATTGATTGATTGAAAATTCTTTATTGAACAAAATAAACATATCTGTACACAGGCGAACTCAATGCTAGCCAGCATTCTATTTCAGGTAATCTTTGTGTAATAATAATAAAATAAATAAATAATGCTGGACATTTCACACAGCGCCATTTAGCCCCAAACTAAGCAAAATTTGAACTAAAGCCAGATAAAATCAAATATGGGAACCAGATAACTGATAGAATAATACTCTTTTTTTTGTAAATACTTATTATATATTGAGAAACAACCAGACCTGGAACAAATATCTGTAGATCACGCAAACATTTGTTCCACGGTGGGAATCGAACCCGCAACCTCCTGCGTTTCAGCCGGCTATTCGCCCACTGCGTCTCGGAGGTTGTTATGTTGAAATATATTTCCTATTTAATTACAGATATCTAAAACACGTGGTTCTAAGATTCCTAACTGCGCGCGAACTGGAGGCGAGACAGCTGACGCGTGCGCTCGCTGTCCTCCTGAGGCTCTCCGCGCACGAGGAGGCATTACTCCGAGCCGCTCTGCCGCCGCGCACAGGCATCTCCGCCTGGTTTCCATCACTTACCAACACGTGAACCCTCTGTCTGAGGGATTTAAGATCAGTTTTGAATAACCCTTGCTTACTATATTGTCAAACCTTAGGCGTAGTTCCATTGCTGCGCACGGACACGCTACGCACTAGTGGCTTCGCTTTGTATGAAAGTGTAGGCGAGAGCATCCACTGCGAGCCACGGCCACGCTACATACGGATACGTGGCTTGATGACGTTACCAAAAACCGCGTGGCCTGTTTGGATGAATTGACCAATGCAGCCCAACGCGGCGCACGGAGGTATAGCTTCATAACGTCGCATCAGCTTAGAAACAAAATCTAACGTGTGCTGTACATAGCCGTAGGCGTGGTCAATGGTCAATATCCGTGCGCCGCATATACTGCAGTGGACAGGTACAGACAAATGCACATCTTACGTGCACGTCCTGGATGCAATGGATCAATGGAGCAATGGAACCGCGCCTTTATGTTTTATTTTATAAATGTATGCGCCAGAGATGTTTTGCGTTACTGTGGCTACCCAATCTCAACTAAACATTCATATATCTGATTTACAGTTTTGATTGATATATTTTACTTTAAAAGTTCCGGCAAAATTTGTAGAAAACATAAGCAGTATTTAAACTTAAACTAAATAAAGACTAACATACATTTTATTCAGTTTTCTCATCGAAGACTCTAAATAACGCTTGGGGCGAGAATTAGGTTTCCACACTATAATAGCTGAAGTCCAAGAATTTATTCAGATGTTAATATAATTTTGCAGAATTAACTCAGAAACTTTCGTGATTTATTTCAATTATTATTATTGAACCGAAACATTGTCGTTCGAAACACCGATAAAACGGTACGTGATAAATCTCGTATTTATAATAATAATTTAGCAGATTTTACTTACCAGGAACATATTGTTTGTCCGAATATGACGTGAATAACGATAAGTGAAAAGTACACTTGAATGTATTATAAAGTTATTGTATACATGTTGATTATTTAGTGCGTGTGTCTAATTTATGCTGACTTTTATATTTGGCATACGTCATTTTTTTGTTTTTCGAGGGGTTCTCAGATACACACTACAGTAGGCCCGCGGTAATCCGTCGAAGGTTTTGCAAGGCGGTGTCGGATTATCGAATTTTTCGGACTATAGAGTACTTACTGCAGCCTATAGTCCACCCCTTGGAGTCAGGAACCTTTGATAGTACTTAACTAATTACATAGGCTTTATCTAAGTAGCTCACTGCACCATAATTTCGGAAGTGTTAGAAATAGACAAGCATTTCATATACATTTACATTTAAGCATCTAAACACTGATAAATAAGTATATACATACTAAATATTATAGCGGATTACCGCGGGTCAACTGTATTTATAAAATATTTCCAGTTACCCAGATAGGCGCTGTCTGTAATAGGTACAGTCGAAAACCGAAACTATTTACCGAACACCCTTCAAACCGAAACGCAGTAGAGATAAGTATGGTGGTAGTATTTCCCCGGGCGAGCCGTTTCACAAAGAACTAGAAATATTCTGTGCTTGTGATGTGATTTCGTGGTGTTTCCTAGGGTGTCGCAACAAGAGCGCTGAATCTAAATTTCCCGCCATTTTCTTAATACGAGTTGCACGGTGATTTTTTGTGTTGAAAGTTTCACGTACAGACCACGCGATTTATGAATATGGAAAAGTATTCAAACCAACAACGTTTAATTAGTGTAAAAAAACATTAAAAATGTGACAACACAACAAAACAAAAATGGTGAAAGTTTTGCGAAAACAGTTCACCAATTACGTCAAGTTTTCGGTCGCAATAATGCACAAAATGAATGACAGTGAGGAGTTTAATTACAAAATTTGAAACCAAATTTACGCTGATGGATCAGAAGATCACTGTTCGTCGTCCTTGTCGGTCACTCGAAAATATACCCACAGTAAGGGAATCTGTGGCCGAGAATACAGGAACTTCCATTCGACATCGTGTTCAAGAATTAAACATTTCCAGAAGCACTATGCAACGAATTTTGGTAAAAGATCTGCATTTGCACGCGTACAAGATTCAATTGGTGCAAGAAATCAAGCCAATGGACCATGCGCAGCGTGAATTTGCTGATTGGGTGTTGGAACATCATTAAATTAATGCGGATTTTTCGAAAAAAATCATTAAACGTACAATAACATTAACATACAATAATTAAACGTTGCTGGTTTGAATACTTCTCCATATTCTTAAATCGCGTGGTCTGTACGTGACAACTGTCAAAAAATAATCACCGTACAACTCGTATTAACCAAATGGCGGCAAATTTAAATCCGGCACTCTTCTTGGTACACCCTATATTATGATTTTCATATCGGACCTATCATTGTTTTAAAGTTAACAAATCGTATGTAACCTACCATAGCGACGTGCATACTAAAAGCTGATTTACAAAGGTCCAGTGACTGACCGGTCTGTGCTGGTCAGTTACTGGCTCTTTAAAACTAGGCTTTACCTTATCTTAAAACCCTAGACATTCCTTTTTATACACGTATTCAGTACTAACATAATAATGTGAAAAGGTATTATTTTTGTAGAGTTCATTCCATCGAGTTTTATACTATTAGTTTTATTTTGTACAACTTGGAGATGTAACAAGCATAGCAAAGCGTTGCCTCGTAGGTCACGCACCTTAGAACGTGCCCTACGATGCACTGCCCTGCGCCCATCAACTCGAGGCAGTAGGTGTAAAGCCTCATGTGCCTGTAATTTCATCGGCCCTTCAAATTGAATCACAGCAACGCTGTTTGGCGGCAGAAATAATTATGGTGGTATTTCCCCGGGCGAGATCTAAGATGAATCAAACTACTGCTAGTTTGATTTCGGTGTACGCTTATTTAATTTTTCCCGGTTTATTATGATAATTAATTATAAAGTGCAATATTCAACCAAATTAGATAAATAACAAGTACGCAGAGTTTATTTAAAAATAACATATTTATTGGTGTTATATACGTTTTTGGTAGAATCTTTAAGTCTCGAATTTTCAGGATATTGCGGAGATGCAGATTTTTTACATCCGCGGATGCAGATGCGGATGCGATGGTTAAGGTTTTTTTAAGAAACTTTGTTTTGTCGATTTGTGGTCACTAGATTTAATATTGTAAATCCTCTAGTATCAGTAGATCGGTTGTTAGTCCGGTTGACCGAACTACTGATACTTTCAGGTGTCAACATTCCGGTTTAGTATCAATAGTTCGGTTGGTAATGTTAAACGCCTACTGCAAACTTGGCACACTGGATGGCAGTAGGTTTTTAAGTTTTTTGCTGTTCCATCCTGACACTAGAAGTTATAAATCAATTCTGTCAACAAAACCACGCTAAGCAATTGATTTTTAGATTAAGTTTGTGAAATGTTTGTAAACATTGGCTATGGTCTCTAGTTACGGTCAATGATTGATTTAACATGTTAACATGTAATATATTAGATACAAAATATAATATGAGGTCCAATTAAGACCCTGAATGTTTGTCTAATAAAAGCGTGATTTGGTCTCGAACGACGATCAAAAATAACAAACTATACTATGTATACAGTCTGTCACCGCATTCACGATATTAATTTAAAACACATTCGGATTCGTATTAACTGATTTTAGAGATTGGTTTAATACCGGTAGCTTGAATATTTATCCAGTAATCGATACATTTCCAATAAACAATATTTAACGTCGCCGATGCCGTTTAGTCAGTTTAATAGGTACCTACTTACATGATGAATGAATATGATTTGTTTACCTTTTTTATACAGGCTGTTTCATTGATATTTTAGGACTTGAAATTAAGGTTGATTGAAAATTAAAAAAATATCATGGTAATGAATATAAAACCAAAAAAAATTACAACAATACTAGTCATCAGCCCTACCCGTGATTTAAATTAATGTCGTAAATGCGGTGACACGCGGTATATTATTATGCATTTTTAAGTTAGTTTTTAGATTTATCTTTGTTGCTTAACAAATCTTCTATTCTTTTATTTTACCTACATAAGTATTTGATCATTAAAATTATTATTGTTCTATTATTAAAGTTTGTATAAAAGTTGCCTTAATAGTTGCTAGTCATTTAAATAATTGATATTTAGAATTTGCTATTGTGCAAAACGCTACTTTGCCCCAAGGCATGTATTTAATTTATAAATAATTTGGATGTAAATAATTATTGAAAACCCTTTTTTGGCGTATTCTATTATTATCCCATTCTCTTGCTCCCAGTGGGAGTATAGAAAACCATGTAAAGTTAGCTCCTCTTATTTATTGTTTCAAAAATAACTGATTTAATTCCAATTATGATCCCAGCTATACAAGATAACTCTTTATTGTACACCAAAGTAAAATACAGAACATATTTTTTACAAATAGATTTAGTACAATAGGCGGTCTTATCGCTAAAAGCGATCTCTTCTAGACAACCTTTGCATGGACAGGATTATAATTTATCACATGACGGCTGTGCACCTATATAAAATTAAAAACATATCTAGATACTATAACAGTTATTTGTAAATGTTATATTAAAAGCGGCCATTTTGTATTGATATCTCATTATATTTATGATAAATGTATGAAAGAGTATTGCATTATTTGCATTTATTGCAAACTATATGGGATTATAATGGAACGATGAGAGTCCATGGCTCCCTAGTGGGAGCATGATGCACTCTAAAGTTTTTATGCTCCTACTGGAGCAAGAGAGTGGGATTATAATGGAATAAGCCCTTTTTTGTGGCACTTAGGTGGCAACCATGCATACGGGCCACCTGATAGGTTAACGTAGCCTAACAACAGTGGATATAAACGTTGGTAAGGCTCAATTTACACCGAGATGGCAGCGGCGAGCAGATTCAGTAGTCAAAGTATTAAGCATTTTAAACTTCATCTGCATTGATTTCATTCGTAGTATCGCCTGCTGTCGCATTTCTTCGTGCCGAAAAATTCTAGGCGCTTGTAGCCGCTCGGTGTGAATTGAGCCTAACATCAAAGTTGCATTGTCGATCCTATAAAAAGTTAAAACGCCATTTTTGAAGGATACAACATGAACAGAGATCCTTGAAAACTGATTTAAATGTTTTTATACATTTTGAATATTAGGAAAAACAAAACATCAATGGCTTCTATATTGAATTTAGCACTAACTCGTTTTGAACATACCTTAATTATTATAAATGAGCATATAAATAAATACAATGTAAATAACGCATGTGAATATTGTACAAATATTTGTACATTATCAAGAAAATGTAAAGAAATAGTCTGGAGTATCGATCACTGCCACTTTTAGTAATTTTAGATGTAAAAGCTGCTTACACATATGTATTTTAGAGCTATCAGGTTTGGTTTCTGCAGTCACCGGCAAATTAGTATGTTGAAACAATTAAATTGTGGAGTTTTCACGATACGAAAACTCTCTAAAACAATCGCTTATAAGTTTCATGTGTTTCGAGTTAATCAAGTTATCTCAAAGTTGTATGAAAACGTTAACAGCATCCCTATTATATACTTTATACTACCTATTATATACAGATAAAACTGTCTAATAACACGGATTACCAAAGGGCCCAATTCTACTAAACTAATCGCTTCACTATGATAGTATCGTTGCAAAATTACCACTATACCTAGATACCTTTTGGTATTCTACTAATACATACAATCTTTTCTCAATGACCCCCATTGAAAATTTGCCAACTTATAACAGGAAAAACAATCATAATCGTTAAATAATGGTATGGCGCCATAATCGTTTGTCTTATAAATTAGCAGCATTGGGCCCCTGTTTTCACACTCTGATTTGAGCGCACTTGTTTAGTAAAAACCCTGTTTAAGCTACAGCCAAGCTAAACAGGAGCCACGGGAAGCGGGACGCGTTCTGAAAAGTTCTGACATCATTTTGATGTATCAAATAATTTCACGTTTTACTGTCTCGTGAATGCTTTACGTCTATGCAAAAAGTGGGCATGTATCAAACTTAATGTTTGGACTTGCCTCTGACTAGCGCATGGTCACGGGCCTGCATACAGAGTAAGAGATTCGAGGATGTCGATGGGGATTAAGAAAGTGTGAGTAAGAAAGAAGTGAGGATTAAATTACCTAAATACTTTTCTGTTTCGCCCCGTCTTGCTGGGGCTCTTGCCACCAGTCCGGCTTTGTACAAGCTTGTTGTAAAAGCGCAATGGCGCCCCGTATTCAGAAACAAAAGTAATGTCTGCAAACTGTTGTAAAAATAAGTTTTATATTCAGTAGATTTTTATTTGTTGCGTTATAATTTTCAGAATAATATATGAAATATCGTTATAAAACAAACTGGTTTTACTTCATAGTTGCTAATAATTACCACCCCGGCGGACACCATCACTTCCAGGCGAAGTAGACGTTAAACGCTTGACTATTCCCAAAACAAAAATACAAAGAACAAAACCATGGTTTTTTAAGTATCGCAAAGCCAAAAATAACATGACGTCAACCGTCTGCCGTCTCTGTTTAGGACACGTCTGTATGCCGGTGTTCTTAGCCAAAATAAGAGTTAGGGACCATTCCCCGTTTGTTCTCAGTAGTTCGATTCATTATTTCGATCGTCGAACTAGTGAGATTTTTTTTTCTCATTTGTACGACCGTCGAACTTATTTTAATCGAGAAATAAATTTAAATAACGCTTGTTTCGTCAAAAAGGTTAATATTTGTATGAATAATATGTTTGTATATCTGTATTTGATCAAGGATGTGGTACAGATGTACAAACATAATACGTGTACAAATATAAACCTTTTTGACGAAACGACGAATGTTTTTTATGTTATATTTTATTACTTTTTGTTTCTCGATTAAAATAAGTTAACAAATGAGACAAAAAATCTCAATAGTTCGACGGTCGAACTAATGAGAAAAAACTCACTAGTTCGACGATCAAATTAATGCATCGAAGTATTGAGAACAAACGCCATTCCCTGTGGTTTGGATGTAGGTAATGTAGATCACCTACTTTTCTTACTAATTTTATATATTTCTGTGCTGCAATTGTGTATGTATGTCCTTATTTCTGTTGTCTCTGCTTTTCAGATTTCAATCACCTTGTAGTCTAAATTCTGGTTGAGTCTCCCGCTATAAACACTGGCCAACCATTGTCAATACTCGGATCGTTTCATGCACCGGCTCCACCACACGTTGGCCCCAACGGCGCCGGTACCAACGTTGGCTGGTTAATTTGCTAGGCATCCAAGTTGGGGCCAATGCAATTTTCTAGATCCACACGTTGGACGAGCGACGTTGACAACTGACATTGGCATAATTGTGGCAACACCACAGAAGCCATACAACCAATAATGAATAGTGAACGAAAAAGAAAACACAGTATACTTTAATAATTGAATTTATTTACAATACACAATACAATTTCTATTGGGAGCGATTTGTAAGCTTCCTATTTCTATTGCTAGTGCAGCGGCTTGATCAAGGCACAAATCTATTTTTTCCCGTATACAACTTATTGCTATATATTCAATTTATACCCAGCTTTACAATTTTTAGTTATGATATTAATTTAAAGAATTGTTAACTCTATTTTACTACCCTAGGTTTGAAGTCACTTCTTAGTACTAAACAGAGATGTGCAAGAACATAGACAATAGTTTTGCCAGGACACCGTCTTCATCAAATAAATAAAACATTGGAAATACTAAAAAGAGAGTTTGAAAGTTTAACTTAATGACTAGCGGTGGAATGTTCTCTAAGTTTTACAGAGTGAAGTATATTAGGTTTAATAGTATATTAGGATTTGATGAATGACTATATTTATAGGCTGTCCGAGACACATTCCAAAGTCTTTATGTCAAGAATCATTATGTAAAGGAAAACTCTAAGAAAATACCGCTGGTATTTTAAGACCTTACAGTTTAATGATGAGAACTAGGTAAAGCTAGTTTACACGATTCGAGTTCACTAAGAAATGTCAATTTTACGCGAGAGCGAGGGAGAGGATAATCATTCTCTTTCCTTTGCACTAATGGAAAAGTGACATTTCCTTGTTTACATAATTTGCAGTAAACTTTATAATCAAGATGGTACCTAGGTACCGTTTTAGTTTATGTACTTATTCCTATACATTAAATTGAAATGTGTTGGGAATTTAAGAGACTTTAGCACAGCAATTAATTAGTATCGTGTAAACTGCGCGTAACTATTAAGATAACGTACAAAATATTTTAATAAATATCTACATCCACGGTTCCCATATTCACTAAACTAAATGATTCCGACGATAAAATAGAACCAAAATTTACATCATTCCATTTTCTCACTAAACATTTTAGTTAAAATTACATTTTTAAACTATTCTATTGTTCGCTATTAAAAGGTTTAAAACGGCTATCTATGTGTAATAGTGCAAAATAAGCTAAGAAACAAATCTCCGGCTACGATTATGTCTGATTATTCTAAACCAAGTACCCAAATGTGTTTTACCCAAAAAAAACCCAAAGCTTAGTTTAATAAACCCGTTTTCAGGCCGCGTCGGCGCCGACCAAATGCTTCTTCTAAAACTGCCTTAGGCATCATTTATTCTTGGTTCTATGAAACTTTGGTGTAGCTTTTCGGTCATTTGATCAAAGAATTTATCGTTGACTTGAGCTAAACAATGATTAATAACCAAATTGTACAGTCGCGTAGTGTTCATCTCAGTTTAAGTTAGGAAAGACTTGTGACTTCACAAGTCACTAAATCTTTGTGTGATTTTGTGACTCACTTTGCTGTTTTTGTCCCATTCGCTCCTAGATAGATCCAGTTAGGAGGAACGAGCCACTGCCAATTTATATTATTGAATACAACTTGTAGTAATCGCAATCTTCTGCAACTTATGACCAATTTTAACACAAACGCTAACTTGAAATCCTAAATATGTAGGTACTCGCATCGCGTACTTATTTTCGTACCTAATTGCGACAGATGTGATATTTTACATCTAAACGTGACTGTAACAATTTTGATCAAACTACCGAAACTGCGCGTTAAAAGCAGAGAGCAACGAAATTAACAAATTATTATCATATATGTAAATTGAAATGATAATCTTATTTTTGTAAACCGCAATCACATTATCCACAGCCATATATCGAAACCTAAACAGATACAACTAGACTTTACTAATTTTCATATTGTCAGACACTTTCAATCATGAAACGAAACATACCTTAAGTGATTCAAGTCACGACGCACCCCTATCGGATAATTACTTTGGCTACATACTCAATTCAATTTAACTACATCTTATATCATTTCCTAGCGAATGTATGTATGGAAATAAACTCATTAAAAATGTTTTTGATTAAACCCCCAGTTTCCAATTAAAACACTGTCAAAAATCTCTCCTTGAGTCTCTATTCTGTTTGAGCTAAGTTCTGACATAGGGATCTTACATAGATATCATGTTTTTTCTTGATATTATAAATTTACCCTTCAGATTGTATTTAAAATATCATTCATTCAGCTTTAGTTGTTCTAATGTTCGGGTCAAAACCAAACCTAACATTTACTGTGATCATAGTACATGCAACCGCCGATATATCGGGACAGTCAAAAACACAAATCATGGTAAAGTTTAAAAAATAATAATAATGGTTTTAACCATAGTTTTTAAAGTTACATTCATACAAATTTATATACAATCAGTGTCTAACACGAACCACTTGCCACTCTCTGCTAACCTAACGCGCAACACAGACCCTCCACAACAAATTTGGAGTACCCCCATAACACGTCATACGACTTACAGCTTCACTTTCCCGTGACAGATGTCGTTGAAGAGCTGTGATGTGATCGGCACGAACCCTGCGCCCGATCGGAAGTACACAGGATCTTTCATCACGTCCGGGTCGAAGCCTTCCTTCTGGTATTGCAGCTTCTTCAGCTTGAAGGTTCCTGGAATATAAAATGCAAATTCAAGAGGACTTTATGCAATGGCAAATATTCACATTTCCCAAGTATAGCTGTAACATTTTTGCCGCCCATACCTCTACCATTGTCAGTTCATAAATTATTTTTACAATCCAATAATATGGTAGAAATGTCACAAGACTGTTTTTGGATATATTTTTGAGCTAATGAAAGCATGTACGACTAATAAGGCGATAATGTATGCTACTGA
The DNA here is from genome assembly GCA_963924445.1 of Philereme transversata. NCBI lineage: Eukaryota > Metazoa > Arthropoda > Insecta > Lepidoptera > Geometridae > Philereme > Philereme transversata. Next base: position 8,314,085 of record OZ004337.1, on the reverse strand, counting down.
TTGGGGGCCGCGAATCTGTATGCCATAGAATATAGAAGTTTGCGGGGGAAGGGAAGAGGGCAAAGTCATCGGAAACTTTTTCACAACAGAAAACGCTCCTCAAATTTTCCGCAGTTAAACTCTGCCGCCCGATCATAATCAACGTTAAATCCAAGGCGTCACACTGAAACATTGATTTATTACTTTATTTTGTGCTTCGCTTTGAAGTTATGCCTTTTGAATGTATTGTGTGAGTTTGTGTGTGCTTAGATAGCAAATAAATGTCTGTCTATATCTATAACATGGTTCGCACCCGTGATCTCGAGATCCTTGTCCATGATGCGCAGGAACAGCGGGCGCGCGTACGACGGCAGCGAGTCGTCGAGGTCCCGCGCCAGCTGAGCCAGGTCTATGGTGTTCGTGGGGTCGGCAATCGCAGCCATACCGGCTCGACCTTCCGTTTGAGGGATCTGAAACACCACAATTGTTGGTTAAATCTTTAAATAAATAATGCTGGACATTTCACACAGCGCCATCTAGCCCCAAACTAAGCGGAGCTTGTACTACGAGAACCAGGTAACTGATGGAATACTTATATGCGTTTTTTTTGTAAATACATACTTATACAACCAGACCCGGAACAAATATATGTAGATCATGCAAATATTTATTCTGCGGTGGGAATCAAACCCACAACCTACTGCGACTCAGCCGGTTATAAGCCCACTGCGCCAGAATCTAAAAACCGGCCAAGTGCGAGTCGAACTCGCGCCCGAAGGGTTCCTTACCATCATCATCTATAAAAACGGTAAAAAATCACGTTTATTCTATGGGTACCCCTTAAATATTTGATTTATTTTAATTTAATTATTTATTTTTAAAGTGAGTTCTACTATACTAAATTTTCTGTGAATATATGTATAACTAAATATTCTGTGAATATTTCAAGCGTCTACCAGTTGCCGTTATCAATATATATCAAGTATAAACGAGCAAAAAAATCACGTTCGTTGTATTGGAGCCCCCTTAAATATTTTATAATATAATTTTTAGTATTTGTTATAGCGGCAACAGAAATACATCATCTGTGAAAATTTCAACTGTCTAACTATCACGGTTCATGAGATACAGCCTGGTGACAGAAGGATAGACAGACAGACACATAGACGGAAGACAACAGCGGAGTCTTAGTAATAGGGTCCCGTTTTACGATATTTTTAACGTTTTAATCGTTCTTAGATACCGATGCTTGAAAATAGACCGAAATGATTCCAGAAAGAGTATTTACGGCAGTTTGCATCGTGCTCGAATTTCGGTAGAAACAAAGGCGTTTATAATTACTAAAGGCTCCGTAACTTACAGAGACTCCATAGACAACGCAGCCCCGCTGGTTGATAGCAAGTCCCAGGGCATTCTCCACTTCAGCTGTGGCCACATTCTCTCCCTTCCACTTGTAAGTGTCTCCCGTACGGTCGCGGAAGTACAGATATCCCAACTCGTCCGCCACGAGGATGTCGCCGCTTACGAACGCCGCGTCTCCCTTCGCGAATATATCGCGCTCTATCTTCTTGTTGCTGTCTTTCTGTAAGTTTAACATTTGACAAGTTCATTTTAGCTGAATTAAACTTTCTACAAAGCGGCTGCACGAGTTCCCATCCAACTAAAAAACGTGCAAAAATATTTAGCTTACATCTTTCGTATATAAAACATTTGTTTATTTTATATTCCTAAGACCTTCGAGATTGAGGGCCAGTCTCCACCAAAACACAGAAGAGAAATGTGTAAATTGAGCCAAAAGAATCACGTCAAAATCGTATTATGTCATCTACATGGCGATACCTACTATTGTTCGATTTTACTCATCTCCTCTCCACTCCGCTGGAGTAGGTAACGTAAGGTTTTTTAGGCCACTGTTTTACTCTCCCTCCCCCTTGGGGATATCTTGTGATGACTACCCCACCCTCCCTCAACCAATATCACGTGTATTTTTTTAATAAAAAAATGCCTTATAGTGTTTAATAAAAAACTGTCGTACATTCAGATACTGAAAACCGCACAAGGTAGCGCATGGGAGGATTTCACGTGGTCGCAGGCAAAATTTAAACCAGTTTGTCATAACATCCCCCATCCATAAATTGTTTCAATATATGCCACAACAAAACTAATTTAAGTAACTACCTACATACAATTTATGTAGTTACCTACTACTAAACGAAAACAATATTTTAAGTAACAATTACCTTGTCAACATATCCGTGGTATTCCCTAGAAGCGTTGCCCTGCGCTATCAGACCAATGAACATTCCAGGTTCATCTGAAACAATAAGTTATTAGGTGTAGCAGGATAATTGAAAATATTCAACAATTACCTATCTACAGGAAAACAATATAGGAAGGAACAAACAATACAATCTCTTATCTTAAAACCCACAGCTATATTGTTGTTTGAAACGGGTTTACCTTAGTGAGGGTTGCGATACGTCCGGAATTTCTACAACTTAAGTAGGTAACGAGTAAAATAAAATATAAAATAAACCAAATATTTTATTACAAATAAATTAACAATCAACATTACTTATTTTATTTGTCATTTTGGTATTTTTCACATGTACATGAAAGTCAGGAATGTTTATCAAATGTCAGGAGTTTACTACGGAATTTCGATTTTTTAATCTAGGAACCCTAACCTTGGTGGTATCAGGGTTAAAGTCATAGTTATTTATTGAAACTCTTTAAGCATTTACATATATGCGAAATAAATATGTGAATAACAAATCTGTCTGTTCATAACGACCACAATCGCAATTTTCATATAAATAGTCGGTTTAGAAATGCGAAACTTGAATAACCACTTTCGCTGAACACTCGCCAGGTACATAAGCCAGGCCTAGAGAACATCGGTTAGGTGGAACAGACTTTAATCTAGTGACTGAAAGGGTTAAAAAAAGCATACCGATGAATAAAACCTACGTTAAATTATATTAATTATCGCCTGGAAGATATCGCCTTCAGCGATATGGCCGCCCATTGTATTGCCTTATTTATAATAGCCTAGTACTTATTTTGGTATGAATACTACTGTTATTGTTTGTAATTCAATAAAGAGTACTACTACTAAATTCCGTTGTCTGCTTGTTTTTTTTTGTATTATACAGTTTTTTCTTTAACTGGGACAGTTTTTTTTTAATTTGACCTTCTTTTGCGGCCCAGATTGTTTTGCTCCGACACAATGAAATAATTCTAACATGAACCTGAGTCGATTGGCATTATAAAAAATATCAAGATATTCGTTTTCATGGAAAACTGACGCTTGACCGACAAATTTACTAAATCAAAATTATTTCAACAGAAAAAGACTACGCGGTTACTCAAACACTGTCTCTGTATCTACTATTGGTTGCGGATTGGTTTCATACTGTCCAGTTAAAAAAACATTATATATCTACTGGCTGACCCGCCCACAGCTTCGCACACATGTTTTCTTAATAAAAAATTACCCTCCTTCTGCGCAGTTGGTAACAAGTAGCTTATGTCCCAATCCCGGTCATAATCTACCTAATTCCAAATTACATCGAAATCGGTCAAGCTGTTTGGACGTGAAAACGTAACAAACAGACAGAGAGACAGAGTTACTTTCAAATTTATAATATAAGTACCTAAGATTGCAGGTGTACCACATATTTTGGTGCAATCAGGTGCAAAACCTCGTGCTTGTAATTTCAATTCAAAGTACTTACTAGGCAGACATCTAATGCACCGTCCATCCGGTCCTCGGATCAGCGCGCCTTGCTCATCAGCTCGCACCAGTGCTATGGGGTGCATGCAGGTCGGCACCAGCTTCGGCAGGAAACCCAGAGCCCCCACTTGATTGTCAACGTTTACTATAATGAAAAAAATAAGTAATTTTCAAAAGCTATACAAATAACGTTCTTTTAACATAATTTATTTATTTATGAGTGCACTGTCAATGTAAAAAAATAAATATAAATCTGAAACATATTTCAATTACAATTAATTATAATATCAACAAGTTTAAATTTAATGACTTATTTGATTTAAAATCTCTCAATTTTCCATTTTACAGCTACATCCTTCACCAAAAATGAAAAGTGCTGATAGTGTTCGGATCGGCTGACCTGATCTTCATCACACATAGCTATGTGTGATCATCATATGATATCATATGAAGATCAGGTCAGCCGAACCACCTGAGTAAAACTAGCTTTCTATTAAATAAAACCGCGTCCGAATCGGTCCATCCCTTTGGGAACTACGATTCCACAGATACGAGGCATGCCTTTTAAGTTCTGTCGTTTCCATATTTTCCGGAAATTTTGAATTTGGAACTGTTCTATATTCGAATGTGTTTACATTTTGAATCTCAAAACAGTTGAAACAATTAGGATTAATGCTATTGTTTAGTCACAGTTTCGATTTGAATCTGTCAGGTCACGTACGAAAATGAATCTTTCTAAGGAAAATGTTCGTGCAATAATTTTCTACAACTTTAGAAGAGGCCTGACACGGCTTCAGTGTTTAGAAGAGCTAACATCTGTGTTCAGTGATGTAGCCCCATGTCTGCGGACTGTCGAACGCTGGTATTTAGAATTCCAGCGTGGACATACTAGTGTTAGTGACAGATTTCGCGAAGGACGCCCAAAATCCGCCTTCACTGAAGATAACATCATTGCTGTGAGACAACTAATTCTCGAAGATCGTCATGTGACGTATCGAGAGATAGAGGCTCTATTAGGCATCTCAGGGACAACCATTCAGAAGATCTTGCATGAAGCGCTTGGTGTGAGAAAGCTAGTTTGCCGTTGGATACCGCATCTGCTTTCCGACGATCACAAGGCGGCCCGCGTCAGATGGTGTAAGAAAACTCTGCAAAGGTTCAACCGAGGGGAGTCAAATCACGTCTACGACATCATAAGTGGTGACGAATCTTGGATCTATGCCTACGATCCTGATACCAAACAACAATCTACAATCTGGGTCTTTCAAGACGAGCCAAAGCCGACTAAAGTTGTTCGTTCTCGAAGCACTTCAAAGAAGATGGTGGCCACGTTCGTTGGAAAAACCGGCCATGTTGCGACTATTGCACTTGAAGATCGTAGAACGGTTAACGCAGAGTGGTATACTACAGTTTGTTTACCACAAGTCATCGCCGAACTTCGAAAATCTAACTCAAAGCGACGCATCATCCTGCACCACGACAACGCAAGCTCACACAGCGCTCGTCAAACGATTGAGTATTTGAAGCAGGAAAAAGTAGAAATTCTTGACCATCCTCCATACAGTCCTGACCTAAGCCCTAACGATTTCTTTACATTTCCTAAAATTAAGAAAAGTCTTCGTGGTCAAAGGTTCCAGTCCGGTGAAGAAGCAGTCGACGCTTTCAAGACAGCCATTTTGAACACCCCACTTTAGAGTGGAATAAATGTTATAATAACTGGTTTGAGCGAATGGAAAAGTGTTTTAAGCTACGTTGTGAATACTTTGAAAAACAATAAAAAGTACTATAAGGTTCTAGATGTGTTTTTTTCTTCAAACGACAAAACTTAAAAGGCATGCCTCGTAGGCGTCAAACGTATAACACCCCTTTTTTGAGTCGGGTTATAAATAGTAACGATTACGTGTGCTAGCGTCGACTGTTGACCAAATCAAAATAACATTCTTTTAATTTCGAGTACTTTAGACGCCCTTGAAAACCGCTTCTTGAAGATAACACTGCGACAGGCTACGGAACTTTGTAGTGGACTAATAAACTAGACCACACACCAACTTAGAGGTCCCCAAACTATTTTGTCTCGTGGATCATCCATGTTTTGATTTTTGGTATACCCCTAATATTAAATTCTTGCAAACTGTTCAACTTTCATCAACTGCAAATTTGTTTTTTTTTCGATGACATGAACTCCTTGTATTAATTAAATGAAAGAAAATCAACACTTTTAAGCCATTTTTTTAAGACACAAAACAACTTATTTCACACATTGAAACATTTATTTTAAGGAATAAAATTCGAATTACAGATTACTAGGTTTGGTAGTTATTTATATGGTTTGGTCGGCCGCGCGCATCCATCGTTGCTCGTAGAGGAATTTATACGTATGTATAATATCGACGAACGTGAGTAAGTACCCAGATAAACCTTGCTCGGTCTTCAGGGTATATATTGAGGTTACAATGTCGGTACTTATATTTTATTAAATAAAAAATTTACAAAACTATTCCAACAAGTCTAGAGTCCAGAGTATACACCTACTACTATACTTAGTATGATCTATTTGAGGCAGAAGACCGTGGACTCTTGGAGAAAATCCGTCGCCAGCGTCACTCATGACAATGCCTGGCTCGACCGTCTACCGCATAAGCGGGCGCTAGTACATGAACGTGCCACAAACTCTGGACCTACAGACGTCGTGTTTACCTGTCTATCCCTACAACTAAATGATTTACTTAGGTACTATCAAAACATTCAAGTAGTCATCATAAGCATATCATTGTCTGATGTAATGATCAATACATTATTGTTATATTATGCAAGTACTCACTGATGTTAGCGTTGCCCTCAGTCGCTCCATATATTTCGTTTATCTGAGGCACTTTGAACCTGCAATTAAAATACAATAGATGTTATATTATATGTATTTATGTATGACCTACTGGACTTTGATGAAACGTGTTGAATTTGGTAATAAGAAGGTAAGTAAAGTATTCTATTACAAGCTTCCGCCAACGGCTTCGCACGCGTGGTCTGTCAAAAAAAAGTGACCTATGTTTGAAACCAGATCACGTTCTATTTGAATAGCAAATTTTATCGACATTGGTTCAGCCGTTACGACGTGATTGAGTAACAAACAAACATCTAAACTTTCGCATTTATAATATTAGTGTGATAAAATCAATTTTTTAAACTTTAAATGCTGCCGCCCACGGTAGTCAATTTGGTGGTTAGTCAATAGAAAAATTACCCTCCTTCTGCGCAGTCAGGTATAAAGTAGTCAAATTTCATCGAAATGGATCCTTCCGTTTTAGTCGTAAAAGCGTAACAACAGACAGACGTACCTTCTTTCGAATTTATAACATTAGTATGGGTAGTACACAAATAGATTACAGGAAAAAAGCTCACAAAAAGAACATGCACAAAGACGGGCCGTAAGAGTTTTCATCCAGCAAATCATTGAAGATACAGATAGTTGATTATAAATATGGGTACGTGAACAGAAAAGGAACATTGGAGACCAAACTACAAATAAATACCTAACTACATTTATACAACTACATCAGCAGTCTTGCCAGTAGTCACTTCTTTGTAACCCATATCATCAGTAACACAATCCATCCGTCTCTCGTTTGACCACAATCTCATCTGATGGTAAGCGATGATGTGGTCTAGGTTGAAGCACGAAGATCTAGAAGAAACCTATTCACTCTTACCCAGATTGTAATCTTTAAAAAAACAGACGACGGCAGTGTTCCGCACCTTAGCTGTACGCATCAAAAACGTGGAACCAAAACGGTGTGTGCGAATGGGTAGTATAGCGACTAGGTAGGTACGGATGGTACTGAGCCGTGCGCCTGTTTTGATGCCCTTTGATGGAAAGGGAATGGCGTTTTATCTAGGTTTATTCCACTTTGTTCACCTGTCACCTGTATATCCATCCACTTTTATATCTAATACTCTATATCAAATAACTTTCTTTCTTCCGCATGAAACGACCAGTTACCAAATATTACCTACTCCACCACCATAAAATGAATGTCATGAAAATGGGATACATATATCTACTCGTATGTAGGGATGTTAAGGAACTGGTGGAACCTGCAGGAAGGAAAATGGAGAAAACTCTGCTTGTTCAAAAAATGTTGGTACTTCCAGTAGAAATATAATTATTGATTAACCGGGCCCACTTAACTTGCGTGATACCTAAATGAAAGTATCCTATTACAGCCTATTCGAACGTGACCTTGATTAACATAATAACATAGGATGGTTATACTGAGGCTACTAAATTACGTTATCTAAATTACTAATACTTACTGTTAGTACCATAGACATATATTCTACCGATAGACAAGAACATTCTTGAAAAAAGTTTGTTCAAATTCTGGTGAGGTAGAACTAAAGGTTCGCTGCAGCGCTAAAACATTATTTATGTTATCTAACCAAACTATTAACACCTGCAGCGCTAGATCGCTTAAAGAGTTTAGTTTACTCGCGACCAAAACGTTGTAAACGCCATGAAATTCATGGCGCTTACGCGTTCCGTTCAACATAGTGTCACAAACTGTCGTTCCTATAGATTTTACACCACAGACGTGACACAGCTTTTGTACCTACAAAACTTCATTAGAATTTGTACTCTATTTCAAAATATATAATAGTAATGTAATAATTGAAAATATGGTAAAGCAGAAAAGTAAAATAAAATGAAATGTTATGTGTTTATTTAAGCTCAAGTACGTTAACAATAGTTTGAAATCAAACTTTCACTTGATGATTCACTGACACTTCTTGATGTATGCTTTCATATTTTCTGACCTTTGACAGACATTATATACTAAAAAGAAGGAACAAAAAATATACATCAAACAACATCAAACTGGCTAGAAAACATTTACATAAACAAATTAAAACACTTTCTAAAAACACCACTTCAAGTCCGTGTTCGTCACATATTTTTACCTACAACCGGTTTTGTAATGGAATATCTGCATATTTTGGTCTATGATTTTAGAGGGTGTGGCATTAAAATAAACATATTTTTTTTCTAATGTGGTATTACGATATTATTACCTATTTATTCACTTGAACAACCAATAATTTTACTTACTTGACTACTGAATTGTTATTTATGTATTTCATATTTTGATTCGAACTCTCGTATTAATAGTGCCGCTCCGTACGCGTCCAAACTGCGTGAATGTCGACGCCGTACTAAAGTAAGGTGTACGGATTGCAGTACAGATCAGTGGAACAGAGTGAATGTTCGGATCGCGATATCTAGTACGTAGTACATATAATATCGATGGTTAGTACCTATACCATTACTTAAAGTAGTACTATTACGTTACTAACAACGTCCTTTACTGCTTCGCTCAATACTTTCACCGCAAAGGTTGCCTGTAAGAAATCGCTTTCGGCGATAAGACCGCCCATTCTACTATATTTGCCATGAACTAGTTCTATAAGTATTCCTGATTTTCTTTTACATGGTATAAAATGAAGTCGCTTCCGCTGTCTGTTACCTTTAGACCGTTGTGGCCTTAGATCTTTTAAACTACTCAACGGATTTTAATGCAGTTTTTAGCAATAGATAGTGATTCAAGAGGAAGTTCAATACACAAATAACTTTGATTGTTTGTTAGTTTGAGCGGATCGTTATGAAATTTTGTAAGGAGATAGCTTTTATCCTGGGAAAGGACATAGGCTACTGCGCAAAATGAGGGTAATGTTTTATTGAAAAACCACCCGTGCGAAGCCGCGGGCGAGTCAGCTAGTATACAATAAAATGTTATTTATTCCATTCTAAATCGGGTTAGCTGCTAAGAAGCAATTGGGCAAAAAGCCTTCGAGAAGAGTAGCTTCTTCAACATCTAGGATAATTGTTTTAGCAAAAGAATACACGGGCAGAAGTTGACTACAACAATTATAATTTGAAGTTATCAGCTATTAGTGTCCCACATCTGGGCAAAAATCTGCTGCCCGTCTTTACACTGTCCTGAGCTGTTTGTGTTCAATCTATTGTCAAACTATACAAGTTCATCCCATTGAAACATCACGTCACGTCGAAAGTCACGTTTAGGGTTAATTGTCCAAGCCGGACTTGCAAGCCGGGCTTAGTAACCTGTTAATTGTGGTAACTACTATCCACAGAAGCCATTCAACCAATAAAGATAGTAGCCGTTCGTAAGATGGCTTAGTTACCTGTCAACAATCTGCTGCCAGATAGCAGGGCGCATGCCGTTGCCAACCATGATGCGCACTTTATGCTGCGAGTCGGTGGGACGCGGCGGCTGGGCCAGCAAATAGCGGCACATCTCGCCGATGTATTGCGCCACCTGCGTAACAAAATGTGATGTCATTTTAAAAGCTAAATAAGCAGGTAGTAAATTTCTGGAGGTTTATTTTTTACCTGAATGCTCAGGGTGCCAACACGCGGGTGATGCCTTTTACATACATCCATAGACTAACTGCCTACCATCAAATCAAATCTAATAACATTTATTTGTGACAACACCAATAGTACGAACAAAACAAACACACACAGGAGACATATATAAACAAATAAATAAAACCTTATACATATATATAAAAAGCTACGAGCCTTACAGTAGTCGCATATGTGTAACATCTGACCACCACGCGCGTTCATTGGTCAAATCAAATAGCGCGCGCTTCCCCGCTTCGTGTTACACATTTCCGTCTCTTTTGCCAAAATCACTCCCAAAAACCGAGAGAAAAGATGTTACACGTCAATAAATAACATTGCAGTCTATGTCGCATTGTACCCCAAGCGAGTGTCACAAAAAGGCTCTTAACTAAGCATGTTTTGGGTTGCAATGTCTACCCAGCGCTGGTCTTCCGTTAGAGCCTCTTTAAGTGAATCACGGATGCCCGACCACTAATTAAAACAGCTTGAAAACAAATAAAAAACTAAACGAACAAAATAACGCCCGGATAATTATTTAATATATAGCATATTTTTTTATTAATAATTAATTAATACCAAGGCATAAAATAAATCAATAAATAGATAGCAATCAGTAATCATGTGAGCAGTATGATTGTTTGCCATCTTAGTGTTCAAGAAAAGTATTAAAATGTTATAGAAAATCCCTCACCGTGCAATTATACTTGATGCAGTCCACCCAGAAGTTGGAAGCCGAGAACTTAGCCCTCAACACCGAGGGGATACCGTCCACCAAAGCGGCGCCAGTGCCTACCACGCCGCCTGCAGTGTGGTACAGAGGCAGGGAGTTGTACATGCAGTCGGATGACTTCAGGCCCAGCATATGTACTGTTGCTACCACCACGAGAAGGTACCTGAGAAAGAGAAAGAAGCTGTAGTTACTGGAAACAATATCGCATATTGGATGGGGATGCTTTAAAGCTTAGAAGGAATGGTTCTACCCGTTCTATTTCGAGAAATGTTAGCAAGATTAGAATTGTGGCGTTGTGGTTGACTGGTAATAAGGTTTAATATTTAATTTAATATAATTTATTTATTAAAGATTCCCAATCGATTCACTCACAGACTTCAATAAAATAAAATATAATAGACGCATTCCCTGTGAAGGCAACCACAGCTAACGCGGGTAAACATAATAATACTATGCATTAAATATTGTCGAGAGTATCGGCATCGTCTCGTTCATACTGTGGCTTCCCACGGTCTGTGATTTTACGGATGCCACGCACAACGCACGGCCACAGACAGCCACACACCGCTGCACCGAGGCTCTTTCCACGGTGTGTTCGAATTCGAGATTCGAAGACATTTGTGCTAAAAATAAAGTAGAACGTGCCTCGCACGAGCTTTTTTCCACGCCTTTGAAGTTACCGACTCGCAGCGGATTCGAAAAACCACTATAGATGCACTGCGGACGTGACCCTTCCCACGTTGCGGTGCGGTCTAGTCTGCGTCAGTATGCAATATCACAGACCGAGGGAAGCCACCTTTACTAACACGACAAGGACGAATTTTATGTCTAGTAGACAATAAATTAAAGTAGGTCATCCTAAAGCAGTAGTGAGCTATTAACAACCGAATGGTATAACGACATGATAATTTGAACCTTATTCACTAAAGATAAAAGCTAAATTCAAAGAATAATAACAAATATACGACAAAGGGTTCGTTCCCTTGTCAATGTCTGAGTATGCTCGCTCGATGTAACAGGTTGCAACTGTTGCTATAAGCCCTTCAGCCTATGAATGACAAACTCTTGAATTGTAAAAGTGATCTTCAGTTTACATTGTTCCGACAAAACAAAGAGAATGTATTGGCCAGACATAAATAAATTAAAAGCAGTTTGGGCTCGTCACACGCGCGGTAAATGAAAACTTCCGGAGGATACTCGGTATGCCCCAGAAATATTTAGTTTTATGTGACACTCGCTTGGTAAGTTATTTCGAAATCGTATTTAAATAAATAAATAAATATGGCTGATATTTCACACAGTGTTATCTAGCCCCAAACTAAGCAGAGCTTGTACTATGGGAGCCAGATAACTGATATAATACTTATATACTTTTTTTTTGTAAATACATACTTATAATATATAGAAAAACATCCAGACCCGGAACCAATATCTGTAGATCATACAAACATTTGTTCCACGGCGGGAATCGAACCCGCTACCTCCTGCGTCTCAGCCGGCTATTCGCCCACTGCGCCTCGGAGGTCACCGAATCACACTAATATTATAAATGTGAAAGTTTGGATGTTTGTTTATTTATTTGTTTGTTACTCAATCACGTCGTAACGGCTGAACCGATTTCGATAAAATTTGATATATACGTAGATTATAACCTGGATTACCATATAGGCTACCTTTTATCCCATAAATCAGTTTCCATGGGATAAAAATGGAGTGTCAAGTCAAGTTGCAACAGCGAGTTTAGCTTTATTTCTAGGTTACCTATACATTGAGGAGTGTAACGCGTACGAAGTCGCGGGCAACAGCTAGTTTCTATCTTCAATGGTTTGCTGAAAGACAACTCTTATTAGGGTTAAGATTGCTCGTACATGTACTTTTTATAAGCTCTTTTGTCTGTAATCTATTTGTGTACCATAAAGAGAAAGACGTGCGTGACCTATGAGGCAATCGCTGTTATAATAGGCGATGATTACCACTTAACTTGGTGGGCCATAAGCTTGTTTCATCTACAGGTAGTATAAAAAAGGACATTTTCTAATTACCTACTTGACTTTAAAAGGACTTTGACATAAAATAGAGCATACCGAATAGTAATAGGTTCTATGTTCATACTAACGCATCGGCCATTGTATTGCATTGACACGCTACCTCACTTAACGGTTTGTTGTTATCACTGACGCCATTAGATAAGACCATACAATAATTAAATTGATGAATATTTAAAGATTAAATTTGACCAGAACCCATTTTATCGAGAACCTGGTGTATGGGCAAACCTAGTATAGGTTTTAAAACCTCATTCATCGTCGTTGTGTTAGATAATGATTTAATTACATTTAATGATAAATATTTAATTACCTTTAGAATATAAGAGAACCCAGTTAAAACCCAAAGGCAACTTTGGCAACCCTTCGACACCACTGCAATATCACTAACAACGTACGAGTAACAACAGCTTGAGACCAGTAATCACGTGCAGCTTAAGATACGAGTACCTATATAAAACAAGTTAGGGTTAGACCTGACTTGCCACAATGGTACCTTGGTTTTTGGTGGGATCCATATGCGTACCAAATTTATGCTATGACATATTCTTGTTATTTAGGTGCGAAGGCTGTGGTTTCGGTACAAGCAATTTGTACCTGGCACCGCGCCAGGAGAGTAGCCGCAACGCGCCACGAAGCCATAGTCTTACGAAAATTATTAAAATCCTTTTCAGCTCTACGACCTTAGGAATAAGGTAGGTGTGAACTTTTGCTTATTGCGTTAATAATTAATAAACTGAAGTAAAATTACCGAATCTGCCAAGAAATTGAGGAGGCTTATGTATATTTACGAATAGAAAGAGACGGTTAACGTTCTGAAATCGTTCTAGAGTTATAATACTGTGACATCATGGAATTGTGTTCGAATCCCTACGCGCGATTTTAATATCAATCCCTCTTCTAAACCCTAAGGCTGACCACACAAACTACCATACGGTGTCGCCTAAATAGGCTCAGTAGAGCTAACATGCGTAACGTGACATAATGTTCTCGACCCATTTTCTCGTGCAAAATAGAGATATCTCTTTATCTCGACCTATGATAACATGCGCACCATATTTAAAGAGTATTTTGTCATAGTATTTTTTGAGGACGAGATACAGAGATACGACGTAAAGTTGTATGAACAATAGAAGAATGACAGTGAATGACGACAAACTTCTATATTCTCTATGTAAACGAGAAATTACTCGATATGGACCAAATTGCTCGTGTCACGTAATACTTTTATTAAATTATCATGCTATTACTTTTATCACGTTATACATTAATAATGCTTACATAAAATAAATAAGATGCATGTAAAAACACTTTGCCACAGTAAACGAGTAAATTTGCACTCCCTTCATCCATATCTTATGTGCACCCCCGACCATATCTTTAACATAACTAAATCCTCTCCATCCAAAGGTTGTCTGGAAGAAATCGCTTCAAAGGTATAAGACCGCCCGTTGTACTATTTGCTTTGTGTCTTCTATGTTGTTTGTAAGTTTTTACTTTATGGTATACAATAAAGTGTTTTCTATCACTCATTCATTCATTCATTCATGGGATCCTTAGCGACCCACTCGGCTATATAGGTGCAAAACCCTAAAATAGACAATCTGAAGAACTTACTTAGAGTTAGGCAGTACAGCAGCTTTGGGCATGCCAGTGGTTCCCGAGGTGTAGATATACAGAAGAGTGTCCTTGTACTGAGGCGGGTCTGTGACGACGGGGTAGTCAGGCGGGTGTTTGTCCATCTCCTGTCCCAAGTCCATCACACCGGGAGCGGGCTGGCCGTAGAGCTGAAACAGCTTCAGCTCTGGTGGTAGCTGGTCGCGGATTTCTTCCAATGCTGAGGAAATAACGAAATGGTAAAACTGGGGATTTCTTGCGGGGGTTCTGGTTTCTGGCCCTCTATGGAGCTATTTGATATGGAAATTGGGCATTGTTCTTTAGATTTTTTGTGTGTTTTTAGTATAAATTATCAGTGCCAACATATTATAAAATAAAGTTTCATCGAACAATGTTCATGGAACAAAGATTCTATATTCTTCTATATTCTATGTTCCTTGGTCAAGTCGTATATTTCGATGAAAGAAAGAAACGCAAATATAAGCTAACAAGCTGAATGCCTTAGGAAAAAGACTCCCCTACGACAACTAGATTTCTATTAAGAAGTCCACATCTCTTATTTACTCTCTCTAGTTTTGTCCAATTCACTAAAAAACAAAAGTCATTCAAGTATATTGGTAATTCATCTCCTGATGATGGTGCTAAAACCACAAAACCAACACTAGGAAAGTCAAAGTCAAATATTTTTATTCATTAAAATCACAATGATCACTTTGAAACGTCAATTTTACCGCTTGTTCAGCCAGGAAAGAAAGGCAAGAAACAAGGCTGGTTGTTTTTTTTAATGATCCTTTTACAATACATAATACAGAAAATAAATTACGTCTAAATTGTAACATTTTGAACGAGTTGGAGCAATTTCAATCCCAAGCTTCTCTATCATCTAAATAATCCGATATGTTATAGTAGGCTTTTTTATAAAGATTTAGTTTAATTACGTTTTAAATTTATTAATTGTCAATTTTTGTACATCCCTTGGGAGTTTGTTATAAAAGCGTACACCTTGCCCTTTAAACGATTTACTAACTTTATGGAATCTACAA
Organism: Philereme transversata; assembly: GCA_963924445.1. NCBI lineage: Eukaryota > Metazoa > Arthropoda > Insecta > Lepidoptera > Geometridae > Philereme > Philereme transversata. Next base: position 8,298,511 of record OZ004337.1, on the reverse strand, counting down.
GTGGCAACAGCGAGTTTATCTTTATTTCTAGTATTAAAATTATGATTATCGTTATTTTTCTTAAACAAATTAATATTCTTGTGAACACATATTACATCAGATTTTTAGATTTTCAAGGAAATAACACTCACAACATCAAGCGTCCATGCAGCGACTAGTTCCGTTATACATGAGTGAATAATAAACAGATGCATCTACTACGAGTACACTGTCTGGTCTACACTGACCTAGATTGGATACTCACGACCAACGTATTTTGTTTATCATGAATAATATTATAGTAATTATGACATTTGATATTGAAAACTATTTGTTCTTGTATTTTACCTAAAAGTCTGAGCTGACCATCATCATCATCTTTCCGTCTTTTTACCACTAAGTGAGGTCGGTACAACATCTAGGCCCGTAGCCAAATTAATAGGTCTTTACCTATGAAATTGCCGTTCTTCAGTACTGGTCATTTCAAATAGAAAAATAGTTTGGAATGGCTTTGTATTCTAAATTCAAATTAATTTTGTTTTAAAAACATTACATTCTTTTTACAAATTCAGTCTTTTGTTTATTGATTAGCGTTGTATTTTCATTACATTTGAACATTTTTCGTCATAATGGATACTTTATAAATTCGTGTTATTATGGAATATGAGTTCCGTCGTGGCACCAACGCGACACAAACGGCACGTAACATCAAAAACGTTTACGGAGAGAACTGTACAAACGAACGCATATCCCGTTATTGGTTTTCCCGGTTCCGTTCTGGAAATTTTGACTTGAAAAATGAAGCTCGTGGTCGTCCGGAGACTTTGGTCAACAATGATGCATTAAAGGCGATTGTAGAAGCTGACGAAACTCAATCTACAGCTGAGCTAGCAGCAGCTTTTGATGTTAACATCAAAACAATTTTAATCCATTTGCGACAAATAGGCAAGGTAAAAAAACTTGATAGATGGGTGCCCCACGAACTTAACGATCGCCAGCGCAACGTACGCGTCGAGACCTGCCTCGCGCTGCTCAATAGGCAAAGAAATAAAGGAATTTGGAACCGAATTGTTACGTGCGGTGAAAAATGGATTCTGTTCGACAATCGAAAGCGCTCAGCATGTTGGTTAGATCCTGGTTCAGCACCAAAGCAATGCCCTAAACCAAAATTGACCCCTAAAAAGGTCACTGTTTGGTGGTCTAGTGCGGGTGTTATTCACCACAGCTTTTTACAAAACGGCATGAGCATTACTGCAGATGTGTACTGTGAAGAACTGGAGACAATGATGGAGAAGCTTGCACATCGGCAACCAGCTTTGGTCAATCGGTCGTCCCCACTGCTCCTTCACGACAACGCGCGACCCCATACTGCACAACAGACAGTCTCCAAGCTGCAAGAGCTGGGGTTGGAAGCTCTCCCTCATCCGCCATACTCACCAGACCTCGCACCTACCGACTATTACTTTTTCCAAAATTTAGACAACTTTTTAGTGGGCAAAAAATTCAATTCCCGAGAGGCAGTACAAAATGCCTTTGAAGAGTTTGTTGCCTCCCGTCCAGCTGATTTTACAAGAAGGGCATCAATAAACTGCCAGTGCGTTGGCAAAGATGCGTCTATTGCATGGGTGATTACTTTGAATAACAGAAATAAAAAAGTTTAAAAAAATAAGTATTTTCACTTATTGCATACGAAACGGCAATTTCATAGGTAAAGACCTAATACATTCGCTACGAATCTATTCGATTTCTACATACATTTGTTGTCGCTGTATCACGTGGTTCTTCTATAGCATGTGTCAAATCCCATACATTTTCGGACTTATCGACTAGCATCATCGCTAATCGACTGTAACTTGGCCAAGCCCTCTATTTCTCTTTCACTCTCTTCTAGGTATCAGCTGTCATTTTAGTTAGCAGTAGTAAAGTCTGAGCTGATCAATACTGAGTTAATAATAGAATAACATTTTGCGGGTGACGGGCGTACGCAAAGGATGGCTTCTAAAGGTATAACTAAATAGAATTTTTATAGACTTAATCAGGTTTAATGAATGTTTTATCTCCGCGAGGTGTACTGCAATTAATTATCAGTATCAATACTCTGTTCAGGCTAAGGTCTGTAAAGAAGGTTTTTTTGGCATTCGAACGTCAATTATTGTATTAAGAGTACGCTTGCAATCAAAAGTCAACCATATTACAATTCATAATGGAAACCACATGGTACCTCAACTAGGTTTAATGACTAGCGTGATAACCAAGAATGAACCAGTGACTTGATAGGTGAAAATATTTTTTTTATTGCTGGACATTTCACACAGCGCTATCTAGCCCCAAACTAAGCAGAGCTTGTACTATGGGAACCAGATAACTGATAAAATACTTATATACATTTTTTTGTAAATACATACTTATAGTATATAGAGAAACAACCAGACCCGGAACAAATATCTGTAGAGCAAACATTTGATCCGTGGCGGGAATCGAACCCGCTACCTCCTGCGTCTCAGCCAGCTATTCCCCCACTGCACCACGGAAGTAGTCATAATGGCAGGTATCAGGATTTTTGACAAGTTATACATTGAATTTAGCACGATTATTGAATAAATCCGGGGCTAAAAACCTGCAAAGGCAATTAAATTATATCTAAGGTCTATTGATCGCGTATGGTTTCGTTCACATGAACGCACGATCAATACTTATGTCGTTTATGTATGTATAGGAACCGTTATTAATAACTTACCTAATGCTTTCTTTTAAAAAGAAGAAATCATAGAATTCGATTTGAAAAGAACCGCTCTGAAGGCGAAAAGAATTCGCCTCTAAAGCTTCTGAATAGGCGAATGAAAAAGGTTTTCAATGATTTAGCTCGGTGTTTTAGTTAGGTGTACGCCTACTACCTTTAATGATTGTGTAAGACTACACTCGAACTAGTAGGAACTGTAGGTAGAAGTTCTAGATCTAACATAAATTTATCATCAGTTTTGAGCGAGGAACCTAGGACCTTGCAGTTTGTCCTTCTCACGTGGAACTTCATGAAGCATTCCTAAAAGCTGGTATCGAAACATCTGGTTTGTATAAAATTGTATGCCACCTGAAAGTATCATAAACTGGAACTCACCACTAGCGAGATGCTCCGAGTAAAGAATCGCCCGCGCATTCGCCACCTGGATGCAGTGCAGGAGTGGCTTATGCCGGAGGTTGCTGTTGATGAGCGCCGACACCGCACCGAGCTTGGCCATGCCGAGCCAGCTCCATACGAACTCTCCGCAGTTGGGCATGAACACGCAAACCACGTCACCGCGTTTCAAGTCAAAGTGTTCTTGCATGACGCGGGATACTTGGTTCGATTTTGTAGCCATCTGGTAAAAAGGTTCAGCGTTAAGTTCTAGAAAGGCAAGGTCATGAGGCAGACCCCTGATGGATGAATAATAATGTCGTGTCTCGTTAGAAAATATGAGTTGCATGCAAGGGACAGAATGGCACAATAAAGTGGTGCTCGACACCCAATTCAACAGAGGTTGAAATGTGAGGGATATTTTTATACAGTTGTTGGACAGAAAGCAGGCGCTTTTTCTAACCTAATCTACCTAGGAGTACATGCCTAAGGAAAGACACGAAAGTTCATACCAAAATTTATCAAATTGGCTGAAATGAATTGGAAAAATAGCTGCTATACACGATAATCAATAAAAACAGGTTAGGTGTGCATGTAAGTTATGTTAACTAAAAGCCTGACATGCAGTAAAACTGGTTTGTAGGGCGCTACTAGTTTATTCGAGTTCTTTTCTAAATATAAGTGGGTAGACCGAGGCGAATCGGCTCACAGGGCAAATCGGATCAAATTAAGAACTATTTAAATAATTAAAATTTCGAGTTTGTCAATCTGGAAGTAGTCACCTTCCAAGGTTATATACTCCTCAATCCGCATCTCTTGTCATGTAAAGGGATGGATTTCGCTCGTACGAGTCGTACGTCAGTTCAGGCGCCGGTCACCAAAGACGCGGTCGCTCGTGTATGTAGCAATTTTGGCGCCGAAGTATTAAATAATAAATAAATCAACTTAGTAGTACTAAGTGCTTTTGAATATTGGTAGCCATTTTACAGAACTATTTCGAATTATAGAATTTATTGTTTTTTATTACTATGTATGTATCTCTTTATGCAGTTTGACTTGCGTTTTAGTATAATTTTAATAAGTATACGAGTAAACTGTTTATTATGATCTTCTGTGATGTGGGGCGAATCGCATCACGTTGCTCGGGGTGAATAGAATCACTACAAATTAAATAATTATTCCAGTTATTGTAGTACTTAATTCACTTTTTGTTGTTTTAGGAAAACCAAACAAGGGCAGTGGCTTCCTGAAACCATGACAGAAGCTGCCAATAAAGTCCTGACCATAAAACTAACCGTGTGTCGGACGGCGGAGTACCTACCGCTCACGAGTTTACTGAGGAGAGTTCAAGAAAGGGTGTAATTAAACAATGTGGTGGACAACCGACCGTGGTTCATTTTTGTTACTGAATAATTTTTATAAAGATTTTAACCCCTAAGTTAGAGCGAATCAGATATATCCCTTTTTTTATTTAGTTTTAAAGAAAGTACAAGTTTACTTTAAGTTTTACAATGTCTAGTCTTTATCAAATATGTGTATGTAGATTGTAAATTGTAATGATTTCAATAAATATAATGTTTTATGCAAAACAATGCCTGTTTTTAATGCTTGAAAAAAATTGGATCCAAATCGCCTCGGTCTACCCTACATACGTTATTTCATTAATTCCATGAGCGTTGACCTATTTGCTTTGTTCGTGTTATAATAAACATTGAAACGTTTTACTCGTGTTTTTTTTTCTGACTGTAGCCACTAGTAGTAGCCTATACAAATCAAATTTTATGAGTCAGTAATATCATAGCTTATAATTAAATCTTCAAAAAAAGATGTCAATGTCATGAGTTACCTGTCCAAAGGTCCAAGTGCGGTCTCCGACAGCAATGAAGCATGGTGCATCTGGGTTTTTCAGAGCTCGCTGAGTGAACAGCGAGGCCACAGTAGCGTTCTGGCGGCCCCATAGCTTCGACCTGACCATGCCGTGCGCGTAACGCCATAGGAATCTGCAACAAGGAATGGAATGAAGCATGTAGAACTTGCATAAATGGCAGGATGCTAAAACTGCTCTGCACATGTGCGCTGAGTATGAAGTATTCTGTGGCTGAGTGTGAGTTCTTTATACCGTTGCGTACGCATATCGTGAGCGCGATAAAGCACTGTATGCATTTACATTTATATATTAGAGTTAGCGCGATGTATAACAGTAAAAAATAACTCAAACTCAGTTTACCGATTGGCTGATCTTGTTTATGAAAACGTGAGGTGGGTTCGTAATAGCGTCCACCATTTTTGTGGAGACATGCATTATGGAGACTATTATTCCCAAGAAAATAATATAAATACTGTTAGTAAACCCACAGGTAAAGCTTAGAAACAATGTTCTAACTACCCTTCAAATAACAAAGAAGTAAGGATATGTTATCTCGCCTGCATATAAACTTAGTAGATATTCCAAACAGCATTTTGAAGAGTCAATCTAAAGAGAATATTGTAAGCGAGGAAGGTGTATACACAACAGCAAGTTGTGAGGAAGCAAGTGCATGATATCAGCATATTAATATGTCCCTATAATCTGACGTGAGTGAAGTATGGGGCCATGAATGATGATGAGTATGTCTCTTATGTGTTTATACTCCGATGATAATTATTGTTGGGTTTACATGAACAGAATCTTGGGTCATTACTTTAAATGAACATGCTGAAAATTATATTGACTACAGAACTAGGTAACTAATCTTTTAAGGCAATTTTATTTGTAATTTGTTATTTATTTATTCCAGTGAACTTTTTACATGTAACTAAAACAATGTGAATACTGGAAACTGCATTAGTAAAATACTGTGTCGCAGTTAGGTTAGGTGATTTAAGAGTAAGTCAATAAAAGTAATTCATTTAGCGCAATGAATACGTGCCTCATCTACTAATTTGTATAAATTGCTAGACGTATACAACCTAAGTGAGACTACATGCTAGGAGTTATTTAGGCAGCCTATAATGACATTTCAATGCTATAGACACAGCCTATTATAGCAGCAGAAGTAAAAGACAATGGATCAGCCTGAACAGCTTTGATTAATGAAAATATTATTAACAATATGGTATTGCTTGATTTACATGACGACCTGATTAATAAAATGAGTACCCATCTAAGATAATTTGATAAGTACTTGAATCGATTTTGTGCTTTCCCATCCGAGAAATAAAATACATTTACCGTTCTCTTTTTGAGATGCACACGCTCTTACGCGTTAACGAGTCAGAGGGGTGCATAATTTTAGTGTAGCTTGTGAGACCGTTAGATCATGTACAAAAATAAAACCCCGTTTTACACTTTTCTGTAGTAGGTATGTTTTTAATATGGAATGGCGAGCAGGCGGCGTTCCTAAGTAACAATTAATAATTCAACGAAATGGCACGGCACGGCCATCGCCGCCGGCGCTACTGCCTCCAATTTACAGTGAGCGATTTTCACGGCACATTTTCAGTAGAATACTCTTATTACAACTTAACTAGTAGTTCGCCCCGAACTGAGATCTCGCGAGTCTACCGACAAAAAAATATTCGTGATCTTTGACTATCAAGATAGTGCCACGAAATAAATAACCATATGACTTGACCTACGGTTTCATGCAAATTACAGGTAACGGGAGTTCATGTTAATTGGTTGTCCTTGTTTGGGGTACAAATTGCAGTTATTCTGGATTTCAGACTGTTGCCTATATTTGTGACATTTAAGCTACACGCATACCAAATTACAGCACTGTGGGGTCACTGGTGTGAATTTTGTCAAAGTTTAGGTATTATTATGGCTAATAACTTAAAACCCATAAAAAAATTACTAAAAATAAAAACGGGATCGAAATGTACTAATGAAGACCTTTCATTTGACGTCTCATTTGATTTAATAGTCTGATTTTCATATTTTTTTTACCCTTCTTGAACCCCAATATCTCAACAACTCCCCAATATTTTTAACTTATTTAGTCACACCAAAATTGTGCCATAACTACCTACCTATGTATAAAATTTCACGATGATCAATGCTTCGAAAGTTAACCTCGGACAAACAAACATACATACATACATACAATGCCGATTTGCCCAAGTTGATTTAGAGATCTCGCTTCGCTCGATCAATTACTACGGTTATCTACGACATATTTTAGGCAATTCTGAATTATGTTCGTAGTAAGCATTCGACTAATTTCCCGTTTATTTGCCAAACAAGGTTATTCTCGTGTGCTCTAATACTAGTTTACTATACTGAAAAGTGAATTGGCACTGAAAACCTACAAAAGCCTAACATTGCAGGCTGGACGGGCTACGGCAACGGTCACGCGATGCAGTGACGTAGCACGTTCTATATAATCCCATAATTAGATGAAGACAACTTGAAGCGACCTTGGTACTGTTTACGAGCAGGAAAGAAAAACAGACGAATAATCTTATAACAACTTATATAACTATGGTAAATTGATTTAAATACAAAACAGTTATAAATAGGTAATTGGTTTCCCCAAGTCTCTTTGTCAAGACTTCTTCCTTCCTTAAAGCAACAATTGCGCTTGGCGTTGTTTTGGTTCCAAAACAACGCAAAGAGGATGATAAGTTAATCGAACAATTGGGATTTTAGTTATGCAATCACTAAGAAAGACCATGTAAAATATAACATTATCTAGGTAGGTAAGTCTCCAATGTAAGCATCAAGTAGTAGGCTAAATATTTCAAGACAGCTAAATAATGAATGAATCTTTAATTTCAAGAGTTATGCAACTAAAAGGAATGAATGCTTACAAAAGCATTTGAAGTCCAAAAGCCTTGGCATACGTCCCAACTGCAGACATGCATTTTTTTACGAAGACTAAAATCAATTATCGCCCGGAACGCGAACCGATCTAACACTTTGTAGGTAGTACGAAACAAAGAAGAGATTTTTAATGACTTGGTTATTTACAAAGTATTCGGACTTAAAATATATCAGTGACAGATTAATTATCGAGTTGATAGAACGAAAAACTAACTCTATCTACAATTAATCTGCCGTTCGATAACTATGCGAGACATTCGATTTATGTGCACGTACGGTACTGGTTCAGACGAAAATAACCCCGGAACAGAGTGTAAACATTGTAGTGTAGCGGATAGCGAGCGCCCATGTGCTTTCAAAAGGTCAATTACAAAAGTGATTCTGTAACATGTTACAGGTATTGTGTAAAAGGTTTGTGAAAGAAAATGAAGCCTACGTCGAGAATCTGAGGGGAAACCATTCATTGATCGAGCGAAGCGAGATCTCTAAATCAACTTGGACAAATCGGCATTGTATGTATGTATGTATATGTTTGTTTGTCCGAGGATAACTTTCGAAGCGTTGATCCGATCATCGTGAAATTTGATACATAGGTATTGATGGCACAATTTTGGTGTGACTAAATTAGCTAAAAGTGTTGGGGGGTAGTTGAGATATTGGGGTTCAAGAAGGGTAAAAAAAAATGCAAATGGAACTATTAGGTCAAATAGGAAGTCAAATGAAAAGTACAATAGTACATTTCAACCCTGTTTTTATTTTTAGTTTAATCCTTGTAGTTTTTGAGTTATTATATTAGCCATAATAAAAACAAAACTTTGATAAAATTCACAGGGTATACCAGTGACCCCACAATGCTGAAATTTGGTATTCGTGTACCTTTAGTAACACAAATATAGGTAAAAGTCTGAAATCCAGAATAACTTCAATTTGTACCCTAAAAAGAGTAACCAAATACATGAACTCCCGTTACCTGTAATTTGAATGAAACTGTAGACCAATTTATATGGTTATTCACTATTTTGATGGTCAAAGATTGATTTGATAGACAAATGATATTTTTTTGTTTTAATCGGAGACTTGCGAGATCTCAGTTCGGGGCGAACCACTAGTTATAATAAATAAATATTGCTGGACATTAGTTATTATTAATATATTTTACGAAAATATTAGTGTTTAACGGTTAAACGGTTAATATGATGTTTTGTTTTTAAGCTGAACTGCGATATCGAGTATGCATTTGTGTAACAAAGAGGTATTCTAATTTCTGCTACGCAAAATACTTGGTAAATACATACTTACTTTTAAATTACAATACGAACGCCTTCGAATCAACAACCTTGTATAAATCTGAATCGGCAGAATGACCTACCTACTTGTTTACCTATTCAAGCAAGCCACAATAAATACGGTTTTACTAGTTTAGGCCTGAAATTATATTGTACTAGCTTCCACCAGCGGCTTCGCACGCGTGGTTTGTGAACAAAAAATAGCCTATGCGTTAATCCAGGTACATACCAAATATCATCGAAATCGGTTCAGCGGTTATGACGTGAAAGAGTAACAAACATCTACACATACAAATGATCAAAACAGTTCAACCTTGCGAGACAATTGCTCATAATTAAAATATTAATAAGTAGTCTACATGTATTTTTAATTTCTCTCCAAACTAGTTACAATACGGTATTTTCTTTGCAATACTTAATTGCTAAGGAACAGATGTATCATGTAATGTTATAAACTACTCAAAACAAAATAGGGCCCACCCAATAAAATACGATTTAAGTTAAAATAAAAAAAAATACGTACAATTTATTTCAAGTTTAATTTTAGAAATAGGTTAACACATTCAGAATCATTAAAAAAAAACATTACAATGCCTTATTTTTGCCAAAAAATCGTCAAGAAATGCGCGTTTTACACATTAACTTAAAATTACACGGTTTTCCAAAACAACACGTTGAAGACGCGAGCACATTTTTTAATAAACATGTTCTTAGGGTTGCTTCAATGTTTTATGTTTAGTAACGCGTAGGTCCTCCCCTATTGCGCACACACTCTCTGAGTCGGTTTGGAACACTCTTTATAAGGTGGATGACGTTTTCATCTGGAATTTGCTCCCAACACACTTTTAAAGCAGTTATCAACTCCTGTCGGCTATGAATTTCAGTGTGGTTGTCTTTAAGGCTTCTTTTCAACTGGTCCCAGATATGCTCGATCGGATTCAGGTCCGGACTCATGGCAGGCCAGGGTAGAACTGCGATACCAGCTTCGGAGATTGCACTTTGGGTCACTCTGGCAGTATGAGGGCGAGCGTTGTCTTGCATCAGAATAAAGTTAGGGCCTACTCGCTGTGAATATGGGATCACATGAGGTCGGATGACATGCTGAACATAGCTGGCGGCCGTTACATTGCCCTCATCCAAAATCACTAGCTCGGTTTTGCCCATTATGCTAATCCCACCCCATACCATAATACTGGGTCCACCAAAGCGGTCAGTTTCACGAATACATGGTTCTGTAAAACGTTCTCCAGGTCGTCGCCAAACTTGTACGCGTCTGTCATAATTAAAAAACTTTACTTTAGAATCATCTGTAAAAAGCACTGTCCTAAAATTATTCATGGTCGATTCGAGGTGATCACGTGCAAACCTTAATCGCGCTGCACGGTGGGCTCTGGTCAATTTGAGCCGAACAACTGGCATTCTGGAGCGTTGTTGGTCTTCATGAAGTCAGTTGCGAACAGTTTGGTCACTCACTCGCGTTCCAGTGGCGTCACGTAAGCGGTTTCTCAATATGCGTGCAGTTACAGTTCGCTCGCGACGTGCAGAGAGTCGGATGTATCGGTCTTCTTGGGAGGTTGTCGCTGGGGTTCTACCTGAACCGCTCCTCCTACTCACACTACCTGTCTCTTGAAAGCGTTCCCATACATTTCGAATAGCTCGTCTTGACACACCTAAGCTTGAAGCTACCGATCTTTCCGAATTTCCCTGCTGAAGCAAAACAATGGCTCTAGTCGCGGATTCCGTATCCATGTGATGTCGAGAACCAGGAATTGTTTATGCAAACAGTAATGTAATCGATAATTAAAGGTATGGTTACGATAACATCTTCGTTAGACACAACAAACCCCACTGAGCAACAATGTAAGGGCACTCACAGATTCTGCGGTATATCGTAAGTTTTTGTTTCTTGTCTACCCACTTAAGAACTACCCTAAACTTGGCGTTTAAGTGTTAATTTATGATCAATAAATATGCCTACTTAACATTTCCATACATCAGTATGCCAACAACTCGCAAAAAAAATGTGTCGGGCAAAATATCGAAATATTTCAAGTGGGCCCTATTTTGTTTTGAGTAGTTTATATACGATAAGTACTAACGTAAGGTATCTTATGATCTCAAACAGCATTGTTCAATGTCTATTACGAGACAAAAGTAGAAATATAAATAGAGATCGGATAAACGGATACATATTTACCTAAAGTTAAAAGTTGGCTAGTGGATAGCAGCAATTATTTATCGAAAAAATTCCGTGATTCTAGGATCAACAAGTTTATCAAGTGTTAATTTTTTTTTATTTATTTATCTACTTAACCTAGACATCCCTTAAAGCTATTATGGTATGTCATTCATCCCTCATATAAGAAATTCATATTCTATGAAAAAACACACACTTTGGCACATGACGAAGCGAAAAAAACATTGTAACAAGTGTCAGATCGGGCCTATTAGTCCTCAGGGAATATAAGAATTTTTTAAGTGTGCGAGTGAGATGGCAAATTCTACCTTGTTAATATTTAATGGTAAATTAATATCCCAGGATCCCAGGATTTTATTTTAATAAAAATCTAATTCTAATAAGCCGAAAAAAAAATAAGATAAAGATTTTATTCTAATAAGCCCTTTCCATAATTTGTTAACCAAAAATCAACTTTAGGTAAATATGCATCCGAATATCCGATCACTAATTATAAATCTATGTTAATCTTACAATAATCCATGTTCACACTATAGGTTTTATAAACGTAATAAGAATTTTCTCACAGCATTACCTACGTATCTTTCAAAGTTAAATTTGTTTTTGCATTTATTAATAAAATGCCTACATTATGTTAATCTAACGTCAATCCATTGTTGCAGGTATTAAAACTAGTACTATTTTTAGGCTATGTTTTGAAATTAGGTCGTATAGGGTTTTATTAATATTTTAACCCTTCCCTGCCTTTACATAAAACTATCAGCCGAGTTCGTCAAGCCACATCCTGAAATATTTAAACAAATAAAGATTTTCGCACTAGACAATTAAAGGATAAATCTGACAACAAATTGCACCCTCCGAGCTATAAATTGCATCTAACACAGAGCCAAGCTTATTACATGTGTATCAAAATATATAATAAGCTACCACAAGATTTAAAAACTCTAAAAGGGGATTTATTCTCTCGCCAACTGAAAAATTGGCTTAAGGACAAATGTTTTTACACGTTAAGCGAATATTTAAATTATAAGGACATTTAATTCAATTTTACTGTGTAACATAATTAATTATTTATTTATTTTTACATTTTTTAATCATTTTTTTTCTAAATATCTAATTACTTTTTATAAAATTATTTCATATATGTAACTAAACATAAGATATCGACGAATATAACTTATATTAATATTTGCATGCCAACAATTGTTATAGGACATAATGGACATATAATTTATGTAAGACCTTGGTAACATTATTACATATGTTCAAGCAAATAAATTAATTTCATTTAATTTAATTTCATTATAAAAACAGTAAGAATTTTCTCACAGAATTAAGTGGACACCAATGTATTTTTGCCATTGTTATTATATTAGGTTGGGGAAAAAGTTTCTTCGCATTTTTTAAGAAAATTCAAAACATTTTTTAATATAGTTTATTTACATTTAACTAAAGTATGTAGGTACCATTTTGTTCGATAACTTTTTGCCATCTTGTAGGTAGGGACATGATCACATTTGCTATAGAAATTTTGGGGCTTCTGATCAAAATACCGCGACAAGTGGTTTTGGCAGTCCTCTCGTGATGTTAACCTGACACTGCCTAAAGAATTCTGAAGAGACCAAAACACGTGGAAAACTGAAGGTGCAAGGTCAGGACTATACGGCGGATGCATTAACACCTCCCAGCCAAACTCTCTTAATTTTTGCTGAGTGGCTAAAGATGTGTGAGGTCTAGCGTTATCATGATGAAAAACCATACCCCTTCTGTTGATTAATTCCGGCCGCTTTCTCTCAACTTCTTGCTTTAATCTCATTTCGCCACAGTCTGTGAAGCCTGACCGGCCTTTGACCACGACCTTTTTCGCACGTTCTTGTCGTACGTGATCCACTTTTCATCACCAGTTATCAGCTTCTTCAAAAATGGTTCGGTTTCATTACGTCGTAATAAAGAATCACAAATGAGTACACGTTTCATTAGGTTTCTTTCAGTGAGCTCGTGGGGTACCCAAATATCGAGCTTTTTTGTGTACCCAGTTTTTTTCAAATGCGCCAAAACTGTTTTGGGGTCAATTCCCAGTTCTTCAGCTACGTCGTAACTACTGATATGCCGATCTTGCTCCACTTTTTCAAAAATGGCATCAATTTTATCCGTAATAGGGCGACGTGCATCTTGGACATCAAAATTTCCGGATTGAAAACGCTTAAACCAAATTTGTGCTACTCTCACAGACACTGCACTAGGTCCATAAACATAGCAAATTTTTTTCGCGGCTTGCGTTGCATTTTTACCTTTTTTATAGTAAAATTTTAAAATGTATCGAATTTCTTCATTAGATTCACTCATCTTTACAGTACGAAAAACAAATAAAAATCACACATTTTCCTAATTTGAATTTGGAATTATCTTCTTTAAAATTTAAACTTTGAATGATACCAAAACCAGCCAGATACAAATAGTATAGCCAAAGAGATTTTATTACAAGTTCATACATATAGGTATAATGCGAAAAGACTTTTTCCCCAACCTATTAAGTAGGTACGTGTTAATGTAACGACGATCCATTTTCAAGTACGAGTAGGTAAGTTTTTATCTCAATAAGAATTTTCTTAGGGTCACTTTCAAAGTCTAATTTTTTTTCTACATTTTGTTTTATCTTGCTTGGTTCTTCCTTCTTCATATATTTAAGTACTAGCTGGCCCGCCCCGATTTCGCACGGATTTTTATCAAAATAAAATATAGCCTATACCACTCAGGGATAGTTTTGCTTTCTATCAGTAAAAAAATTTTCAATATCAGATCAGTATTTCCAAAGATTGATAGATAGGTTCATAATCTACAAAAAGATTACTCCCTACATCTAAACAAACAAATACGTGTTAAGAAATATTATTATCAGAAGTTTGCTCACGCACCCTGTCGTGTGGGGTATCGTTTAATAGGTCTTTTAAAAATACTATGAGGTTTACTCAACACTTTTTCGATACCAGAGTCCGTTTACTAATGATATTGATGTATTGTTAGTTGTTCTCAATATTACAATTGACTTAATCGGTGAAGTTGGTGTACCTCCCATGTCGCATGTTATTTCATGCTCTGAAAAGTTAATGTTCTGTGTTCCACTCCGTCTGCGTTTTCTCTTTTACCGTAGAATATCATTTATCCATTTATAATAAAAGAAAACTCATTAACTGTGGTATTTTTAACAGACATGGATGTATATTTATGTGTTTCTTTTTTGTATTAAGTGAGTATCTTTAAGATTGTATTGGAACCCTTACTTATCTTGTCGCGGAGGAGGGCGTGGGTATCTGCGACACAGTATTTATTACTAATGCGGATATCATCGTTTTTCATTTTTGTAATTCACCGTTGTTAATTGTTCCAAATAAAGATGATTATTGTTATTGTTATTATATTATTTTGTCTGAATAAGGCATAATGTCTTTTCTGTCTGTTATTTATTTGTGTCAGTACACTCTATCCACACTTATATTATAAATTCAAAAGTAATTATGTCTGTCTGTCTGTATCTGCGTGTTTGTTGCGTTTTGACGACGGCTGGATCGATTTCGATGAAATACCAAATTTTATATAGATTATCAGGATTGAGGCATAGACTACTTTACCCGATTGCGCCAATGGATGAAGGGTAATGTTTTTATTGATTAACCAGCCGCGGGCAGAAGCTTGTAAAGAATAAAGAAAAGTCTACACGCAGTCTGCTCTCTCTCTCCCACAAGCTTATTCCATCCTAATGTACCAACACGTATTTGCTAATAGAATAGATATTCATTGCGAATACCCCAAGGCAATTCTCTACCAACAAGCTTTGCGTTCAAAGGCTTCCTAATTTCGGAAACATTGTTTTAGTAACGAGTTGTGGCTTACCTAATCTTGTTATTAAAAGCCGTGTTGGCGTAGCTGGATATACCCCAATCCCAGCCTTGGATAGCTCCATGGACTTTTTTTATCAGTAAAATATTCCGCGTATTTTCAAGTGCTCCAAACGGCTAAGAAGATCGTGAGAAACCCGCGTCTTAGTTACGAGTAGCTCTGCAGGTATTGACTGACGATCATATCTTTGCTGCAGATTATGTAAGGCAAAGTAAGAGATGCTGAACAAACTGTACACAGCCTTCATGCTGTATTCGTCGAACGCTTTAGAATGTATGTGAGTGTTTTATCCATCATTTCATCAGTATTTGGCCAGAATACCATTACCATCTGACCCGATGGTAATGGTGTTATGGTATCGCAATGCGGTGTTAGGTCCGTAGCGTGTTTTAAATGTATTCTGGTGGTACCGGCAGTTTGGCAATGGTTGCCGCTCTGGTTTTCATAACACTGAAAACTGCCGATTCGGAATATTGTATTGTCTTAAACTTATACAACGTTGCCTGAATAAGAATTGATAGGTACGAAATTCCTTTGAACTGAGAGTACAAAAGCGCTACAGTAAATGCTGAGTAGTAGCCGAGTTATGGTTACAATAATTTTGTTCGTTAAGTGTCTTTACACCTGTACCTGTGTGTTTGTCACGTCAGGGATATTTTAAATAATTTTCTTAGATTGATAAATTATCTGGATATTGACTAGCTTGTATAGAAATAGGAAATATTTATTTATGACTCAGCCATACATAATTATTAAGCACACAACCTAATAATTATGTATTATATATTATATATACGTTAAAACCTATTATTGGCTTTCTGGTATGTATTATTTAATTGTTAAGTTAATATAGCTGTTGGTTTTTCTTAACAAATAGATAAATAAATAAATATATAATGTATCAATGTTAAATATTGCTGGACATTTCACACAGCGCTATCTAGCCCCAAACTAAGCAGAGCTTGTACTATAGGAACCAATAACTGATATAATACTTATATATATTTTTTTGTAAATACATACTTACAATATATAGAGAAAAAACCAGACCCGGAACAAATATATGTAAATCATGCAAATGTTTTGTTCCGCGGCGGGAATCGAACCCGCTACCTCCTGCGTCTCAGCCGGCTATTCGCCCACTGCACCACGGAGGTCGTCGAATAAATAAATATTAATAGTGGTTCGCCCTGAACTGAGATCTCGCGAGTCTGCCAAAATAAAAAAAATATTCAACTCGCGCAACGATGCCTAAACGTATTTAGTGGCTAAATATGATTTCGGAAGTTATCAAATCATACAAATATCTACGTACAATTTAATGTTTAGTCGCTGATTGCGCGCGGGTTCGTAATTATATTATCGGATACCTAGATGCTACTATTTCTAATGAAGACACGGTGACATAGGACGCAGGATTAGTATGAAATCAGGACTGCCCTTACAAAATGCCTTCGTTCCAAGAAACTTTCACCAATATCGCAAATCACGCCTCGAAAGTTATTCGCGGACAAACAAACATACATACATACAACGCCGATTTGCCCAAGTTGATTTAGAGATTTCGCTTCGTTCGAAGGTACACAACCGAATAATTATGTATGGTTGAGTCATAAATAAATATTTCCTATTTCTAAAGATACAAGCTAGTCAATATCCAGATAATTTATCAATCTACGAAAATTGTTTAATACCCTGACTATATATTGGACGGTAACACTGACAATATAATATATATTATATATAATATATATTATATATATAATATATATTAATATTATAATATATATTAATATATATTATATATATAATATATATAATATATATTAATATATATTATATATATATAATATATATTATATATATAATTATTTTATTTTTATTACATATTTTTGACATTTTACAATTACATACTATAATTTATCGTAATGACAAGGCTCCTTTACAGCCGCAATTTGTAAGGTTTTTCCTTATTTACTATTTTTTATTTTTTTTGACATCAAAACATTAATTATAAATTTAGTATTGACATTGATTGATTGGCTTATTTGACATTGTTTTGCTCTGTGTTCTATTCATTTTTTTTGTTATTATTATTTTAAGTTGACATTATTTGATATATTAACTTAATTAGTCCGATACGTGTCTGTTTGCGCTACAATAATGTTAGTTATTGTAATATTCTAAATTTGATTCAATTGTTATGTTATATTCTAAATTTGACGTAACTTAGTGTTCTATAATGTACCTACAGTGGAAAATAAATGAAATGAAATGAAAAATGAAATACGAGCTCCAGCTTAGAAAGATCTACAAATTCTTCTTTGTTTAAAATCATCTAAACATCGGATGACTTACAATTTAGAAACTAATCACACGTTATCAATTGTCCTTATAAATCTTTGTTATCAAAACATCGATAATGTTTATCAAGCAATACAATTGAGATATCATTCAGTACATCGTAGATTCTACTGATAAAAGTTGTTCAGATGATGGAATATTAAATGGGATGTATTGATCCAGAGACACTATAAATTGACTGCATGTATTGCAAAAGTAGTAAAAATTTAGGCCAAGGTTCACCTACAATGTCCTTACCACTCAAGTTAACTTTATAATATTGAGAGAGCATTAGCCTATTATGATTAAGCGCGGCTTGTAAACGATCTCTAAACGTAATTAGCGATCAAACATGTTTGAATTTGATGTACTTATGTGTATGATTTATGCTCCCTTAAATATTTAGGCACTTAATACAATTAGGCATCGTTCTGCAAATCTCAATGAAAATTACAAAATTAATTTACACGACCTTTCTACTCAAAAGCCTTAAAAACCTGTTTACAATTCAACCCTTTAGATTAAAAAGATTGCTTAAACAGTCTGGTCTTCATAAAGCACACATATGAAATTAGGTGAAACTAGACCTAATACTTAATAACATAATAGTTTTTTATCATTATTTTAAAATAGCTGTCCCACCGAACTTCGTACCGCCTTGACATGCATATGACGCGGGCTGTCAATGTACGTCACCCGCTGCATCTATGTATGAGAAAATGAATTATCTTCATTATTTCTTTTTGCGTAAATTGTTCCGATATTTTACTAATTATTCTGCTATTCGGAGCGGAGACAAATCCAACAAATCAAAAACCATCAAAATCGGTCCAGCCGCTCTCGAGTTATAAGTGTTCGAACAAACCCGGCTTTGTTTTATATATTAAGAAGATGATACGGGATTTATTACGTACCGTTTAATCGGTGTTACAACCGACAACATTCTCGGTCATGATAAATCCCGTATTTATAATAATGATTGAAATTAATCACGAAAGTTTTCTAAGGTTTTATTATTTTTTCCGTCGATCCTAGACCCAAATTGGGTTCAATTTCATCCAATTTCATATGTGAATTTTATGAAGACACTCTATATAAAACACGAAGTGTCTGTCTAATGGTTAGTAACTTAAGTACCGTTATGTTGATATGTACGTGACATAGTTTGACGCCAACTTTTATTTGGAATAAATTATTGAACTTGTATTCGAATCATGTCGAGAATCTCGTCAAGAATCGACTGACAACCAAGCAATGACGTTTCGCAGGTATGAATACAAAATAATAAGTCTGCTGCTGTTAGCAAAGTCATTATTTATTTATTTAATACTTTATTGTATAAAATAGGTACATAATATGAAATGTGCAAAAATGGAATTAATGTTAAAAGCATTTACTACCTGCTAACTTCATAGGTAACAATATAAAGAATAAGCATTGTTATTGTTAGCGGTTATTATTCGTGTTATCGATTTCTGTACTTTGGAATGTTATTGCCTAAATGCGTATTTAAATATTTAACTGGTAGTTATGTAATTAGTAGATTGTCCATGGACGCAGATGGTTATTATATATTATCTACATAATGACTACAACGTTTATTTGAATTTGTGTTTTTTCCAGAAATAATGATCATATCAATTCGAATTCTAGATCAAAACATACATCTATAGATTAGGCATACCTAATGCTTTTTAATTGTTTCCTGTTACATGCACAATTGCATACTTTGCATACCACATTGCATACCTACATTTTACTAAATAAATATAGGCATCTACATCATCCTAAGTAGGTATGCAATAGCGCAAAGCATATCATCTATTCTATTCGGTGTTTTTATTATCCATAAAGAGGTTTTACATTAGGTAATCATGTAACCAATAATATTGACTGAGACTACAAATATCTACGAGGACGTCACGAAAAAATTTTATTACAGGAGAGACCTTTACCTACTCTGCGCTGCGTATGGTAAAAAAAAGGTCGAAACGGCTACAAAGCAAGCAGGTAAAAGATCAAGGCTACAATAAAAAATTGTATTTACTCACTTGGTATCCCTCGGCAGCGTTTTGACGAAGACGTAAATCCATTTTCTGTATCTGTAAACGCAGGGCGCGACCGCGAGGAGGGCAAATATCGCCGCTTTGGAGAGAGTACTGAGCACGGCGGCCATTGCGGCTGCCAGTGCCATCACGGCGACCAGCGCTGCCAAGATAGCATCCATGGTGGGAGACGAGAGCTGGCGGCTAGCCCAATAGGACACTATAAACAGACAGCGGTGCCGAGCGGCTCGGACGGTCAGTCAGTAGTCGCGCAACTCGCGCCACGGGAGCTCCGGCGAGAGCCCGCGTGTCAATGCGCGAGGAAGGCAGCTGTGCCGCGCCGCACATGCGCGGACAACAGCTGATATCCCCCAGTGGCGCGATATCACCCCTACTCTACCACATCAAAGCACTAGCCATTGGATTTTTAGAAAAAGTTATAAAACTTGGAGCAGGTTGACGCGAGTGACATTTGAGAACGCCTGACGGAGAATCGGTCTATTTTTGAAAATGTTTGATGTCATTAAAACATTAAATAAATGCAGAGATGGTAGTTCGACAACAATGTATTGCTTTGCGCACTGATAGGTAGCCTGAGCTAGGTTGTGAACATAGATAAATACTAATAGACGAAAGTTGTGAGCTAATATGTAGATCTAGATTTTAGGGTTTTTTAATTTTAACTTATGTACTACCTGATAAATAAAGCAGCGAGCTTAACAGTTGTTTAACACATTTACTGTTCCTAAATATCGGATGCTAGTCCTTTTCAAGGCTATCTTATATTCTCATGTTGATGATAAGGTGCGTGCACACACAAGCTACTTTTTGTGGAGCAACATTTTGCAACACGATAACTCTATGTAACATTCTAACTTAACTATCTTATTTGTTGACCATCGTTGCTCGCTAACATTTGTAAACGTTGCTCAACAAAATGTATCTTCGGTGTGGACGCACCAAGCCATGAGTACCTCAGAATAATATATCATAACTAGCTGACCCGCCCGCGGCTTCGCACGCTTGCAATATCCCGTTCCCGTGGGAACTTCGGAATAAAAACTATATAAAACACTCTTGACAAAGTGACGCGACACTTTATGTAAGTACTTCACGTCAATGAACGACGGTTAAATTATATGGATATTGATAATACAATATGTAATACTAAAATCGCGATTTAAAAAATGGGGGGGGGGGGGGGAGCAGGGTGAAAAATACTTTACGACCTATTTTCATACCTACCAAAATATACAAAAAAAAGTGTGTGTTAGCTCCGACGCACGACTGGAGTTAACTCCTTACGAACGATTATAAAATATATAGATTAGTAAATGAGGGTATATGAACGCATTTTTTATATTACTGAAAGTATGTATTATACATTTATTTATATTTATTACATAATTTATATTCATCAAAATATATTACATAGTCATGGAAACATAAAAAACAAAAAGATGTTCATAATGATCATGCATGATGGATGTCGCATAAACATGAAAATTTACTAAGAAAGATGTCTAATAGTTCCACAAACAAAAATAAAAAAAAAATTATACAATAAGTTGCGCACAAACATAACGCATAACATAACGGAGAAAGTTTGATTTTATACCCCATAAAATTTCATTCCCCGGGTTTATGAAAAACGATTCTTAAGGAGTAAACTCCAATAAATCATTAAAATCGGTCAACCCGGTTTGGAGGAGTGCGACCACAAACACCATGCGACGAGATTTTTATATATTAGAAGATAATACTAAGTAGTAGTACTAAGCGATCGAGCACAGATTTCAATTAATCATAGTTACGATCATAGCTATTAAACACGTGTTTAAAAAGTATAATTATCTCGATAAAGAACACGCAAGTTTTTATGTAAAATACCTTTATTGAACCTTTATTTTCCAACATAATCCTACTGATAAACATATGAATGTACCTACGTATATCCTCATTATAGTTCAACTGAAAAACTAAGTATAAAAATAATTTATAACTGAGGCAAGTGCAGTTTAAGGCTAAGTTCATATGAACGCGCGGAACTACTTACCGCGCGGTACAAGATCAAACTAAATAGTGTTTATCGTCTACATTACCGCGCGCTACTCATCTAGCTATCGATAAACACTATTTAGTTTGATCTTGTACCGCGCGGTTAGTAATTCCGCGAGGTACCGCGCGTTCATATGAACTTAGCCTAAAACTATTTTATATAACTAAAATATATAAGTAATATAAATATATTTATTAAAAGTATCCGTTGCTTCCTTATTATAAATACCTTAAATAATATGTTAATATATTTAGGATGTATCTATCGAAGCTGAGAGATGTGTAAAACCAAGATTTTAAAACCATCTCAAATATTTTTTAAGCCTAGACGGGACGTGAACCCGCAACCTTCCTCTTGATACGAGGATGCACTTTCCAATTGTGCTACCAGGCTCTGCCACGTCAAGGTCAAAATTAGTGAGATGATTCAGATTACGACTAAAGCGCCGTTAGCTCCATCTACAGGAAAACTTATACAGTTTATGACCTGCTCAATGCCAAACGTTGCATTTGACATTTGAGAAGTTTTACAACAAATTTATTAAAATGTATCCTTTAGAAGTCTTAAGCGAAACTTTAGAATACCACTACAGGTTAGGTCCCAAACAACTGTAGATAAAAAAACGAGTGTGCTTTAGACCACACGACTGAAGTAAAACTTCTTTAGCACCTCTCTCTCTTGCCCCTACAATAAAATACGAAACGTAACTCTTTCTCTTTCTATCTTCACTAACTTATGTATATCTCCCTCTCAACTTCCGGTCGCCTCAAACACACTTTTCGTGACGCTCTCGTCACGCATTCACCAGCTTACTCCCCAAGTCAAGCGTGCGTAAAGAAGTTTTACTTCAAAAAAATTGTGATGGTTTTAAAATCTTGGAATTCTCTGTATGTGTTCGGATATGTAATAATAAAAATACTATGTGTAAAATCAGTCAATATAATCACGTCAAAATGTTTCTATTTCATATACGTGAGTAACTATTTGTTGATTTTACACATACGAGTATTCTCAGCTTTGTGTATACGGCAACTACGGTTACTTGCGAAGTTGGGACAAATTAGATCAAAAACAGGTTGTTAAAGTTATGGTGTAATTGATTCACAAAATTAGAATTACATAATAAATAGAAATATATGTTAATAATTATATATTTTTGGTTTTTATTGACAAAAAAGAGAATATAGAAGTAACTAGTACTTATAAGTAGGTATTTAAATCCCACATCTTTTTTACATTATGCATTAGTTAAGTACTCTATGAGCTTGTTAGAAACTATACAACAGGTTTACTTTAAAGCTGAATTAAAATTAAACAAAAAAAATCTACTTGAGAAGTTGTTTACTTAATTATATGAAAATAAACTTTGATTCGTTACATATTATATGAATTAAACATTAGGAGCAGAGATTCAAGTTATTATTTTTAATTATTCTTATTTAAAACATAGTAAACTTTTAAATCTATTTTAAAATCACTATTATTTACTTAGATCAAATAAAATATCATATATTTCAAAGCTGTCTTGTTCAAATAATAGTTAATAGAAAAAACAATATTTTTGTTCAACAATACAACTAGATAACGGTTCTCATACAAAACAATACAAAAAACTGTCCACATGAACTTACAACAATAGTAGATTATTAAACGAGGGGATAAAACAGTATCTTGCGTCACGGGCGCTATATTGAATTCCGAACGTAACGAAGGATTCTAGAGTTAGTAGACTAGAATCCTGAATGCAGAGAGGGATATAAGCACGCCCAAGATGCAGATAGCTTTATCCACGAGGAGAATACTTTTCACACTTTCTGCAAGACAATATAAATTAAATCTAGGTTGGTGCATTCTGCACGTTAGTTCGATTTATGAATAAGATCTTATTGTGTGGGTCTCTTTGACCTGTGTGGTTCCAAATTTAAATCACATTATGCCCGCGAGAGCATAATGAAATTCAGTACAACTTTACCACCGGCTCAACCGTAGGCATTTAATCACCTGCGGTGAGGTTTACATGACATATAATTGGACATTATCGAGCAGGTGGTGTGAAAATATATTTATTCTAACTAAACGAACGGTTGTTTGATATTAAAACATGTCACTCGGTAATAATGAGGGCTTTTCATTTTCGATTTAAAAAGAAAAAAAAAAGTTCCAACTGACGTAATAGATGACGCTGTCTGGAGATGCGCCACCAAAAAATTTAGTTCATATACCAAAATCTCAAAGACACAGTATCAAAATTTGTCTAAAACAATCTCATTTCGTCAGATAACCAAACACAAATGTTTGTTTTTTTTATTTCAAGTGCCTGGAAAATAATGTTAATACGGCAATTAATATTGCCAACTCACTTTCCTTTGTTATTCGGAGCATGATAGAACAACGCCATCTGTTAGCAGTTATAAAAACATGGCCGTGAAAACCTCTCATTGTTAAAAGCTACGGTATATGCAGCGTCGCTCACTGGTAACCCCCTGTAAATGTTTAAAGTTTGAAAGGGATTCCCATTTATCGACGCTGTCTTACAAAGCTCGTCAGCCGTAGAAGTAAAAAGGTTCTCGACTAGAGACCACGCACTGTAGCGCTGAAAGCGCAGCGTAGGAAGCCCCCTACACTAGATTAAGAGACTTAATAAAGGTTGCTGGAAGCCATTGATTGCAAACCACACTCCGTCGATTTGGAAATCTATGAGATCAGGCCTTTGTTCAGAATTAGACGTCCTACGGACGATGTCGTTAACAGACTAGTATTTTTCAAACTTTCGTGATCACTGTACATAATTACTGATTAAAACGGGTATTTATCGCGTATGTACCTTTCTTATTCGTTACCCCGACGTTTCGACTGTGTGCAACAGCCGTGGTCACGGGCGGACTCATAACGATAAACGGACAAATAAACGGTCGGGATAACAAATAAAAAAGGTACCTACGCGATAAATACCCGTTTAAATCAATAATTATTTAACATACTAATTTGGAACTATATTTATTGGTGCCACTTTTAGTGCGATTACCCCGATATTTAATGGTAATTGTTGATCAAAACAATTTTAAAATTAGCTACTAAAAATATAAAAGCAGCACATGGAATGAATATCATCGAGTGGAGTTGAAATGCTTTGCTAAAACATTCTATATATTCTTATTACTATTATTCTATATTCTAAGTATGAAATATTGGATATTTTAATTTAACCTCTTTGCTAGTATTATTTAGACCGTCACTGCGAAAAAGAGGGTGGTTTTAAATTTGTTGCTTTTATCTGTACCTTCAATCCAGCAGTGTTTTTAAACAATGTAAAAATGACCATTATCAAACAGTAGGTAATTATAACCCGGTAAATACCATACAGTTTGTTATTCTAAAAGTAATCATATCCTTGTTCTAATGTATTATTTGTTTATGATTAGAAACAAATGAGGATAATTAAATAAGTTCGAATAGTGCTAAGGCAACGTTGCGACTGATACGACAAGGAAGATGCAAAGGTTACGAAGTATTTTGTTATTTTTAGCTATTGTTAAGTTACTTGCGTTAATTAAATAGTATTTTTATTTTTTATAGTGTTATCCGAACACAAACCTTCTCAAAAATAACAGTTTACCGTTTAGTCGTAATCTGATTCATCTCACTAATTTCGACTTTGCCGTGACAAGAGCCTGTAGCATAATTGGTAGTGCATCCTCGTATCAAGAGGAAGGTTGCAGAAAAAAAATTTGAGATGGTTTAAAAATCTTGCGTTAATTAATTATTGTCTTGGTTTTTATCCTCCTAAAAAAGTGTTATAAGTTTGATGCCTGTCTGTCTGTGTGTCAGTCTGTGGCATCATGGTTCGCAAACGGATGGACCGATTTGGATTCTGTGTTTTTAATAGAAAGCTAAAGCTGTGATGAAAATCAGGTCAGCCGATCCGGAGATTAACATCACTTTTCCTTTTTGGTGAAGGGATCTCAGCTGTAAATTTTTTTTTTATTATTTCTATCTTTAAGTGACGGCTGTTTTTTAAATTTAAAATTTGGACTTAGTTTCGAGATGAAATGTTTAGGTAAAAATATTATATCTGTATAATATGGCGTAAAAATACAGAGTTTTGAAGTCATTTGAGTCGGTCATTTAGTGATTTAAAAAGGGTAAGCGCTATTAAAATAAATACAGTTTAATTGACAGTAAAAAAGGAATGTTTCTTATGAATAAAATTGACTGGCTTTAATGGTTACGATACTTTCCTCCAGGGCCCGTTGTTCCAACTATGCAGACGAGCGGACAACCTCCTGCTTTTTTGGAAGTCGGTTAAAAATAGTCTGCTTTGTACTTCGACATCAAGAACACCTATTTATTAAATAACTATTTATTTCCATTCACCGGTAAATTATTTATTTTATTATTAGAGGCACATTAATCTAATCACCCAAGTAAACTAGTGAAAACAAATTAAAAATAATTGGAAATGATTCTCCTATTCGAGTTATATTTGCTATTAGTTTTTTTAATTTGAGCTACATCAGAACAGCTATTTCAAAAATATTATTTCAAGGATGTTTTTAGTTTGAGCTAAAACCAAGCTAAAACTGCGCCCCCACTACGTCTACTTGATGTTGACATTCACGCGGGTAACAAGTAAATTCGTTCGCACACATTTATATTAATAAATAAGTAACACTGGACATTTCACACAGCGCTATTTAGTCCCAAAGTAAGCAAAGCTTGTACTATGGGAACCAGAAAACTGTTAGAATACTTATATACATTTTTATAGAATATAAATACTTATAAGTAATGTACATCCAGACCCGGCACAAATATGTGTATACCATACAAATATTTGTTCCGCATTAGGTATTTGTAAACTCAATATAAATGGATGCGACGCAAGCGCATGCGCATGTGCGCTCCCTATTTAACTTATTACACGCGTTTCAAAATGATCCCTACGATTATCATTAATAAAGATAGCTTAGCTTTGATCTAATTAAGTAGTGGAGCGCGCAATTTAAGATTGGAACTACATTTTGTGTTCAATTCTGGTGCCACAAACTAAAATGAAAACTGCACTATCCGTATGAACCAAAAAAGCATGTAAATTTATGTCTAATTTTAATGCAGTCACCTCAGTTGACACCTTAATTTAGTTTAGTTTGTGCCAACAGAATACAGCCTTATGTTATATAACAATGAGATTATTAAACATCACAGCCTAATTTTTCCACTAATAATCTTATCATACTCGTCGACGCCCAGCGGAAGATATTTGCCTAATTTTAAATCTAAATAGTAAAGTTTGTCTGTCTTTACCAGATTCGGGTCGAAACATTCTTTCTGCAGATCAGTCTTCTTCATTTTAAATGTACCTGTAACAACAATCATTTTTTAATTAAAAATCATCTAAGTATCAACGATATTTTGACAACCTCCGTGGCGCAATGGGCGAATAGCCGGCTGAGACGCAGGAGGTAGTGGGTTCGATTCCCGCCCCGGAACAAATGTTTGCATGATTTACAGATATTTGTTAGGTTCTGGTTGTTTTTCTATATATTATAAGTATGTACATACGAGGCATGCCTTTTAAGTTCTGTCGTTTCCATATTTTCCGGCAATTTTGAATTTGGAACTGTTCTATATTCGAATGTGTTTACATTTTGAATCTCAAAACAGTTGAAAGTATTAGGATTAATGCTATTGTTTAGTCACAGTTTCGATTTGAATCTGTCAGGTCACGTACGAAAATGAATCTTTCTAAGGAAAATGTTCGTGCAATAATTTTCTACAACTTTAGAAGAGGCCTGACACGGCTTCAGTGTTTAGAAGAGCTAACATCTGTGTTCAGTGATGTAGCCCCATGTCTGCGGACTGTCGAACGCTGGTATTTAGAATTCCAGCGTGGACATACTAGTGTTAGTGACAGATTTCGCGAAGGACGCCCAAAATCCGCCTTCACTGAAGATAACATCATTGCTGTGAGACAACTAATTCTCGAAGATCGTCATGTGACGTATCGAGAGATAGAGGCTCTATTAGGCATCTCAGGGACAACCATTCAGAAGATCTTGCATGAAGCGCTTGGTGTGAGAAAGCTAGTTTGCCGTTGGATACCGCATCTGCTTTCCGACGATCACAAGGCGGCCCGCGTCAGATGGTGTAAGAAAACTCTGCAAAGGTTCAACCGAGGGGAGTCAAATCACGTCTACGACATCATAAGTGGTGACGAATCTTGGATCTATGCCTACGATCCTGATACCAAACAACAATCTACAATCTGGGTCTTTCAAGACGAGCCAAAGCCGACTAAAGTTGTTCGTTCTCGAAGCACTTCAAAGAAGATGGTGGCCACGTTCGTTGGAAAAACCGGCCATGTTGCGACTATTGCACTTGAAGATCGTAGAACGGTTAACGCAGAGTGGTATACTACAGTTTGTTTACCACAAGTCATCGCCGAACTTCGAAAATCTAACTCAAAGCGACGCATCATCCTGCACCACGACAACGCAAGCTCACACAGCGCTCGTCAAACGATTGAGTATTTGAAGCAGGAAAAAGTAGAAATTCTTGACCATCCTCCATACAGTCCTGACCTAAGCCCTAACGATTTCTTTACATTTCCTAAAATTAAGAAAAGTCTTCGTGGTCAAAGGTTCCAGTCCGGTGAAGAAGCAGTCGACGCTTTCAAGACAGCCATTTTGAACACCCCACTTTAGAGTGGAATAAATGTTATAATAACTGGTTTGAGCGAATGGAAAAGTGTTTTAAGCTACGTTGTGAATACTTTGAAAAACAATAAAAAGTACTATAAGGTTCTAGATGTGTTTTTTTCTTCAAACGACAAAACTTAAAAGGCATGCCTCGTATTTACAAAAAAAATATTTAAGTATTCTATCAGTTATCTGGTTCCCATAGTACAAGCTCTGCTTAGTTTGGGGCTAGATAGCGTCGTGTGAAATGTCCAACAATATTTATTATTTATATTATAAAAGGTGGCTAATAAGATTAAGTACCTAAATAATGCTGGACATTTCACACAGCTCCATCTACCCCCAAACTAAGCAGAGCTTGTACTGTGGGAACCAGATAACTGATAGAATACTTATATACCCTATTTTTTGTAAATACATACTTATAATGTATAGAGAAACAACCAGACCCGGAACAAATAACTGTAGATCATGCAAGCATTGGTTCCGCAGCGGGAATCGAACCTGCAACCTCCTTATATTCATAAACATTAAATTCCATCCGTTAAGTTAAACCAATCTCAATATATTTTTAGTTATTCTACACAATAAAACCCGGGCTTAGGCTCGGTCTACAAAGCATGCGGAATCTCATGGTGGCCCAGAATCCATCCGTCGCTCAAAAAATTATTTGTATTTTTCATGCATTGACTACATTCGATCCGGGGCCATCCGATCCCGATTTTCATCGGTAATTCTAATTCTATGTAGTCAATGCAGGAAAATGCCATATTTTTGGGCTGGGTTAGTTTTTAATAAAAACTCTCTCACGGCGCAGATTATAACTTTTTATCTGCGCCGTGAGATTCCAGACGCCTTGTAGTCTTATAGTCATTATATATGTCTACATATATGTTATATGTATATATGTCTTTATAGTTCGACCATTTTACGACGAATTGTGATCGTTAATTTTGAATCTATTTTTCCCCTTTTTATTTATAGCGTATATGACTATTCAATAATGTTTATTAAATTGTTAGCATTGTATAGAAAATATTGCAAAAATATTGTATAGAAAGCTTATAACAATGCGAGGTCAGCTTATAATGGAAATGTATAGCACTACACATAAACAGCCATCGAGATCGTATAATTTTTAGTGGAAGAAAAACGTTTTCTTGTTTTGTATAGAAGGGCGTGCACCAGTGTTCATTGAAGTTCATTTCTATGTATACGTACCCGTCATATCCATGCTAGACATGACTCTCAGGAAAACAGGCCTGGCGTAGACCGGCAGCTCTCCCGCCAGATCCGCAGCCAGTCTGTCCAAATTTAGCGTGCCGTGTTCGTCCACTATGCCGCACATGCCCGCTCGCCCTTCTGTGTTAGGTACCTGCGGACAAAACACATATTAAGAAAATTAAGAGGTGGAATTGTATGCTGGATCGTGGAATATCGTCAAATATTTTATCTTATGAGCCACCTTTTTAAGCCCCACGCATAACGAGGGGTGTTATAAGTTGTCTGTCTGTTCACTGTGGCATCGTAGTTCACGGATGGACCTATTTGGACGCATTATTATTGTCATAGACACGGCCGTGTGTTGTACGTGAATATGTGTACGTAACTGGTAATATTTTCTTTTAACTGAAACGAACGTCGTAGCTTCTCCGAATCAAAAGTTATTACTAAATGGAAATCTCGAAACGCAGCAAAATTACCTCAAAATGGCGGTGCTTCCACCGCGCGCGATGCGTTACAGTCCTCACTTAGCGTAACGAATTCTTTGATCCTTTAGCTATCCAGTGGTGTAATTAAATTTTGAATGGAGACGATATATATGTAGCTGCAACGCCAAACTGTATCCCCCGATTTTGTTATTATTCGTTGTTTGAATTGCCTCCCACTATGGAAGCAATTTTAATAACGTATTCACGTCAAAAGGGTATTAAATGAATGGCGTCCACGAACCAATAGCCTTATTTACGACCTCCGTGGCGCAGTGGGCGAATAGCCGGCTGAGACGCAGGAGGTAGTGGGTTCGATTCCCGCCCCGGAACAAATGTTTGCATGATTTACAGATAGTTGTTCCGGGTCTGGTTTTTTTCTATATATCATAAGTATGTATGTATACACAAAAAAAGTATTTCAGTATTCTATCAGTTATCTGGTTCCCATAGTACAAGCTCTGCTTAGTTTGAGACTAGATAGCGTTGTGTGAAATGTCCAGCAACATTTATTTATTTATATTTATTATTATTACATAAGTAGGTTGTTGTCGGCCGCCTGTCGTTCGGATCGGGCCGTCCTATTCACACCTACAGTGCATAACTCATGTGTGTTAGGGATAATTTGAGCGAAGTCGCAGACTAAAGCTAAACTTCAACGGAAACGTTAACATTATTTTTAATTGCTAAACAAGTTCTATCGGTCAGTAGTACAACTGATCTTTAACCTTGGGAGTGCGATGACTCCGAGATTGTTTATGAACGCATTTGTTTACTGACCCAGCTGCCGCGATTACTCAAGTATTGCATTCATTCTAAATATATGGTAGGTACTGTTTACATAATACTCTTTATCTTCTATCGCATTAAAAGAAAATTAGGCGCTAATTACAACTAAAAAAAAGAATCTACTTTATACAACGTGTTATGTTATGTGATAAAAACATGGGTAGGGCTAATGTCTACTATTATTTTCAAATAGTTTTTTTTCAAATTCGTTAACAATAGTCAATTGTCCTAAATTTTTTTGAAGTGAAACTTCTAATGCGACTTCCAACAAGGTTGCGTTAAACGTTTAATGGTACCATGGAGGGGGTATGAAAGCACTGTTGCGTTAAACGTTCAACGCTCCTAGGAAGGGGGAATAGAAAGAGACAGAGCGAGACTGAATGCGTGGCAGTTGAACGCATGCGCGTAGTATACCTGTTACAGGCCAGCGCGAGCGTTAGCAACGAGTAGCGTCCAATATTCCAACGCAAGAGGGAGAGAAAGAAAGATACACAAAGGTAGAAAGTAGGAGAGAGAAAGAGAGTGAGTCGGTAGATCCCAAGCACATGCGCGTGGTATTTGAAGGTTTCACTTCTACCACGTGTGAATTGCACACATGCTTTTTATTTTTTTTAATAAATGCTAGCGTTTGATCACGATCCCGCCTGATGGTAGGCGATGATGCAGTCTACGATAGTACACGCTTGCCTAGAAGAAACCTAACTCGTGACTTGAAGATCCCTAGGTTGTAGTTATCAGGAAACACAAACTCAGGCAAGGCGTTCCACTTCTTGGCAGTGCGCATAATAAATGTGGAAGAGTACAGCTTTGTGAGCATGGGAGATATGTCTACTGTGTAGCGGTAGCGCACCGTGGAGCGTTTGGTTGTTCAAAAAATATCAACGAAACAGCCTGTATAAAATAGATAAACAAATCATATTTATTCATTATGTAAGTAGCCACCTGGTAAACTGACTAAGCGGCATCGTGGCATAGACGCTGCCGATTTACGTTAAAAATAATTTATTGCTAATGTATCAATCACTGGATAAATATTCAAGCTACAGGTATTAAACCCACCTCTAAAATCTGTAAATACGATTACGGATGTGTTTTTCAAATTAATGTCGTACATTACATAATAGGTTGTACCATATATATGGGGGTTAACATACATATGTATGTTAGGCTGAAAGGGGATAATTCTACCCATTAAAATGAACAAGTTATCATAGAAATAATATTGAATTTAACTTTTTTTACGGCAACTAGATGAAGTCGCATGTGTTGGCTATTTACTGGTTGATTATAAATTTTATAGTTTTTTTTTATACTTTTATTTTTAATTTTTCCACCAATAAACCTGGGCCCGTAGCCATTTGCTACAACATTCGCTACGAATCGATTCAATTTCTTCATAGGTTTGTTGTCGATATAACACGTGATATTTCCATAGCATGTGTCAAATCCCATACATTTTCGGACTTACCGACCAGCGTCATCGCTAATCGAAAGTAACTTAGCTAAGCCCTGTGACGTGACATAAAGACTCAATTTTTAAGAGCGTTATCACACTGGCGAGTTGCGAACGATTTGTGAACGTGTTTCCCGCTAATGTATCATTACATTACAATACGTAAATTATACGTTACAATAAACTATTGTATTTGGATGATATGGAAAGCGATATTTGATCAAGCGAAGCGAGATCTTCACATCAACTTGGGCAATTGGGCAAATTGGAAAATGTATGTTTGTTAGTCCGAGGATGCATTTCGAAGCGTTGATCCGATCATAGTGAAAT
Organism: Philereme transversata; assembly: GCA_963924445.1. Lineage (NCBI taxonomy): Eukaryota > Metazoa > Arthropoda > Insecta > Lepidoptera > Geometridae > Philereme > Philereme transversata. Next base: position 8,265,810 of record OZ004337.1, on the reverse strand, counting down.
TTGGTATATAGGTAGGTAGTAGTAATGGCACAATTCTGGAGTGACTAAATGAAAAAAATGGGGGGTTTGAGGTATTGGGGTTCAAGAGGGGTAAAAAAAAACAAAATGGGACTATCTGGTCAAATGGCACGTCTAATGAAGGTATTTATCACTACATTTCGACCCCGACGATATTTTCAATTTAAACCTTGTTGTTTTTAAGTTATTACTTATTAGCCATAATAAAAACGGAACTTTGACAAAATTCACAGAATACACCAGTGACCCCACAGTGCTGAAATTTGGTATGCGTGTAGCTTTAGTGACACAAATATAGGGAAAAGACGGAAATCCAGAATATCTGTAATTTCTACGCCCAAAAAAAGTAACCAAAATGCATGAACAAAATGCAAGTACGTTGGTTATTCATTTCGTGGCACTATTTTGATAGTCAAAGATAACAAATAATATTTTGTTTCATTTTTATGGGTGACTCGCAAGATCTCAGTTCGGGGCGAAACACTAGTTATCCTAACATAAAATATTACATCTTCACCATCTTCAACGTATGTAACGCGCTTAAAGAAAATCTAAAGGTCTATTTGGCATCTTTAATTTTGCCGTGACACTTTGTACGCACGTCTATACAAGAAATCGATAAATTAACACAAGGCCAAATAATTGTTATGTTACATACACTATAACAATAAGTATATACAATAAGCATCAAGTTTCACTTTATATTGAAAAATTACACTCATTATATTTCCAAGAGTATAAACAGTTGAATTTATAACATATACAAATACAATTTTACTTAGAAAACTTTCGTGATTTATTTCAATCATTATTATAAATACGGGATTTATAATAATGATATACAAATACAATTAATTTTTTGACGTGATAACGTCTTATCGGTGTCGTCTTTAATCGATGAACGGCTGCACGCATGAAAAAGCATGACTCATTGTCACGTTTCGCCTGAGCCGAGCGTGCAAGCGAGTTATTATCAAGATCTATCTCTCTCGCTATCACGTAAAATTATCGTCCGTAAACCGACTTTACAGACAACCAATTTATCCAAATAAAGCATGTGTACAAAGTTAAGAGAGTCCTCTGTATTCTGTTTAAGTAAAAAAGCTGTATTACAGAATACAGCTTCTTCACACAAACAATGCTCAACATAACATTCAAAAGAAAGGATATATACAATCTTTTTTGTTATGTACGACATTAATTTAAAACACACATCCGGAGTCGTATTAAATAATTTTAGAGGTGGGTTTAATATTTGCTTGAATATTGATCGAGTAATCAATACATTTCCAATAAACAATTTTAAAGCAATACGGTAGCGCCTTTGCTACGATACCGCTTAGTCAGTACTACTTAGCTACCTACTTCCTACATGGATGAAGGAATATGATTTGTTTACCTATTTCATACAGGCTGTTTCAATAATATTTTAAGACTTGATCTTAAGGATGTTTAAAAATTTAAATTTTTAATGCAATGAATTTAAAAAAACACCTATTTTACAACAATACCAACAGCCCTACCCGTGTTTTTATTTAATGTCGTACATTAAACAACACGTAGTATATAAATAGAGGCATAATGGAAATTATCTGAAATACATGATTCTGTTCAATTTACTTACCAATACACCATAGACAACGGCGTCCCTATGATCCGCCACCCTGGAGATGGCGGCTTCCACCTCCGTGGTGGAGACGTTCTCCCCGCGCCATCTGAAGGTATCGCCCGTGCGGTCGCGGAAGTACAGGTAGCCCAGCTCATCCGCCACCAGGATATCACCTGATATATAATAATCGTTAGTACGGAAACCTTTTTCTTATTGTATTTATGTATATATATACCAACAGAATACATATTTTTATCAGTTTATAGCAAATTACCAGTTTAAAACGACAGCCATAAACACATTTGTGGTACGTGCACCAATTACAGATGTATACAACATTTGCCAACGACGTTCAAAAGATAATTGAATTTTTACTTATACACAACCAAAGTAATTCTGCCCGAACAACAGTTGTTCCGGAGCGGGAATCGAACCTGCTACCTCATGCGTTGCAGCCGGCTATTCGCTCACTGCGCCACGGCGGTTGTCTATAGAATAAAATAATCTAATAGAATAGATAATCAATAAATCAATAATGTTTATAATAATGTAATAATTTTTTTTCTAATGCAAAATGTTTGGATGATCTACAGATATTTGTTCATGGTCTGGATGTTTCTCTTTATATTATACTAGCAGACCAATCTGCAGCTTCGCACGCGTAGTTTTCTTAATAAAAACATTACCTTCCTTCTGCGCAGTTGGACAAAAAGTAGCCTATGTTACTCAGGGATCATATAGCATTCTAATGGTGAAAGAATTTTTGAAATCGGACCCGTAGTTTTTGAGTTTATTCGTTACAAACATACAACAATACAAATCTTTCCACTTTATAACATTGGTATAGAAGTATGTACTTTGAAATAAAAAAAACATTTTTTTTTTATTGATGATAGCCAAACTCCTGACCACTACTTCACCTAATGGTAAGTGATGGTGTGATTGAAGATGGATCACGCTTGCCTAGAAAGTACCTATTCACTCTGGACTTGAAGACTCCGAGATTATACTGGTTCGGAAAAACACGCCAGAAGTGAGTTCCACTCCTTACTTGTGCTAACAAGAAAAAATGAAGCAAATCGTTTAGTACGGCGACGTGGTATGCCGACCAGGTAAGGGTGGTACTTCTCGGTACGTCTGCTATATAAGTATTCTATCAGTTATCTCGTTCCCATAGCACAAGTTTTGCTTATTAATGTTAATTATGAAATGTCAAGCGTTATTTGTTTATTTATTATATTTTAAAACACAATCTAAGTCCTCACCCGATATAAAAGCAGCGTCGCCCTTAGCGAAGACGTCCCTCACGACCTTCTTCTCTGAAGCTGCCTTGTCGACGTATCCGAGGAACTGGCGCGAAGGATTGTTCGTCTGGATCTTACCGATGAACACGCCGGGCTCGTCAGGGGCCGCTACCTGTTACACCACAATTATCAGTTATTTTTAAACAAAATTAAATATAGTATTTACATTTTATAAATGACTTACTCTTATTTTTATAGTGTTATCCGAACAGTTACGAAAAATTCCAAGATTTTTAAAATCTACTCAAAAATTTTCAAGCCTAGACGGGACTTGAACCCGCAATCTTCCTCTTGATACGAGGATCCACTACCAATTGTGCTGCAGGCTCTTGTCACGCCAGGGTCGAAATTAATGAGATGATTCAGATTACGAGTAAAGCGCCGTAAGCTCCATCTACAGGAAAACTTATACAGTTTTTGAGCTGCTCAATGCCAAACGTTGCAAGTTTAGTACATTGACAAGAGATGTCGCGTTGCTTATTTCAAATAGTATTTTTATTTAAAGAAATAAAAAAACAACCGGGGCATCCGAGGAAGCGTTGGCGTGACGACCTCGATGCATTCCAAGACGTGGTGAGTGATAGTGAGATATGAAAGAACATAGAGGAGACCTTTGCCCAGCAGTGGGAAAGTAAAGGTTAAGAAAAAAGACAGCCTATAATAAATTCGAAAGTAACTCTGTTTGTTATGGTTTCACGACTACACTGCTGGGCCCATTTCGATAAAATCTGGTTTATAGATTAAGACTTAGGCTACTTTTTATTGACTGACTTATTTTGAATCGTCATGCCATATTATTCTCAGCAGGAAGTACTCTCCCGCTCTCTTACCTGGCAGAGTCCTTGCGAGTCTCGTACAGGCTCTCCGGTTTCTTGGTCCACCTTGATGATGGCGATCGGGTATACTTTGGGGAAGATTCGAGACACGAAGCCGACCGCGCCGGGGGTACCGTCTGTGTTTGCTACAAACATTTAAAGAAGGATCAGTGTAAATTAGGAGGCAGAAAACACAAAATAGATTGGTACAGAAGTTAAGTAAACAACGAAAACAGTCGCACGCACACATCGACGCGCGCTTTCGAGGACCTCAGAACGATCCCAGTCGAACGTTCGACCGATATTATATATTTTGTGCAGTTAATCTACGTAATATACCTGTTTCGTAAAACACAAATCCGGAATCGTATTAACTGATTTTATAGGTGGCCTTACTACCGGTAGGTTGAATATATTTATTCAGTAATCGATACATTTCCAACAAACAATTTTTAAGGTAAATCAGCGGCGCCTTTTAGTTGATGCCGTTTAGTCAGTTTAACAGGTACCTACTTACATAATGAATGAATATGATTTGTTCAATGAATATGATGATATGATGGCATTTGAGAATCTCCGTTGCCCAGTGGGCGAATAACTGGCTGAGACGCAGGAGGTTGCGGGTTCGATTCCCGCCGCGGAACAAATGTTGAATCAGCGAACTGGTTCCCATACATACATAGCGCTGTGTGAAATGTCAAGCATTATTTATATAAAATAATAATTATTTATCCCATTTAATGGCAGAATAATGTAGGCATTTGGGATCTTGATAGGCATACTAGCAAGCGAAGAAAATGCAGACCCATTTCAAGCACTTTTTTAAATCGTACGTTCGTACAATTTAGAATTTTGTCTTACCTATGTTAGCATTGCCCTCTGTGGCACCATAAAACTCACAAACTTGTTTGATGTTAAAACGATTAACGAAATCGCACCAAATCTGCAAAAAAAACATAGATTAATATGTAATTGACCAAATCATATTTTTTGTTGAGAAGCATGACTCTTATACCGTCTATATAACGTTTAATTTGGTATAGTGATAATAAATACACTTTGAAACTGTTTTGACCTACGTAACCTTGTATAATTATAAAACAGTATATTCTAATAATGTTTACTAAGCTATATGAGCACGAATAAATTAAACGTAATTATTTTGCCACTGAAGATAATTTAGTGATAAAGGTAAAGCCAAAATAATTATGTTTTAATATCGCCCTACAATAAAATAAATACACTGCCGGCCAAAAGTTTGAGACCACCTACATCAAAGTAGGAAAATGAAATAAAACTCAAAATACAAAGCAAGAGGTTTAATTATGAATTAAAATACTTATTTCCTAATACATATACATTATGAAGAAAACAAAAAAATCAAGAAAAATCAACCATTTACTTTAAAAATGTCGCTCATATTTTATACAGATTTTTCGTCGAAAAACCCTCCCTTGCATTTTATTACTACTTTCACTATTCTTGGCATACGAGCAATCAATTTGTCGATTGTATCTTGTGATATATTGTTCCAGCTTTCTTGTAAAGCCTTCCACATGTCTTCTTGCGAAGTGGGACAACAACTGCGCACATTTCTATCAAGCTCTTCCCACAAAAGCTCAATCGGGTTGAGATCCGGACTCTGAGGGGGCCACACCATGTTTTTTAAAACCCCTTCTGTTTCTTTGTGTTCTAAATAACCCCTGCATAATTTTGAACTATGTTTTGGGTCATTATCTTGTTGGAAAAAAAATCCATCTCCAATTATTCTTGAACCAGACGGAATGGCATTTTGCTGTAGTATTCGTTTATATTGCTCCTTTTTCATGATTCCTTCGACTCGTACCAAATCTCCGGTTCCATGGCCCGAGAAGCATCCCCAGACCATAATGGAACCACCACCATGCTTGACTGTTGGCACCACACAGTCTGGCATCATCTTTTCCTCGACGTTACGTCGAACAAAAATTCGTCGTTTTGAACCAAATATTTCAAATTTGGATTCATCTGACCAAAGAACTTGTTTAAAGTCTTCTTCAGTCCAGTCTCGATGGGTAAGGGCCCACTGCATCCGTTTCTTTTTGTTTTGTGGCCTTAGTAGTGGTTTTCGAACGGCGACGCGACCAAATAACTTAGCATCTCTCAAACGTCTTTTTACTGTAGTCAATGATACAGGTTCTGATCGGGATTTGTTCACTTCTACGCGGATTTCTGGTGCTGTTAGGCGTCTATTCCGCTTGCTGGTAGTGACGATGAAGTGATCCTCGCGAGAAGTGGTAGTTCTCAGCCTTCCCGAACGCGAACGATCTTGATTACTGCCAGTCTCCTTGTATCGGGTTATTGTGTTATGAACACAAGTCTTCGACAACTTAAGTTGAGAGGCAATCGCACGTTCAGATTTGCCTTCGCCGTATAAAACAACTATGGCAGAGCGAGTTTCACTGCTAATTTCGCGAACTTTTCCCATTTTAAGATGTCTTCACTGTAACAACGACGAGCTCAGACTAATAAGGTAGAAAATAATTTACTCCATAAAAACTTAGGTACTAAATATGTTTTAGGAAGCTAACATAATCCCTGATATCGGTTAACACGAAACAAACCCAAAACAATAAGTAATGAGCAGATCATAAAAATATTACAATGACTCTACCACCTGGTCCTTGCGCGGCGCTCATTGATGTTTTGAAACAATAGACCTTTTTAGGATGATAACTTAAACAACAACATAAATAATGACTCTTAGAAATTCTTTAATAATAATAGAATACGCAGGTGTTCAAATTAGCTCATTATCATATGTGTACTTTGAAATATTTTGTTGGTGACAAAGATTTTTACAGTGGTCTCAAACTTTTGGCCGGCAGTGTATATCGGGTGTACAGTCAACGCCAAAAGTCGCTGACCTTTACAAACTTCCAAAAATCCTATACACCCAAAAGATCAAAAGTCGGTGATCTGCTATGGCCACATTATTTAGTGAAAATAGTAAGGTTACAAATATCGATGAACATCATCGGAACAAAAATTACTGAACGCATAAAAAGTACCACCTATATCTCGGATGGTACGTTAATATTTTAGCTTAACCTACCATTTGTCCCAAGATACCGCTAGCCTAGAACGTCTAGTTTCCAAGATACGGCTGTTTGAAGTTTGACAGCTGTCATCAGAAATATAGATCTTATTGATATCTAGCATATGTTCCAAGACACAGCTAGCTTAGAACGTCTAATTTCCGAGATATGGGTGGTACTTTTTAAGCGTTCAGTAATTTTAGTTCCGATTATGTTCACTGAATAATGTGGCCATAGCAGATCACCGACTTTTAATATTTTAGGTGTATAGGATTTTCAGAAGTTTGTAAATGGCCAGCGACTTTTAGTGTTGACTGTACAATAAATCGCTTACAGCCCTTGTATAGCAATGCACAACACACTTTTTGAAAGAGCCCCCCCATACTGTAAATATGATTAATAGTGATGTAACATACCTGCGGCCTTAGTCCGTTGCCGTAGATAACGCGAACATTGTGCGCCGTGTCGCTGGCAGAGGGCGGAGTCGCGAGCACGTAGCGGCACATCTCGCCGATGTAATGGGCGGCCTGCAAATACAAATAACTGATATCATCACTGCAATACAGAATACCATACGGGAATGAGCCTTTATAACATTTTGACCTACGAGTCAAAACCGGCATAGTCGATGTAGGCATTAAGACCGCCCGCTTAATGGGATTAGGCAGGCCATGTGGTTCGAATGCATCCAGAACGTTGGGCGGATCTAGTCACCCAGTGGGTACCGAACGGGTGACGCAGTCGTGGTAGGCCCAGAAAAAGATGGACAGTCGACCTGGATGCATTCCAACCAAACCAGGACCGCGATGGATGGAGGGGACATGGGGAGACCTTTGACCAGCAGTAGGTCAACGTAGCCTAAAAAAACAAAAATGTATTTGTCCTAGACGAATAAGTACGTACAAGTTCATTGTACTGTCAAAAAAGGGACAACAGGGTGTCACAGTAGTATTTCTTGTATAAGGACACCGGTACCGACATCGAGAAATACTTTTCAATGTTTTAAATCACACTAATATTATAAATGTGAAAGTTTGAATGATTGTTTATTTGTTTGTTTGCTTGTTACTCAATCACGCATACTTTATTTTAAGATTTTTCGTAAGATATTTGTCTGTGATCCTAAGAGCATTATCACACTGGAGAGTTGCGAGCGTGTTGCCAGCGAGGTGATTTGTGAAAGTATTACCGCGAGTGCGCCACGAACTCTCCGCGAATTCAAAGTATGAGTTATTTGGTTCCCATAGTACAAGCCCTGCTTAGTTTGGGGCTAGATAGCACTGTGTAAAATATCCAGCAATAATTATTTATTTATTGTTATACAAGAGGCGTAAGCGATCAATTGCAACTCTCGACTCAAACTCTAGATAAATCGCATTTACGCATCAAGTATCGAGCTAACAATGACCAACTTTCAAAGCAGGAGTGATTAAAACAATTTTTGTAGCTCTTTACAAGTCATTTGCGTATTTAAGTGGTAATTACCTATTAAGGTGTGTTGTACATGCGACACAGACACGACGAATATATTAAAACAACGCTGCAATGAGTTGACAAACTATAAATAAACCTTTAAAGCAAAAATCAATACCTAAAGACTCAATGTTAATCCACTATTGTATTCGATTCAAGGTATTTTGAAATTACTTATTTCTACATATTTCCCGGCTTTTTCTAGTAAATATTCGACTAATTTAGATTTTATGAATATTTACAAAAAAAAACAACGGGCGGGAAAGATGTAGAAATATGAGTCATTTAGAAAAATATTAAGAGGTTTGTACAGGGTAGGGAACGCATCGACAATACCCCGGGTGTTGCCGGTGTCAATAGGCGACGGTGACCGCTTACCATCAGGTGGGCCGTAAGTTTCCCCGCAACTAACATAAATAAAAGAAAACATCCTGTAGTCCATAGTCATCCATAGTCAAGTCGGTTGAGACTTTCCTGTCACACATTTTCGTCATGACATAAACAATTCAAAATGATTCTAGTAGCTTCAAATTAAGAAATATCTAAGATAGACAAGGACGATCAATATAATAAGATAGACAAGGACGGCGTCATATTGAAACGCATGTTTTATTCTCCTTCATTATTCATATAGTAGTTTTTACAGTATTTTTTTTTTGCATTGTTATTTTGTTTTTACTTTATATATTGTATCTTTAAGAATAGGACCTAATTCATAAGTGCCTTTTGTGAGAGAGAAATAAACGTTATTATTTATTTTTTAAATATATCATACTTTTAAATATTTGGTTTTAATTATTATTAGTTTATTTATAGTTTTAATTATTATATATTTGATTTTATTTGGTTTTAAATATAAAGTTTTTAATTAATTCATGAATGTAAATTCTTTATTATACCTTACAAGCTAGACACAACTGTTAAAAAGAAATAAAAAACAAATAAATGTAAGCATAACAGGTGGTCTTATCGCTTACCAAAGCGATCTCTTCCAAACAACTTTTGGATATCTCCATCCAAAAGTTGTTTCGTTCGGATCGTTGCTTAATGGAAGATTGGCCGAGATGTAAAAAGACTATCACACTAATATTATAAATGCGAAAGTTTAGATGTTTGTTTGTTACTCAATCACGTCGTAACGGCTGAACCGATTTCGATGAAATTTGGTATGTACGTAGACTATAACCTGGATTAATACATAGGTTACATTTTGTTGACATACAACGAGTGCGAAGCCGCTGACGGAAGCTAGTACTTAATAATAGAAAAAGAAAAATTGCTTAACCTTAAATACATACATACATTAGGTACATAAATAATTGTAAATAAATACCTTAAATAAAATAAATAAATATGTGTAATACATATATTAACAATATTAAAGATTAGATGAATTATTAATCATGACTCTTCATGGAGATACATTTGTTTTAACTCTAGTTTAAAATACATAAGGTGGTGGAGGGAGATTATCTAATGGAGAACGGCAAGGCGTTCCATAATCGGACAGTTTTGTGTGAACTTAAATTCTATTGAGAACTAGCTGACCCGACAGACGTTGTCCTGTCTTAACTATGAATATTGAATTCGAATTGGTTTAAATAATAAAAAAAAATATTCTAAAACATAGTGTTTATAGTGTAATGCTTTATGATACACAACATTCTTCGTTTTATTTTCTGGTGCGTATACACATACAACTGGCCATGTGAAAAACATTAATTTTCAAGATTGATGCCACAAACACTTAGCGACTGCCCTTGCGATTTATTTATCGAAATTGCAAATGTTAGTATCGAGAATATAGTATGAGTAAACTTACCGTAGCTTTATAACGAGCGCAGTCTGGGAAGAATTGAGACGCAGAGAATTTTGGTTTCAATGCAACTGTGCACCCTAAGACCAGCGCTTGACCGATGCTAATCACTCCTCCCGCTGTGTGGTAAAGCGGCAGCGGGCAGTATATAATATCGTCACTCTTCAGACCCAAGTAGTATAACCCTGTTGCGATGAACACGTACCTAGAACAAACGATCACTCAAATAACAAGCACAAAGCTTCGTATGTCCCTACTGGATCAAGTCCGGAATATATGCTTGTAATCGATAATTGTTAACACAGTTGCTGCCTTGCACACACGGCAATGGCACCTCGGAAGACCAGCGCTATAGTGGTGTAAATATATTACTATAGCACAATGCTGAGTGGTGACCGTTTTTGCTCACAACATATGGTATATAACTTATACTAATTTGTATAAATTGTAATGTACACTTGTGACACAAAATAAACGTTTTCTCTTCTATTCTATTCAATACAGAAATCCAGAGGACAAAGGTCGTAGATATTGGAGTTCGTATTGCTAGACTACTGGCTCTGAGCAAAACTCTTGGCCAGACTTGGTGATGGCAGGTGGTGTAAGACCCTGACCAAGTGGTAGCCGAGAGAGATCAGGAGGCCGTGTCAGACCATCTGCTCTGTGGTGATTTCACCTGAATGTTTAAAGGTGACGAGCGCAATCAATGCCATGTAGACCAAGTCTTAGCTAACTAACGTAACCTGTGAGATAATGCAATTGAAAGCCATCAGTTTAATCTCTTCCCTCCTCAAAAAACATTTGAACTGAACAAATCGTTTTAACCCTAGCCATAAGAGTGATGTTACAAGTTGGAAAGGTTATAGCCTCGTAGGAATTAAATGGACAAACTCAATGTTTATTTTTTTTGTTTGAAAACTGTTTAGCGAGATCGTTCCTAGCAAATTTTGGTAAAAATATATGCAGTCATTTTTATGATCGGGTATTTTTAAAGAAACACTTCTTGTAAACATAATATTAGGTCTTTACCTATGAAATTGCCGTTTTGTATGGAATAAGTGAAAGTACTTAGTTTTTTAAACTTGTTTATTTCTGTTGTTCAAAGTAACCACCCATGCAATCGACGCATCTTTGTAAAAATCAGCTGGACGGGAGGCAACAAACTCTTCAAAGGCATTTTGTACTGCCTCTCGAGAATTGAATTTTTTACCCACTAAAAAGCTGTCTAAATTTTGGTAAAAGTAATAGTCGGTAGGTGCAAGGTCTGGTGAGTATGGCGGATGAGGGAGAGCTTCCAACCCCAGCTCTTGCAGCTTGGAGACTGTTTGTTCTGCAGTATGGGGTCGCGCGTTGTCGTGAAGGAGCAGTGGGGACGACCGATTGACCAAAGCTGGTTGCCGATGTGCAAGCTTCTCCATCATTGTCTCCAGTTCTTCACAGTACACATCTGCAGTAATGCTCATGCCGTTTTGTAAAAAGCTGTGGTGAATCACACCCACACTAGACCACCAAACAGTGACCATCACCTTTTTAGGGGTCATTTTTGGTTTGGGGCATTGCTTTGGTGCTGAACCAGGATCTTCCTTCCAGGAACTTGCTGAGCGCTTTCGATTGTCGAACAGAATCCATTTTTTATCGCACGTAACAATTCGGTTCAAAATTCCTTCATTTCTTTGCCTATTGAGCAGCGCGAGGCAGGTCTCGACGAGTACGTTGCGCTGGCGATCGTTAAGTTCGTGGGGCACCCATTTATCAAGTTTTTTTACCTTGCCTATTTGTCGCAAATGGAACAAAATTGTTTTGATGCTAACATCAAAAGCTGCTGTTAGCTCAGCTGTAGATTGAGTTTCGTCAGCTTCCACAATCGCCTTTAATTCATCATTGTTGACCAAAGTTTCCGGACGACCACGAGCTTCATTTTTCAAATCAAAATTTCCAGAACGGAACCGGGAAAACCAATAACGGGTTGTGCGTTCGTTTGTACAGTTATCTCAGTAAACGTTTTTGATGTTACGTGCCGTTTGTGTCGCGTTGGTGCCACGACGGAACTCATATTCCATAATTACACGAATGATTAAAGTATCCATTATGACGAATAACGTTCAAATGTAATGAAAATACAACGCTAATCAATAAACAAAAGACTGAGTTTATAAAAAGAATGTCATGTTTTTAAAACAAAATAATTTGAATTTAGAATACAGAGCCATTCCAAACTTTTTTTTCTATTTGAAATGACCAGTACTGAAGAACGGCAATTTCATGGGTAAAGACCTATTATAATTTACTCAAATTATGTACATAAATATAAAAACTAATAAATCTTGTACCTAGTATATTTTTTCTCTGTGATAATACTTACTATAAAAAAGTTCATTGTCTGATAAATGTAAATTCTAAGATAAGAAAAACAATATTAACACAAAGTTTCTTATAGACCGTGTATTCTAAACCAGGGGTGGCCAAACTTTTGACGTATGCAGCTTACATTATGATTTAAAACATCCTATCAGTCTAACCTCAGCAACAGTTCAAATAAAAAATGTCCTCACTAAAAGGAAAACGGTGGCATTTAAACGCAAAACTAATAAATACCATTTTTTAAAACAAAAAAATCCAAAATAGCATCAAAAGTACTGATTGCACACTAAACATACCAAAAAATACTGGTTTTGCTAACTTTTTATACCCTAATGCAAACTGATATTCTACGTGATGATCTAATATTTCGAAAGCATACCTAATAATATTCTACTTACCACAAAAATCGAAACCCTAATTTATTTGAACCAAGCACCTAATAAACTTGTAAGAAAATCTGTTTTTATAAATAAAACAAAATTTAATCAAAACCTAAACAAAGGCCGTGGGACAGTCAAGCACTGGTTGTTAACAGATATCTAGTTCCAATTTCAAACCCCACCAGGATGTTCTTACCTAGCATTAGAAATAACAGCTGCTTTAGGAAGACCAGTGGTTCCAGACGTGTAAATATACAGGAGTTTGCCTTGGAACCCATCAGCATCAGCTCTCGTCCATTCAGCCGGAGGAGTAGTTTCCAAGATATTGATGGCGTCATGAATGCCGTCTTCTGTTGCCGCTGTCTCATTGGACGGCTTGAGGTCTCGATGCGTGAATTTATACAGTTTTAGCGCGGGGTCCAGTTCGCTTCTTATTTCTTGTACGGCTGCAATTAAGCGTTTGCTCATTAAAATTCATAGTGCACCTAGTCGACTGGTCATGTTTATAAAATACAGCTTCCGCCCCTGGCTTCGCAAAGACAGACAGAGAGCCAGATAGACAGAGTTACTTTTGAATTTATAATATTAGTATGGACTAGTGTGTGCCCTCAGTTTTGCTTGCGCGGTACCCTAATCGTGGTCCACGTACTTTTGATTTTGTAATACTTAAAAGGATATTATAAAATGACGATAGATCAATAGGATTTAGATGTTATATAGGACATAAGAGGATGTACTTATAAACAGTATAAAAATTGAGAAACAGCTGTGATTTAAAATATAAGTGTAAGTAATAAAATCGTTCCAGTTTTGTTACGATTGATCGTTACCGTAGCGATTTATCGTAAGGTTTGTGTCGTCCATAGAGACGCCACAATGTCATACATTGTCCGACGACCTCCGTAGTGCAGTGGGCGAATAGCCGGCTGAGACGCAGGAGGTAGCGGGTACGATTCCCGCCGCGGAACAAATGTTTGCATGATCTACAGATATTTGTTCCGGGTCTGGTTGTTTCTCTATATATTTTATGTATGTATTTTACCATAAAAAATATTTGAATTATATAATTATTCTGCTGTGTGAAATGTCTAGCAATATTTATTTATTATTTATTTAATATTGTTTAATCGGAGAGAATTGGTTTGGTTGAATTGGACACAAGAATAGGTTTAAAATAAAATCAGATTATTTTCCTGGATTACGGAAGAGCCGATCTACGGGAATATTTTTGGTACAATAGAAATACAGATATATTCTAGTATTAAATACAAATCGGAGTACAGATGTGACTAACGTAAACTATGATTATGCCATCATTATCTACAAAACAATAAAACACAATTGCAGCTATAAACTTCTCGAAGTCAAAGTTCATCATTGCTTTATCTTTTCATTATCAAGTCGTGTCTAACAAACGACCCAATTATATAGCTTCCTACTCTATTAACAATACCAGACAGAAGGTCACTGATCCCTTACACTGCCAGGAAGAGAATGAGGTAGTGATAAGCCCAGGGTGCCCAGTCCTACAAATTTATAATTTTTGATAGAGCGAAGCGAGATCTCTAAATCAACTTGGGCAAATCGGCGTTGTATGTATGTATGTATGTTTGTTTGTGCGAGGATAACTTTCGTAGCGTTTATCCGATCATCATGAAATTTGGTGTATAGGTAGGTAGTGATGGCACAATTTTGGTGTGACTCAATGAGCTATAAATATTGGGGGGTTGTTGAGATATTGGGGTTCAAGACGGGTAAAAAAAAATGAAAATGAGATTATTACGTCAAGTGAAACGTCAAATGAAAGGTCTTCATTAGTACATTTCGACCCCGTTTTTATTTTTAGTAATTTTTTGTAGTTTTTGAGTTATTAGCCATAATAAAAACTTAACTTTGTCAAAATTCACAGGGTACACCAGTGACCCCACAGTTCTGTAATTTGGTATGCGTGTATCACAAATATAGGCAAAGTCGGCAGAAATCCAGAATAACTGCAATTTGTACCCCAAAAAAATAGTAACCACATAACATGAACTCCCGTTACCTGTAATTTGAATGAAACCGTAGGTCAAGTTGATAGTCAAAAATTACGAATAATATTTTTTTGTTTTTATGGTAGACTCACGAGATCTCAGTTCGGGGCGAACCACTAGTTAAAAATTATGTAGCTGATGACAGATGGAGCAGGGCAGTGACTGAATGGTGGCCGAAGAGCGGGTATAGAAGGGTAGGACGTCCGGCAGCGAGATGGGTGGACGACATCGTAAAGGTCACGGGCCGTCAGTGGGTGAGACTAGCGCAGGATCGTGGTGGATGGGACAAACTTGCGGAGGCCTATACCCAACAATGGGTGAAGTCAGACTGTGGATGATGATGTTTTTGCGACATTGATGACATTTTAACTCTGTTTTTATTTTTAGTTTAACCTTTGTAGTTTTTGAGTTATTAGCCATAATAAAAACAAAACTTTGACAACATTCACAGGGTACACCAGTGACCCCACAATGCCGAAATTTGGTATTCGTGTAGCTTTAGCGACACAAATATAGGCAAAAGTCTGAAATTTAAAATAACTGCATTTTGTACCTCAAAAAAAGTAACCAATATACATGAACTCCCGTTACCTGTAATCTAAATGAAACTATAGGTCAAGTGATGTGGTTGTTTATTTCGTGGCACTATTTTGATAGTCAAATATTACGAATAATATATCTTTGTTTTATACGAGATCTCAATTCGGGGCTAAATACTAGTAAAATTAAACACCAGCTTTGAAACACGTGACACATTTGTGACGTCACCCTACACAAGGCCCTGCCTGAAAACCAGCGCTGCTTTGTATTATTTATTGCAAAGGAGCTTAAAGCTGAGGCAGGACCTGTTGGGCCATGCGAGGCACGGAGCGGGACTAGTTAGTACACCTACCTACTGGCTGGGTAGCTACCTATGTGTTCTATCTATGTTATAATATCTCATTCTAATGTATTTTTCCAGTCTACTATTTTGATTGTGCAGAATGGATTCTGTGTTTCTTTGTGTGTGTCAAATTAATATATTCTATCCTATTCTAAACAAAAATAAAGAGCATTTAACACACAAACTGGCAAAAACTTCAAAATTACAACTCTCTTGTTGGGAGTAGGTAGGTATAAAGCGACAACTTGTAACAGTTAAGTAAACCAAGTTTAGTATTATTTGAGCATGCGCAATATAATTTATTCAAAACCTTGACTGTGTAATACCAGACAAATTATTATTAGTGGTATGTGTGTTTTATTTGGTGCCGTATTATTTGGTATCGATACATCGAAGTGCTAAAGTGCTGTACAACAACGCCAACATGTCGGTCCGAGTACAGGAGCAATGTAAAGGCGATCTCTTTGAAGAGATACGTTAGACAGGGAGACGTAATATCTCTGAAACCGCTTGTCTAGAGAATGCCTTCAAACTCCTGGAATGGCAAGGACTGGGCATTTATATCAATGGCGAGTACGTCACTTACCGTCGATCTGCCGACGATATCGTGGTCATGGCAGAATCGCTGGAAGACTTGATGATGCTCAATTATCTCGATAGAATTTCCCAACAGGTGGACTTAAAATGAACATGGATAAGACGAAACTCATGTCGAATATCCATGTAGCGCCCACCCCGGTATCAGTTGGGAACTCTAATCTCGATGACGCAGACGAGTACGTCTACCTAGGACAAACAGCCCAGTTAGGTACGTCCAGCTTCGAGAAAGAGGTCTGTCAACGAATCCAACGTCAACGAAGCAGCGTTCGGAAAACTACGCGACGTCTTCTCGTGAAAAAATACTTGTGTCTTAATACGAAACTACATATTTGATCAGTTGATCACTATCGCCTTGAGAAGGCTCAAGGTCGCTCAGCGTGCTATGGAGAGCGCTATGCTTGGTGTTTCTCTACGACATCGAATCAGAAATTAGGAGATTCGTAGACGAGGCAAAGTCACTGTCATAGCACAAAGAATTAGCACTGAAGTGGTAGTGAGCAGGGCACATAGATCAAAGAACTGAAGGCCGTCGGGGCTGAAAGGTTCACGAGTGGAGACCACGCACTGAAAGCGAAGCGTAGAACGGCCCCCCATTAGATCGATGACCTGATAAAAGGTTG
Organism: Philereme transversata; assembly: GCA_963924445.1. Classification (NCBI taxonomy): domain Eukaryota; kingdom Metazoa; phylum Arthropoda; class Insecta; order Lepidoptera; family Geometridae; genus Philereme; species Philereme transversata. Next base: position 8,248,821 of record OZ004337.1, on the reverse strand, counting down.
CTAGGAGCCGATGGGAGCTGGCCGCACAAGATCGGTCGCTCTGGAAACCTATGAGGGAGACCTATTTTTTTTTTAACTATATAGATCTTCGTTTGACCACAATCTCACCTGATGGTAAGCAATGATGTAGTCTAAGGTAAAGCACGAAAATCTAGAAGAAACCTATTCACATTATAGAGGCTTAAAGAGGCCTGGATCTTTAGGAAAAACAGACGACGGCAAAGTGTTCCATACCTTAGCTGTGCGCATCAAGAACGTAGAACCAAAGCGGTGTGTGCGAATGGGTGGTATATCAACTAGGTACGGATGGTACTGAGCCGTGCGTCTGCTTGTCTTTTGATGGAAAGGAGATGGCAGAATTAGATCGTAAAATTCCTGGGCACATTCCCCGAAATGTATTCTGTGAAAGATCGATAGGCTTGCAACTTTACGGCGGTCTTCGAGACTTTGGGTCTTAGTCTCCGGCATATATTGCTCATCTGTAAGCCTAAAAGCCCTACGTTCTATCGAGTCTAAGGTAGCGAGCTGGTATTTGGCCGAAACATCCCAAAGGTGGCAGCAGCACCTATGTTCAGCAGTGGACGTCGTGTGGCTCATACAATGATGATGTTTTATTTACTTTACATCAAGACTTTAGCCAGTGTTTCTTCAATAGTTTTACTAGAATAATCGCCTATTATCTAATATTATGTACAAGTTATTATTGGTCGACAAACAAGTTACATAACCTGACATGATCCACTCATTGATGAATAATAAGTACGTAGTAAGCTGGTAAATTACGATGTCTAGTCGTCGTATTGACAGTGGCCTTAGGAACGCTTTATTGTACTTATGAACTTAAGACGATATGTAAAAAAAATTGAGCCGCTAAGTAACTGTCGTATTCAATAACGAAAAATGGTACTGATTTCATATTTAAGCAATATTTACTTGAGGATTTAAACAACATAAATGAAACTCAGAAACGCAATTGGTGAAACTTTTCTCGATACAATTATTTATTCAAATCGGCTCTTCTAAAACACTAATATCGTTCATTCTCCGACTCTAGAAAATATTAAAAGTATTTTTGTACACAGTTATGTAGGTAATTATTAATTAATGCTCCGGCCAATCGTCACCGAAATTAAATTTGTATATCGTCTTAATTGCTTCTGCAGGCGGCTTCGCATGAGTATTTAAAAGTTAAAAACGTGTAAAACCAATAAAATTTGATAGTCGTGATGTAAGTGATTATAAATGAATAGTATACTTTTTAAGATCACAAATAAGGTATTTCTTAACCTAATATTACTCCTTGTCTGTTCTCACTTATTTCAGCCCCTTTGCTCCTTCACCCCGGATTACGAAAGTCTTGGAACTCGAACCAAGTCTACTCGAAAAGCTAATTCGAATTCGAAGAAACGAAAAGTTAAAGAAAAACACCATTTTGGGTTGACCAGTAATAGACACAGAAAAGTAACAGAAATTACGAGCACAACGAGTCTGTTTCAAACAATTTTGTGGTAATAGTGTGATTAAGAAATTAAACTTACCCGCCTGGTACTCGTCTGAGAATATTAAATAGTTGCATTTGGCAACGTTAATGGAATGCACAAGAGCATTCCCGCGTTGGTTCGTGTTGATGAGAGGTATGACCGCGCCGAGGCGCCCCACGCCGAGCCACAAGCAGGGCTGCTGGGGGCAGTTGTTGAGAAGGAGGCCTACTATATCTCCTTTCTTTACGCCTTGGCTTTTAAAAGCGGCCGTCACTCGTAAGCTGTAGTCTTCCACCTAGAAGTTAGAACAAAAATTAAAACAATGACGACTTCAGCGGCGCAGTAGGCGAATAGCCAGCTGAGACGCATGAGGTAGCGGGTTCGATTCCTGCTGCGGAACAAATGTTTGCATGATCTACAGATATTTGTTTCGAGTCTGTATGTTTTCCTATATCTATTCTGTACTAACTATATAGATCTAACATACATATAAAATTCTCATGTCACAGTGTTTGTAACAAAACTCCTCAGAAAGGGCTTGACCGATTCTTATGATATTTTTTGTGTATTTTCGGTAGGTCTGAGAATAGGACGTAAACTATTTTTCATACCTCTATGTGATAAGGGTGGTCCTCACCAAAATTTTTTTTCTTATTAGTCAAACGTTTTTTTTATTATTTTACAATAAAAAATACATACAATCATACATTTTCACCCTTCTACCACTAACCCCTATTTTTTAGTAGCGATATTAGTGCTTTAATCATTTTCTACTTTGAATATACCTAGAGATAGTTGATTATAGTGGGTACGTGCACAGAAAAGGACATTGAAAACAAAAATGAATTTAACTCAGCTTACCAACACAAAATTTATTGATTCTAAGGCGGTACGAAGTTTGCGGGGTCAGCTAGTATATAATATAAAAATCTCGTGTCACGGTTTTAGTGTTTTACTCCTCCGAAACGGGTAGACAGATATTAATGATTTTTTTTTTGTTTATTTAGTAGGTAGAGAATGAGTCGTAAAGTATTTTTCACACTCCTACCCTCATCCCCCATTTTTTAATCGCGATTTTAGTAGTCAAGTTAGATTAGTCAAGCTAGATTAGTTTGGGGCAAGATCGCTGTGTGAAATGTCCAGCATTATTTATTTATGTTTTACCTGAGACTGAATAGTTCAACTGCAGGTATATTATTAAGTGAAAACCATTAAATTCGATTTTATTTATACTTTGCTACTAACTTACCTAGCTGAAGAGAGAAAGCTGTGTAATATTATGGGCTTTGTTATTAACCAAGATAGAAACACCTATCAACAAACAGACAAATGACCAGTTTTAAACCTTATTCCTAGTATATACAGCTTAATATCCAATTTTTATTCTCAACCACTTCACTTGGGTTACTTTCTCTACGTGTTGTCATTATAATTTTGTAATGTTGTTCAAACACATAAATGTTGTATTTGCTTATGAGTTGTTTTTTTTTTCTATCTAGACATACATACATATATTTATTGAGAAATAAACAGCATTCACTTTGGTTAAACATAATCACTTAAACTTGTAACCGTAAAAGTATAATTAATTTTTTATGATAAATGGTACATCTGTTTCTTTCAATTCAATGGAGCCATTCTTACAAACTATGTGCAGTTCATGCTGAGGTTCCTTCTCATATCGAATCATTGCGGATGAGAGTCATCCATAAACCTTTCTAGTTTTAATATCTTTTCATCAACAGTTATTTTTTCTGCTATCAAATTAGTTGCAGGCAGGTTTTTCAATATGTCTGAGATTAGGAGTTCAACCTTTCCCTTTTCATGTACACATAGACTAGCAGCGAAAGCGTTGGCGCGATGACATCAGTGGATTCGATAGGGAATGGTAGGAATCTGCCAAGAATCGCGATAGGTGGAAGGAGTTGGAGGAGGCTTTTGCCCAGTGGTAAAATACAGGTTAGCAAAAAAAAAAAATTAACTATCCGCAGATTTTCGCATGGATTTTTTACAAGAAAATATAGCACTTAGAAGCTTTTTATTTTTTATTCAACCTGTCTCATCCCACTGCTGGGCAAAGATGTCTCCCATTGTCAGCTTTCTATCAGAGAAAATATTTTCAGAGTTCGTTCAGTAGTTTTTGAGATCCCCCTGCAAACTTACAACTTTACTTTACTGATCGAGCGAAGCGAGATCTCTAAATCAACTTGGACAAATCGGCGTTGTATGTATGTATGTGTGTTTGTCCGAGGATAACTTTCGAAGCGTTGATCCGATGATCGTGAACTTTGATACATAGGTAGGTAGTGATGGCACATTTTTGGTGTGACTAAATGAGCTTAAAATGTTGGGGGGTTGTTGAGATAGTGGGGTTCAATAGAGGTAAAAAAAAATGAAAATGAGATTATTAGGTCAAATGGGACGTCAAATGAAAGGTCTTCATTAGTACATTTCGATCCTGTTTTTATTTTTAGTTTAATTCTTGTAGTTTTTGAGTTATTAGCCATAATATAAACAAAACTTTGACAAAGTTCACAGGGTACACCGGTGACCCCACAGTGCTGTAATTTGGTATGCGTGTAGCTTTAGTGACACAAATATAGGCAAAAGTCTGAAATTCAGAATAACTGCATTTTGTACCCCAAAAAAGATTTACCAATTAACATGAACTCCCGTTACCTGTAATTTGAATGAAACTGTAGGCCAAATATTGTGGTTTTCGTGGCACTATTTTGATAGTCAAAGATTAAGAATATATATTTTGTTTTTATGGGAGACTCGCGAGATCTCAGTTCGGGGCGAACCACTAGTAATATTTGTATAGATAACTTCCTTGTTTGGGGTTTAATCCGTCAAGGATCAGGCCGAGACATATTTGTATGTTTGTGATGTCCGACCGATAGTGGAATGTACATGTAGAATTAACATGTTAGTGTTAATTCCAAAATTTAAAAAAAAACATGCGGGTTTCAAAGTACGTACGTCATTAGCACTTTATGGAAAACTTTGACAGTGGACATCAGAGATGCCACGAATAGTTGTTATAGCGAATAGTCGAATAACTCGCCATTATTATTCGACATAAATAATAAATATTACTGGACATTTCACACAACGCTATCTAGCCCCAAACTAAGCAGAGCTTGTACTATGGGAACCAGATAACTGATAGAATACTTTTTTTTTGTAAATACATACTTATAATATTTAGTAAAACATCCAGACCTGGAAGAAATATCTTTAGATCATGCAAACATTTGTTCCGCAGCGGGAATCGAACCCGCTACCTCCTGCGTCTCAGCCGGCTATTTGACATTAAAAATGCGCGCTATAGACATTAAAAATGCGCGCTATACAAAGTGCTCATATGAACTTTTAAATAAGTAATTACTTCTGTATTATGTTTGATAAGTACATAACATTAAGAAAATTGATTTACAAAGTGCAACTCTATTATAAATAGTAATTTTATCAAAAAACTTATAAAGGTGCTATAGCCTGCTGAGTTATTCTAAATCAAGATATGATTATACTAAACTGTGTTTAGCTGTAATACATTTATAACATTTATGTTTAATAAAGACCTTTTTAAAAACAAAAAAACAGCCGGCTATTCGCCCACTGCGCCACGGAGGTGGTCAAATATAACATAAAAAGAAATACATAAACAAGGCAAAAACAAAACATATTTGTTATCAAATAACAATATCACACATGTGCTTCTAATAACTTATTTGTTACTATAATCTAAAAAAATCCAATTATAAGAAAATAAAACAATGAAGTTAAAGAAATCAGTCTCATATTATACTGATTTCACATTTTAATTAATTTCAATCATAATAATTAAAACTATTTAAGTGTGTTTTGGTTAGAAAAAAATAAGTTCGTTTATTCATAAGTTGTATAAGTATAGCTTTTTTGTTTCAAAAAGTTTATTTTAGAGAACTATTCGCCGAATGTCGAATAATAAAGCAGCAAAGAAAAGTAGAGTACCTAATGCCGAATAACGAATAATAGCGAGTATTCAAAAACTGAGCTGAGTAAACACACGCGCTTTACCGCTTACCGATTAGTTTTTTTTTAATTCTTCATTTAACTTAGGAGTTTTAACCAGACAATGGCCTACAAATGTTTACTTTATCATAAACAGAAAAAACTAATAATTACCTACCTACTTAAGTAGTAGACAGTTAGTGATTAGTTATTTCTGTTCCAAATTATTCCCCTCCAACGGAGAGAGGTATATTTAAAGCAGTATCTTAGCCTCATCAGATGATGGTGAAGCCAAAAAACTGTTACACTTCCCTACGCTGTTATCGGTAAAGAACATAGAAGTATGGCGCGTTCCGGACACATTCCGATAACACGTGATGACATCTTAAATGACAGACTGTTCACACAACAACAATAACACTGTATCACAGTCGGAACAATGTGGTGTACTCGATAGTTTCATTAGGAATTTAAATTTATTTGACGGGATGTGTCCGGAAGGTAGTCTCAGTAGATTGGGGAACGTACCCATACTACGTGACCCGGTCAGGGGGTGTAGGGGGGGGGGGGTCTTCAAAATACCACGCTTGGTCGGAAACGGAAGGGGCTGGGGTTAAAATTGTAAAAAAAATGGGGCGCGTAGTATGGGTACGTTCCCTTAGGTCTATGACCGACAATCAACCTTCTGTTCACATTTTTTCATTTGAATATTAATCGTGTCATGGACATTTTTATGGTTTTATTTCCATGAACCCTCCTTCCACACCGGATCCCAAAACCTGGCTACGCCCGTGAGTGGAACTCCGGCCGGCTAAAACGCACAAATTTGCGGGTTCCGGCGCAGAACAAATGTTTGCATGATCTACAGACATATCTGTTTTTATATACATTATATGTATGTATTTAAGTATCCTACAACTAACTAGTTACCACTGTGTAAAATGTCCAGCATCAACATCAGCCTTACCAGATAGGTTACCTATATAATAATTATTAAATGTACCTGTTGGAATGTCCATGTTTCATCTTTGAACAGGAAGCATGGTTTCTCTGGATGCCGTTGGACGACTTTGTGGAATATATCCGGTATTGTGTCGTTTCCTATACTGAACTTTCGAGCTGCCCACATTATTCTCACATAGCTTATAAGGGCCCTGAAAAAAAACATTGCTTAAGAAATAGGTTGAAATATACAGGGTGAATGTGTTGTATATAAAGTGTGATCAATCAGATAACTCAAACGAAATCTGTATCGCCCTAACGGATCTGCCCTCACATACCATGGTTTACCAACGCTAGTATAAGTAGGAAGTGGATGTGTAAACAGCTTTAAATTTTTAATGAAAAAGATAGATAGTCCTAATAATTAGGACTTCTATCCATGGAGAAGATGTATACCACCTTTTAACAGAGTGTGTCCGGAGTCAATCTATGAGAGGAGTTGTACAGAGCGCTAAAAATCAACCGGGTCGATGTGGGCCTGTTTCAGAGTGTGTTAGCTGAGCAAACATCTGACTCAGCTAACATGCTCTACCGGTCCACATACGACCGGCCAAAGGAGGATGCTGCATAGTCATTCATTACTGTAGCCAATTATGGAACTGACATCGTAGAGAACGACGCAAGTTCCCCAAAATAGATTTAAAAAAAAGGGGGGTAATGCACATAACACCCCAATGCAGGAAGTCAGTGCAGATCTTTTATTCCCCCCACCCTAGAATTAGAATTAGAAGGGCCCTAAAAATAAACATTACTTAAGAAATAGGTTGAAATATACAGGGTGAATGTGTTGTATAAACTGTGATGAATCAGATAATTCAAACTAAATTTGTATCATCCTAACGGGGTCCATGTTCATACCTAACATATGTATAAATAAAACCTGTACTACTAACAAAATAATATTGTACTGCATGAATGCAATAAATTAATATAAATTTGTAAATAGTAGACAAATTTTGAAAATGGCTCTGTTCATAATTCAGAATGGTAATCTGTGAATATTACAGGACAAGCTATTCTTCAAATATGAACAGTTCGCCAATTAGTTTCACCCTGTATTGTGAGTGTCACTGTCAACAAATATTAGGTATTTAATTATTGATTAAAATCTGAATAACATAAGTTAGTAGTTAGTTCTCGTTTTTTCCCTCTTTTTTTTAGTAAACTAAGTTATTCAGATTTTAATCAATAATTAAGATAAGCTTCTACCTGCAGCTTTGCACTCATGATTTGACAATAAGAACATAACCCTCCTTCTGCACAGTCTGGTAAAAAGTAGCCTATTTCTGAATCTATCGATATATCAAAATTGGGTCCAGCTATTTAGCCATGAAAACATATGAATGGATTAACAGACCTAATTAATGATTATGTATAAGCATTCATTATTATAAGTATTTTTCCAACAATTATAAAAATCATTATTATAATATAGGTTACATCCAATACTATTTTATTGTTGTTAAAACCTGACAATGTTATTACAAATCCCATATTTATAGTAATGATTGGAATTAATGACAAAGTTTTCTTAGTAAAAATGTTTGAATAATAATATACCTACCTACTAAAGATATTACTGGCATGTCTTTGCAGCTATGTATAAATAAATAAAATAAAATGTATAAAATAGGTACCTACATCAATCCAGGTAAAATAAAAGGACTCAATGTAATTAAAAAAAATTGGTTACAGTTATACAGTACAAAAACATTGATTTCCATACTTTTTAATATTAAGCTACTACACAAACATGTTGCAAGTTTTATTACTTTAAGTTTTGATGTTAGCAGTACTACAGAAATTTTAGTAGGTAGGTACCTAATCAATGCACTTAATGTATATGTGACAAAGAAGTACAATTGAATAGCAAAGGATCATGTTTTATTAGTCCACTTTTAAATAAATAATAAATCACTTAATTCAATCAAAAATAAAATAGTTATTGAACTTATTCTATGTTTTTAATTATGTTAATGTTTAATTAAAAGTTGTTAAGTCACTGTTGGATTAAAAATTTGGTTACACTTTTGTTAGGCGTCAAAGGTTACATTATTTTGCAACTTCTAACACACCTTTTTAGTTTTTTGGACCAATTATATAGTACAGAACTTTCAGAATAGTTTTAAGTTTGAAAAGTGGGTACTTATCCCACTATTATCATTTTGTGTACAACATACAAAATAATATTTTAGAATTAATGAAACTAAACAGCAGCACTTAAAAGTTCAAAACAAAAAAGTACCTAAGTATCAAACTTGCTAAATAAGTAAATACTACTACACAAATAAAGTTATTTTGGTGACATGGACATTGAAGACAATACTCACGTAAGATCCCTCTTGGAGGTCCTCAGGGCAACATAGCACCATCTCGTATGGAACACCACCAAGTACAGGATACCAAGGAGCAGAGTACCAACGAGGGTACACAAAAACCCTTGGTTAAACCAGACAAAGGCCACGGCCGATGCCAGAGAGAGCACGGCTAACGACATCGCGATTTTTTTACGCAATGAGAAGCGACTTACTCCCGTCCGAACCATGCGAGGCTCTCGCTTGAAGCGCCTCGTCACACTCACTTCATTCAAAACGTACGCAATAACTTGCGACAAGTTTTAATTGATGCGGAACGTGGATCGGCATACATTCAAGTTACAAGTACATGACAGCAACACAACAATAAAACGCGCGCGTCCGCGCCCTATTTTATCTTCTTTCGCAATAAACAATCACAATTCTTAATAAAATAAGTTTAGTTTTTAAATCAGCAGATGATGATTTGATTTATTTGAGATCGATAAAATCGAAGCGAGCGGGCAGCGAGCGTTGATGAAGATACAAAAGCAAACAAAAGGCCTAGGACTTCGTAACTTTACATTACTTTGCCAATTTGCTTACGAATATTTTGGAATAGGTAAATACATTGATGTTACGACAATCAATTTTAGACATTTACGTCTTCTAAAACTAGGAGTGGACGTTTTGAACCAGGGTTGCCAACCGTAAAAAAATTTACCTCGTACATATGCAGCTAAAAATCTCGTATTTTGACTTTCAAACCTCGTACATTTCTTACATTATTACAAAATTAAGGGATATTGAACAACTGGATTTAGGACTTTTTACTCATGATGAAATAAACTATTCCAAGTTTCCTACTAAATAAAACATCACTTTAAGTTGTATTTCAAAAAATGTTTATAATTTTTTAATTCATCATTTATTATGTCTTTATTATTTAATCATTTGATTCAAGTCAAATGATTAAAAAGGACGACCTCCGTGGCGCATTGGGCGTATAGCCGGCTGAGACGCAGGAGGTAGCGGGTTCGATTCCCGCCACGGAGCAAATGTTTGCATAATCTACAGATAGTTTTTCCGTGTCTGGGTGTTTTTCTATATATTATAAGTATGTACATATTTACAAAAAAAAAGTATATAAGTATTCTATCAGTTATCTGGTTCCCATAGTACAAGCTCTGCTTAGTTTGGGGCTAGATAACGCCGTGTGAAATGTCCAGCAATATTTATTTATTTTATTTATTTAAGTAAAATCACAAAAAACGGTCATATTATTACGAAAATTTGCAAGGTAACTTTTTACATCTCCTCTCCAAATATGCGTATGACCCTATTATCAAAATCTCGTATATAATTGTACGAGGTTGATAGTGTCCTCGTACCTCGTACGGAAGACCACAAATCTCGTATTTGTACGAGGAACCTCGTACGGTTGGCAACCCTGTTTTGAACCGAAAATAGTTTTAAAAAGCAGCTTTTGTTCCAATAGCATGTTTTCGGTTTCGTATTCAAATAAAACCTGCTATTTTCCAGTACCTAGATTCATGAGAAACGACTGGGTTAGCTGGGTTTACAAAAACGATAACGGCTAGCTATTGGCTTGGGCCGCCGTTATCAGAATTACACCGAACCAATCAAGTCGCTGAAAACAAGCTACTGGAAAATAAATAGATTCGCTTGACATTGGAAACAGACTCATCAGCTTTGAGTATGTCAGCCCTAAGTCTATTTCCAATGTCAAGTAAAAGTATTTATTTTCTAGTAACATGTTTTCAGTGACTTGATTGGTTCAGTGAAATATTGATAACGGCCCGCTATTGGCTGCTTTAATATTCTTTTCCAAAAAGGTGCGTTCATTGGTCGGACTCATGATCGTGAGCGATTTGTATGAAGTGTATGAGATGAAAACGGCTGACGCTTACGAAAGAGAGGGAAGTACATACTACCTGTTTCACAAAATCACACGTTTTTATGTTTGCATAAACCTTGACCCTTGCCATTTGGTAATAAGTGCATTTTTTGCATGATTGTAAAAAAAGTAATTATGTACTTAGGTGCCCGAGTGGTTGGATACAGACTTGCCAGCTTGGGTTTTTATTTAACTGGCTGGTTGTTTTTTTTAATTATCCTTTCAGAATATTATAACAATACAGAAAATAAATTACGTTAGACGTAACATAACATAACATTGTAACATTTTGAACGAGTTGGAGCAATTTCAATCCCAAGCTTCTCTATCATCTAAATAATCCGATATTTTATAGTAGGCTTTTATAGAAAGATTTTGCTTAATTACGTTTTTAAATTTGTTTATTGTCAATTTTTGTACATAACTTGGGAGTTTGTTATAAAAACGTATACCTTGCCCTTTAAACGATTTACTAATTTTATGGAGTCTACAAGTGGCAACAGCGAATTTATGTTTATTTCTAGTAATACAATTATGATTATCTCTATTTTTAAAAACAAATTAATATTTTTGTGAACATACATCAAATTTTCATAGATGTATTGACAAAGGAATGTCATGGGAATATTGGTTCGAGGCGAACCACCAGTATTCGGTTTATTTATGTATATAATGTAGGTAGGTACCTACCTAAGTACCTACCTACAGTGAAAACGTAAATTATGAAATTAAATAGTTAGATAGTAGGTAAGTAGGTACTATGTACTGAAAAAAAAATATTGCCTGAACATTTCACACAGCGCTCTCTAGCCCCAAACTAAGCATAGCTTGTACTATGGGAACCAGATGTTGATACATATATACTAAAAACATCCAGGCCCGGAACAAATATCTATCAGGTTATACAACATTTGTTCCGCGGTGGGAATCGAACCTGCTACCTCCTGCGTCTCAGTCGACTATTCGCCCACTGTACCACGGAGGTCGTAAAAAAAAGAAGTCCCTATTTCCCTAAATTATGAAATGAAATTATAAACGTAAATTATTTGTGAAATAGGTTGGTACATTTTGTACCTTATTACTTACCAAAATAGCACTTAACGGGGATACCTACTTTAGTGTGAACCTTTGTTAGACTAGAGGCACTTAGTGCTACAAATATTTTTTTTGCTTTGCTTTCATGAGTATTTTTGATAGTTGGCAATGACTAATTTTGATTTCAAAATTTGTGAAGCGCTGTTAGTCCAAGATCCAACTGCGTGAAATCTACGTTCATAATGTATAAAATCCAAATATTTTTATTAGATAATTATCACCTATTTGTCAGTAAAAAGTAGCGTACTTATGTCTCAATTCAGGTCGTGATCTATATATATAAGTAGGTAAGTATACCAAATTTCATCAAAATCGTTTCTACCTATAAATATTTTTAAGTTCTTTACATATCTCATATAATTATAATTTATCTTAAAAACAAACCAACAAGTCAAAATTCAGTACTTAACTAAATTTATTTAAAATGACTTGTGGCCATATTTTGATAGGCATCCCAGCAGAAATATATTCCTCTATTCGTTGGATCTTGGGCTATGTGTGTAGGTAGGTTAGGTACTATACTACTGTAAGTAAAGTAAACTCTTGACCTGAGTGTGACACGCACGCGCATAGAACATACTAATCACACACATTCATAATTAATTGTTATCTTAACTAACATAATTGTTATAAGTTATCGATTGCATGCTTTTACGCTCTCGTGAAGAAACTAGAGAAATTTTCTTTGTTAACTATGTAAATAAATACTTCTGGTGTCTACCTAAAAAGTACATAAACTGAGTGAAGAGTGTAAAATAAACTATAAACTGTGAAGCAGGTGTCTGTTTTGATGTTTCATTTGATGTTTATGTGATGTACCTAAAAAAAATCAAGACTGAGTCAAAGATTTGGATAGACAAACTTTATCTCTCAGGTACCTACTCTCAACTAACTCTTAATACTTACTTAATACACTACCTATTACTTGAATACACTGGCGCATGCGATTACAATCGCGGAAAACCCGATCTTGTTGCAATTTTGTAATAAAAAAGTAGGTACTTACCTCCACATCTATAACGTAAGTAGGTAAGTACCTACCTATACAAATCAGGTCAGACGTTAAGATTCTAGGTGGTAGCAATAAAACTCAATTTTCGGATTAATTTTACTTACTAGGGATACGTACACAGTAGATAGGTACGCGAAACTTCATTAATGCCTCTTACTTTGTAAGTATAGAATTTACCTACTACCTATCACTACAAATCTAACGAGTACAAACACGACGAGCGACGCTACTGCCCCAATAGTAGTTCATGTATTAAAATCAATTAGAAGCCGACGATCACTTTGCACTTGCCCGCATACTTTACCTATGTCAAATGTCAAAAGAATTTGCACCTTATTTTCAAGGTTTAGAAGCCAATTCGCTTCAAGTGCGGGCGGCTACATCAAAGGGCGCACGGCGCTCTTTGAACTGGACATTTAGCCGCGTACGTGTCAAATGAATTTCAACTGTAAGAAGTGCAAAATAAGAGTGGAATTTACTTGCACTTTGCGAAAGGTATGACACGTGCCGAAAGGCGCATGCGGCGTCTTTGGTAAAACACTACCTATTACGATGTTATTTCATGTTTTAATAAACTATCTGCGCCCGCGGCTCCGCTCGTGTGGTCATAAGGTATACCTATAGAAATGTAGGCCACTCGGTTAGCGCCCCCTAGGGCTCGGCGCCCGGGTTCCCCGCACCCCTTGACCCTCGGGTAAAGATGGCCCTGGTAGGGCACATTTCTAAGGAGCGTGACCTACGAGGCAAACTTTGTTAAAGGCGATGGTTAAGTACCACTTAACATCAGGTGGGCCATAGGCTTGTTCCATCTCCATAGTACATATAAAAAAAATATAATATCGTCCATAAAATTAGATTTAACGGTTTTGTTATGTTATGTGAAACTGAAGAGTGTATCAATTTACATAAACTGGTCTGTGCTTATTCTAAAATCAACTAGAAATATTAGTTTGGTGTGTTTTAGTGAAAAATTTATTTTAATTTCCTGGCTGTCCTACAAAATATAGAACAGAATAAAAATTTATTTGCAACATAAACACACAAAAATAAGATGAAAGTACAAAAGGTAACTTTTATCTAAACAATCTATTGTCTTATGTAACTTGATACCTATCTGATTACCTGCTAGGACGTGAGATGTCATTAGTAAGCAATTACGAATCGTTCAATAAATAAAATAATCACGTATTTATGTGACCTAGCTTACTAACATTCAAAATAGTACGAAAAAATAATTTAAGATGGCGCTATTTATCTATAGACTTTTTGGCAGGTAGCAGGAAAAAGCCGCTACTGAAGATAAATTGTTTCAAAAGCTGCTATTGGGTAAAGAAAGCCGCTAGCGTTTCGTTTCGGCGAAAACCTGCTATTACCCACTCCTATCTAAAACCGTAATGTATTTTAGTTTATATTACGAAAACTTCATAATTTTCGTAAACCTCTCACTCACGACAGTTTGACAGCAACAAAACTTCAAGTTTGAGAGATGTCAAATCTGACATTAACATTGTCATTTATGGTTTTTATAAAAAGCAGCAAACGACTTCTGAAAAAAATATGTTTTTGGTAATGTCGGCGCCACACTTTTTCATCCAATGATGGATTTCAAGATGAACAAAGTTCAAACTCCCTTTGAAACCCGACAATGGATCGCAAAGTCAAGGAATCGGCAAAGTGCAAATATATGTCTAAACTTTGGGCACATGTGTGACGCTGGCTTAACACGAACACTATATTATTTTGTATAGTTCAGCGCGCTCCACCCGCCCCCGTGCCATTTTGTGTGGAGCGAGCGAAATCTATACACTCTGTTAAAATGCCCCTGATGCCCCTTGTCTCTCGCGATGCATCGTCCGCAAAATATATGAGCGTATTTTTTTAAAAGTGGACATGTATTATAATAGAGTTATATTTTTTTGTCAATACTTTGTAATTTTATTGATAGATTCATGTTCCCTAACATTTAAACTGTAAAAATAGTATTAATTATCAATATTTTGTTAAATTCCCGTAAAAATAAACATTTCAAAATGAACTGTCGCAATAATTATTCTAATAAGAAACAAAACCTTATCTCACACCTCAGAATACAGAAAAAACCAGAAGCTGTGAACGCGCCTAATACTGAAGCGTCAAAACTACTCCAAAATAGAGTAGTTTTACGTGAACGCCGTGAGTCTGAGACCGTAGCCCCGCGTGACGTGTTTTACATTGTTTAATTTAAATAAGTTATGCCTTCTTTTGTCGTCCCAACGTGTAAAAATTCAGCTGGGCTAAAAAACCCAAGTAGGGATCACATTTCATACGTAAGTAGCGCATTGAAATGTTATCTTATTTGATTATTGAATAAATTGTTCGGTTTGTAAGTGTCGTAAATAATATCTCCATGTTGCTGGTGCTGCCAAATATCGAGAGTTATTATTTTCCCTAGTCTAGAATTCTGAGTTTGAAAATTGTTCTTAGTTTTTGTTTAAAATAATATATGCTTGTTTAAAAATACGTAATTAACAACTTGAAAAAGCTACAGGGTTACTGGTAATCATTTAAACAGTTAGCATCCTTTTAGGGACATGTTCGGTACCTACAAACAGCTTTTGTTCTACTACTTTTAAAAAACTTACGCAGCAAAAAGAATATTAAATGTTTTTATCGAAACCGTGTTTTATTTTAAAATAATTGAGATTATTAGATAGGTAGGTACTTATGTTACTAGTTTTACATATTTATGAGCTACAATATGGGGTTCTTCAAAAAGGGCGTTTTGAAAACTTTAAAGGGTCGGCAACGCGCGAGTAATACATTTGCTGTTACAAACGTCCATAGGCTACGGTAACCGCTTACCATCAGGTGGGCCGTATGCTTGTTTGCCACCTTAGCGGTATAAAAAAAAAACAAAAATTGAGCAGTATATCGGGTTATCTATTTGGGGTGTGCTACGTCGAAAAGGGGGTAATTGTTCTCACTATTATGAACAACTTTTACTATGGGGCCAAGCAACACTGAAATCATGAAAAAAATCAGCTGTTCCCTAAGATGAGATAAGATACCTATACATTTTGTCAGGCGTCTCAACGAATATTTTCTTTGGAACAGTTGATTTTTCGCTCGTTTAAGGTTGTCCCCATTATAAAAATTGTTCATAATGATGGGTAAAATAACCCCCTTTTCGGCTTAGTATACCCCAAACAGTTAAACCTGTTTATAATAACAGTTGTAGTAATTATTATAATATTTTTTTGTGCCAATCCTATTAGTACTAGTCAGGTACGCAGATATAAAATGTACCTGTGATATCTATGTAGTATAGAAAATTTGGATTTAATTAGTTGTATCTTACCTAAAATATTTACCCCATAACGGGTAAATAATAACCCAGCTAGCAACATTACGCGGGTGGGGTGAGATGGGTGCGGGACGCGGGTTTTGTTGTATGGATGGACACAGCGGATGGTTTATTCTCTATTCTGAGTTACTAGATTATTAAGGTACATAAAAACATACAACATGTGGGGCTTCGCATAATCTTAATGTAAGAAACAAAATACAAAAATTGGAGGACAGGGCAAAAGCCACATGTACCTATCTACACTTTTAAAGAAATACGCCCACTGGATCTGGGTGAATCGAACTATTGTTCTATCATTCATTAGTTTCATTACCGAAGGACCTAAAGTAGGAGTACAAAGGAACTAACACAAAAAAAGATTTAATTATAAAATGTTTATTATTTTATGGTTTCTCTTGATCTGATTCTTAGAAATCTTTAAATAATTATAATAGTTTTGTAGATATCTTATAAATACGAACCTACTTACTTTACATTATTATTTTACTATAACTATAATAATATTCTACCAACCCCAATTCAGAATTTGTTCATAAGAACTGATATATATCATAGATGATATAAATCAGAATACATTATTAATAACAACTACCTACTTATCTATACTAAATAATTTACATGCCTACTTAAGTAATATTTACAATATCAATTTTAACTCGACCCATAGATCTCAGTCACAGCTTATTATCACACTATCCATTTCATTCAATATTTTTTAAATCACAGTCTAATTTGTCCCGCAATAATTTTGTTGTATGCCTCTTCTCCTAACGGTACGTATTTGTCTAATTTAGGATCTAGGTAGTACAATCTATCTTTGACTACAGATGGGTTGTATCCTTCCTTCTGCAGATCCACTTTTCGTAGCTTGAAGGTTCCTGTAAAAAAAACTATTAATGTAACATGATTTTATAAAGATAATCGCTATTTTGCTTATAATGTAGGCAGGTGTGGCATCATATCGAAACAAAAATATTTTGCTTATTGGTGATATAAAGAATATGAATAAATAAATAAATATTGGTGAACATTTCACACAGCGCAATCTAGCCCCAAACTAAGCAGAACTTGTACTATGGGAACCAGATAACTGATAGAATACTTATATACTTTTTTTGTGTAAATACATACTTATAATATATTATAGAAAAACATCCAGACCCGGTACAAATATTTGTATATCATGCAAACATTTAGCCCGCGGCAGGCATCGAACCCGCTACCTCCTGCGTCACAGCCGGATATACGCCCACTGCGCCACGGAGGTGGAATATAATTATATACCACGTGTTTTGTTATGTGCGACATTAAATCAAAACACGGGTAGGGCTAATGCCTACTATTGTTGTAAAATAGGGTTTTTCAAATTCATTACCATAGAAAGTATGAAATTAAAAAAAAAACTTAATATCAAGTCCTAAAATATCAATGAAACAGCCTGTATAAAATAGATAAAAAAATCATATTCATTCATCATGTACCTAAGTACAGTAGGTGCTTGTTAAAGTGACTATGCGACATTGTCGAAAACGCGGCGCCGCCAATTTACGTTAAAAATAGTTTATTGGAAATGTATTGATTACTGGATAAATATTAAAACTACCGGTATTAAACCCACCTCTTAAATCAGTTAATAGGATTCCGGATTTGTGTTTTAAATTAATGTCGTACATAAAGAAACAGGTTGTAACTGTTGTAAGTATATATATAATTATGAATACAGTAGGTGCTAATATGTAAGCCAACCCTGCCCTGGTGTTAGACTTTTCTTACCTACCTAAACGCTTTTTTCAAAACCCAAAATTTAACTACTTAGGGTGACTTTCTAGGATCTGTGATATTACAGACGGACGCAGATAAGCCCACACCGACGCACCACGGGTACGGTCTGTGGTATCGCAGACACATCTGTATGCGGTGAGAAGCCTGTACTTGCCTACTCGGCCCAAGATTGTTTTTAATCTTTTATTTTCAAGAAAAAAGTCTTACCAGTCATATCAACGCTAGCCATAAGTCTGATGAACACTGGTCTAGCATACTTCGGTAGATCTTTCGCCATGTCTTTGACAAGTTTATCCAAGTCTACTGTTTCTTGGACGTCTACAATACCACACATGCCCGCGCGACCTTCCGTGTTGGGAATCTGTGGAGAATATGAGAAATTAGTACCTAACTTGCTTCATTATTGCATCGTTTTCCTTATTAGTCATTAATTACCAACGTGAACTAAATTGTGCCTATATTTTTATTTATTTATGACTCAGAATAATCTAGCAGATGTGTCCTAAATCGTGCCTAGTGGTTTTGAAACGGAGAAAATTACTGATTAATTTATTCTCAAGCGCCTTGCGTTTTCTTCATAGCGATTATCAAAGTTTATGGCTAACATACTTAAATACCGTTCTTGAAAGGTAAAATTCCTTTTTGTTCTGTTAAACAGGTTACCTCAACTCCATAAACGACAGCATCCCTCTGATCTGCCACCCTGGAGATGGCGGCTTCCACCTCCGTGGTGGAGACGTTCTCCCCGCGCCATCTGAAGGTATCGCCCGTGCGGTCGCGGAAGTACAGGTAGCCCAGCTCATCCGCCACCAGGATATCACCTGAAATATAATTACATCGCTATAGAAAAATAAGACTAAATATACAAATAAAATTTAAAAATCCCCTACCCTTAAAAATATACATAAAACCACGTAAAACTGCTAAGATAGCTAAGAATCACCCCAGTTAAACTAGTTTTCTATTAAAAAAAAACCACGTCCAAATCGGTCCATTCGTTTGGGAACACGATGCTACAAACAGACAGACTCACATATATACGCAGTGCCATACTTAAAACACCACTCTTTTTTCATCGGAAGTTAAAAATACTTTATTCGATATATTTTACTTCAGTGTCAAAGCCTCCTCATGACCACGTTACAAATTCCCGTTTTTAATTTGTTAATAAGATACTAGCTGCCGCCCGCGGCTTCACACGCATTTCGATCCCAAGAGGATTTATGGGATGACAAGTAACCTATGTCCTATTCCTAGTCATCATCAACCTATGTTCCAAATTTCAGCCAAATCGGTTCAGTAGTTTTGGCGTGAAGGAGCAACAAACATCCATCCAAAAATTCGCATTTATAATATTAGTGGGATAGTGGGATTTCTGTAGGATGATTAATTATACAATTATTCAATGGAAATCCGTAAAAAAAATGTGTTTTAGTGTTGCTAGACTTGCGACCTGTAGCAATGCTACGCCCAATACGCCCATACAAAAGACTTCAACGCGTTAATTTTGACTGCGGCCATTGCATGCAATTTTTTATTTGTTATTTTTTATTATCATCCTCATTATATCAGTCGTAGGACGTCCACTGCTAAGCCTCCGCCATACATTTCCAGAGCGACCGATCTTGTGCAGCCTGCACCCAACAACCTCTTATCAGGTCTTCTTTCCATCTAGTGAGGGCTGTCCTACACTGCGCTTTCCAGTGCGTGGTCTCCACTCAAGAACCTTTCTGCCTCAACGGCGTTCAGTTTTTTGAGCTATGGCCCTGCCCACTGCCAATTCAGCTTGCTAATCCTTCGTGCTATGTCGATGACTTTGTTTCGTCTACGAATCTCCTCATTTCTGATTCGATCTCGTAGTGAAACACCAAGAATAACCCTCTCCATAGCACGATGAGCAATCTTGAGCCTTCTTAAGAGGCACATAGTGAAAGACCACGTTTCTATACCATATGTTACCACTAGTTTTTTATATTAAACACAACCTAAAGGGCCTGCTGATGTTAAGTAGTCACCGTCGCCTGTAAATTCCTCGGAATTAGATTTATTTGATCTTATTGCTATTGTAGTATTCTTATAACCTGATATGAACGCTGAATCTCCGTAAGTGAAAACGTTCCTCACAACCTTCTTGTCGGAGGCGTCTTTGTCTACGTATCCGTGGAAAGCTCTCGAAGGATTATTGGGTTGAATTTTTCCGATGAAGACGCCAGGCTCGCCCGCAGTTGCTAACTGAAAATCAATGGAGTGACAGTGAGCAGGTTGTTTGTCCGTATGGACGGACAACCCATTCGGGACAAACAACCCGCTCACCTATATTATTATAGTAGTGCTCATATTATTTATCGGTGATAATAGTACCACAGATAAATAATATAGGTAGTATGATCATTCTCCGCTGGAACTGCGAATAGTAGGTAGTATTGGCTACATACAAAGGCAACACAAAGAAATAAAATGGGTGACTCAACTGAATATTATTTTGATAACTACACTTATGAGTGTCTGCGAATAATACTGCTGTTACTGGTTGGACGCACAGACAGACAGACTGGCATGGCCAAACTATAAGGGTTCCAAGTTTGATCACGGAACCCTTAAAAATCGGGGGGGGGGGGGGGGGGGTGGGTGTTCTCAATTCTTGTTTTTATGTATTTTCAGGATTTTCAGGCATACATTTTTGTTTATTTGAATGATTTTTTTTGCGTTGGGTTCAGATAAAGTTCCAATATGGTTTTATTTAAGTTTCATTAAGGTCAAATAATTTTCAATTTTCTGTTTACTGTAGTTGGTTATATTTTTGTTAAAAAGTAACTTGTTTGATTCTATAGAGTCATTGACACGAGATGTGACCTGCGAATTACCTGGCAAAGTCCCTTTGAGTCTCTGATTGGTTCTCCCGTCTCTTGGTTCACTTTCAAGATTGCGATGGGATAGACTGATGGAATAATTCTGGATACGAAGCCGATGGCACCCGCTTTGTTGTCGATGTTCACTAGAAAAGAACAGTTAGGTGAATATGCGCTAAAACTCTCAGATCAGCCGTACACAACACCACCTTAACGAACTTCGAAAGCTTTATACTGAAGCTGATGTATTTGCAGATATTGTAGTGTTACGTTGACGCAGGTATGGCTTCAGTACTGCGAGGGAGATATTATCCCAAAATAGTAAATGGTAGGTTCTTACTTAAGTAAATTATAATAATATCTAATAATATTTTACGTACTATATACTTATTAGTTTTGTTTTTTTAGTCTTATGTTAGCTACCTCCGTGGCACAATGGGCGAATAGCCGTCTGAGACGCAGGAGGTAGCGGGTTCGATTCACGCCGTGGAAGAAATTTTTGCATGATCTACAGATATTTGTTCCGGGTCTGGATGTATTTTCAAATCAAATCAGTTTATTGCGTATTAAGTGTAGCTATAAGGTATTTAGTATTACATAATATAAGTGCAGCCATATTCAGCGTTTTTCTTTGGATTATAAGTATGTATTTACAAAAAAAGTTTATAAGTATTCTATCAGTTATCAGGTTCTCATAGTATAAGCTCTGCTTAGTTTGGGGCTAGATAGCGCTGTGTGACATACCCAGCAATATTTATTTTTTTATTTCATTCTTAGGTATTTCTATTGTATGTTGATTTTGAACTTTTTACAAGCTTTTTATTAACTTGCAATGTGTGTATGTTTGTCCGGGTGGAATCTTGCAACTGAATTTTAAACCCGATCCCCTCAACCAATTGACCTAAAATTTGGAATACATATGTAACTTCGGTGACAATGCAATAATATGGTACCATGGAGGTGGTCTCATGATGGAGACCGATGCTAAACAACGAAACGAATTATAGAAGGCTATTAGTGTTTGGGCTCATTTGAATCTGCTTGCGGTTCTGATTATGAATTTTATAAACGCTTGGTTTGAAAAAGTAATTTTTCAACAAAAAACTCAATTTTTTCCAAATTCTTATTATATTAGTTACAAAGATTTGGTTTTGTAAAATTGTTATGTTAACTAAATAAATAAACTGCAAAAATAGCCTCGCTTTTAAACCAGGTACAGACAGCGTCACCTATTGGTAACTCTCTGCAAATATAAAGATTAAAATAATAAAATGTAGAAGGATGATTTCCAAAAAAAAAATTTATACGCGTATGTTCAGATAAAACCCATATTTTAATTAACAAACTTTTTTATAACCTACAAGTTTATATTTCAATCTTTCAATTTGCAAGGGTTACCAGTTAGCGATGCTGTCTGTACCTAAAAGTATTACAACATAGAGGATGCGGATTCAGGTTTGGTTTTTTACGACCTTGAGATAGAACAATGTGACTGATGTTAAGTGGTAACCATAGCCTATAAGTGGTAGCATAGCAAAGTATCGCCTCATAGGTCACGTACCTATGCATTGCCCTGTGTCCAATTGTAGTTCCTCTGGTGAACCCTTTCACAAGGAATTCTACTACTCTATTCATTTGTAGGGGCATTCACCGTTGATTACCATTGAACTATTCTAAAATTTTTTACTCAGTTTAAATATAAATGACCCTGTAGCCTCAATAATAAAACAATTATTGCCAATTATAAAAAAAACTGCAAAGATTTTATACGTAAGTCGCAAAATGTTATTCAACTTAGTTAAGTCGATGCACGATGTCGATGAACCATGATGTACCGTAGTATGTATATTGTGTAATGTACCTTAGTAAACTAAATGCCCTTATAACCTTAGCTCAGGGGTTTCCAAAGTGTGCGCCGTAGAGAGTAAAGAGGGGCGCCGCGAGGCGCTCCTGTTTACCTTCTTCGGAAGGCATTTGCGGTTACAAAATAAACAATCAAATATCAGTGTGGAGCAAAAAATGAGAATAGCGGTGTCAAGTATTATACCACGCTTTGAAAAAATGCGTAGAGATCGCCAAGCTCACACGTCACATTGACTGAGTTGTCATTGTAATTTAATTTCCTATTTTTCTTAAATAATAAATGTTTTCTTGTATATAAATATAAAAAGTCAGCTTCATATTGTGGATGTTTTACTTTTTGTGCCTATCTACTTAGTATCATTGTACCCTATTTTAACTAGCTAAGGCGCCGGGACAAAGTACAAAACCTGTAAGTGCGCCGCGAACTAAAAAAGTTTGGGAACCCCTGCCTTAGCTCATTATAATTGCAAGCTTCATTAACTCACCGATATTTGCATTTCCTTCCGTGGCTCCGTAGAATTCAACGACCTTTTTAATCTTGAACCGTTTCACGAAGTCAGTCCAAATCTGAGCGACAACAAAAAAAATATAAGAAAATTTACTATAGTAGCTTTAGCTAGGAAGCCTTATCACACTGGCGAGGTACGAGCGTCTGCGTCCGGGCAATTTGTTAACGTGTTCGTCGCGTTGTTACAAAACGTAAATTAATTATACGTTACTTTAATTTAGAGCCTTACTACTAGTGGTTCGCCCCGAAGTGAGATCTCGCGAGTCTCGCGAAACGAAAATATACGTAATCTTTGACTATCAAAATAGTGCCACGAAATGCATAACCACGTTACTTGAGCTATAGTTACATTCAAATTACAGGTAACGGGAGTTCATGGTAATTGGTAATTCTTTTTTTTGGAAATTGCAGTTGCTCTGGATTTCAGACTTTTGCCTATATTTGTGTCACTAAAGCTACACGCATACCCAATTTCAGCACTGTGGGGTCACTGGTGTACCCTGTGAATTTTGTCAAAGTCCAGTTTTTATTATGGCTAATGACTTAAAAACTACAAAGTTTAAACTAAAAATAAAAACAGGATCGAAATGTACTTACAAAGACCTTTTATTAGACGTGCCACTTGATCAGAGTCCCATTTTAGATTTTTTTTTACCCCTCTTGAACCCCAATATCTCAACAATCCCCCCCCCCCCCACCCCTATTTTTAGCTCATTGAGTCACACCAAAATTGTGCCATCATTACCTACCTATATACCAAATTTTAAGATGATCGGATAAACGCTTCGAAAGTTATCCTCGGACAAACAAACATACATACATACAGACATGCAACGCCGATTTGCCCAAGTTAATTTAGATATTTTGCTTCTCTTGATCAATTATTGCTTTTACCTTTCCTTATCTTACAAAAGGTTTAAAGTGTATATTTTTGCAAACGCAATTGTACTTTAGCACATACTCGTAATATTCCTTTCGAATTAAAAAAAAAATAGTATGTATTTACCGTGGGTCTCATGCCGTTTCCATAAACAGTCCTCACTTTGTGCTGTCTGTCGGTAGCTGCCTGTGGAGTCGTCAGGATATATCGGCACATCTCGCCGATGTAATGAGCAGCCTGTAAAAATGAACGGAAATGAAATTTATTTATTTGCTTGAACATATGTGATAAGATTAGGTATTATATAAATTATAGGTCCTTTACATATGCCCTACCACAATTGTTGGCATGCAAATATTAATATGTTCTATAGGTTATATTCGTCAATATGTTATATTTAGTTACATATATGAAATAATTTTATGAAAAGTAATTAGATATTTAGAAAAAAAGATGAAAACAATGTCAAAAAATAAATGAATAATTAATTAAGTAAAAAGAATAAACCTGTCTTATCTTTGTATTTTAAAATAACTAAAACATAGCCGAAGTACGACTAAGGAAGCCTACACACGCGCTTGACCAATTATTTTACATGAAATCGTTTTTTTACGGTTATTACCATGAAATTATATCCTGAAAAGTTAAGCATTCACATAAAGTCGCCCAGTCAAGTAGACAGGACCTGTATTAGGCACTTGTTTCACCGTCGGTGAGTAAGCGATTAGCTATCGACTATTTTCTCCCCCAAGAATATTCTATCTATGCTATAGCCTAGCGAGACAACTATAGGAACTACACACTCGCTTCTCGCTGCTCGCCAACTCGTTTCTAGTTTCTAGCTCTACTCGCTTCTCGCTTATCGCCGGCCGGCGGTGAGACAAAGTGCCTTATGACGAAAATGTATAAATATTGATGATCTATTTTATTTATTCTTACTCAAAACACAAATCTACCTAATATCCAAATGCCTACTGATGTTGACCTAAGACTCCGCGACCTTTAAATCATAACTATAGGTTAAAATCATTTAAAAAAAAGCATTATGTATACACGGTGTCGGGTTTCATGTGGTCTAAACGAAAACCATCGATGGAGAGGCTCGTCGGCTACGCCAAGTATGTTTTACGATGTTTTACCGTTCAGGAGTTAAGGATATTTGAAAATATAGACAATATTGTAAGGAAAAAGGTTTAAGTAGAATTCTGGTATTGTGGTAAAGCCATCGGAATAACTTTATGGAAATTACAAATGTACTGTCAATGTTTTTGAAATCGAAAACAAAACTATACCTTTTTTTATTTAAATTATTTTCAGTATCATCATCCAGTCGGTTACTTTTATTAGACTACGAATAATACGGCAGTAACTGGTTGGACAAACAGACAGACGGGCATGGCAAAACCATAGGGGTTCCTAGTTCATCCACAGATACCCTAAAAAATAATTAATGCTAAAATTGCATTAATTATTTAGCAAAAATAACTAATGCTTGTTCTTCAGGATAAAAAATTTCATAATCCTTTTAGTTTGATTTTAAATCAGATTTGCACCTTCCCTAGAATTTTAACCAAAATCAGCTGATTTTACCAAGTGGTTCTATAATGAAAATCATCGAATTCACAATAGTCGTAAAACATTTGTTATTTATTACTGATTAAAACGGGTATTTATCGCATATGTACCTTTTTTATGTTACATTTGTTATTCTCGAAAGTGTCGAGAAACCCCCCGCCCCTCACCTCCCTCGGGACAATACACTAGTTCTGGGAGACCCTGTATATTATTCAGATGTTTTATAGGTAATAGTTTTATAGTTATGTAAGTACTTAAGTAAAGTATAGCACAGACTCTTGGAGGGGACGGAGAGTAAAGTCAATATCACACAAACACTAGCTTTCTCCGACGTTATGAGATTATGCTCTTGAATGCATCGATTTCTGCATCCGCAGCGCTTTCTCCTTTCACTTCTCAGAGACCTATCTCGAGATACCTCAAGTATTATCTGTATGGGAGTTTGCACTCTCAATGAAACAATGAAGCGAGAATCACATCGTAAAATCTACATTCTGAAGAAAGCTGAATTTTTAATGGTTAGTTTCTTAATTTAGCAAAAAGAAATGGTAAGCATCTAAATCACAAAACACAAAATATGGTAATTATAGAATAGTAGTATAATGTCAAAGTGCATGAATGAGTGTCACGGCTGAATGGTTTATGATCAATACAAAAGGTCACTTTTTGAATGCCAATTTGTCAAGTAAACCAACTTTAGGTACAAATTGGCAAACTCGCAGAATTACGATGCATACGTTTCACCAATGAGCAAGTGCCCAAACCTGTACCCCACATGACTTTAGTAAATCCATCCTATTACGATGCAATTCATTAATTTTTGACAGAGACAGAAAAAAACTGTTTTTTGATTTCTTTTTCTGTGTTGACAGGTATTGACATGAAGTAAGTCCTAAGTTTAAATTTGACGTATGATGCCTAAACGTATTTAGTGGCTAAATATGATTGTAAGAGTTGTCAAATCATACAAATACGTCAAATTTAAACATGTTTAGTCGCTAAATACGTTTAGGGATCGTTGTGCAAGCCGGGCTTAATGATCCTACTCCTATTACGAATTTAAGAATTTATCTTGATATATCTACGGGAATTGATCTGAAGGCCGACTGACATGGCCGACATGGTTTATAAGCCGCTCCAAAACGATTAACAGCAATTCAAGGTCCATGGTAGATTGTTATACAAGGGCCGTAAGCGATCAGTTACACCCGAGATATAGAGGGTGCAACTGATCGCTTACACAACACACCGCATAACTGTTCATCACTAATGCGAGAAAATTAAAAAAGTCTCCAAAAACAGTTTGTTGCTAATAATATGAATGCAATGAGCCTCATTCTATTTTCAAATCTACTTACGGTACTTATGGCCCCTAGGGGCGTAAATCGCATTTACGGATCAGGTATTGAGCTAACAATGACCAAATTTCAGAGCATTATGAAAAAAATCTTATCTCTTTGAACTTACCGTAGCGTTATACTTGATGCAGTCTGGGAAGTAGGATGAGGCAGAAAACTTGTTCCTTATAGCGACAGTACATCCGAATATAAAGGATTGACCGATCGTGATGCAGCCACCAGCAGAGTGGTACAGCGGCATTGGGCAGTAGATGACATCACTACGACGGAGGCTTCCGAGGAAGTGGACGCCAGACGCCATGAATACCATCCTGGAATGATGAGAGGATTTAATCTAATGGAAATACTTATAAGTTTATAGTACTACCTTCTGCACGCGGATTTGCACGCGTGGTCTGCCAATAAAAAGTAGCCTCTCTCAATCTAGTTCATAATCAATCTATATACCATATTTCATCAAAATCGGTTCAGCCGTTACGGCGTAAAAACGTAAGAAATAAACAAACCTTCCTTTGTATTTATGCTATTAGTATCTATGATGTGCCAAACAATTGCTCAGTTCTATTTTTCTACCAAAAATGTAAAGTCCGTGAAGTCGACAAGTTTATCCTTGCAGTGAGAGTCGAGAGCAGGTGACATTTTCAAAATCAATGACAATAAAATACTATTTAGAACTAGATTAAATGTCCCATACAAACTAACGAATGATACGTAATTAATTAAATAAATTAGTATATATATACATATACAGGGTTACAGGAAAAATCGTGCTAGATCCGTTAAGGGCGTGGAGTACCCATCATTTCTGACTTATTTCACTATGAAACACCCTACCCTAAACTTAACCCTTTTCGAGATATTCGACTTTTAATTTTTTTATTGAAAATTGCCGATTTTTAGGCTACTAAATTTGTTTTTGTTTATTTTGTGTATCTTATTATTATTATTATTGCATTTTTACATGTGTAATAAGATGCTTTAGGACGTCTATCATTAAAATAGTGCATAAGTTAATTGAATAGACCGTAGTAGACAAGTGAAAGTTAAGAAATAAAAAAAATATTAGAAAGTTTATTTTTCTCTAAGGGATATCTAAAAAAAATATTATGGCAATTGTTCGGCAGATGTTTTTTAAAATATCTACGTTTCATCAGCTATCTAACGAGATATAATAATCTAGGGTTTTATTCAAATGCATTGAAAAAAATTTAGTTTTATAGGCGACAGTGGAGAAGAAAATTTATACTTAGCCCTAAAAAGTAAAATAAAATAATAGGTAAGCATGAAATGTCATTTATTAAAGATTTTCACACAACTTTTTCTTATTCTACAGTTCATGTTCAATATGGCCGCCTCTATTTCTGATACATTGTCGCATCCTTCTACGGAGACCAGTCTTTACTACTCCAGTGGTTAACGTGGTCCTCATTTTATTGGCTGCATCCACAATCCTTTCTCGTAAGTCTTCCACAGACGAAACTGGATTCGGCTCGCTGTACACAAGACTTTTCATGCACCCCCACACGTGAAAATCCATGGGGGTTAGGTCCGGACTTCTTGCTGGCCATGGCAACGGTCCACCTCGTCCTATCCATTTGTTTGGATAATTTGTGTCCAGCCAGTCTCTGACACTTCTCCTGAAATGGGCAGGGCAGCCATCGTGTTGGAACCACATGTCCCTGATCAGGTTGAGTGGCAGATCATCCAGCAAATCACTTAAGTCTGCTCTCAGGAAATTTTCGTAGCTTTCCCCATTTAGATTATCCGGGAGAAAGTAAGGTCCAATCAAATGATTGGAGATAATGCCCATCCACACATTCACGCTGAATCTTCGTTGGGACCCCTTCACTCTTTTCTTATTGGGATTCCTTAGCTCTTTTGGGGCCCAGTAATGGGCGTTGTGATAGTTAGTTATGCCATCTTTATCAAATTTGGACTCATCCGTCCACAAGATATTTCTTAGAAAATCTGGGTCTTCTACGTCAGCATTTAGCATAAATCTGCAAAAGTCCAATCTTCTCGCGGGGTCTCCTTCTTCAATAACGTGTACCGGCGTGTAATGGTACGGGTATAGGCCAGCAGTATGCACTGTAAACCACACTCTCCATTGCGAAAGTCCCAGATCACGGGCAACAATATTAGTGGAAGTAGTCGGATCCGCTCGAAAGCGTTGCACTATCTCATTGTCCTGTTCTTCGTCATCAATTCGTGGTCTTCCCATGTCTGTATTTCGTCTCAAAACAGAGCCAGTTTCTCGAAGTCTTCGATAGACTGTCAAAAACGGCCACATCCGGCACTCGACGACCGGGGTAGCGAGTTATGTATTCGTTGCGAGCTTGAATACAATCGAAATGTAATACAAACCCTAGATTGTTATACCTCGTTAGATAGCTGATGAAACGTAGATATTTTAAAAAACATCTGCCGAACCATTGCCATAATATTTTTTTTAGATATCCCTTAGAGAAAAATAAACTTTCTAATATTTTTTTTTATTTCTTAACTTTCACTTGTCTACTACGGTCTATTCAATTAACTTATGCACTATTTTAATGATTGACGTCCTAAAGCATCTTATTACACATGTAAAAATGCAATAATAATAATAATAAGATACACAAAATAAACAAAAATAAATTTAGTAGCCTAAGAATCGGCAATTTTCAATAAAAAAATTAAAAGTCGAATATCTCGAAAAGGGTTAAGTTTAGGGTAGGGTGTTTCATAGTGAAATAAGTCAGAAATGATGGGTACTCCACGCCCTTAACGGATCTAGCACGATTTTTCCTGTAACCCTGTATATGTATATATATACTAATTTATTTAATTAATTACGTATCATTCGTTAGTTTGTACCCTGTATATTATTATATTAATTGATATTGGATCGCAGATGAATACTATACAAAAGTAAGATATGTAATTAAAACTATATAAAATAGTATTAAAAAGGCGTTTCAATTGAACTAAAACAGTTTGTTCATAAAGAACCGGTATCCATTGTTTTTTTTTTCACTACTAAACTGTGACCTTTTTTATTTTTACATAGAAATACTTAAGGATTTGTCATGGAAGTTGTCTTGCATTAGAGCATATTACAAATGTGGTCTTTTTCATTTTAAAATAGATAGATTAAGGATTTGTCATGGAGATGTATTTCATCTTAGCTTATTTAAATGCAATGATTCTATTTTCAAATTTACTTAAATCGCATGTACGATGTCGAGTTTACAATACTGTAAAAATAAATATTGGTTTCAAAGTTCAGATTTGTCGCAAAAAACCTCTAGGTATAACAAAACAACATAGGGTTTAATGAGACCATTAACTGTTTACCAAGCTTGTTATTGACGATGAGCAAACTGCCGTGAGAGTTAATAAATATAAAAATCTGCACAGCTCTATTGATACTAGTAATAATAAATAAATAATATATATATATCTTAAATATGGGATTTATAAAGTATCGTTTTATCGGTCGTATAATAAATCCCGTATTTAATAATAATTGAAATAATTCACGAAAGTTTTCTAAGTAATAAACTGTGGTTCAAGTCACCTTGAAGCAGTGATAACAGCAGCTTTTGGTAGACCTGTAGTTCCAGACGTATAAATATACAGCAGCCTTCCATTAAAACCTTCTCCGTCTGCTAATGTCCAGGGTTCAGGTGGAGTAGCCTCCAGCATTGATGTGAAGTCATTGGGAGATTCAACCACTTTGACTGAGTCAGATGTGTTGAGCGGCCGACGAGTGAACACGAAAAGTTTGATAGAAGGATTCAGTTCTTTGGTTACTTCTTGGAATACTGAAAATAAATTGTTATTAAAGGTAATTTAAATGGAGATTATTAGGGTCTTATTAGGGTTAAGCTCGCTTTTGTGCATGCCCTTTGTGTACAGGGCCTAATTAACCCTATCGGGGCCCCTAGGCAATACAATTCTCGGGGCCCCCTTCCCTTTACCCTTTTATTTACTTTTTAAAATATATTTTCTCTATTACAGAAGTCGAGTCGATCAGATCGACTCCTGCTTTTTGCTTTCATTGAAATTATCTTAATGAATAGATTATAGTTATAGATAAGTGATGATCCAGGTCTCTTGATGGAGTAAGAAAGAGAAATGAGACGCAACGCAGTTATTTTAAATTTAATCTTGTTAAATGCGATAAAATATATTGCATAACGAAAGAATATTTTCTTTCGATAATATACAATATATTTTATTTTTTTGTAACTAGTTAAATATTATTGTATGGACAATATTTTATTTATTCTAAAAAAACTAGAAATATTTTGGTGTGTTTTAGTGAAAGTTTATTTTAATTTGTATGGTTGCAATGGCCGCTATGAAAGTTTCCAGACTGAGACAGCGCCATCTAGATATTATACGGGATTTTGAGCTTTTTGCGGGTTATAATTTGTTCTATAGACAATGACAGTCAATTAAATTATACTGGTCTGTGGGTACGTATAGGTCATAGGTCAACCGATAAAATACTTTCACGTTCAACCAAATACCGTTAGCTTGCGCTTTTTACAGTAAGTAAAATCGTTTTTTCTATGGCAACATTACCGGATGTAAATAATGGGGAATGTCACGAATAAAACGTTTTTTTTTCTTGGGGCGTGGCCCGCATAGACTAGGCCCCCGTGGGCCCCTTGTCGGTGTGGGGCCCCTAGGCAGTTGCCTAATCCGCCTTAAGGATAATCAGGCCCTGTTTGTGTAAGCTTTTTTGTCTGTAATCTATTTGTTTCCAATAGAGAAAGAAATTATAGAATTCAGTTGTATGAATACAATCTCTCTGTCTTTCTTATAAATTATTAGGTACTCTAGTTGAGAATAATGCACTCTATATAATATCAGAGAACAATATTACCTAAAAGATATTTTTGTCTAGGTAGCGCCGTCAATTTAAAAATAAGTGGATTGTTTTGACTAATTTATACGATAATTATTGGTAATACTATATTATGTTGATGAGTCGATCCTGTCTTTTCAGATGGAATGCGACCTACCAACGAATTTCAACGGTATCCCCGCTTTAAGATTCTGGTAACGACTTTGTTTTGATGTCTATAGAATAAATTATTATTTTAGTAAGGCTGAGACGCAGGAGGTAGTGGGTTCGATTCCCGCCGCGGAACAAATGTTTGTATGATCTACAGATATTTGTTCCGTGTCTGAGTGTTTTTCTATATATTATAAGTATGTATTTACAAAAAAAAGTATATAAGTATTCTTTCAGTTATCTGGTTCCCATAGTACAAGCCCTGCTTAGTTTGGGGCTATAGCGCTGTGTAAAATGTGCAGCAATATTTATTTATTTATTATTATTACGAGATTGTATTTCTATTGAGTAGGGGTATTACCTAGTTGTTGGATTCTATTATCGATCGAATATACTTTTTCAGAATTTGCAGATTATTTTTGTCGTTCTCTGACATCATTTTCTAACTCCTAAATCCGGAGAGGATTTAGGAGTTAGAAAATAATGTTGGAGTCAAAAAAATCCAAAGGTTGTCTGGAAGAAACCGCTTCAAAGAGATAAGACCGCCCAGTTTACTATTTGCTTTGTTCTTCTATTTTGTCTGTAATTTTTATTTTTTATGGTACTATACAATAAAGCGTTTTCATTCATTTTATTCCATTCTAGCACCCCGGAGTTTGATATAAGAAAATATTTGCGAATGTTATATGAACTTATGTTTGAGTTACAATATAGAGCCATTTCAAATAGGTACACATTAATCCAATAATCTCACCTTATGCAATGTTACTAACCTAATCTCTCATGTAGAACGAAACTTAGCGGAAAAAATGTTACAATGTGGTTGATACGTATCGTACACTAATTATGTAGGTGGGATGTGGCAATATCATAGTTGAAAATGGTTCGTTCGATTGGCACGTTAAAGTGACCATAGTCTGCCACATAGCGGCTTGGGGTTCTGCTAATAAAGGTTCACAAGTAGCGGCTATTAATAGAAAGATATACAGATAGAGATAGATAGAGCAGGATTGCATGATGGATCGAAGGTATTTTTTTTATCCCAGGAAATCGATGGATGTTGACGAACCATAACCATACGTATGAAATTCAATAAGAATTTGGGAAGGCTTATGCCCAGCAATGGTTCTTTTTTGTCCGACAATGCTCATTGAAACAACCTTTTCTACTTTATAGTCTCACGGGTGCACTTCTTCAAATAATCAATTTGCCCGTGTGACCGTACGTACTGACGTCAAAGAAGATCGTAAAGGCATTTTTAGTGGTGAGAAACCCACTAAATTCTACAACACGTCTTATATTTATATTAAGTATCATTGACTTACAAGCGATCGTAGACATTGCTTTGGTTTGTAAGTCAAAGCTCTATCTACCTACCTCAGTTACAACATTATGAAGCTTGGTATTCAAAAGACGACACTTCAAGCGAAAACAATTTTTGACGTGTTTTTTTAGTATAGGATCAATTATATACATGGCTAACGCTTTTAGTAACATAACTGATCGATCGAAGCGAGATCACTAAATCAACTTGGGCAAATCGGCGTTGTATGTATGTATGCATGTATGTTTGTTTGTCCGAGGATAACTTTCGAAGCTTTTATCCGATCATCGTGAAATTTGGTATATAGATAGGTAGTAATGACATAATTTTGGTGTGACTAAATGAGTTAAAAATGTGTGGGAATTGTTGAGATATTGGGGTTCAAGAGGAGTAAAAACAAACCAAAATGGGACTATCCGGTCAAGTGGCACGTCTAATAACAGGTCTGTATGAGTACATTTTGATCCCGTTTATATGTATAGGTTAAACCTTGTAGTTTTAAAGTTATTAGCCATGATAAAAACTGAACTTTGACAAAATTCACAGGGTACCCCACAGTGCTGTAATTTGGTATGCGTGTAGCTTCTGTATCACAAATATAGGCAAAAGTCTAAAATCTAGAATAACTGCAATTTGTACCCCAACAAAGATTAACCAATTAACTTGAACTGCAATTACCTGTAATTTGAATGAAACTGTAGGCCAAGTTTTTTGGTTAAATATTTCGTGGCACTATTTTGATTGTCAAAGATTACAAATAATATTTTTTTATTTTAATCGGAGACTCGCGAGATCTTAGTTCAGAGCAAACAACTAGTATTAACTCTAGGTTTAATACTATTGTATTCAAAGAGTTCAAAACCATGATTTATCATTGTTAATTTCAGAAATTTCCAGCTGGAACAACTATATTTTTTTTGAAAACGTGAACTTGTCAGATAAATCGCTCATTGAATAAAATGCTTGAAACCTTGATAAAAATCATGGGAACAAGTTCAGATCAACCGGTTCTGTGGAGGTTTGGGTTCAAAACCAGAATTGTACAGTGAAGGTAAATAAATACATACCAACAACAGAGATATAACTATAATCACTTCTTGATTGGTCAAGGAATGTACCTAATTTTTTTTATATCAAGTATGGAGAACTTGTTCAACTAGTTAATAATAAACTCAATGTATGAGATGTACTCATAAGTTGGTGTAGTAATTATTAAGATACAATTTATGAAGAGTTGATTTAATTACATATGATCTGTAGGTTAATGTTTGGGTAATTCGGCTGCTGTTTTCTTGCCAAAACTTAGTTTTATTTTTATTTTATTTTATTGATCGAGCGAAGCGAGATTTCCAAATCAACTTGGGCAAATCGGCGTTGTATATATGTATGTATGTATGTTTGTTTGTCCGAGGATAACTTTCGAAGCGTTCATCCGATCATCGTAAAATTTGGTATATAAGTAGGTAATGGTGGCACAATTTTGGTGTGACTCAATGAGCTAAAAATT
This sequence comes from Philereme transversata, assembly GCA_963924445.1. NCBI lineage: Eukaryota > Metazoa > Arthropoda > Insecta > Lepidoptera > Geometridae > Philereme > Philereme transversata. Next base: position 8,214,023 of record OZ004337.1, on the reverse strand, counting down.
TTGGAGGGTTGTTGAGATATTGGGGATCAAGAGGGGTAAAAAAAATTAAAATTAGACTATTAGGTCAAGTGAGACGTCAAATGAAAGGCATTCATTAGTTCATTTTGACCTCGTTTTTACTTTTGGTAAAGTTTTTGAGTTATTAGCCATAATAAAAACTAAACTTTGACAAAATTCACAGGGTACACCAGTGACCCCACAGTGCTGTAATTTGGTATGCGTGTAGCTTCTGTATCACAAATATAGGCAAAAGTCTAAAATCTAGAATAACTGCAATTTGTACCCCAAAAAAGGGTAACCAATTAACATGAACTCCCGTTACCTGTAATTTGAATGAAACTGTATGTACATAGGTGTAGGTAGTTAGTTGGTTTTTATTTCGTCGCACTATTTTGATAGTCAAAGATTACGAATAATATTTTTTTTTTGTTTTTATGGTAGACTCGCGAGCTCTCTGTATCGATCGCTGTATTGTTATGTATTCTAAAAGGATCATTAAAAAAACAACCAGCCTTGTTTATTGCGTTTCTTTCCTGGCTTGGTCGCGAAGGCAGTATAATTGACGTTTCAAAGTGATCCTTGTGATTTTAATGAATGAAAATATTTGACTTTGACTTTGTTTATGGTGTCCAGCATGTACATAATATTCTACTCTTAATCTGCTTTCATCTGCTACATGCTCCTGGGAGGCAAGCAGTTTTTTCCCTTATTTGCTACTTGCCTCCCAGGAGCATGCGCAATGCGCGGTAATATTAAAATTTTTTAATTTCAAACTGACTCAACCGATCCCTTTCATTCTTTCCGAGTGTCATTCTCCATAGAGCAGGCTTGGTAATGGCAGCGACTAAGATAAAGAAATACAATTCAAATACATAGATCTCGCGATTGTCTAGCAAGTGAAAGTAGTCCACTGGATTCTAAATATTCCGAGTAAAATCGATTAACATCTTAGAGTTCAAAGTCACCATATTACTAGTCACAAAAAGATCAAAGACTTACCGCCCTGAAACTCTTGTCCATAAATGACGACATCACACTTCGCTATATTTACAGAATGAAGGAGAGCGTTGCCAGTCTGGTTGGTATTGATCAGGGGGCACACGGCACCGATGCGGGCGGCACCAACCCAGATCGCAGGCAGTTCTGGGCAGTTGTTCAGCATTACTCCTACCGTGTCGCCTCGCTTCACGCCCTTCGATTTCAGGACGGCTGAGACGCGCAGACTGAATTGTTCCACCTAATCAATCAATTATGATATTTTAACATTGGAACATTCAAAAACTTACAAATTTGGGTAAATTAAACATCTCGGTTTTATTTAAAACTGGTTGACCCGCCCCGATTCTGCACGGATTTCAAAATAAAATAAAGCCTAATAAGGTCTTAAGTTCATTAAAAAATCTGATAGAAAAACACATTCTGCATTTCCCGAATTTTAAAACTTTCCGGGTAACATTACTATTATTTTTCCTAAAAACCTTATTAACTACTTACCTACTTACTTAACTAATTAAGAACATTTAAAAAAGAAATTATTTTTTATGTCTAAGTTCGAACAAAAGTTAACATCCCGAGCTTGAATTCCACCTAAGCACATAACCCGTTTCTGTGTTAAATGGTGAAGAGCTGAAAATATGAAGGAGGCCTTTACCTTGCATGGGAACCATAACAGGTAACTACCTGATAATAAAGCTAGGCCGAAGAAAACCGTGTCATTCGATAAGTTTGCACTGGATCGATGACGTCTAAAACGTTGGCAAAAAACAAAGGAGAGACTCAGTGGGTGTCTTCGGGCTGAGATGATGATGATGAATGTTAGGTGTAGGACAGAATTACCTGTTCGAAAGTCCATGTCTCGTCTTCAAATAGAAAACAGGCCTTTTTTGGGTGCTTCTTGACCATTTCATGGAAAATGTCTGGCATCGACCAGTTTTTGCTTGTGAATTTTCTCGTCAGCAATAGAATCTTGATGTAGCAATATAGCGCCCTGTAGAAAAATAATACAATTATGTGGATAAGAATAGTAAGTATTGATTTTATTTTATTTAGTATCAAGGTTTTTAAAGTGAACTAGAGGAAAAACTACTTCGTTAAGTGTCTATTGTTCTCATCAACAAAGTACAATTAAAAGATAACATTATGTATCAGGTACATATACATACAATGTAGTGAGCAATGTGGGGATTGGAGCTCAAGTCCAATGTAAAAAACATCTCTTTTTTGACGTCTGTCCTCAGTCATCAACCTACAGCAGTACCTATATTCGGCGCGGCGAACCTTGATCCCTATGACACTGACAGCTAATGTCACCATATAACATTGTAGTGGCGTCACCATTAAATTGGGATCATATTGGGGGCGTCTAAAAATGCCATTTATAAATTTTACGTGGCTTTATACCATTAGTAATGATATTCCGTTGATATTTTTAACATTTACAAGAAGTTATCTCAATCTGAATTTATGTTTACGTCCTGCAAAACTTACGTCGTGTGACGTTTATCGACTAGGGCGGCAAGTATCGATAAAAAAATGTCGGTAATGGAAACGAGTGCACTTTTTCAGACAAAATAAATGAATGGGGAACATTAATTTTCATGATAAAATATACACTTATATAGCAAAAACTTGTTTACCGGGTTAAACATTATTAGAAAATAACAAGGTTGGAAACTTTCGTTTTACTTACCTAATTAATCTATGCCATAAATCTTAAATTAATACAACAACAACATAATGGACATTAAAAATGCACATTATAATATTTTTTTAAAACATGTTTACCAACGTGGCTGAATGCAAGCCACGCCTTTGTCTAAAAAAGAAAATTATCGACACGACCAAAGACACGACCCATCACTAACACGAACTGTCATAGGGATCAAGGTTCGCCGCGCCGAGTATACCTACAGAGATATTTCCTCTACGAACTCCGTGGCGCAGTGGGCGAATAGCCGTCTGAGACTCAGAAGGTTGCGGGTTCGATTCCCACCGAAGAACAAATGTTTGTATGATCTACAGATATTTATTCCAAACAAAAAAGTATATAAGTATTCTATCAGTTATGTACAAGCTTTGCTTAGTTTGGGGCCAGATAGCGCTGTGTGAAGTGTCCAGCATTATTTATTTATTTCTTTATTTCCTACGAAATTTTCTACGCTACGCTCTTATCAAAATAATTTTAAGTCAACTGAAAGTACTAGGTTATTAAGTATAGTTGGTAAACAAGGGCTACTTACGACAGGTCTCTCGGTCCCGTCCTGATAGCGATCCAGATCCATCTCCAACAGAAGGCAATGAGGTATACCACCACTAGTATAGCTAAGACTAGTAAACTGGCCTGCCAATCCTGGAAAACCCATGCCACGGCGCACGCCCCCACTAACACCCCCAATGCCAGTACCATAACTATCAATTTACTCCAAGGAATTTCATTAACTCTCGCACTCATCGCACCTTTCTCCAAATCAGCGTCTTTATATTTCAACTGAAACAAACGATTACTTTACAATACAAGTGTAAACTAAACACAGGTTTATCAAAGCGAATAGATTAGATTATAAACATAGATCATGTATTAGTTACTACGGTAACGTCGAGATATGTTGAGGGATTAATACATATTAGGAAATATAGCTACATAGATACCATCCGATTAATTATAGATACGAGTTAATATCTACTTATTTCGAAAGCATTAATCGAAATAATACTAAGTAAGGAACCAATTACAAGCTATTAGATTACAAAATAAGAACCAACATCGGTAATAACATATTCATATAACTAGATGACCCGCCCGCGGCTTCGCACACGTTTTTTCGTAAAACATTACTCTCCCGCGCAGTCAGGTAATCGATCTTTGATATACAATTCCGTAGTACATTAATTTGATCTATCTCGTAAGGTTTAGCCAGCGTTTGCATTTTAAACGTACGAAAATATATTTTTTGGCTTTTCTGATCGTGTATATGTAATAAACATATAAACCTTCCTCTTGAATCACTTTATCTATTGTTGAAAACTGCATTAAAATCTGTTGAGTAGTTTAAAAGATCTAAGCAAACAGACAGCAGAAGCGATTTCATTGTATACTATGTAAAGATAAAGATTGTTGAAAAAGTATTAATATTTTGAGGGATGTGAAAGAAAAATATATGTTGTGTTATGCCGACAAATCCCACGTAAGGACCGAAAGATATTATATTAAATAAAATTATATTTAATGCAACTCAAAACTTTGAACTACTTTGTAAATTTTAATGTACCTACAAATTAATCTAATTAACGAAAAACCGAAGTACACAACAGTTTAATCAACAGTTTAACAGTTGACTGCCTCCGTGGCGCAGTGGGCGTATAGCCAGCTGAGACGCAGGAGGTAGCGGGTTCGATTCCCGCCGCAGAACAAATGTTTGCATATTCATTCCGTGTCTGGGTGTTTTTCTATATAGTATAAGTACGTATTTACAAAAAAAAAGTATATAAGTATTCTATCAGTTATCTGGTTTCCATAGTACAAGCTCTGCTTAGTTTGGGGCTAGATAGCGCTGTGTGAAATGCCCAGCGATATTTATTTTATTTATTTATTTTAATCTTATAACATTGATAAATTAAGTTTAGGATTGGATTATGTCATATCGTTTTGATTATGTATTATAATTAATAATAAATATATTTTTGTTTTCAATATTTTAATGAACTGTACTTTCTTTTTAGGGCTCCGTACCCAAAGGGTAAAACGGGACCCTATTACTAAGATTCCACTATCTGTCCGTCCGTCTGTCACCAGGCTGTAACTCACGAACCGTGATAGTTAAATAGTTGAAATTTTCACAGATGATGTATTTCTGTTGCCGCTATAACAACAAATACTAAAAACCAAATAAAATAAATATTTAAGGGGCTCCCATACAGGAAACGTGGTTTTTTTTGCTAGTTTTTGCTCGATATTGATAACGACAACAGGTAGACGCTTAAAATATTCATAAAATATTTAGTTATATATTCATTTTTTTTTCTCTAACCTATCTCGTCCCACTGCTGGGCAAAGGTCTCCCCCAAGTCCCTCCAAGTATCCCTATCCGTCGCTATCTCCCACCATCTTCTTTGGAAGGTGACCAAATCGTCCCGCCAACGCTTTCTCGGCCGACCCCGACGTCGCCCTCCGTCTTCAGGCGTCCATGGTGTCACAATATGGGCCTATTTCTCGGAGTGCATTCGGGCAACGTGGCCCGCCCAGTCCCAAGTCCAGCCGATCTCCTCCCTACATCTGCAATGCCGGTAAGTGAGCGCAGCATGGTGTTACGAACTCGGTCGACACGTTTAAAGCGGAGAATGTATATAAATATATATGAATATTCATTTTAAAAATAAATATTTAAATTGAAATAAAACAAATATTTGAGGGGGGCTCCCATACAGCAAACGTGATTTTATTGCCGTTATTATAGATAATGGTACGGAACCTTCGTGCGCGAGTCCGACTCGCACTTGGCCGGTTTTATTAATTCAATAGAACCACTTATAATGTAGGCATTTAAATGCCTCAGATACGAAGTAATACACAAGAAAATATTTTACATTTTCTCAACCTTTTTTAATCAAAATAATCCGGGGTTCAAAAACAACAAAAATATAAACTAAGTTAGGACAATGGCATGGTTTATAAAAACTATTCGGCCTTTGCAGGAATACATCACAAAAGTAGATTAGATTAGATAATTCTTTATTGCACACCATAAAACAATATAACTAAAAAGAAAACCGTAAAACTATTTGATATAATTGGCGGTCTTATCGCGGAATAGCGACCTCTACCAGACAACTTTTGGGTAGAATGGACTGTGTGGATTAACTGGGGTGTAATGGTGGACCTTGATACTACATGTACATTCTAATACTACAAAAATACCTAGTATTGAGCCTATAGAAATCAAACTCTACTGAGTAGAGTTCGTTTATTTATTTATTTATTTAAAGGTACACCAATAGTACACATATTTTATCACTCTATAGTTAATCACTATACACTTTACCAGATTTATGACGATAGTCATAAACACATTTCTGATACATGCGCCAATTACAGCCAATTAAAGCTCTTTGCAAGCCAACCTCATAGTCTAAATGTGACATTGAGGGCAACGCACTAAAATTATTGGTATCATTTTTCGTTTCATAAGGGCAGAGAGCGACAGTTGTCATTTTAGTGCCAAAATTGAGTTTAGTTTGCAGTACCAGAATTCCCCTCATTGTGTCCTCAAGAACTGCTTACTAAGTCGCACTGGCATATTGACCATGAAAAATAATGGCAATAGTTACAAACTTTTAAAATAACGGGAATCGGTTAAAAAGTTTCTCCTTTGCAAGCTAGAGAAAATTGAGACATACTTATGCCAAAATTATTGTAATTTAAACATAGCGCCTAAGAAAAACTTAACATGATAAAAAGAGCAGGAAATTCAAACTAAATCCCCCTATTTGTCTAACTATAAACACGAAAACGTCGATTCGATTTGATCGATTTTCTGATTCTCCTCAGCCTATACTGGAATACTGTGTATACATTTTTTCTTTTCGTTTTTTTTAGATTGTTTTTGAATTTTTAGATATAGATTTTTTTGTTTTAGATTTTCGACAGGTCATCCTCGGAAACTGAGGAGAAAATACATAATTAGGCTATGAAATCTTCCGTGGGTGAGTCATGTGAATAGCCGAGAGATATACATACTGAGTTGTTTTGGCTGTGTTGCTGGTTATACTTATACTTAGGTTATAACTAGATGTATTAAAAATGATACATCACGTGCCTAACTAACCAGTTTCTCACGAGACTGGTTTAAGCTATTTTACGTCATATTAATGTCCCAATTTACGGCAAAGCACTCAAGGTTTCTTTTTGCACAGTCCAAGAAAACTTCAAATATCGTTATTCGTAATTTATCCTGTTATGTACTTACCTACTGAATTGAAACAAAAAGATTAATCTAGCAGTGTAAATGAATGAACTGCTTGGAACCATCACAATGAAACTTGACAGAAACTTGTTCAACTAGGTTAAATAACACACATTATTTTACATTATTTTATTTTATTGACATTTTTTTATATTGTGTAAGAACAGTAAATTTAAATTTTAAATTATTTTTATGTAAGTATCTAATATTTGCACACCAGGGCCCGTAGCCAAATTACATTCACCACAAATCTATTCGACTTCTACATACATTTGTTGTCGCTGAATGACGTAATATTTCTATAGCATGTGTCAAATCCCATACATTTTCGGACGTATCGACTGGCGTCATCGCTAATCGACTGTAACTTGGCTAAGCCCTCAGGACATTATCTGGTAGAATGTTAATTGAGCTTAAATTGTATACATTATGACCAGTGTAAAATTGTACCAAATTTAAGCGAATAAATGATCTTTATCTTTAACAAGATGTACCCCAATTCTCGTTTTTTTAATCCACGACGCAAAATGGGGGGCAGAACATTTTACAAAAATTTACTTGTGAGTTTAGTATTTTCTGCATTTTAAATTCATTACTTGTTTTTTCGTTGATTCAAATAATATTAGGCACTACACATCCTTAAAACATGTATTTTAAGCAGTAAATTAATTTGATTTTATTTCTATAATATGACACTTTTATTATTTTGTAAAAAATTCCTTAATATCAAGTTCGTAGTTATAACTTGATTAATGATTAACAGTTCAGTTAATAGTTTAATTAAATATTACGATGACCTTGACGTCGAGCCAGTTATGAACTACTAAAAAAATTGCTTATTAACATTATAATGTAACATATAAAAATCTCCTGTCAGGGTTTTAGTGGTCGCACTCCTCCGAAACGTGTAGACCGATAATAATGATTTTTTATTTGTATATTTGGTAGGTCGTAAAGTATTTTTCACCCTCCTACCCCCACTCCCCCATTTTTTAATCGCGACTTTAGTATTTTTCTATGAACAATATCCATATAATTTAACCATCTTTCATTGACGTGAAGTCATTTACATGAAGTGTCGCGTCACTTTGACAATAGTGTTTTATATAGTTTTTATCTGACTTACGAAAAAAATCGAAGTGGAAGCAATTCTGTTCACTAAACTAAATTTAAATTTGACAGTACTAAAATGACAACTGACAGAGACACACACCGAGAGTTCACTCTCTGTCCGTTTGAAAAAAAAACCGGCCAAGTGCGAGTCGGACTCGCGCACGAAGGGTTCCGTATCTAGTAGGGTATCTATAAAAACGGAAAAATTTCATGTCTGTTGTATAGGAGCCCCACTTAAATAGTTGTTTTATTTTAATTTAATTATTTATTTCAAAGTGAATATATTACTTAATATTCTGTGAATATTTCAAGCGTCTACCTGTTGTCGTTATCAATATCGAGCAAAAACGTGCAAAAAAAATCACGTTTGTTTTTAGTATTTGCTGTTATAGCGGCAACAGAAATACATCATCTGTGAAAATTTCAACTGTCACACTATCACGGTTCATGAGATACAGCCTGGTGATAGACTGACAGACAGACGGACAGACAGCCAGCGGGGTCTTAGTAATAGGGCCCCGTTTTGCCCTTTTTGTACGGAACCCTAAAAAAAGATAGCAATAATTTTAGTGTTCTCTAATATGATTTTATCAAGCTTAATATGACTTTACGCCTGTTTGTCCCAAATGAAATACATAACACACTAAACTGACTTAAAGACACAGAACAATGCAAACATAGAATGGAACTGAACTCACCTCAATTTTCTGAGTATTGTTTGAAGTTTTGTTCATATTGTTGTCCACATTCAACTCTACATTCGACATCCTGTGCGCAGTCAAAACAATTGATGATTTTAAGCACCTGTGCTATTTCGAATCACGCAATCTAACTACTGCTTTTCTGGTATCATCTTCAGTGGCTTGTATTATTTTTCTGAAACAAAAGAGAATAATTTAAAAAAGATTAGGTACAGTATTTTATTACGATAATTATTTGTTTTAAATTTTGTAGCAAAAATTCTTTAAGTCTTTTTTTTTAGTTTTTATTTAATTTGAAAAAAAATCTTTAAGATAATATTTATTTAGTAATGACTAGTTTGCACCGGGTGCAATTGTGGCCGTGATTTCGTGGGTATAGACCACACGTTCGCGACACAGTTGAACGCGACTGCAAAATGTGGTACGAGTGAATAGAACTCTACGTTTTCATACTATTTTGTGGCCGTCAACATTTTTGTCGTTCTGGTGTGGTTGTCGGTTGTCGCCCGTCTAAACGGACCCTTAGCTTTACGAGGGTAGTACAATAACCTCAAATAAGATTGTGAGGATACGCAAACCAATCGCACTCAAGAAACGAAAGTAAATGTCAACGAACTTACATAACTACATAATGATCGTGTCGAAGAAAGCGAAACTGAAAGCTATCGACTGTTAGACACGTCTATAACATCTATGGTTAAAGATCTTAGCGCCAATGCGCTTGCGCAGGCAAAAATACGGTTATTTTACTTCCAGAGCTAAGGTATGAAACACTTTGCCGTCGTCTGTTTTTCCTAAAGAATACAATCCGGGCCTATTTAAGGTAAGAGTGAATAGGTTTCTACTAGAGCTTCGTGCTTCATCTTAGACCACATCATCGCTTACCATCAGGTGAGATTGTAATCAAACTACAAGATCTATAAATTGAAAAAGGAGCCGCTCTGTTTTTTTTCACCCTGTCTGTATATTGTTCGTTCGGTACTGAATTCCACATACCTACTCAAATTGTTGACCTTCCCAAAAATTATGTTTCTCGTGATTGTTTTTAAAAATCGTCTATATACAGGATGTACTTGTTTGTACATACTTAAAAATGTTCGTTAAGTTAAGTTTGTTGGTACGACTTGCTGTGTCAACAAGAGGTCTTTTGACGGATTTCACAACGTGAGATTCCTTAAATTGCAAAGGGAAAAGCTAAACAACCTAAAGTGTTTTTTTTTTGTATGTATAAATGTAAATTTGTTTGTTTTCTGTGCTGTGTTTTGATCCGTCCCAAATAAAAAAATATAAAAATTCATCTTTTCTTAATAAAAATAATATAAAACTTCGAATCAGTTTATTAGCACCATTGGGCGTGAAACTCACGGACCGAATTAGGAACACGGTTATACCTCCGCTCCCAAACACAGGTAGCCGAAGTTGCTCAAAAAGCTAAAAGACCCAGGTGGGACTGGGCCGGACACGTGTGCTGTATGTCAGACACAATGTGGGCAGACCACTAAATGGGACACAAACAACGCACGACGTCCGTGTGGAAGGCCCAAGTGAAAATGGTGGGATGAGCTAAACCCCTTACTCGCGAACAACAGAGACGAGTGGAAAGAGAGGGAGGCCTTTGCCCTGCAGTGGGTCACAACAGGCTTAAATAATAAATAATAATAATTACTTAACTGTGTTGAAAATAAACTACAGATTGATGGTATGAATAAAATTCTATATTAACGTCAGTTATGTAATATCTAAATAGATAATATTAGGTTAGGTATTTACGTGACAAGAGGCATGTAAATATTTTCAATACAAACGCACATGATCGTGTTTTTAGTGTACATATTTACGAACAACCTAGGTAGGTTGTTCGTTTCTTGCAAATTATAACAGGCTCTAACATTTTACGGGTTCGTAAGAATTCTTTGTAGTATTGTTTCACTGTAAAAATATATTTTTGGAGACTCCACATAATACGAGCGAGTTCTTACTTTGTGCCTAATGCCACCGCACCCCTTGAGTATATAACAGGGTCACTGCCCCTTTCTAAAATTAGCTCGCGATAGGAACGCTTCGAGGCTACCTGAGTGTCCCATTAACAGATGAAACAAATATGCAGTCAAGGTTACCAATGACCTGATCGCCACGTACATTTTGATTAGATACTGGGATGATTATAAATATATTCCACACAAACTAAAAAATTTCGTGACGCAAGTTGCAACGAGTGATAAAACGATTAAAATAATTGCTTTCGTAATTGTATTTTTATTCTTTTCACCGCATAGATATTTAAAGAAGAATATACAATTAGGATAATAGGCACTGGACAACTGTGCGAAAATAAAACGAATAGTTAAGTCCATAAGAAACTAGAGACGTAAAAAGACGTAAGTAAATATGTAGGTGCATCGATACCATCACAGCCACGGGAATTTTTAGTCCGATACTGGTACGTAACCGGGAATTCCCGGGACTTTCGATACTGTTATAATAAACGTAGGTTAAAAAGCCAAATAAAGTGAGGAAATAAGAACAAGAGTTAAGATTTCCATGTTTTGGTCATGCTGTAGCCTCAACTCAACTGACTCCCATAAATAACAGCTGTTTGAGCCATATTGTTCCTTATGGTTTTGAACTGCCTATCAAATCAGTAAGTAACATTATTAGCTATTTTGGTTTTAAAAGTGGCAAATTATCTATTAAAATTATAAAATAACACTAAAAAGACGTCAGCAATGATAAGAGGAAGCTTTTTGCTTATTCGTCTTCTCGTCGGCATTAGTTTTAAAAGCTATACGAGGTGGTATGAAAGCACTACATCTGCGTCACAAAATTTCTGAGCGAGCACCAGAGACATTACGTTGGACCACAAGCTATTCTTGGCAACGATATCAAGAATTATTTGCCTGTAATGGCAAAATGGTGACGGAATCACATGAGAAGCATCTGAAAGCGGGTGGAACACCAGTTCTTAAAGTCCTTCAGAAGCTCTTTAATTATGTTGTCCTCGAGTGTAAAACGCCGGAGACATGGAACAGAAGCGTGGTGGTACTGTTTTCCAAGAAAGGTGACAAAACCTTATTGATTATCAACAGGCCCATCTCGCTGATGAGCCATGTTAATAAGCTGTTTTCGAGGGTCATCACGTATCGTTTCAAGCACAGGTTTGATGACTTCCAGACTCCCGAACAAGCCGGTTTCCGAAAAGGCTTCAGTACCGTAGACCACATTTATATACTGCGACAGATTATAAGACCGAGAAGTTTAATCTGCCTTTATGTTTAACGTTCGTGGACTACGAAAAATAACTCTAATCTCGATGTTATAGATGAGTATGTCTACCTAGGACAAACAGTCCAATCAGGTAGGTCCAACTTCGAAACAGAGGTCAGTCGACGAATACAACTCGTCTGGACAGCGTTCGGGAATCTACGTGACGTCTTCCCGTTCAAAATACCTTAGTATCTTAAGACGAAAGTCTTTGATCAGTGTATGTCTTTCACTATGGGCCTCATAAAAAGGCTCAAGGTCGCTCAGTGTGCTATGGAAAGGGCTATGCTTGGTGTTTCTCTACAAGATCGAATCAAAAATGAGGAGATTCGTAGACGAACCAAAGTCACTGACATAGCACAAAGGATTAGCAAGCGGAAGACCGAACTCGAAGAACCGACGGCCAGTATCGTCTTTACCATAAGGGCACACGGGGCCCGTGTCCAGGGCCCATGGGGGCCCTGAAAGGCCGATATATACGCTTACACTATACATTTTTTTTTTCTATTTTAGGTAGATATAACCCGATAAATGTAAAACAAAAACGATGACAAAAGTTCATAGAGTAAATGTGGGCGTTGTTAGCGACTTTCTGACAACCCTGAGAGCAAAAAGCCTCTGCCAACTCTGTTTTATATGTATCTTAGCGAATTTTAATCGGACACCAGAACAATTTTTTTAATCATTTTCTAAATAAATAAATAAATAATATAAATTAATATTGCTTGACATTTCACACAGCGCTATCTAGCCCCAGATTAAGCAGAGCTTGTACTATGGGAACCAGATAACTGATAGAATACTTATATACTTTTTTTTTGTAAATATGTACATACATATAATATATAGAAAAACACCCAGACATGGAACAAATATCTGTAGATCATGCAAACATTTGTTCTGCGGCGGGAATCGAACCCGCTACCTCCTGCGTCTCAGCCGGCTATACACCCACTGCGCCACGGAGGCAGTCTGTAATAAATCTGTAACAGTCTGTAATAAATAGTGAACAATTTAATAATTATAAATAATACCTATAAAGTAAAACTAATTAACTTCTAGCGGTCACCGACACAAACCACTTCGAATATAAAATCATAGCAGAAAAATGTTTTTTTCATTTACTTTACTTTCCACTTCACTTTAAGGCCCCAAATTCTTGTGTGCCCAAGGGCATAGCTAAAGACGGCGTTGCCGACGGCTGTTAGGGCAGAACGGTTTTCTAGTCCACACACTAGAAAGGATGGAATCCCACTAGATGGAAAGTCGATCTGATAAAGGTTACGGGGACCCGTTGGGTCGAGGCCGCATAAGATCGGTCGCTCTGGAAATCTCGGGGAGAGGCCGTCCTGTGGCTGATATGATGATAATGATGATGAGGTGCATTGTTTGGTTTGAACTAGGTTTGATAAATCAACCTGTACAAATATCCCTTCATACTGGCGTGGATATTATTTAATTATTTATACATGTCCGTTGATGATAATTGATTACTTTTATACGTGATGATCACTGATTGCTTAACCAGTGATGACGATATATTTGCCTATGTACATTGTACATACTTCAACTTATTACAGGTACGTACTTAAGTACCGGGTAGAAGTGGTAAGTAGAGGATTAACTGAGTAAATATTAGTAAGTATTTAAAATGTCTATGTCGTTACGACATACATATACCAACTAAGCAGTGCCTGTGTTTTCAGATCATTAGGATTTCAATCTATGAAAAAACTATAAAGAATGTACCCTTGAGTCTCGATTTACCTACACATTTAGTAGTGTAACGCGTGTGAAGTCGCGGGCAACAGCTAGTTAAAAATAAATAAAAGAAAATGCACTTTTAAATTATAGGTATGCACCTGAATGTGATAATATAAAAGTAGCCAAGTGCCAGCTTACCCGATTATTCCCCGTGACACAATCAGAATCAGAATCAGAAATATTTTATTGTAAAACTGTTGTACAACAAAGATCTTAAACATAAGGTACAAAGCACAGTTTATCCGTTTCGGACGTACAATATTGAAACAAAAAATAATGTATTATAAAAATTCTTATCTACTAAAAATTCATCGACGTCGAATATGCTTTTTCTATAAGCAATTTGTTGAGGGCATGCTTAAACTCCATCATGCTTTCTCTGTTGCCTCTTATTGTTGATGATACTTGCTTGGACAATGTTTAGCTCAACCAGTAGAGCTATAGGAAAATTTGATTTCCCGTGACACTACCAATCTTTACAGAAAAATTACTATTATTATTTCCATTTACTTACAAAAAATAGTTAAGACAGAATAACATGAAAAAAGAAGTGACCTAAATACGCATATTTGTTGACTGAGCGCTATCGAGACATCGAGAAAGTAGTCTCAAAAGTGAAAGTGCCAAAAATTTCGTACATCATTGCTTCTCCATCTTCATGCTCTATACAATGTTATATAGATGTTATGCTATGTACGATATTAATATAAAACACATATCCGGAATCGTATTAACTGATTTATGAGGTGGGTTTGATACCGGTATCTTGAATATTTATCCAGTAATCGATACATTTACAATAAAGATTTTATTACATTTTTAAATATCAAATCGGCAGCACGTATGCGACGATGCCGCTTAGTCAGTTTGCTTACATGATGAAGGAATTATTATTATTTGTTTACATATTTTATACAGGCTGTTTCATTGATATTTAAGAAATTTAAATATTTCTGTGGTTATGAAATTAAATAAAACCTATTTTACAACAATATTTTAGCCCTACCCGTTTTTTCATTTAATGTCGTACATAAAAAGCAAATCAGTAAGAAAATTATGCAGATTAATTAAACTAATTAATCTGTATAACTTTAATTTACTTACTATAGTTAACTTGTAAGTCTTTGGTGACAACGAATAAGTGCAAATTCAAATTATAAATTTCTGAAAACTTAATGCTACGAGTAAGTTCTTCGCTCTTTGATGAACCCGTAAATTGAAGATTACTTATCGAGAAAAACCTTGCACATAAAATGCAATACATAGTACTATTAAACCTACCATTTTATTACCATCACTGCAACATTGTTGGCAGCTATTGGTATTTAAGTTGTGTAAAAAACCTATGCAATCTTTGCGAACTTTAACAACTACCTATTATTATTGACACTTATTTGCAATCTAACGACTATATAAATTAACCGACGGCCGTTGGGGTTGAAAGGTGCTCGAGTGGTGGCCACCGGAAAGCCCCCAATAGATAGAAATACAATCAGATCTAATAAAAATGCTGGGCACCGGTGAAACAAGCAGCACCAGATTGGTCAATTTGGAAATCTATGAAGCCTATGTTCAGCTGTGAATATACCTATGGCTGATATTATGATGATGTCGAATAAAAGTCTGAAGATGTTCCAAGACTCATAAATCAATTGAAACCGTAGTTTATTTCCATTAAAATTAACAACAACTCTTCAACCAACAATTTTATTGAACACCAAGAAAATTTACTTTTCAATCATGGTTGACATTACGAGTATAAACATATAAGCCCATGCTATAAATGCACATTATAAACATATTTATAATTATGATTGATGTAAACAAGATGCAAAAAAATAATAATGCAACTATTCATTAGCATACTCATTGTTCCCTCTAATTGCTTCCCAAGTTCACAAGGTACATGCCCATGAGACATAAATTACTATCAGCACGACAAAGAAGAGATGTCTTTGGCCCGGAGTGTGCCTTGCATGCAAATGCTCCGAGTATGTTACTAAGAAATCTATCGTTTTGCAATTTACCGTACGGTCAACAAACTTGCGTAGCCCTTTGAAATATTTTCACGTAGATAGGATTATAATTTCTTTGCTAGTACCTGACTTGGTTTTTATACACATATAGAAATTTACGTTTTGTAAGGTTTTAGCGAGCCGTATAACCGCTACTTAGCTTTATAATTATTGATTATTATGCTTAAAAGGTAAAGATTGCTTATAATAATGCAAAATATTGTAGTGAATAAGTACCTATGTCTGCATCTGTTGAATTAAATAAGAAACCTGAGAATGCACAATCCCAACAAAACTAGAATTCCATTCTCTTGGGCAGGTTTCTAAAAATAGTACCTCTATATAAAGAGTTCCTTGTTGGTATTCCGATACAGGTCACTAAAATAGCCTCATCAAAAACGCACAATTTCCATTCTCCACGCAAATAGAATACGACAGAATACAACATTCATTTTTTTCCAAGTATTGTGAAAAGATCGCGTTTTAACCGAGCGCGTTGATGTCTTCTGTTGAGGAGAGTCATACCGAGACAGGAATTTCCTATAAGCCTAGGTATTTAATAAGCATATTTGTTAATTCCTTTGTAAATAAGTGATTAAAATACTGTGTATATTTACTAATAGATACTTAAAACTTCCTAAGTGTCTACTCATACTCAATCATGCAATTCGAAGTCAACTAAGAATGCGTTGGTTGCTTTTAGTGCTAAATTTAGGTATCTCAATACCCTTGTATATCATTTTAAGTGCTGTGCGGAGGACTTTGACAGCTACATACAAGGGAATCAGATGTTTATCTTAAATAATTTCAAGACTAAACATAGCAATAAGTTTGTGCAAAGGCGCTGCGAAGATACGAGTTAAGCTGTGTTACGAAATATGCGAACTAGGAAGGTTTGGCATTGACGAAGTCTGAACTAATATAATATTGCGGCACACAAGTAATTACTTACCCTAAAACGGAGTGAATTCTGACAGTTTTGTTGCAATAAGGCAAGCTGTAGATTCCCTATTATTTTTCGCTAGCTCAGTTTACTTAGCTAGGGGAAACTGGGAAATCTCGTGTATTCTCTTATTACTCTCCTTCTTTTTAACAGTAGTAGAGTCAGCATTATAAATTGATTAACAATCTGTGATTTTAAAACCGAATTTTGGACACGTTTTTGACGTAATAATTTATTCGTTGTTTTGATTTTCTTTTTGTCAATTATTTTGTTTGTTTTGTTATTCCGTCCTTTTTAAGCGACTTCAAAAAAAGGAGAAGGTCTCTAGTCGGAATCTTTTATGTTTTATTTTTATAAGTACATATGTTCCCCGATTTCTTCTTTTTTTAATAAAACTGGACACGTGGCTACTGTTGCTTTAGAAAATCGTCGTACCGTAAATAGTGATTGGTACACGACCATTTGTTTACTGGAAATTATTGACAAACTCCGTGAAAATAACGGTAAACGCCGTGTCATCTTGCACCACGACAATGCAAGTTCCCACACGGCCAGACAGACAAATGAGTTTTTAAAGGCGAAAAACGTACAACTTATGAGTCATCCAGCATACAGTCCTGACCTGGCACCGTGTAATTTTTTTCTGTTCCCAAAAATCAAGAACCAATAACGCGATCAACGGTTTTCATCACCAGAAGAGGCTGTCGAAGAGTATCAAAAACATGTATCTAACGTCACCACGGAGGAGTGGCCCAATTGTTTTCAAAATTGGTTCAATCGTATGAAAAAGTGCATTGACGCAAAGGGAGAATATTTTGAGACACAATAAATTCATTTTTGACCATTATGTATTTTTTTTATTAACATTCCGGAAACTTTTATTGTGTCTCTCGTATAATGGTGTTATTGCAAATACATATTATTCTTTATTATACTTGTAAAATACCAGTTACTTGTCTTTATTTACAGATCTCATCTAATAACGCTGACTCATACAGAATATGTTTTTTCTATACTTAATAATATCTAATAATACATGTTCAATGATGATGAGCCGTGTCAAAGTTTCCTTTTGTTAACCCTGATATTGCTGTGTTTACAAATAAAGAAGATTTAATGGTCTCATCACGACTGACGTGGCTAATGTCACTAATTCATCATTGCGTCAGGTGAAACCCAGCCTTGAAACCTTGGTTTTCGTACTTAGGAAAATGTATGTAATTCTACCGATCAGGTCTACTGCATACATTGAGTAGCATAACTAGTAGTTAGTTTTTGTTCATTATGAAGAATTAGTACTGTCCCTTGGCACTAGTTTGTACCTAAAAGTGCTTATGTACTAACTACCCCACACCTATACAAATGGTAGTTACAAGTTAACTGATTACGTATGATTAGTTTATTTATTTTTTTTATTCTACCTGGAGATGGAAGAATCATATGATCCACCTGAGGTTAAGTGGTAACCATCGCCTATAACAAATTATATATTGTCTGATAGGTCACACATTAGAAACGTGACCTACGATGCACTGCGCTGCGTCCATTAACTTGAGGCATGCAGATGTAGAGCCTCGTGTGCCTGTAATTTCACCGGCAAATATACAATAATGCTGCTTGGCGGCAGATATAGGTATGGAACTGGGAACTTGGACGAAATGTGGATACGTAGGTAGGTACATAACTCGTTCAAATGTATGAAAGTAACATGAAAAAAACTTTTATCGTGTCTGGCAGAATGTTTGCACTTCGGATTGGTCTAGGTACTTACAAAAGGTCTAGAAATAGTTCACGTGGGTGAGTAAACTTTTGATGTTCCTTTTGTACCTGTTACCTCTCAAAGAGCCCAACATTTAATCTTGCAAGTACCAATAAGTTCTAACACTATCGATTGCTAAAATTTCAGCTTTACTAAAATGACGTCTGGCGGCCATCGTATATAAGTTGTTTGATAATGATAGGGGTTATTTTGATGAGCATAATAAATAAATTTGTGAAATGTTTACAATAGAAATGTTAAATTTGTTTTGGCATGTAAAAACAAACACTTTATTAAACTCATATTGTGCTATTGCGTAATGCTAATCTAACCACAGATACTGTATTGGTGACGTCTCGAGATATCTCTTGTTGTCCCTTTCTAACCCAAAACCCGCAGCCATTTCCGAAAGAGATATTAAATCGGCCTTTATTTTTGGATGTCGATTGCAAGAGTAGGCAGTAAGTTTTATATCGAATTAATCACTTAAACTTAGTCGATTTTCTTTATAATTTGATAATATAACTAGTAGTTTTTTTTCGAGAAGTCTTTTTTTATGTTTTGAGAAACCGTCACTCGAATATCTTCAGTATATTACCAAACAGCCTGTATACGTGTGAAGGACAAAATAACATGTTCAATTTTAGAAGTGTGAATGTCACAGTTTCATGTTATTTCGAACTATCTTACGGAAAGACCGTAAATACTTAGGTTAAAATAATCAGTTGTTTTCTGAGTTTGATACAAATCTTAAAATCAATTTTTAATCATCTATTGCTTAATTTTCAAGTTTTCACACCTAAATAAAAATTTTCATTTTAAGTTTGGTTAATTAGGTACGTTTCGTTAGAGCTGCGTTTTTGAAAAAAAATACTTTGCTCATTATTAATATAGCTTGTGGCCTTCCGGTACTTAAAAATAAAAACTCATCAACGTAGCATCAACAAAATGAGTTATCTGATGAAGACAATTATTGATTCTCTAATTAAATGACACATGTTTAGTTATTAGTTGCACTTTGGCGGCGCCACTACGATTTTGAATATTTTCTAATATATTTACAACATAAAACAATAGTTACACGAGTAAAACGTATGAGTGTGGGTAATATTCACGCGCACTTAAACAACATAATGATCATTGAATCACAGCACTTGTATAATATAGCCTGCACTACGTTTCATCATAATCCTAAGTTTAACGATATCCGTACCCTGATCGAGCGAGGAACTGCATCGTCAATCGGTATTGCAGAGAAGAGACATCTATGCCGGAGTAGATTAATAAGAAATAAAGGGAATACGTGTCTCATAAATAGTTATGACCTTTGTCTATCGCAATATGTGTGCCTTATGAAGACCTAACACTGTGCCAAATTTGCCAAAATGAGGCCGGAACTGCGATTCGTTAATGAACCAATCACCTGCACCAGACATATGTACCTACCTATATAAGGGGGGTCTTATAGGGGTTATATCGTTTTTAGCTTCTGAAGTATTTACGAAATATTAAGGATAAACAAAAATATTCACTTACACGCTTGTAAATTAAACTCTAAACATATAAATAACCACTTTGCCAAAGATCTACCGGAGTGTAACTAATTCGTGTACGCGAGTGACCTATGTATGACCCAAGCCTCTGCCAAAATTATTCAAGTTTATGTAATATATGGATATTTTTTTCATGTTCTACGAGGCTATAGACGAGAGGCAGATAATTAGCAAGCTCACCTAGCAATGAGCGGTCGTTGGTTCAGAAAGGCTCTCGAGTGGAGACCGCGCGCTGGTAAACGCAACGTAGGACGGCCTAGATGGAAAACGACCTAATAAAGGTTGCTGTGAGCCGTTGGTCGTTAAAGTTCGATCACTCTGGAAATCAATAGGGGAGGCATAGGCCTATTAAGAGCCATAGATTAATTAAATAATTATGTAGAGAATTTGCGTTTCGCAGTGTGCAAGATTGTATTACATTTATACTCGTATGCAGATTTATTTATTTATTTATTTAATACTTTATTGCCAAAATACAAATTAAATGTACAAAAGGTAATGCTAATAGCATTTTCTACCTGCCAACCTCAGAGGTAACAAAAAAGGTACAAAGGTAAAGGTAGATTGGTACTTTAAGAGTTATTTTTGCCGAATAAGAAGTCAACAACACAATGCAAATCAGATAAAAGTCAGATTATGTTAATTACTAAGCTGGAATTAATAAATTACTTACTGATAAAGTAGTATATCGGGCGAAATAAAATGCAGAGGGCAATTATTATCTTATCGCCAGTTATTGTAAACATGATATTATATATTATATTGAGTTCGTTAGATTTAAATTGTTTCTGATACACGGCTATACGTAGTTTCTATAAATAATTATTCTATTGCTATACAAAGCTTCTAATGAAGTCTGAGTTAAGTCCCATCTACTGCTGTAGCACACAGTATCTACCAGGTTCTCTCTTGTTTTTGTTTATGTTTTACGTTTGAACTACATATTTAAGGCTGAGCGCAGACTTGACTCACGATAGTTTTAAGACAGACTATTGCTTTACAAAAATTATGAAGACGCACAAACTTCAAAAAAAAAAGCCTCATAGACAAAATTGTCTAATACCTACAAGAACTGCACAGCGAGCAGTCTAGTGACGTGTAAAATTTTCATTTTATCAGTCTTTCATTATAAATGGGATGCACCCAATATTTACCTCTGCGTCGTTTTGTAAGTGAACGTGTAACTAGGAAGCTTAATACAACAGTATCGATGAAGTCCATTTTGATAATGAAAAAGAATTGACGCAGACGGTGCGCGTCGTCGTAGTAGACAAAACTGTTTCATTTTTGTTTTAAGGCAGACTTGTCTATGTGAGGAAAGTCTGTCTTAAAACTGTCGTGACTCCAACATGCGCTCAGCCTAATTGTTTCTTTATTTTTGTCTTTTCTCGGTCTTACAATGTAACTGTATTGTATATTGTGTGCTAATGTAGTGAATAAATGATTGTCTGTGTTTAATCGTCGATCGTTTTCAAATCTTCTAATTGTAGGTAAGTAATTACATGAGCACCGTTGGACTGCCCACGCCAGCGCCTGTCGTGACGGATTTTTGCAATTAAATCTTATTATGTAACCTTTTCTTTTATTTCCTTAGCTCTAAGAATAAAAACTTAATTGTAGAAGTAGGTATACAAGTAACTATTAAACAAAAAAAACATAACCGACTTCGGAATAAGAAAATCGGAAACAGTTATTTTGATTTAAAAACGATGATTACTTATAAAAATCAGATTGGATTTGCTTACATCCTAGTGTGTATGGTAGGTATTGTTGGAAAGCTCTTTAAAAGTGAAGTAGACTTTAACAATTTTTCATTTCAGAGTTCCGATACCGATAGGATCCTATTTATTAGATTTCCTGTTTTCTAAAGTAACTTTTTTGTTTGACACATTAGTGTATATTAAATACTTACACAATTTTCATCTCTCTGAGGATACTGACCGAAGATTTCAAGATTAGAAGCATCTCTTTTTTAGATTTACAAGTATCTAGATCAGATTTATCAATATTTTTACTTTCAGTGAATTTGAAACCGGTAGGTATCTGAATGTTCGATGGCACAATGGGTGCCTCGAACTCTAATAGCATCTTGGAATGGTATACGTAGGTAGGTATACCTAACTGAGATCATATCATGATCAGGGTATCAAGTGTCCATTTTAATTGGTTATTACAAGAAATCGAGCTTTACATAAAGCTCAGGGTTGATTCTATTTTACAAAATATATAAGCAATCTCTATATTTTTAAAAACACCTTCTTAAAATAAGTAAAAATCTACCGTAGCGCCTAAACTGATTTTGAAAAATGAGGTGCCAATCGAATCAATAATTATTATGGTTTAGGTGACATAGGTTTAATTTTTACCCGCCTATGGAAAAGCCAAAAGGAAAGATTATGTTATTAGCAGCCTATGGATATATTATGTTCGACCATAGCGCCTAAACAACTCATCAGATTTTTATGAATGAGGTGTCAATCGATTTGTTATTATGGTCCGGGTGACATTCCATCGACATAGATATTACGTAGAATTTCAGGTTTCAAACATATCTTGTTTAAATCCTCCTGTGAATAAAAATAAAACCGGGACTTGCATTTTCCTAGTAAAAAATGTGACGAGTTTTGATTTCTGAAGAAATCAAAGCTACGCCTTATAGCAGTAGGTTTATAGAATTCAACGTCATTACAATACGTAGAAGCTATAAGTTTGAATCTAATGCATATGCGATTAGTATTAGCAGTAGGTAATGCAATATAGTTTATAAGTAATCGGACCACGCACAGTGAAGGGTTACGTAGCCAGTGCGGCTGTACGATATTGATTTTAAATACTTTCATTTTGCAGTTGATCTTGGTAATTTAGAAGTAACTCCGGATGCACAGGAGGCGGACGGACGACAAGGACAAAACAATAAGAGTTTCTTAGTTGAATTAGAGTTTAGTTAAAAACCCTGATTTATCACATAATGCCACAAACTGCTAGGCGCCGATACCATCGATCATAACGGTTGAATAATAAGATTGACCAAATTTCAGAAATAGAATAATAGGAAACTGGTTTGTAAATTTTGGGAAAACTAGACATCTGCGTATCGTACGTCAAATTTCGGTTTGTTCTTCGTCAGCTTCACAGCATTTACAGTCTCCGAATAAAACGGCTGTAACTGGTCGGCCAGACACACTACGGGTCTGCCTAGTTTAACTACAGAAATCTAAAAATCTAGTACCTATGTGTGAGTATACATATACGAGTATAGAAAGATAAGATTTAAGCCAGTCTCAAATCTGTTATAAACTTAAAGTTTCTTCTTTTAACTTCCAATTAAAGTAGAAAAGTTAAACTCAATTCGCAGTGTACAATGGGCGGACTTATCGCTTAAAGCGATTTCTTCCAGGCAACCTTTGGATGGATTGGATTGAAAAGAACGTGAGAGGAGGTGGTGTCACAATAAACACCTGTTTAAGTACCAACTACATAAACAAATACATACAATATACCTACATAAATACGGATATGAAATACCTACATCTACCTAAATATTACGAGTAAATAACACAAAAAAATTATATTATCATCTTCAAATTTATACACTAATGTAATATAAATACCTTCATCTAATAAGAGCCTTACAGTCTGTTCTAAGCTTACACTTAGTTTATTTAATTATTTTTTTCTCATTTATGTAAATAGATTTTAAGTTTTGTTAATTTGAGTGTTTATAAGTTACCCCAGTCCAACCTTTTTCGCCTATACCACAGGTGTTCCTAGTTCAGGCAATGTATAAAGTGTTACCTATAAGTAGATATTAATCCCTAATGTTAATCTTAGCAATAAGAAAAATGAATTAAGATTTATTTCTTTTTTGTTGACGCATTGTGGTGTATGTATTAAAATGAGAAAGAATAAAGACATTTATGTGCATACACTGTCCACAGCAAGCAGACGCGAACACTTCGAACAGATTATAATTATACAGATACAACATATAGACGGGATAAACATAATTCATATTATAGAAATTAAAGAGAAATGTAGTCGTAATATTTAAAATAATTAATCAAAAGTTTTATAAAATACATAGTTTGATTATGTATAAAATGCGTCCGTATTAGTCTAATTTAGAAATCTAGACGTTTTAAAAAACCAATAAAAAACCAGATAAAAAACTGCATATGCAAGTATCTAATTAAGTATAGGTCATTGTCTTCACATGGCCAAGCACGTTTTCTAGTATTTTATATTAAATATTTTAATATTTAATATTAAGATGGACAGCGACGTCGGGGTCAGCCGCGAAAGCGTTGGCGTGACGACATCAATGGATTCGAGAATAAATGGTGGGAATCTGCCAAGGATCGTGATAGGTGGAAGGAGTTGAGGGAGGCCTTTGCCCAGCAGTGGGAAAATGTAGGCTAGTTAAAAAAATTAACATTTCTATCGTTATAATGGGTCTTTATAATTTAGTGGTAGATACTTTTTTCTTATGTATAAAAAATAAAAAATAAACAATTTTATCGGGTTATCTTTAATACCAAACGATAGAAACATTCTTTAAATTTTATCTTTTAAAGATTATTTCTACCAAATCCTGGCCGTAATTGCGGTTTAAATGGGCCATTCTGAAATTCTAATTTTCGATGACGCGTCCGAACGTTTCGGGTGGTATTTGGCGAATAACGCTTGTAATTGGCTTACAATTCTCCTTTCGTCCCAGGCTTATTCATGTAAACTTTGGACTTAAAAACACGACGAGTAATAAAAACTTTTTGGGTATCAGCCTTTTACAAGATTTTATTTCAATCTTAAAACATGCACCAGTTAGCGACGCTCTGAGTACCTACATGTTCCCTAATCCCTATACACAAAGATAAACAAATAAATAATACCAAGAGTCGTAGAGTTCCTTGTCCGGCTCGCCCGGGGAAGTACAACCACCATACCTATTTCTGCCACCAAGTAGCATTGCTGTGTTTCGGTTTGAAGGGTTTGGTTACTAGTGAAATTACAGGCACATGAGGCTTTACACCTGTCTTATGTTGATGGACAGCAGTGCATCGTAGGGCACGTATCTAAAGTGCGTGACCTACGAGGCAATACTTTGTTATAGGCGATGGTTACCATTTAACATCAGGGCCATAAGTTTGTTCCATCACCAAGTCATATAAAATAATAATAATAAATAAAAATTCAAATGTTACGTTGTATTTTTCTCGGCAGAAGTGTTGCAATTATTTAACACTGCCTACGAATCGTAAACGTGCTTAGGCATAAAGTTTGTAATAGTTCGTTAGAATGTTGGCAATATTGATTTTTTTGTGATTGGATAGATAAACGTAATAGCGATATGGAAGGTTGTGTTGCAATTCATTAGGTAGGTAATTTTAACGAACAGAACGAGAAAAAGATATAAAATTCGTTAGTAACTCTGTTTCTCTGTCTGTTTGTTATGTTTTCACGTCTAAACGGCTGGACCGGTTTCGATAAAATTATCAGTATATAAATAGAAGCTATAATAGAATACCTGGATTAAGATTTAGGGTACTTTTACTTGACAAACCACACGTGCGAAGCCGCGGGCGGATACTTTAATCCATAATATTATAAATTCGAAAATAATTCTGTCTCTGTCTGTTACATTTTCAAGACCATGGCTAGATATTCTGGTAATAAGTAGCCGGTCTCAATCCCGGTGATAATCTATCTACATACCAAATTTCATCAGAATCGGCCCAGCCGTTTAGTCGTGAAAGCATAACAAACAGATTTTCTTTCTAATTTATAATATTAAACTTTATTCTAGGGCACGCTGTCATTTAGGGGGCGTCTATAAATTACGCCCTCATCCCTTTATCTCACGTGAGATTTTTCAAAATTTGTGTTCATATTGTAAGGGCGTTGGAGTTATTTAAAAAAACACAATTTTCGTGACCCCACGTGAGATTATATACGGTATACCTCGAACCGAGAACATATGTCAAGCTTACACTCCAGAATATGTATTGAATTGTACAAGAGAGTGGTCAAAACTGATAAAAATTAATTAAAATACACTACCATTATCATCGGTTACACAAGACGTGTCAGTTTAAGTAGATAAGATATTTTTCTATAATTAATAATCATGAGGATAAAAGAGATAAAATGATGAATGATCAAGATATTACAATTATTTTTGTTACATAAGAAACATTATAATACTTTAATGAAAATATTTTAATTTTAATAATGTACGAGTACAGGGGCTTTAACAATTACCGTTTTAAAACAATATCATTGTTGTAAGAAAAATCTTAACATGAACAAATAGTACCTAGTAAATAGATCCTGTAATTGGGTAATCTTTTGGGCAAGGGTACATTAATTTTTATAATTGCCTGTAATTACAAGCATTTGAAGGCTTGTGCACGCATGACCTGACCTCCTATTTAACATAACTAAGTACATAATTAAGTTTAAAAAATACTAGTTTATGTAAACCGGTAAAATTACTTACCAAAACACTTACCCAGATGTGCGACGATGGTACACATACAAATTTAAAAAAATGTATACACCTAAGCATAAAATATTTAATTAAGAATCAAGTTAGGTCTATACGAATATTATAAAGAGGAGAGATTTGATTGTTTGTTTGTTTGCATTGAATAGGCTCCGAAACTACTGGACCGATTTAAAAAATTATTTCACCGTTGGGAAGCCACACTATCCCCGGGTAGACATAGGTTACTTTTTACCCAACTGCGCAGAAGGCGGGTAATGCTTTTACTGTAAAATTACGCGTGCTAAGCTGCGGATTGGTTAACTAGTTATTTATATTTTTTTCAATATATTTTAATACTAGCTGACATGCCCGCGGCTTCGCACGCGTGGTTTGTCCATAAAAATATTAACCTCCTTCTGTGAAGTCGAGTAAAAAGTGGCCTATGTTTCAATCCCGAACATAATCTATTTATATAACAAACATAGAAACCAATCCCGTTATTGAGTTATAAATGGTGTAACTAACCCGAATTCGTTTTTTAAATGTATTGAGGTTTTTACATCATTAATTACAGAAATTCTTTGTAAAAAACTCACCAGTATTTTTTTCCAAATGTAAAAGATTTCACTCAAGTTCACTCCGCGAGTTACAAAGAAAGTTTTCGGAACTTTACAATTGTGAATGGCGTGGGACGTCGTTGCGTGCTCGCGAGATTGTGTCGGTGTGAGCGCTGCGCGGAAGTTACCAAGCCGGTGGGGTGCTCTGCAGGTGATTGTACCTATTTGATAATAGTTACAGTCGACGACAGAAGTATAATCACATGCGACGTTGCAAATTCAAAATCACCTTAATTGTACTATTTGATAACAGCAACACTCAGCTACAGTCGATGACAGAAGTTTAAACAACATGTGTCGTTGCTAATTTAAAATCACCTTGATTGTACTATTTAATAATAGCTACAGTCGATGATAGAAGTGGATTTTTTTTTCCTGTCTGTTATCGCGCTAACACTGACGACGCCGACGCGACGTTCTGTACTCGCGAGTTAATGCGATGTCACGCAGAAGTCTATGGGGTGCTAATGATAATACGTCACAAAAAAAATATCAGTTGCATTTTAGGCACTAAGAAGCCTAGTACACACGGCTACACATCAAGCTATACATTTCCAGTCTATGCTGACCTCTCACTGTACGGAAAACCTACACAATGCGAGGTCAGCTTATACTGGAAATGTATAGCTTGAGGTGTAGCCGTGTGTACCTTCCTAATTATTTTAAAAACTAAAAAAGGCATGAAACCCGAATTTTAAATTGTATTTTGTCTATTGATTTAAAAATAAGGTATCTTTATTCCATATCTTACCTTTATTTTCACCCCAACGACGAGTACAAACCGGTCTCTTCGATATCTTTTTTGAATTTTTGAAATTTTTGAAAATTTTGAATATTGAAAACCAAGAATTTCAATCGTGAAGATGGTTTTCAACTATCTGGAGCCTGGAATCCTGTGGTGAGAATGTGTAAGAACCGAAGAAGTGTAGTGTCAATAACGCGCCCTGATACCGTGAGTGTTGTGTGTCGGAATAGAGTTATGATCGAGAATGAAACCGGTAGTAGTGATAGTATTACTGAATTCGTTCCTAGCAAGAGACTAAGAAAGAGGGTAGATCGTTATATCTGCCAATAACTATCCACTCGCAAAGACTTCAGTTTACCCGTGATCATGGCGCATGCAACTGCGTCGAAATATCGGGACACTCAAGAACTCACAAATCATGGTAAATATCCCGTTTTTAGTACAAATAAGTTCAATAATGACTTTATCTATCTATTACTTATCTCGAATCGTAAAACTACTTTTGCCGCCGATTGTACCTACCTATATGACTGTGGCAACTATTCGCCGTGGGAGATAGAATCGAAACATCGCGTAGTACTTACCTCCATTGATAATGTACAGATAAAAAAAAACATTATGAGAATTGCACTTGATGGAGAGTCTCATCATGTACAATTATAGGTGTAATGGTTTCTGCGATATCTCTCAGTTCTACGTACGTAGCTACATACTTTGATAGAGCGATTCATAATGATACTATTTTACCATCTATATAAATGAAAGTAAGCGATTCGCTTCAACGTTTGTCATTAGTACGAGTAATGAGTAGAACTCACTACCAGCGCCTGTACGACAAATAATTCGATTATTAATTTTAACGTTTAGCGGGTTGCTACTTTTAGACGATGCAAATACAAATAAAATTTTTTTTTTTTTTTTTAATAAGTATTAACATATTATTTATGTACAAATGAGCTCCGCACTAGGTATAACACCTGTATCGCGGATACCCTGTATGGATTTGCAAAAGTTAAACAGATTATACGCGAGACCAAACCGATTAAGTATACATTTTTGACTATTATGAGAACAGAGAAACAAAAAAAACATATTTAAGTTAAGTAAAGCTAAAGATAAAAGATAAGCAGTAATAATAAAGGATTACAAAACTACTAAGACTAAATAAAATAAAATATTGGGGACTCGTATAAGGGATGCATTTGAGTTTGTAGTGCGAGTGTGTGTGTGTGTGTGTGTGTGTGGGTATGTGTGTTTGAGAGGGTATATTCGTGCGTGTATATTAACAGTAAATAGTAATACGTATATGTTATGTGTAGTATGTGTATATTAACAGTAAATAGAGACGTGAAAATATTAACAGTTGATCTGACGACCAGCGCCGGCCCTGGGGTAGAGCGAGAGGAGCGGTCGCTCTACGCGTCAGATGGCAAGGGGCGCCAAAAAGCCAAATGCGAAAAATAATTTCCAACAAATTTTAATGGCGCCTTATAATAGGCGCGGGAGCAGACTTGTGTTGCCAGATCAGATTTTAAAAAATCCGTTGGGTGACAATGAAAAATCCGTAGATTCCTCTAAATAAATCCGTAGATCTACATACTTTTTTAAAAGATTTTTGAAAATTTGGGATTATTATTTATAAAGCCGAAGTAGGATTAACGTGAAGGGAAAGCGTCGAATAAAGGGCGCTGAAATACAATCTCGCTGTACCCTGATCAAAGACTAGGGCCGGCGCTGCTAACGATTCATTTATTCATTGAGTTGATGAGATAAAGTGACTTAATCCCCAACCGATCGATTTATAGTAAAATGTGTTCAGTCGACTTAGATCAACCAACAGTTCCAACTACAAATTGATCTGCTCTATTAGTCGAGTTTATATCGATTCATCATCGATCAAGCATCGATCGTGCGTCGGTCGAGCATCGATCGTTTGCAGAATAGGCTTTCTTTTGCGTGGCAATTCCCATTATCGGTATTACCATGATCGATGTTTGATCGACCGGTATCCGTTTGATCAGCCAAAGCTACCACACCAATAGATCGACATCTAGGTCTGACACCCTTACCTATAAAATTATATTTATTTGCGTTAAATTCATAAAAAAAACAGTAGTACAATAGTGATGTTTATTTTTTTTATTTTTAAACGCACAAAACACTTAACAACCACTTACAATTAAAGATAACAAAAATGCGTTTTTGATCTGGATTGCAACATAAACACATGTGCGTACAGCTAAAATACCTAACTTACAAATCAAGCAGACTGTTAAGTAGAAACAGGCTTTAAATTTTAAATACTTAATCTGTGAATCCGTTAATTACTTCGTTAGGTATGTATTTCCTTAATAAATTATAGCTATGGCACCTTCTTACAAGTGAGTATCCTAATCACATGTTTCCAATTTGACACCCAATCTAGAAACAAAGAAGTAACTTTTTAACAAAACTAACTGACTTCAGAAAACAGAAAATCGAAAAAAATCAGATATGATACACAATCATCAGATCTTAACCAAATTTATAAGGGACCCTGAGGTACCCCCATTCTAACAAAAAAAGAATCATGAAATTGGACTTATTAAAGAATTATCGCTGAACATACATAAAAAAATCATGTGTGCAATTCACACGTGGTAGAAGGGAAAACCTTCAAAAATTTTGGTTTCAAGATAATGAGACGAATGTAAAATTTCAGGAAGATGATAATTGTAGGTTTTAGTAATGATCATAGTTATGCAAAGTTAGATAATTATTAACACGAGTGGAGGGAGTACGAAGCAAAGCACAAAGAGAACCACGAACATAAGAAACACTGTATAATGCTTCCTATCTCATTTTCTCCCACGTTAAATCTTATGAATTTATGTGTCTGTCTCTTATTACTGTCGCTTTTTCGTTTCATCGACTTTCAAATCACAACGATGCTAAAGAAGTTTTCACTTCAAAAAACCGACAAATTGAGAACTTCCTCCGTTTTTTAAAGTTAGTTGAAAATTATGAATATTTTCATACCAAAACTGCGGAGTGGAATAATGTGATAATACTTCTTAGCAAGCCCTGTTGATCTTAGGGATCACGAGTGAAACCAAAAGACGATTGGAGGCGGACAATACGTGTATGATATATCTGTCCGACAACTTTTTTATATTACCAACAACCTCGCGCAAACACTTACAGCTTGTCTACGATCCTAACATAACTGACTCTAAGCGCAGATCGGATCTAGTTTGCAAAACTGAAAAACGGCGAACGGCATTTGCCAGTCGTCATTTTTATCTCCTTAGCCCCACACTATATAACAGAATCAACAAACAAATTAATATATTTCTTTTACCCAGCTATAAATGACAACAAAAATGTCTCCAGTGGCTCATTCATAACTCATAACACTGTCGTATGAAGAAACTGAAGATCTTTTAAAAGTTCCTGTATAGACACACACACACACAAACACACACACCCCCTCATACATACACATCAATACACACAAATTCATACACACTCACAAACTTATACACACATACTCACATATAATCACGCATGCTTATCTTGTATAATTTTTTAAAAAATAATTGGAAATAATAAACTCGGAGGCGGGCGTTAGTGTTCGCGACACAGTTTATATATAACTTCTGCGAATACTGTCGTGTTCCAGTTTTGTTGTACCAGGTTTTTGTTCCAAAACAAAGTAATTTTGATTTTTTTTTGAACTTTTGAAACTATCATGGGACACATTACACGGGATATTGAACATGATTAGTCAGTTTTCGGGATACTCAAAAACTCACAAATCATGGCAAATATCTCGTTTTTAGTGAAAATAGAATACATGTATATAAATATAAATAAATAAATATTGCTGGACATTCCACACAGCGCTATCTAGCCCCAAACTAAGCAGAGCTTGTATTATGGGAACTAGATAACTGATATGATACTTTATGTAGTTTTTTTGTAAATACCTACTTATAATATATAGAAAAACATCCAGACCCGGAACAAATATCTGTAGATCATACAAACATTTGTTCAGCGGCGGGAATCGAACCCGCTACCTTCTGCGTCTCAGCCGGCTATTCGCCCACTGCGCCACGGAGGTCGGAGGTATATGTTATATTAATTATTAATATGTTTAAGTTTATATTATATGTTTAGTTTATTTTATTAGCTTATAAAAATATTATTATATAATTTTCTTTTGATCTCATAATTGCAAATAATTGAGAAGTATGAATGAGTGAATGAAAATACTTTATTGTAAACCACACAAGAAACAAACATAAAAATAAAAATTCACAAAGCAACAAGTACAATGGTCGGTCTTATCGCTTAGAAGCGATTTCTTCCAGACAACCTTTGGATGGAGAGGATTTTTGTAACATTACAATAACGGAGGGGGGTGTACATTAACAAAACAAAAATTAAATTTAAGGAGAGCGCTGATCACTTACAATAAAATGAGTACTAGTAAGTACGAGTAAGTCGAAACTTACTTTAGACGGACAAAGGAGAGAGAATTCCTAAAAACATTTATATATATTTTTTAAATACTTTGTTACTGATTATCAGTTTTAACTGGGACACACGTAATCTCTACCAACTTTGCAACGGAATGGACTCTGTGAAATTTTAACAAGGTAAAATTTTGTAAGGTAAGTTATAAAGTACTTACCTACTAAGCTGCCGCCCAAGGCTTCGCATGTATCGTTTGTTAATAAAAAACATTACCTTATTTCCTAATCCCGGTCATATTCTCTATCTGTATACCGAATATCATCGAAATCAGTCCAGCAGTTTAATTGTGAAAACGTAACAGACAGAGAGATAGAGCTACTTTCGAATTTATAATATTAGTATGGCTTCTAACTTACTCGTTAAAAGCGGCTTGCACTTCTAACACCTGGTCCGGAAGACAGAGCACCGTCACCTTAGTTTTAGATGTGTCCAGCATCGCCGGGAACCACCTCGCTGCCACCGCGTGGATTGACTCCGCTGTCGACTCTGATATCGCTTTTACCAAATCCCTAAAAATATTTAATAATAAAACACCCTGACCCGGAACAAATATCGGTAGATCATGCAAACATTTGTTCCGCGGCGGGAATTGAGCCCGCTACATCCCGCGTCTCAGCACACTACGCCTACTCCGCTACTTAAAGGCCTATTCCGCTACTTTAAATCCTACTCCGCTACTTTAAGGTCTACTCCGCTACTTTAAGGCATATTCCGCTACTTTAATGTCTACTTCGCTACTTTAAGGTCTACTCCGCTACTTTAAGGCATATTCCGCTACTTTAAGGAGTTGGAATGGCTGTTGTCAGGTTAAAAGGGGGTTAATGCACAATACACACCTATGCAGGACGTCAGTGCAGATCTTATCCCCCCCACCTTAGAATTAGAATTGGCCTTTTGTGCCTAGGAGGTCGTTGGAATTGGAAATAAACTCGAATTGAATCATTTTGATAACTTTAATAGTTATAATAAAGAAACTTGTCTGTCGGAACAGAAATGTGATATGAAACACCCCAGCTCTAGTAAAATTATATTTTAGCGTAGAGAATAGACACATTTGTACGGTCGTGTTTCTACTCTTGGCTAAAATGTAATTTTACTCTATTCTTGTGTAGAAAAATACTTTTCTACGGCAGTTTTGTTAGCCTGGCTGATCACTAAGTTAGACCAAAACCTTATATATACGCTTTAGAGGGAAATATTATCCATAGTGAAAGACCATGTTTCTGGACCATACGTCATCACTTGTACCACACACTGATCAAAGACTTTCGTCTTATGACAATGAGGTATTTTGGACGAGAAGATGTCACGTAGTTCCCCGGACGCTGCCCGTGTTGGATTCCTCGACTGACCTATTTCTCGAAGTTGGACCTAACTGGACTGTTTCTCCTAGGTAGTTTGATCAGTATGAGTCATATGGTACAGAAACGTGGTCTTTTACTATGGGCCTCGTAAGAAGGCTCAGTCGCTCAGCGTGCCATAGAGAGGGCTATGCTTGGTGTTTTTCTAGAAGATCGAATCAGAAATGAGGAGATTCGTAGACGAACCAAAGTCACTGACATAGCACAAAGGATTAGCAAGCGGAAGTGGCAGTGGGCGGGGCACATAGCTCGAAGAACCGACGGCCATTGGGGCAGAAAGGTTATCGAGAGACCATGCACTGGGAAGCGCAGCGTAGGACAGCCCCCCACTAGATGGAAGGCGACCTGGACGACTGGCACATGGTGGTTAATGAGATGTTATCTTCACCTGTTATAATTTTCACCAACTCGTTGCATATACATCAATATCGTAGATTCAACGAGGTCTTTTGGTGTTTTACAGTTAAGTGTCCGATAGATTGCATATTTCTTCGCTAATTTAAACATTTCTTCATTTGTGTTATGGTCCACCAGATAGTTGTTCTGTAAAGAAAAAAAATACATATTAACTAGTGGTTCGGGGTGCGAACTGAAATCTCGCAAGTCTACTATAAAAACAAAAATATATTATTCGTAATCTTTGACTATTAAAATAGTGCCACGAAATAAATACCCAACTAACTTGACCTACAGTTTCATTCAAATTATAGGTAACGGGAGTTCATGTGAATTGGTCATTCTTTTTTATAGTACAGATTGCAGTTTTTCTGGATTTCAGACTTTTGCCTAAATTTGTGACACTAAAGCTACACGCATACCAAATTACAGCTCTGTGGGGTCACTGGTGTACCCTGTGAGTTTTGTTAAAGTTTTGTTTTTATTATGGCTAATAACTCAAACACTACAAAAACTTTACGAAAAATAAAAACGGAATCGAAATGTACTAATGAAGACCTTTCATTTGACGTCCTACTTGACCTAATAGTCACATTTTCATTTTTTTTACCCCCCCCTTGAATCCCAATACCCAATACCAACAACCCCCCAACGTTTTTAGCTCATTTAGTCACACCAAAATTGTGCCATCACTACCTACCTATGTATCAAATCTCACGATGATCGGATCAACGCTTCGAAAGTTATCCTCGGACAAACAAACATACTACATACATACATACAACGCCGATTTGCGCAAGTTGATTTGGAGATTTCGCTTCGCTCGATCAATTAATAGGTACGCAAGTTGACAGACATCATTGTGTTAAGTGGTACCCAACTATATCCAGTGCCGACACATCCGCAATACACAAAGGTTATCTGGAAGTCTACTTTACTTATATAATAACGCCGGAAATCATGTAACGTATTCATGTTAAATCTCTCCAAAAAAAAATCATTACCTTTACTACGTAAGTTGCTGTCGGCCGCCTGTCGTTCAGCCAGGCTGTCCCTTTCACACCTACAGTTCATATCTAACGTGTGTAAGGGGCGACCTGACGCGGCGACAACGACAGCCACTGGCACAAAGCTTCAAGTTGCGTGGAAGAAGCGAAAAAGTATATTCATAGTATGCAGCCCTGGATCTATGGGGGGGGGGGGGGCAACCTGGGGTACTATTCCCAGGCGGCAGTTTCAGGGGGCGCCAGTTTCGTCTACAAAAATATGTTTGAAAAAAAACTTGGCAGCCAGCGCACGTCGTACTATCGATAATTCCACGTCCGCGGTCCACCTGTTCATTTGATTTGGAATGCTTCAAACTTTAACCCCCCCCCCCCCCCCCCCCCCCCCCCTCCTCTCAAACGTTGGAGGAGAGAGGGCGCCACATCAAGTTTCTGCCCCGGGTAGATCCAGGGCTGATAGTATGTTTTTGATATACTAACCAAGATCGTCTTAAGTTTGGCATAAGCCTTAGATGCGTCTTCCACTTCGTATAGAGAGAGAATCAAGCAGCTTTCATTGGGAGAAGGAAAGAAATCCAACTTGCAGCCCAAGCAGATCAGCCAACACTATTGAATACAAAGTTGTAATTAAAACTTATTAATATTAAAGTGAGAAAATATTAATGATTTAAATACTTACCTACTAAGCCGTAAACCCTAAGATTACTGTAGCTTGTCTCTCCACACAATATCATTTTAATTGTCATGGCTCGTTGAAAGAATTAAATGGTGAGAGTTGAATGGTTAAATTGCAACTAATCAGGAGACACTAAAAATTATCTGCCAGTGAATGTTTGAATGTTTCAGTCGAAGGTTTATCCAATACATGCGTTACGACTATTATACTAGCTACCACTCGCGGCTTCGCACGCGTGGTTTGTCAATAAAATTAGCCTATGTGTTAATCCAGATTATAATCTACATACATACCAAATTTCATTAAAATCCATTCGATGTTTTTGCGTGAAATAGTAACAAACATACATACAAACTTTCGCGTTTATAATATTAGTAGAATTAGAAAAACAAAGTATACTGCATTACTACGCAATAATAATGATGTTGATAAATAAAACCTTTTTTCATTATTATTAATTGTTTCATTATTTTATATTTGGATTTTTAATCCAAACTCATCGGATAGTAAAAAGTAATTAAAATTCCTTTATAAATTTAGATTCCTCAATGAAAGAGAAACTAGGCAATTCGGTAAATAGACTCAAATCGAATATAATGAAGAAAGCCAGTCTTAGGAGATATTCGAATTTGGTACCGGTTTGGTGACCGGTCACTTGACTTTATGCTCTTAAGGCGGGTACAGACTGCTGTAACGTAACATGCAATGTAATATGAAAGGAGCATTTCATAAATGTGGACGCAGCGCGCGCACAAACCGAGCATGTACGGACTCGCATCTTTTCCGGCATGCGCGCGGCGAATATAGCTCAGTCTGCCGAGAACACGCAAAGAGAATGGATCGTGACGACCAATTATTACTAGCTACGATGATTGTCGGTGCTTCATTAATTATCACCAACCATGTGATAAAAAAACGCCGAAGACCTCGACGATGGTGGCGTACAGAGTTGTACAGTCAGAGAGCTGGTGCACAATTAATGGCCGACATGAGATTAACCGGACAATTTCAAAATTTCACAAGGATGACTCCAACGACATTCGAAAATCTGCTCAGATTGGTCGGACCAAGAATTTATCGGAATTGCACACATTTAAGGGCTTCAATTTCAATCCAAGACCGACTGGCAATAACACTTCGTTTTTTAGCTAGTGGTGACTCTTACACAAGTTTACAATATACCTTCAGGGTATCGAAACAAGCCATAAGTGGTATTATTCCAGAAGTTTGCTCCGCTATAATTGAGGAATTAAAAGAATATATCAAGGTAAGTTTTATTTATAATCAAGTTTTAAACAAAATTTTAAGTGGTAAAATCACAAACCCTTCATCAGGCCCAAATCATTATAATCGTCTAAGGATTGCTGAGATTCAAGTGAAGTAACAGACGATGGCTGTTGATCAGTATCGTATTCTTCATTCCTTGCAGTGGTATAGCCATAGTGTGCTTGTTGATTTGTGTCTGGAGGCAGTGCGGAAGTCGACTGACGAAATGCGGAAGTTCCAGGACGATTCCCATAGCCGGTCAAATCGACATAATCTTGTCTTGTCTTCGGTGGTGCACAGTAGGATTCTTGGTATGAAGTCGGATAGTTATCCTGCTGACGATATGAGCCTTCGTAGAAGCCTTTGTCAGCTTTCATTAGGATGTCAAAAATTGCGTGTTCCACAGAATTTCTAGTTTGAGTAGAATAAGTTTTCATTTTAGCTGCTACATATGACGCGAAAGTAGTAGTTAAATCTACAGCGCTTGAACTTCCTAACTTATTAGCAGTAGTTTGTAATATGCCCACAACTTCTGAAAGTACACTGTTGTCATCCTTTTTGGCTTGCTTAGCTCGCGTAGGTATATAATCATTCCGTTGAGGTGGAGCAATAAATTCGTTCAGTGGATTTTCTTGGGCAATTGGTTGTTGAACCGCCACCTGAAAAACATAAAAATAATTTATAACTGTAGACTGTAAGGACTAACTTTTGATATAAACTACTAGACAGGAGGATGTAACTTTAAGGGCTACTAAGTATAATCACATCCTCGTATCTATCTATTAATAATCGTTTTTGTTTTAGATTCCAACGACAGAAGAATCTTGGTTAAATATAAGCAACCAATTTGAAGAGAAATGGAATTTCCCACACTGTTTAGGGGCATTGGACGGAAAACACGTTGTGCTTGAAGCACCTATCAAAAGTGGAACCGAATTCTACAACTATAAAAACTTTTTTAGCATCGTGCTTTTTGCTTTGGTTGACGCCGATTACAATTTTTTATTTGTAGATGTGGGATGCCAAGGGAGGATCTCAGACGGGGGTGTCTTTAGGGATACAAAACTTTATGATTTGATAGAAAATCGTTTAATAAACTTTCCATCACCTCATCCACTCCCAGAAAGACATATCCCAATACCCTACTTCTTTGTGGGGGATAGTGCCTTTGCTTTAAGTGAAAATCTGATGAAACCATATGCTGGGACACATCCAAAAGGAACTTCAAAGAGAGTATTTAATCACAGACTAAGCAGAGCTAGAAGAACAGTTGAAAATGCATTTGGTATCATATCGTCTGTCTTTAGAGTTCTAAGGAAACCAATGCTTTTACAGCCTGATAAAGCTGAGCTAGTAGTTATGACAATTGTTCTTTTACATAATTATTTGAGACGTCACTCTAGAACTACATACTTTAATCAAGAATTAATTGAAACTGAAGAAGGTATGAATGAAGAAACATGGAGGCAAAGTAATGAAGACCTGAGATCACTACTACCTTTAAGAAATATTCCTCGACGATCACCTGCACATTTAAATGCATTGAGAGATGAACTCTCTGATTATTTTATAAAAGAAGGGAAGATTTCTTGGCAAGACAGATATTAATAAGAAAAAAAAATCAAACCAGTCTTTACTTACCGAGTTCATTCTCTTTCTCGGTTTGTTACGGTCGTCTAAGAACTTTAACGCTTCATAAGCAAACCATCTGCTTGTGTATCTCTCCGAAGCACCTGTAAATAAAAAAGATAAAATTGATTTTAAACATAAAAAACACAATCATTATCTTCCTGTAAAAACACAATAACTAAAAATAAAGAGGTACAGCTCAGTAATTTTTAGTAATAAATAAAATAAATAAGTATTTTTTTACTGCCGTAGGTAGATAGTATTATTGTTTTCTATATCACACTATTTTGACACTAGGTGACTATTCGAACATCGAACACGAACAAAAATAACGTGTGATTAGAATAATATTATGAATAAATAATAATTAAGTGTTTTCTTACCTTTTCCTGTTCCTTTCGATTTTTTTTCCCTCAGTTTTTCACGACGGTAGGATGATAGGAGACTAATAATTTTGTTGTTACATTTTTCTTGCGTTGTTTCCATCAAGTTGGCAATTTCTAACCAAGCGTCCAGTTTCAGATGTTTTTTGTAAAAAGATTCATTTTGTGGATTCCACAAAATGTCTCTTGTTCTATACGCCTCAATTAACTGCAATACTTTCTCTTCACTCCATAATTCATGTGTAGGCTCTGCCGAAGCTGTGTTTTCTTCCATGGTTCGCGCGCGTACCACAGTACAGACACAGACAACCCGTCCTCACTGACGCTCCGTGCACACTGCGCGCCCCTTTGAGTTCGGCGAAAAAACCGACAAATGGTGGATCGCGGCGCTCACGTGTTGAAATGCTCTGTTCGTGCGCGTAGTGTGCACGGTTCGTGCGCGCAAGGCGTCTAGACTAAGGGAATTATGTTACATTGCATGATACATTGCGACAATATGGACGGCAAATTCTTTCATTGCGTGTTACATTGCATGTTACGTTACAGCAGTCTGTACCCGCCTTTATGTGTTCAGTTCAAAAGCGAGACCACATGAGCGAAAGACTAATTTTCAAACTAATTTTATAACTTTCGTGATTGATTTCAATCATTATTATAAATACGGGATTTACCACGTACCGTTTTATCGGTGTTTCGACCGACAATATTTCGGTTCAATTCGTGAACCTTCATCAGGGTAAGTGCGATCCGCTCCGAATAACGTCTCTCATTGTCGGTCGAAACACCGATAAAATGGTACGTGATAAATCCCGTATTTATAATAACAACTTACAAGAATATTTTGATTGTAGAAAAGAAGAAATGTTAGGATTAAGAAATACTATAAAATCTAAAATAATAATAGATAACTAGCTAGGAATAAAGGTAGATAAATATAATATTTTATTTGAATAAATAATAAATAAATAAATATTGCTGGACATTTTCACACAGCGCTATCTAGCCCCAAACTAAGTAGAGTTTGTACTATGGGAACCAGATAACTGATAGAATACTTTTATACTTTTTTTTTTAAATACATACTTATAATATATAGAAAAACACCCAGACTAAGAGAGGTCGTCTAAGTTAAAGTAATGTGAGTAAAATAATGAGAGAAGTAGGTACCTACGTAAGTAAACATAACTTTAAATATTAACTATACCTAATATATTGTAATTGGTTGATAGTACTTTTTTACTTGATATATTATATATTATTATATATTATTATTGATATATTGTATAGCTCGTGTTTTGGATCAAATTTTTTTTGTAAAAAGTCTATTGTAAAACAAACATGAAACAATAAATATCTATGCTCGATGCAGGATACCGCGAGTGAAGTTAGATATACCGGTTTAATATAGAAACGAGTCTAAAATGGCGCCAAAAATCATTACCTCTCATTTACACACCATTCCATGCACTAGTGTGCACTCACTCGCACCTGCGATAAGCGATAAGCGGCGCCATTTTAGATTAGTTTTTTTTTTAAACCAGGTTATACTGAGATATTTAAAAACAACTCAAAAGTTTTAGCCTGACGGGACATGAACCCGCAACCTTTTTGACACAGGATGCTTTGCCAACAGACTCTTGTCATGCCGAAATTAGTGAGATGACTCACAATCAGATTACGACTCAAAACGCCGTTAGCTCCATCTACAAGAAAACTTTTACAGTTTTTGACTTGCTCAAATGGTAGTGGAGATGGTTTTAAAAATCTTAGAATTTTCCTTAAGTGTTCGGATAATACCTACTATAAAAATAAAATACTATCAGGTTTTACTGGTCTCGCTCAATCTCTGTATTCGGTCTCGATCCGCCTCGACGCGAACCGCTACCCAAATGATGATATGGTGATTACACTTACTTGTGAAAAGTAATATGACGCCACTAGCAACGGTCCCAAGTCTTGAGCCGCATGCCCGATTGGACCAGGGCTCAAAAGCGTAAGGCAGGGCTTATTTATACCTTCCACGGGCACAATGAGCCCGCCGCCCCAGTATGACATGAGCTCAGCGTCCCAGTATAAGTATGGTAGTTCTATAGGCCTAGAGCAAAAATAATTCAGTTAAATTTGGTATACCATACCTACATTTGGTTTTAACTGTAATGGATGACTTAAGGTACAGAAACGTGGTATTTCTATGGCCCTTATAAGATGGCTCAAGATCGCTCAGCGTGCTATGGAGAGGGTCATGTTTGATGTTTCTGTACGATATCGGATCAGAAATGAGGAGATTCGTACACGAACCAAAGACACCGACATAGCACAAAGGATTGGCAAGCTGAAGTGGCAGTGGGGAGGGCACATAACTCGAAGAACTGACGGCCGTTGGGGCAGAAAGATTATCTAATGGAGACCACGCAGCGTAGGACGGCCCCCCACATATGGCAATAATTTTTGTTGTTAACTCATTTAACTGGCATACGGCAGACGTGTCCGGCCCAATCCCACTTGAGTCTTCCAGCTTTTTGAGCGACGTCGGCCACCTGTATTCGGGAGCGTATAACCGAGTTCCTGATTCGGCCCGTGAGTTTCACGCCCAGGATACTACGCTCCATTGCACGTTGGCATACCCCAAGGGAGGACTTTTGACGATTGGTTAGCGATCAGGTTTGCGCACCATAGGTGAGGATGGGGAGAATGCATATGTCCATGAGTTTCTGCTTTAGAGAAAGTGAAAGCGGTGCTTTCATTAGGTC
This sequence comes from Philereme transversata, assembly GCA_963924445.1. Lineage (NCBI taxonomy): Eukaryota > Metazoa > Arthropoda > Insecta > Lepidoptera > Geometridae > Philereme > Philereme transversata. The sequence continues at coordinate 8,172,123 of OZ004337.1, read as the reverse complement.
ATGTGGGCGAAAACCACCACTGAATGGCTCCCAAACTACGGACGGTGTCCGCGTGGTAGGCCCAGGCGAAGGTGGCGGGATGAGCTAAACTCCTACCTCAAGGATTGGCCCCTACTTGCAATCAACAGAGACGAGTAGAAAGAGGTAAGGGATGCCTTTGCCCTGCAGTGGGACACAACAGGCTTGTAATAATAATATAATATTTATAACTCATTTAACTGAGCCTTTGATTGGTGAATAATACTCACTGTAGATTGGATTCCTTTTTGCCAAAACATGTCCACGGTTCTGAACTGAGTTTACACGTCTCAAAATCAGCCGCTAGATGGAGCCATAATCTTCGTGTCATATTTACATACGCAATTCTCGCCTCCTCAATCACTTGTTCGTCGTTATTGTTAAGTTTTTCAATGATTTCCTTTAAAAACATGGATTGGGTGTGTTCTGAGCTCCAATAAACGTTACTGTCTCTGGTGTAGAGCCTGCCTCTCACGTATTCTTTTAATAAAGTTCGTGGATGTGGAAAGTCGCTCTGAAATGAGTTAATTATTTTTATGACACCTTTTTATGTGTAAGTACTAGCTTCCCCAGGGCTTTGTCAATAAAAAGTTGCTTATTACTCAATTTGGTCATAATCCATCTACATATAATAACAACTTTCGTTGGGAAACTGCTGCCACCAACACAAAGTCCTACTCCGCTACGGAGTTGGAATGGCTGGGGTCAGGTTAGGAGGGGTAATACACAATATGCGTATGCGGGACGTCAGTGTAGATCTTATTCCCCCACCCTAGAATTAGAATTAGATACCAACTTTCATCGAAATCGGTTCAGCTGTAGCGCCGTGAAAGCGTTACAAACAAACAAACAAACTCACTTTCGCATTTATAAAATTTATCATCGTATATACAAGTTTTTTTAGATTAGTACCAGTGGTTAGTTGTAATCCATCGATTGGTGAAAACCAAATCGTAATCCTTTTACTAATTTCTCATTTAGGACATTTTTCTATATTCGTTTTAAGTTTATCTGCACATCACATATTTTCAAAATAATCGCACATACCTATTTACTGTTCATTCGTTGAGGTAGATAGTTAGGTCATCAACTTACCTTAGATTTTTGCATTAACTGAACGAAGTCTAAAAGTTCTGAACTAATTATTTCAGCATTATATAAAATGTCATGAATAAAATTCACGGTTTCTTCATAATCTTCGGGTAAAATCTAAAAATAGTTACATAACTGAATATGATTAAAATAACTATATAAATATAACATCTGTAGACGACACACGCTGTTATTGTATTTTATTTTGTTGCATTCCGATACATGTCACGCCATCTGTTGGCGATTTTTATATGTTTTGTTAATAGAGACAAGTTTGAAGGATGCAGACCGGCTTGATAATTGTTTTACACAGAGGGAGTGGTAGTTGCGAACTTACCGTTAGACACGACGCGGCTCCTCAAGATTTCTAACATTAATAGTTGGTCAAAATAAAGCACATGGTTAAATAAATGACTTCTATCTTATCTTCAAAGTGTATCACCTATAATATGGTCCTTCAGAGCCAGATTTAAAATCAGTGAACTTCGAAATACCATCATGTCGGGCGTGACGCCATTATCGAAGGTTCTTACTCGCCGTCAACGCCAGGAACATATGAAAACCAACAAGTTGGAAGGCACACCTATGAAGAAAGAGTTGAAGAAGTTGATTCTTCCTAGCGGCACCAATGATCTCTTATCGTCGCGGGAAGGACACGTATCGACGCCAGTACCGTGCAAGATGTCAGCGCGTGACACTGAGCAGCATTCGAAATGTGCTTCAAAAACGACTATTCAGACTAAGAAATCTACTACGTCATCAGTTGCACGTCGTAAACAACTCGAGTTAGAAGCTGCGGAAGCAAAAGCCAAGATTCAGATGGAGTTAATTGACAAGAAGTTACAAGCTGACCTTGCCAAAGTCGACCAGGAGAGTGAAAAAGCTCATCATGTCGGCACTGATGTAGCTCCAGATGAAAAAGTTGGTACCTATTGTTCATCCCTCCCCAGCGAGAATGAAGTGCACGATAACGTGGAGAAATGGCTGGACACGAACTGTGCATCACCAGTCCAGCACAACAACAGTATCCAACAACTAGCTAACACGTTGAAGGATCTGATGACCCAGTCTTCATCAAAGCACGAAGATAAACTTTTGAGCCGCCTTGCCACGCCACGAGAGCTACCTATCTTCAGTGGTGACTGTATTGAGTGGCTACATTTTAAAAGTGCCTATGATGATTCGTCACGAGTGTGTAGATTCAGTGATAGTGAGAACCTGTGGAGACTCCGTAAATCTCTACGAGGTGAAGCCAAGGAAGCAGTGACTGACTTGCTGATCGGCAACACTCCGCCGTCAGCAGTTATAGAAGCACTTGAACTAAGGTTTGGCCGAGCTGATATTATTATTAGCAACATAACGATGCAATTGAAAAAGCTACCTTCGTTACCTACTTGTTATCAACATGACTTGATAAACTTGTCCGTCAAAGTCAACAATTGCGTGGCTACAATACGCGCACTACACCAGAATGACTACCTACGAAGTCCAGAGCTCGCTGCAGCCATAATATCAAAATTGCCGAGCACCCTGATAGGTAGATGGACGGAGTTTGCCTACAATCGTCTACGCGAAGGCAGATCGAAGCTCGAACTACTAGCTATGTTCTTAAAGATAGAAGCTGAAATGTTATCAGTCGTCGGATGTATACCTCCGCGAGACAAGAAGCCGATGGACGCTCCTACAAAGCGCACTGAAGACAAGTATCGTCATCGTACTGTCTACACATCTTCTGTCGCTGCAACAGCTGATAATAATGTATGTAGATTCTGCCAGAAGGGCACTCATACCCTACCAGAGTGTCGCATATTCAAACGAGCAATGCGAAGAGATAAATGGCGATTTGTAAAAACGCGCGGCCTATGTTATTGTTGTCTACTAACTCGACACAATAAAGATACGTGCCCCGCACCAATGTGTGACGTCGATAACTGTGGCATGGCACACCACCGCCTGCTACACTGGACGAAACCCGAGATGACGTCACAATCGACTGATAAGATGACCGTAAACCCGGAACCTGTACCTGTAACTGCACCCGATGCGTCTATGATGCATTTCGCTCGAGATAGTGACGACGCGAGCATCGCCCCGGATGAATTCGCACTGTTGAAAGTGATCGCGGTTCAATTACGTGGCCCTAAAGGTGTAGTGAATACCTACGCACTTCTGGACGATGGTGCTGAAGTGTCAGTGATCGATGCCGAGCTGGCAGATACCCTAGGCTTAGAGTGTGTTAGTGCGCGTCCTATAAAGTTTACTGATGCATTCGGTTTGTCAGTGTACCAATCAGAAGTGCCTAGTGTAAGAGTAAAAATAACGGGACAGGACAATATTAGTTATGACTGTAAGTTACGTAGATGTGCTCAGTTAAAATTGTGTTCACAAAATTTGTCTATCTTGAATAGTGTAAATAGCACGCACTTATCGCATATCAAACATATGATTTGCACCAATGCAAGTGTAAAGCCAAAAATGTTAATTGGTGAGGATAATTATTTCCTAATAGCTCCTCTCGAGGTTATACATGGAGACAGGGACTCGCTGTACGCATCACGATGTCGGTTGGGATGGACCATCCACGGTTTCCACCGTGGCCGCACTCACTCCTCCACCAAGTCCAGAGTAAGTGAACAAAATGTGTTTCATCTCGCACACTCTCGTGATAATGATATGTCTGAACTCAGCGAACTTAATGACCTGATTAAGAATTCCTTTAATTTTGATTTGACTGGTATTTCACCCGTATCTCGTGAAAATACAGATCATATTCGCGCTATTGATATTTTAGATAGCACAGCCCGTCAGGTAGGTAATCAATGGGAAGTAGGTTTACCGTTCAAAAAGGATGATTTTATGATGCCTGACTCATACAACAATGCCTACTCGCGTCAGCAGTTATTGTTACGGAAATTCCATAAGAATGCTGACTACGCTGATAGGTATAAGAAAGAAATATCTAAATTGATAGATAATGGTTACGCTCGAGAACTAACTGATAACAGCCTCTCAGCTGATCATGTTTGGTATTTGCCACATTTTGGTGTTCAGAATCCTAATAAACCAGATAAGTTACGGTTAGTGTTTGACGCCGCCGCTAAGGTAGACGGTGTGTGCCTAAATGATTATTTATTAACCGGACCGGACTTGTATAATTCATTATACGGAATTATGCTAAGATTTCGGGAGAATAAAATTGTAATTATTGGGGATATTCGTGATATGTTTCTCAGAATTAAAATTCGCCCTGAAGACCAGCATGTTCTTCGGTTCTTGTGGCAAGAATCGAATGGTCCGATTAAAGTTTGTCTTATGCAAAGTTTAATTTTCGGTGCAACATGCTCGCCTTTCATTGCCCAATATGTCAAAAATAAAAATGCCTTGAAATACGAGGATATAAATCCTGAGGCTGTAGATGTAATTGTGAATAGCCACTACATGGATGATTGTTGTTATTCTACGTGTGATGAGAGTACGGCTATTCAATTAATAAAAGACATAACTTTTATTCACGCTAAAGGTGGCTTTGAAATAAGAGGTTGGTCGAGTAATAGCAAACCGGTTTTAGATTCAATTCCTACAGAAGCGCTCGCGCACACAGCTGTGCAGTTTAAGCATGGAGCCATGAATACGAGTGAGCGCACTTTAGGTTTGATATGGCATCCTGCGGACGACTCATTTGGGTTTCAGATTTCGCTTGACAGAATTCCTAGTGATATTTTAAATGGTTCTACGCCACCTACGAAAGCTAACATGCTTAGCATTATTATGTCTCTTTACGACATACACGGATTTTTGTCGCCATTTGTTATAAAAAGTAAAATCATTTTTCAAGACGTGCACAGATCTAAAGTTGATTGGAAATGCCGCATCCATTCTGATGAGCACACCAAATGGGTGAAGTGGCTCGATGAATTAAAACTTTTAGAATCCCTACGTATACCTAGGTGGTATAACAATACTGATAGTTGGACTCAGTGCTATCAGTTAGAGATAGGTATAGATAGAAGTGCCGAGTCTATTGTAAATAAACAACTGCACATATTTTGTGACGCTTCTATTAAAGCTTACGCCGCAGTTATTTATTGGCGTTTTACTCGAGCAGACGGGAATGTATTGGTTTGTCTAGCCGCCAGTAAGAGCCGAGTGACCCCACTGCGGCCTGTGTCAGTTCCTCGACTGGAGCTGCAAGGCGCGCTCATAGCCGCACGCCTCGCGAACTCACTGCAGCGGGAACATAAAAATATGAAGGCTGATAAACGGTACTTTTGGACTGATTCACAAACGGTTTTACAATGGATCCGTAGCGATCCAAGAAGCTATAAGCCGTACGTAGCTCATCGCTTAGGTGAAATTGATGAGCTCACGACGTTATCAGAGTGGCGATACGTCCCAACTAAGTTGAATGTAGCTGACATAGCTACCAAAGACGACACGCCGCCTCTGACATACGATAGCGTATGGTTTCTAGGACCACAATTCTTACGGCAACCTGAAGATGCATGGCCTAAGGATTGTAAGTCCACAAAGAAGCCATCACCAGATGTAGTCTTCGAACAAAGGAGCTTGAATGTGGTCACGACTCAGGTCGTTGAATATTCCTTACCTAACGAAAATGACTACTCGTCTTGGTTACGACTCGTCCGAGTAACCGCTCGAATTTTATTGTTTATCAGACGATGTCGACGAATTGATACTTGTTTGAATGTTGAACTCATGAACGAAGCTGAACTTCTTCTGCTGAGTAAATCTCAACAGGATTCGTTCGCACAAGACATTGAGCTTATCAAGCAAAATAAGCCTTTGTTATCAAACAGTCGTTTGTTAACATTGACACCCTATTTAGACGACACTAATGTGTTACGAGTAGCCGGTCGAATCGATAAAGTCGAAGGTGTATCCCACTTGACTATGAGACCCACCATACTCGATGGTCGTCACAAAATAACTCGTCTATTAGTCGAATACTATCATAAGAAAGCTATGCATGGTGCCCACGAACTTGTAGTTAACGAGTTAAGACAACGCTACTGGATTTTGAAGCTGCGTCCTACCGTACGCACGGTCGCAGCGCGCTGCCTGTTCTGCCGATACCGGCGCGCGACACCGCAGCCACAGCGTATGGCGGACCTGCCAGCTGCTCGTCTGCAGCACAATCGACACCCATTCACGTTCACGGGGGTGGATTTTTTCGGACCGATGGAGGTCACTATCGGACGAAAAAGAGTAAAAAGGTACGGCGTAATGTTTACGTGCCTAACGGTACGCGCCATTCATTTGGAAATTAGTGAGAGTCTGAGTACAGACTCCACCATCATGGCGCTCAGACGTATGATAGCTCGCCGCGGTACGCCCAGCGTTATCTACTCAGATAACGGGACGAACCTGCGCGGCGCAGATAACGAGTTAAAGCGGAGTCTATCCGAACTCAATGAGAGTAAACTCCGTGAAGACGGTACCGTAAGAGGTATCGAGTGGAGGTTCATACCCCCTGGGGCCCCTGAGAAAGGTGGTGCCTGGGAACGTATGATACGCACGGTGAAAACGGCCTTGAAAGTCGTTCTTAAGGAACGCGCTCCACACCCTGAGACGCTGTCTACTTTATTCGCTGAAGTAGAAGCCCTAGTTAATAGTCGCCCTATTACACATGTTTCATGTGACGCTAATTACCCTGAAGCTTTAACGCCTAATCACTTTTTGTTAGGTAAGTCATCGAACGGTCCCGTGTTTGGTAGGTATGATAACGACGATCTATGTCTGCGAAAACAATGGCGCCTAGCGCAAAGGTTGACCGATATGTTTTGGGCGCGATGGGTTAAAGAATATCTCCCTACTTTAATTCCGAGGCAGAAATGGTTTAGGGATCAGAGAGCATTGCGAGATGGGGACTATGTTCTAATAATGGAACCTAATTTAGATCGTGGATGTTGGCGGCACGGAGTGGTGAGTGCGACCCATGCGGGTGATGATGGTCGCGTGCGAATGGTGGACGTGCGCACCCGCACTGGTTTGGTGCGCCGCCCGGTAACGCGTGTCGCACTACTTGCACCAACGGAATGTTAGTGCTGATCTGACACTTTTTGTATTCATTTGATTTCTAATATGTTTGTCGGCTCAGTTCAGCACTAAGAGGGTGGATTGTAGACGACACACGCTGTTATTGTATTTTATTTTGTTGCATTCCGATACATGTCACGCCATCTGTTGGCGATTTTTATATGTTTTGTTAATAGAGACAAGTTTGAAGGATGCAGACCGGCTTGATAATTGTTTTACACAGAGGGAGTGGTAGTTGCGAACTTACCGTTAGACACGACGCGGCTCCTCAAGATTTCTAACATTAATAGTTGGTCAAAATAAAGCACATGGTTAAATAAATGACTTCTATCTTATCTTCAAAGTGTATCACCTATAACATCTGTATATCTTCTTCTTTAATATAATAAAACAAAGTCGGGTTTGTTCGAACACTTATATCTCAAGAACGGCTGAACCGTTCGGATGATCTTTGATTTGTTGGATTTGTCTCCGCCTCGAATAGCAGAATAACTATTAAAATATCGGAAAAATTCACGCAAAAAAAAGTTATGAAGAAAATTCATTTTCTCATATATAAATGGCTGATTGACGTACATTGGCAGCCCGCGTCAAATGCATGTCAAGGCGGTACGAAGTTCGCCGGGTCAACTAGTAAATAAATAAAATATGAGAATTATTGAACGAATTCCTATGCTTTTAATAACAGAAGGAAGCATGGCATAGCTGGCTTAGTTGTTCGTAACAGAACAGGGCCCGTAGCCAAATTACATTCGCCACGAATCTATTCGATTTCTACATACATTTGTTGTCGCTGAATGACGTAGTATTTCTATAGCATGTGTCAAATCCCATACATTTTCAGACGTATCGACTAGCGTCATCGCTAATCGACTGTAACTTGGCTAAGCCCTCAGCTAGCTTATGAGGGATTTACATGAGTCTATTTTCGTATTTGTGACATACTCTACTATAGCGTTTAAGGTTTAGTCACCTACTATCCAAGTCCTAAATTAATAAATAGACAAGTAACTTTTTAACAAAAATATAACCGACTTCAGATAACAGATCAAACCAAACTACTGAACTGATTTTGATGAAACTTCTATGGGACCAATCTTAAAGTATATCCTTTCAAATAAGAAATAAAAGTATATCCTTTCAAATAAATAATTTTCTAAATCGGTTGATAAATGACGGAGTTCTGAGGCAACAAACATAAAAAAACTAAACAATACAACCCAATTGAGAACCTTATTTTCTTTTAAAGTCTGTTAAACTGATGGATTAACACGTGCTAGTCAACCCGTGTAAATCCACATCAAGCGACGCTCCGAGATAAAAACAAATAAACAAACCTCAAAACTAAGATGCACAAAATTACCAAGAGTGGTGACGTCACTCTCCGTAAACCCAACCTCTTTACACATCTGTATTATCTTTCGTCTCTTGGATATGATTTCGTCACGAGGTATGGTCTCAGATTTTCGCACTGAAAGCTCTCCGATGGAATTCAGAAGTACGGGAATCCATTTACGTGTGATCTGGTCAACTGCTGTTGTATCTAGTACTAAGTGTATCTGTGAATATAAATAAATAAATAAATATTGCTGGACATTTTACACAGCGCTATCTAGCCCCAAACTAAGCAGAGCTTATACTATGGGAGCCAGATAACTGATAGAATACGTCTTACATACTATTTTAGTAAATACATACTTACTAGTGGTTCGCCCCGAACTGAGATCTCGCGAGTCTCCGATCAAAACAAAACATATTATTTGTAATCTTTGACTATCAAATAGTGCCACGATATAAATAACCAACTAACTTGACCTGTAATTTCATTCAAATTACAGGTAACGGGAGTTCATGTTAATTGGATATTTTTTTTTGGGTACAAAATGCAATTATTCTGAATTTCAGGCTTTTGCCTGTATTTGTGTCACTAAAGCTATACGAATACCAAATTTCAGCATTGTGGGGTCACTAGTGTACCCTGTGAATTTTGTCAAAGTTTTGTTTTTACTATGGCTAATAACTCAATAACTACAAGGAATAAACTAAAAATACAGGGTTGAAATATACTAATAAAGACCTTTCATTTGACGTCCCATTTGACCTAATAGTCTCATTTTCATTTTTTTACACCTCTTGAACCCCAATATCTCAACAACCCCCCAACATTTTAAGCTTATTTAGTCACACCAACATTGTGCTATCACTAAATACCTATATACCAAATTTGTCGATGATCGGATAAACGCTTCGAAAGTTATCCTCGGGCAAACAAACAAACAAACATACATACATACATAAATACAATGCCGATTTGCTTAAGTTGATTTGAAAATCTCGCCTCGCTCGATCAATAATATACTAGCTGACCCCGAGAACTTCGTACTGCCTTAGAATCAATAAATTTTGTGTTGCTAAGCTGAAATAGGGGTTGGTGGTAGAAGGGTGAAAATTTATGGTTGTGTGTATTTTTGAATGCTGAATAATACAAAAATTTAAATTAAAATTTTTGTCTCAATAAAGGTTTGGGGTTGACCACCCTTATCACATAGGGGTATGAACAATAGTTTACGTTCTCAGACCTACCGAATATACACAAAAAAATTCATAAGAATCGGTCAAGCCGTTTCGGAGTTTTGTTACAAACACTGTGACACTAGAATTGTATCTATTAGAGATAGGATAACATGTTCTGCGGCGGGAATCAAACCCGCTACCTCCTCCGTCACAGCCTGCTATACGCCCACTGCGCTACGGAAGTCATCTAATGTTTTCATCTGCACTCATGCTCTGAAAGTAGGTCACTGTTAACTTGAAAACTGCTCGGAAAATTCAACGGGAACGCACATTTTCTTAGAGCAACACAAACTGTTATGAAAAATACTTTTTTAATGTTCTCGCATTGTTGATGAAAAGTTACGTGTTATACTCGGTTATAAGCGATCTATAACACTCTTCAACTCATAGCGTCCTCGCCAAAATAACTCGGGTGTAATAGATCGCTTTCAGCACTTTTACAACAAATATAATATACAATTTTTGTATAATATTAGCTAACCCGCTCGCGGCTTCGCATGGGTGGTTTTGCAATAAAACATTACCATCATTCTGTTGTTATGTCCTTTCCCAGGATATAATCTATCTCGTGCCAAACTTTCATTACGATCCGTTCAGCCGTTTAGTCATGTAAAGGTAACAAATAAACAGAGTTAAGTATGTATTATACATATATCATATATCTATTGCTGAATACCTACTGCATGAGAATCCGTTGAGTAGTTTAAAAGGTCTAAACGAACAGACAGCAGAAGCGACTTCATTTAATCTATGTAAAGAACCTTCCGTTTCCGTAAAAAGATTTGTTTAGTAATTAACTTACATGTACAAAAAGTGTCTTCAAGTTCTGTACCCTCGCATATATCGGCAGATCCTTGAGGTCGAAGTGAGGACAGGGCTCTGAGTCAGAGCTCCAAGTAGAAGAGTTGAACAGTCTCGGTATATTTGACGGTAGTGGCAGTAAGTCTAGTACTCCGGGCGGTAGAGGGCGCTGGGGACAATACAGAATGCTTCATCAATTGACCTACCATCTATTTATTTAACCGACTTCAAAAAAAAGGGTGAGATCAATTCGTCGGAAACGCATAACTTTTTACTGTGTAAACTAATTTTGATGATCTTTTTTTAATTGATGGGTTTTAACTCTAGGAGGGTACCTTTTCAGTTTTATTGAAGTAAAATAATTTGATCGTAGAGTCTGCGCCACAAGTAAAGTCTTACGGCAAAAGCGGGAACTAAATCTCGGATAACTTCTCGATTTCTGCGATAGCAGCGCCGCATCTATCGGACTTCATTGGTGGCGCGGACTCTACTTTTCAGACTTTAAGGTAAAAGGGGATTAAAAAAAATAACTTGCATCCCAGTGTGTGTGGAAAGCTAGAATACCACTGCGCGCTATCACACTAATATTATAAATGTGAAAATTTGGATCTTTGTTTGTTTGTTACTCAATCACGTCGTAACGGCTGAACCGATTTCGATGAAATTTGGTATATACGTAGATTATAACCTGGATGACCACATAGGCTTTTATCCCATAAATCACTTCGCATGAGATAAAAATGGGGTGTCAAGTCAAGTTGCAAAAGCGAGTTTAGCTTTATTTCTAGGTTACCTACACATTTAGTAGTTTAACACGTACGAAGTCGCGAGCAACAGCTAGTTTAGAATAAAATAATCATTTATTTGGCACACAAAATGACACATAAAACAATTATGAAGAACAGTGGGTACAATTTATATAGTTCGACTCATTTGTCTGCAACCTGCATACCAATATGCCGTATATCATCATCATCACATCAGACATAAGCTATGACGTCCACTGCTGAACATATACCTCCCCCATAGATTTCCAGAGCGACCGATTCGCGTGTCCTGCACCCAACAACTCCCAGCAACGTTGATCAGGTCGTCTTTCCATCTAATAGGGGGGGGGGTCCTACGCTACACTTTTCAGTGCCCCGACCTTCGCATAAAGAACAACTGTATTGTATTTTACTTACCTCGAGATATTCTTTTGCTTTTTCAACTAGCTTAGCTTTCCCTGCTAATCCTTCTTCTCCAAGATTTGATTTTTGTTCTTGTATCCTCTTCTTTTCTGCTTCTTCCATTCTGGAAACGTATAAATATTTTATTTATTTAAAAGAAGGCAGGTTTTATTATTTTCTTTCTCTATGCTAAGACTGAGACCCTCTATTCACTTGTCTAGTCAAAGAAAAATTAACATCAAAATGAAACTAATCTGCAAGACATTTATAAGTAAATGGAGGCAAATCTGTTGGCACAAACTAAACTAAATTTAGTTTGACAGCACTAAAATTATTGCCATCCTTTTTTTTCATTCGGACAGATAGTTGGAATTTTAGTGCTGTCAATCCTAAATTTAGTTCAGTTTGTGTTGCCTCCAATACTTTAGGGATGGACGGAACCAAGTTATACTTGTACACTCAACATCTATTGATGACTTCCCACGGTCTATGATTTTACGGATGACAGCATGCACAGCCCACGGCCACAGACAGCCACGCACCGCACCGAGGCTCTTCCCTGAATCCGAGATTCGAAGCCATTTTAATATTCCAAAATGCCAAATGAAACAGAAAGTAGAACGTGCCTCACACGATTTCGCCTTGCACCTTTGAAGTTACCGACTCGCGGCGGATCCGACGCTACAGACGCGTCTGCGCTACCAAGGACGAGACCCTTCTCTCGGTGCGTCAGTGCGGACATGTCCGCCTCCGTCTTCAATATCACAGACTTGGGAAGCAACCTTTAGTCTTACCAACGCACAAGATCGCCCGCTCTGAAAATGATATGGGGAAGCCTCATGTTTTGCAGTGGACTGTGGAAATTTACAGGAAGGAACAATGGTCGTCCTATGGCTAATATGATAATGAGTCTTACCTAGTCCTCAGCTCAACGCTGGGAATTCCGATCACTATAACGACGTCGTCAGTAAAGTATTTCTTAAATAAATCCAACCAATAATCTGCTGGTTCTTCAAGTAAATCTTTCAGATAATTTTGAGGATTCATTATAGATGCAAACTGTAACAAAAGGTGGTATTTTCAAATTTTTTTTAGATACTACACGATATTTTGGTGACTATTCTGTTGTTGCTAACTAAAATATTATCTTTACGCCACCAATCCACCTGAATTTAACCCTGCCCGACCGATAAAATTAGAAAATTATTCCAAATTAGAAAATTAGAAATGTCTTGAACTATTAAATAAACTAGAATTGTACCTCGCCCTTCTAGACGAATTCAAAATCGGAAAAAAATCTTTCTCTACACATGTCGCACTACGGTCTAGACTCGAGCGTTATACCGCATGTGCTCGTAACAACAACGAACACCACAATTTGTTCGATATCTTTGGTGCATCAGTCAACACTCTCAAAAAACTCCTACTTTCAAAACCGCTTTTGCTTGTTTTGATAGCAGGTAAGTAGGATAATTTTGTTTTTTTCTCTGTTAATGTTATGTACCTACTACCATTTCAAACTATTTTTTGCATGATGAGCCTACTTCGGGGACGTACACTGTCTTGCTAAAATTGTATTTATTTTTCTTGTGTTGTTTCGTGTAACCTCCAGTTTAGTGGACAAAATAAAAAAATAAAAAATGTATGAACGCTTCATTAGTTTTTCTATTCACATAATATTCGCTAATTGCGTGCTCATATGCAGTCCTGGATTAGCCTATAAGCTATTTAAGCAATTGCTTAGGGTATCCCGTCTAGAGGGGCACCAGAGACGGTCAAATGTGATGAACTCATATGTTGGCTGTGTAAGATGTTCCCGAGATGAGTTGACGTCAGGTAGGCGGCCGGTCGTAAAAATATAGCCGAATCTTAGGACAACATGTGAAATCATGTTGTGCCGACCCCATCCAGCATAGGATAAGGGCAGGACGAACAACACATACATATTCTACCGTATCGTATACGTAGGTATTAACATTTTTATAAATTATTTTTTGCAGTTTACTTAAGGATAGGGGGGCCCACAGGGGAAGATTGCTTAGGGCATCAAGTTACCTTAATCCGGCATTGCTCATATGATATTCACTAAAGTGCATATAATTATGAGGTTTTCTTATGATATGATTTGGCTATATCCAAAATTATGTGATCTCAAACGCGTTATGCTCCTTAAGAAGAGTATTTTTTTTGCAAGCTTCAGTAAAACTTACATTATCATCTTTCTCCGAATGCATTACATCTGCCAAACACAGCTTCAATAACTTATAATGCTGGTCCATTTCCATACACGTTCGAGTCTCCATCAAGGCCTCTCTCGTTAGTTTATGAATCACTTCAATGTTTAGAAGGATTTCACCGTTGCGGATGCTTTTAATACAAGCTATAGTTTCATCTTTTGCGTTTTGTAACTTGTCTAAAGTTATATCCAAGATATCTACGCGGAGCATGGAAGGTGTGTGTTCCTCGATGTTAGATGTTACCTGGAATACAAAGGAATGATATCTAAGTATGATAAGTTTGTTAGGCTTTTCTCTACGAGATCGAATCAAAACTGAGGAGATTCGTAGACAAACCAAGGTCACAGAAATAGCCAAGAGGATTAGCAAGCTGAAGTGGCAGTGTGGGTACATAGGTACTGACGGCTGTTGGGGCAGAAAGGCTCTCGAGCGGAGACCACGCACTGGAAGTAGGACGGCGCCCCACTAAATGTAAAGAGGACCGGATAAAGGTTGCTGGGTGCCGTTGGGTGCAGGCGTCACACGATCGGTCGCTCTGGAAATCTATGGAGGAAGCCTATGTTCGTATGAGCGATCGGCCAACTCTGATGTCAAAAGTTTTTCGCCTGAAAGTCTCCAGAATGGCTTAAGAAGTTTTGTGAAGCACGGAATGACACTAATAATCACTTGTCACAGTAGTGACCGCCGTTAGATAGATAGATATATTTTTTTTTATTGTTACACCAAATTACAATAACTTAACCTAGAAAACTTAAAGACTAATACATGGTGGTACAATGGGCGAACTTATCACTCAAAGCGATCTCTTCCAGGCAACTTTTGCATGGACTGGATTGAAAAAAATATGAGACGGTTAGTAATAATATGAAAATCTTACTATGTCCGCGAGAGGATCGTTTATATAAACAAGACGTTTCTTCAATGGCCCAATCGGGTCGCACAAGTATTCCAGTGTCAATTCGCATGCCTTAAGTTCTTTGAATGATGTTGAGCTAGACAAAGTCGGACCTCGCCAGCCAATTAGAATCTGTAACAAGTTAATTTCACAAAATTTAAAAAAACCCCGACCTTCTTTTTGCATCGGCGACTTCCGTGAACGACGATGTTGTCTAAGATGGCGCACGAAGGTACCTATTCACTTTTAAGTTTTCAGGAAAGACAGACGATGTGACGTAAGGTAGGTAAGTAAAGTTAAAGTAGGTACGTACGTGTCCGTTTTCCTCTGTCTCAGCTGGGCAGTATTCAGTATGTTCTCCAAAGTTAGGTTTTGAAATTTTCTGCCATGGTTTTTCATAGGTTTGTAACGGTTCTGAAACCCACTGTGGACAATTTTAAACAAAATGTTAGTAAGATTAGTCAATATGCCTAAACGTATTTAGTGGCTAAATATGTTTTCAGGAGTTGTCAAATCGTACGAATACGTCAAATAAGTCAAATAAGTCGCTAAATTATTATTTTATCTGGTCTTAGTGTAGAGAATACTACCAAAACTTAAAAAAAATATTATAAATAAATACAAATTTTGCCAAGCATAATGTTGGACCGCCAAAGGCTTACATTAGCAGTCCGGTTGCGCAAAAAGTCGCAGGTTCGATTCCGGCAGCGGGTCGGTTTAAACCATCTGCAAAAATGTGTTTTAATGACGTTGTTATTCTATAGATTATGACCGGGATTGGAACTTAAGTTACTTTTACCTTGTATAGAAGGAAAGTAATGTTTGAAAAACCACGCGTGCGAAGTCGCGGATAAATAATAGGTAGTAAATAAGGAAAACTCTATCAGTGGCAGTTACATACCTTAGCTATTATGTCATCCTCAACTTGATACAATGCATTGAAAACAGCTTCATGGTCCAACTGTCCTGTCAGGACAAGTGTTATGTTTTCTGGGCGAAAGAACTTGGCGTGAAATTGTTTGATCTTAAAAAACAAATTGATCTTTGACAGACCTGGGCGGGTATTTTAATCTGGATGGAACTTGAACCTTTAGGTCAGAGCCATAACAAGTAAAATAAATTTGTGTTTTTAACCCACTTTCCATGACCATGACCCACTTTCAGTTTAACATATAATTTCGGAGCACCAACAACAATAGAAGATATAGCTAAATCATTAAAAAAAAAATTTGTTCTATTAAAGGGGATGCTCCATTTTGTAAATTTAAATTTGATCATGTTGCCACTTCTAAAAAAAGGATATCCTTTATAAATGGGAAATACCTTTCTGGAACCACCGTAGGTATATAAAAAACCGAATAATAATAATTCCTGGTAAGACATTTCAAAATAATTCTTATTATCACAATGAATAAATATTATGGATTTATAAGAAAGTTTTCTTTGTAAGTAAAAAGATTATGGCTTTGACATAGGTAATTAAGATCTCACACCTTTGTGATGTTGATACTTCTGATACATTCTGGTTTGCCTGCGTAGTCATATGCAAACCCAGAGTTACCATACATTTCACTCATTAATCTTGTTTGACATCTGGAATGAAAATGATTTTAAATAGTACCTTTTACTACAAGACGGACCTAAAGTGGTAATTTTACAGCGCCATCTAAAAAACTGTTTATTTACTTGTAATAAAGGGCTAACAAGAGCTAACTTGAATTTTGGAAAAGGTAAAAACCTTACTTGCCCCAAGTATGATTTTTAACTGTTCCAAAATTCAAGTTAACTCCTGAGATAACCAGCTGTGACAGACTGATGGAAAGAAATAAATGGTTGCACATAACATATTACATGTAGGTACGATGTTTAAAAATTTTACCATTTGGCCTGAAACCCTAAAAACAAATTAATACTTAAAATAAAAATAAAACATACTTCTTATAAGATCCAAAATATTCTCCATCTTTCATCTCATCATAAACAAGTCCACTGTCTTCGCCATCACCAGTTATGTGATGAATATCCCTGATAAAACCTTCGTCTGAGAGTAGAGGCCACAGAATTTGATCGGTGTAAACAGGCAGAAGGGCCAAAGCAGCATCCGGACCAGCCACAGTAAAATTAAAGGTAATATTGTCAGTATTAGATGAAGCAGTGGCTTCTTTAGTGAGATAAGTTAAAACACCTTTATAAGGGTATTTTTTTGAGCTGTTGAATATTAAGTGCTCTAATGCGTGAGGATATCCATCATCATTTTCTGTTTCAGTCACTGTAAGTTAAATTAAACAGACATTTAATGCAATTCCTATAGGCAGTGGAAACAGTTAAACATCAGGTGGGGCATGGGTTTGTGCAATCATCACTTCATAAAGGTAAGTAGGTAGGTATGTAAAAGTCAGACGAAATTACTAAGTATCTATGTATCGCATTATTTAGATTTGACAGATTTTTTAGCACTTAGTAGGTATGTAGAAAACTTCGTAAAGGTTGCAGGTACCACCTGCACAAGAGACGCAACGGTTAAAAAAGCCTGGAAAATAGGAAGGAGCACGGCCATAGGTAGGTGTAGGTACCCAGCCACCAGGGATAATTACCAGGGTATCAACAGGCTGAGATAATTTAAAAATTTTAACTTACCTATTAAATAGGTTCCTTCAACGTAAACTCCCTCTACGTCAGCGATAACTACAGTTAGCCCAGTCCTTTGAGAAACGTACTTTCTAACTGGAACATTATCATAGGCTTCTGCAGAAGAAATAAGTCTAAACTGTGACATTTCTGCAGCAGTGGCCGTTCACCCGCTTACTGCAATGACTCGCAATAAAGTGGCCTAAGTACGTCGCGTTGTACGACTACCTTAGTACTTAGCAGTAGCCTAGCCTTACATTACATACATACTTATGCCTTTTTATTTTAGCCTAGTTAGCTAAGGGAAAACCATTAAGTAACTACTTACTATAGGTACCTACCTAGTTAGTAGGTAGTACATAAAAACTATTCACTACCTATTCACTATTGGTTGTATGGCTTCAGTACACATAGTGATACAAACAATATTTTCTTTTCTGTAACACAAATAAATGTCATTTTAAGTCACTGTGACAGTGAGAATTAGTCAGGGATAAAAAATAGACATTTTTTCCCTTTTCCTGTGTATTAATATTTCTCTATCCTCAAAATATGGGTACCAATCTTGCAACTTTTTGAGGTGATGTTAGCTGTATTTGTCAGAGCCCAGCCCAGTCAGTTGGCAACAGTGAGAAGAGAATACGAGAGAGAGAGAATACAACAAACGGCGACCTCAGACCCCTCAGACTGGCACAGACTACCAGGATCATAGACATATATTCTACCATATAGATAAGAAACATTCTTGAAGTTTGTTCAAATGCTGGTGAGTTAGAACTAAAGTTCGCTGCAGCGCTAAAACGTTATTTATGTGATCTAACCAAACTATTAAAACATGCAGCGCTAGATCGCTTAGAGTTTAGTTTACTCGCAACCAAAACGTAAGCGCCATGAAATTCATGGCGCTTACGCGTTCCGTTCAACATAGTGACTTGTCGTCCCGATAGATTTTACACCACAGAGTCCACAGACGTGACACAGCTTTTGTACCTACAAAACTTCATTAGGATTCATACTCTATTTTAAAATGTTTTGAATTTTGAATAGTTAAATAATTGAAAATATGGTAAAGTAGAAAAGTAAAAGAAACTGAATTGTTATGCGTTTATTTAAGCTCAAGTACGTTAACAATAGTTTGAAATCAAACTGACACCTGATGATTCACTGACATTTCTTGATGTATTTTTGCAGTATCGAATTACGCACGTCGGTCGTCATATTTCTGACATTAGATAGTTAATATATAGGTACTAAAAAGAGATAACATAAAATAAATATTAAAAAATATCAAACTGGCTAGAAAACATTAACATAAACAAATTAAAACACTTTTTAGAAACACCACGTCAAGTCCGTGGTCAGTCACATATTTTTACCTACAACCGGTTTTGTAATGGAATATCTGCATATTTAGTCTATGATTTTGGATGGCGTGGCATTATTTTAACAATTTTTTTTCTATTGTGGTATTACAATATTATTACCTATTTATCAACTATACTACCTATTTATGAACAACCAATAATTTTACTTACTTGACTACTGAATTGTTATATGTGTCCCAGGTTCATACTTTGATTCGAATTCTCGTATTAACCGCTCCGTACGCGTCCAACCAAACTGCGTGAATGTCGAAGCCGCACTGAAGTAAGGTGTACGGATTACAGTACATTTCAGTGGACCAGAGTGAGTGTTCGTATCACGATATCTAGTGCGTAGTACTACATATATATATCGATGACTAGGATGCTAATGTACGGCGACTGACTGACTTGACTTGACGGACGGCTAATTGACGGCTGACGGCGATCAAGAAGATAGATATATTTTATTCTAAATTGTTTTTGTAAAAGGATTGTTTAGTTTTGTTTGATTTCCTTTTCATAGTTAATCATAGTTGTTATTGAAAAACCGTCATACATTCGGCGATAAAAATGTCCCATTTTAAATTGATATCAGCAACAAAAGCATCGGATTTAATTCCGGTTAGCAAGTACGTGTCTGAGAAGACCGGTATCACAGTGATCATCGGAGAAGTCGAAGGTCCTGTCGTGGATGGATACCTTAGTCTTGGTAAGTTCTCAAACCTTCTGTCTAACCAGTCAGTCTGTTTTTTCTTTGTTCCAAAATATATTATTATGCCAACCCAACGCACTTTTCCTCTACAACATTTAATTTTCTTATTTAGCTACTGAAGCACACGACGATGACGGTTTACCCCATACCCTGGAACATCTCATCTTCCTTGGATCTGAACGCTATCCTTACAAGGGAATATTGGACCTGGCTGCTAACCGTTGCATGGCACATGGTACTAATGCATGGACAGATGTTGATCACACATGCTACACTGTTAGCACGGCGGGTGATCAGGGGATGTTGACTCTTCTGCCGATCTATCTCAATCACATTTTGTATCCGACGCTGACTGAGCATGGGTTTATTACGGAAGTCCATCATGTGGATGCTGATGGTCAAGATGCTGGTGTGGTGTACTGTGAAATGCAGGGAAGAGAGAATGCTGCTGATTGTAGGTGAGATATTTTTCTACCTACCCTTAAAATTGTAATGACTAAACTAATCTACAAACTGAAAGTACCTAGTTACATCAATATAATAATTATGGTTAACATAATTGATAATTGAAATGAGCTTAAAATGATGGTGATAGTTGGTGAATCAAAATGTATCCATAGTTGGTAATAATTCTAATAATAGGAGTTTAACCTCAACACCTAAACATTACCGTAAAAATTTAGTACTTAATGAAATATATAAATATAACAATATAAACTTATAAAAGTTTCATTTTCAAAAAGTTGAACAGCTGACTTTATCCTATATAAAAAGTAAAGTATTAAAGTAATTTATACTATAACACCCCTTTTCCCAATCCCCTTAAGAGATGGTATTCGGAAATCCTTATTGCATCCCAAGCCCCTAAAAGGAACACATCAGAAAAATTTTATGTCTTTGAGAAAAGTTTTGGCTATGCATTATTATGGCAATTAGGGCAACTTATACAGTAATAAGTAGTAGTACTGAAGTATGAAAATAGGATTAAAATAAATTGTATGTCATGTTAATTAATGTTTTACCTTGCAGATGTGACTTAGCGATGATAAGAGCTATGTATCCCAACAGCGGGTACTCCTCGGAAACTGGAGGCATCTTGAAGAACCTCAGGGAATCAACTAATAATACTAAAGTATGCTTTTGACCTGTAATTCAAACCTAAGTCCACAACCATGGCTTAAACTCAAAATAAAATAAAGGAAAATTTTGAAAAACTTCCCATACAACGTAGAAAAACCACAACCATTAAAATTTAGTCCTTTTTGTTTTCAATTTGATTATAACAAACAGAATAATGAAATCCTTAAGAGTGGTAGTTAATGCACAGAGGTAGGGTACAAGTTAAAAGCTCAAGTTGACAATCACTCAACACCCAGGAGGTGGGTTCAATTCCCACCATAAAACAAATGTTTGCATGATCTATAGATATTTTCTCCAAGACTGGGTTTTTCATGTGTATTCCAATTATAATGTACTTATGTATTTATCAATGATAAGATACTTTTTATCCTTAACTGCAGTTCTCTTATGAAAAAATACTAACTAGAATGTACTAATGATATTATAATCATTTTCAGGTGAGGGACTTCCACAAGAAGTTTTACCGGCCTGAAAACGTGACGGTGATCCTAGCAGGACAAATACAAGCAGACGATGTTTTCGAAGCATTGTCGGCTGTTGAAGATGACATCATTGCCAAGGTGAGTGGTATTTTATGCAACATTTTACCTGGTTTCGACTAGGTAATTTGTACAGAGTGCTTTTGTAAATTGACCAATTTTGAGTAATGTCTCTGCCAGTAATGCACATGTTTAGGTTCAGGGCGCCAACCACAATCATTTTGAAAACCATCATGTTTCAGGAGCGTGTTGTTTCAAGCTTGTAGCAACATTACTTCGATTTGAACCACAAAACTTTTAAACATAACTGTCCTAATAATGTTGTGTATTTAGTGCTTTCTAGTGATCACACGACGTTCAGTTTAAAACATGACCAAAATAAACACGATTTACTTACTTTTTAGAATAATTTTACGCTATATTTGAGCTTTATGTGAAACGTTTTGAGGGAACTATATTTATGGTGACGTCACCAAAACTGCTTCACCTTTACAATAATAAAGTAAGCTTACTAATTGAGGGTCATGGTACGAAATGTCAGTGTAATATTGTTTTAATATTGCTATAGGAGATTGAGGTTGGCCCCCTGAAGTCAAACTAGGAACACTTATAGTTTCCCCATGTCCACCTGTTTGTTTAACTGTAAAGCTGAAATTTGGTATATTAATTTTTAGTGACGCCTAGTAAGTTCTGAAATAATAACTAAATACACTTCTGTGTTTAGGAACCTCCCCTATATGGATGTTAAGGGTTATTTTTTCTTACACACACACGCACACACACCCCATCTTGCAGGGTATCGTTGAATAGGTCAAAGCCAGTAGTCTACTCGTTAACGAGCATTAGTCGTTAACTTAACTAGTCATTAACTTATTATTTTTTAATAATATATACCCTTTTTAATGCTGGGCAAAGGCCTGTCTCTTCCTTCCAATTTAAGAACACGTTTAAGTGCAGTCGTCGGTGCTTGTCGCCCCGGCTTGGATAGTTTTAGGTAAGCCGCGGCCGCCAGGCGGATAGTGCGAAATCCATAGTTATAATAAATCAATCCACTCGGGAGATTATGTTTTAAAAAAAAATATCTCAACCATCCAAAATGGTAGAACATACATGGGGGTTTAATCAATGCACACTGAAGTCCGCTATCACCCCACAGTTTGATCCAGGTATAATTAATCATCCTGTATATAAAATTTCACGATGCTCAGATCGCTTCGAAAGTTATCCTCGCACAAACAAACATACTTACAACGCTGATTTGCCCAAGTGGATTTGGAGATCTCGCTTCGCTCTATCAATTAGGGCGTCTTTGATAGAGCGTTTCCGCGTTTTGACAAGCATTTACAAGTGGTGTTTTGTTCAGTGTATCAAATCAATACACTAAACGCCTCGCTCCATAGAAAACTAGTTGCATGCAGACAGTGGCGTAGCTAGGTAACTAAAGGCCCTGGGGCAAAAAATAAACTAAGGCCCCAACTAAACTATTTAAAATCGTTTGTTCCGTATTCGTCGTGTTCCGAATTCGACGTACTCCAGATTTGCCGTAATCCAGATTCGTCGTAACACAGTCGATTCCATAATAAAATTAATGAACAAATTAAAACCGTTTTATGAAAATAAAAGAAAATATCTACCTGTTACCGTTCAAAAAAAAAAACAGTCTTGTGACAGACACACAGACAGCGAAGGCACGTTTATAGGGTCCCGTTGAGCTCCCTTTGGCTACGGAATCCTAATTGAGTAGAGATTTTTAAACCAAAAACACCACTTTCTTGACCGACTATACGTTTATATTCCGAATGTGGGAGAAATTTTCACTAGTTCAATGTATAGTTTGTAAGTCAGAGTCCGAGGGGCCCCCTGAGCTTGGGGGCCCCGGGGCACTGCCCCGTCTAGCCCTCCGATATCTACACCACTGCGTGCACACTTAGTACAAGGCTTGAACGCGTCGCTGTTCCGTGTTTGAGACCGGCTATTTCCTAGTCAACTGTAGATACTTTCCATGTACTCATGAATCTACTTGATGATTAGAAGAACTAGACGTTGTGAACTATTAGTATACCTACTTAATGAATGAGAAACTTATTTGTATGGAACATTACTCAAAGGTATGGAATGACATTCGCATGCGATCGCGTGTGGGTGTGCTGCATCAATTGTGCTAATGATATTCCGTATACGGAGTTTTTCTATCTAATGAGAAACTTATTTGTATGAAATGACGTACGTATGCAATCGCGTGTGGGTGTGCCGCATCAATTGTGCTAATGGCTTTTTGTGCACAAGGGATTATAATCTTTGATAATGTTAATATTTGGATAGAGACGCATAGTCAGACGACAATGAGACAAACACTGTAAACTTATAACCCCTATTTTTACATCGAGGGTAACAGAAGTAAGGTCGTGGTATATCATATGTGGGTAGATAGATACTGGGGGCAATTCTGTTAGTACAAACTAAACTAAATTTAGATTTAATAGCACTAAAATTGTTAACATCCTTTTTTGTTCCTTACGGACAGAGAGTGACAATTGTCATTAGCCGCAACATCTTTATTTTAAAACATTATAAGGAAATACATTTATAAAATAAAGGTACAATGAGCGGCCTTATCACTAAAACTGATCTCTTCCAGGCCACCTTAGTTTATATGTCTTGTTCCTAAGGAATAAAACAAACTGCGAAATGTACCCGACATTGAGACAGGTCAAATCATTTGACTCACAGATCCAAAATTGTAATGCTTGTTTATTTATGAGATGGAGGAAGGTGACATTGGTTTTGTCTTGCGAGTGAATACATTTTCAGTTGGTAACGCGTTTATATTTACAACTTGCTTAGGCACACATAAAACTATAGAATAATTTATAATGTTCCAAGATTTTAAAAACCATCTCAAAAATTTCAAGCCTAGATGGGACTTGAACCCGCAACCTTCGTCTTGATACGAGAACGCACTATCCATTTTTTTAAATCTTGGAATTTTCCGTATGTGTTCGGATAACACTATAAAAATAAAAATACTAATTTATATTTTTTTTAGTGAGAACAGTCTTAAGAGTTTCCACTACCTATGTGATAAACAAGAGTATGCAAAAAGAGATGGTTCGTTTTACAAACTTAACAACATCTAGCCGTTTAAAACACACAATTGTGATTCTTTAAAACGCCACGACCTTTTGGCATATACTATAGTTATTGAAATATCCAGTCAAAAAGTGACGATAAGGAGGCATAATAACTCGTAGAACCGCTGGGTATAAAGAATCTAGCGGATCATTAATCACGCACAGACGACGACAACGGTCGGAAGACGCAATTTAAAATGGATCCTCACTCAATGGGATTACATTGTTACAACCTGTTTTGTTATGTACGACATTAATTTAAATCACAAATTTGGAATCGTATTAACTGATTTTAGAGGTGGGTTTAATACCGGTAGCTTGAATATTTATCCAGTAATCGATCATTTCATGATGAATGAATATGATTTGTTTACCTATAAAAATACAGGCTGTTTCTTAGATATTTTAGGAATTGATATTAAGGTTGCTTGAAGATTTAAATTTTTTTTGGTAATGAATTTGGGAACAAATATTATTTACAACAATACCAGCCGTTAGCCCTACCAGTGTTCATTAAATATCGTACATAACAAAACACGTAGTATAAGGAAGCATAATATACACATTATTTACGTAAAATGAAAAAAACCGTTTTGTCCTCTTGTGTGCACGCAACCACTTTAATCAGCTATCCTATCCTTTACGGTTGTCTGGAAGAAAATTCTTGTTAGGGTCAATAAAAAAATAAAACTGCGTAATTTTCTTGC
Source organism: Philereme transversata (assembly GCA_963924445.1). NCBI lineage: Eukaryota > Metazoa > Arthropoda > Insecta > Lepidoptera > Geometridae > Philereme > Philereme transversata. The sequence continues at coordinate 8,147,119 of OZ004337.1, read as the reverse complement.
CCTTGGCATTCTAAGTAAGACGGTATAGCAGGGAATGTCTATCATCATCATCATTATATCAGCAACTTCGAGATTGATTTTTGTTTTGTCCAAATAAATTTCAAGACGATGCACGATGTAGGGAAATTATCGAGCATTTTGCCTAGATCTGCCAGCGATTCTATTACAACGATGTCGTCGGCAAATCGAAGGTACATCGTTTTACATTTGATAATTAATACCTACTTCATTTAATTATTTACAGAGAGCTAACGAGCAACCAGAAGAGTGGGTGAAGCCGTGGCAATCCATCCCTCAACCACCTAAATATGGTGAACTGAGCGTACAATGGCCAGCTGACACTGAAGATTGTGGAATGGTAAATCACACTAATCCAATTTAGTATGTATGTAGATTATAACCTGGATTAATACATAGGCTACTTTTTATCCCATAAATCAGGTCCCATGGGATAAAAGTGGGGTGTCAAGTCAAGTTGCAACAGAGAGTTTAGCTTTATTTCTAGGTTACCTACACATTTAGTAGTGTAACACGTACGAAGTCGCGGGCAACAGCTAGTAATATTATAAATGTAAAATTTGGATGTTTGTTTGTTTGTTTATTTATTTGTTTGTTTGTTTGTTAATCAATCACATCGAAACGGCTGAATCGATTTCGATGAAATTTGGAATGTACTTCGATTATAACCTGGATTAACACAGCTACTTTTTATCCCATAAATCAGTTCCTATGAGATAAAAATGGGATGTCAAAGTTTCTATATGTATTTTTACGCCTCAGAACAATGCGGGCTAAGCCGCTGGCAACAGTTAGTTACTTTTATATGTGGGTGGTCATTAGTATATTTTTTTCCCCCTATCCGTACCACCATTAAGTAGTTGACTACTCCCTCTGACTTGGGTCAGAGACTATTAAAACGCAAGAAGTTTTTTATTACCTACCCTCATGCCATTTTGGTTTTAAGAGTACATGTAGGTACATTAATATAACCCAAATTTATACTAATTTAAAAGAGAGTTTACTTGAGATATTGGTTAGATACTTACAAGTGGAAAATTTTACAGGCTATTTATATTAAAAACTTACTAGCTTCCGCCCGCGGCTTTGGCCGCGTGGTTTGTCAATATAAAGTAGCCTATGTGTTAATCCAGGTTATAATATACATACACACCAAATTTCATTAAAGTCCATCTAGTAGTTTTTACGTGAAAGAGTAACAAACATCCATACATACATCCATACAAACTTTTGCGTTTATAATATTAGTGGGATTTAAAATCAATGTACACAATTAAAGAGCTGACATAAGACAACTAAGCATAGAAAATATTTAAAATTACTTATATTTAGACATAATATAGTTGTATTTATTATATGTAGTTCTATTTGTCTGTTAATCTATATAATAATATATTTTATTTTTTTAACTACTTAATATTTTGTGAACATATCCTATTACAGTTTTACTATTTCTATATTTATTGTACGTATTTATTTACTTGGTGTGCTGATTTATGTATATGTATTGATTTCACGCTTCAGTAAACAGATAGAGTCTTACCACAAAAAGTTAAACACCCACTAAACACTATTCAAAAAAACACCTTTACTAAAATTGGGTAAGGATTTTTTTTAAACACGCGTTAATCAGTGTTTATTTTTTTTTGTGGTAACAAGAATAGTGTTTATTTTGTTCTGTAAGAACCTTATTGCCAGACTCCAGCGGTCGGACGACATCGCGCGAGTTGCGGGAAGGCAATGGATGCGCTTCCTATACTCAGCAGTGGGTGGATGTGGGCTGAGATGATAAATAAATAAATATTGCTGGACATTTCACACAGCGCTATCTAGCCCTAAACTAAGCAGAGTTTGTACTATGGGAACCAAATATATGATATAATATTTTTTTTTGTAAATACATACTTACAATATATAGAAAAACATCCAGCCCTGAAATAAATATCTCTAGATAGACAATATCTCTAGCTTTGTTCCGCGGCGGGAATTGAACCCGCAACCTCAGCCGGCTATTCGCCCACTGCGTCACGGAGGTCGTCAGTGATGATCAAGAACCTTATATTTACAGATTTTGTTCGCGTGGCGCGGTCCGTTGCTCTCGGACGCGACCTCGCAGAAGGAACTGACGGCGGTCGCGATCCTGTTGCGGTACCTGTGCGAGACCGCGTCCGCGCCGCTGCAGAAACGCCTCGTCGAACGAGAGGACGCATTGGCGGGCGATGTATAACTTACTTTAACTTATTGTGTACCGATTACCACCAGGTGGGCCGTATACTTGTTTGCCAATTAGTGCTATAAACAATGAAATTATTGTGATAGTGTTTAGAAAATGTTTGTATGGAATAAACACCTGTATGCCTCAAGGTCGATGGACGCAGGGCAGTGCATCGTAGAGCACGTTTCTAAGTTGCGTGACCTACGAAGGAATAGTTTGCTATAGGCGGTGGTTACCACTTAACATCAGGTAGGCCTTGTGCTTGTTCCATCTCCAGCTAGAATAAAAAAAATGCTTTGGTTGGTTTGTTTGTCCCGTTTAGGCTTGAAAGTTTTTGAGATAGTCTTAAATATCTTTGGTTTGTTTGTTTATTTCAAGTTAACGAAATAGGTTACAGTCACTAAAACCTAATGATTAAATAGTCAATACCTTCTAATTAGATTAGCCCTATAAAATAAGAATAACCACATCAGTGTTGCATGATAACACTATTAACCCCTATCTGAACAAGTTAGTTAATACTATCATTGTGATTAATTAAGTAGTGTTTACATCAAAATTAATGATTACCAAGTTTAGTTGAAATATCTCTCTTAAATCTGTATAAATTTGAGCCTTATTCGGCAAAATGGACAAATGTGGCCGTCGCTTGACGCCCGATAGATGTGAATCATCTAAATTGATGGTTATTGAAAAATTATAATTAAAGAAACCCGTTTATAATCGTCATAACTTATTTTATCATACGCAATATAAATACGCGTGACGGCAAACAATTCTTTATTCGTACTTTTGCCTTTCAACGGTCTAACGGCCCAGCAGACTTGGTACTTTAGAAAAAACCCTAAATACGAGCAGGAAAAAACGATTAAGCCCAAATTTTAAATGTATTTGTAATAAACAATTAATTTAGAATCAATTTTGGTTTACAGATTTCGTTCAATTTGAGGGAGAACCTTGCCACGTGTGTCAGTATAACACTGGAGAATGTTCCCGTGGACCGGCTCGAACAAGCTAAAGACGAGACTCTGCAGTGTTTGAAGGCGCTGAGGGATGGACAAGAGGTAAACAAACTTTCTGATTATTATTATAAATACATAATTTATCACATACCTATATATATATATATACATATATTTTTGGTTTAATCCGTGAATCTTAAGGGTGAGCGCGACCGCATGTCTGAGTGATCTGGCCTCGCACTATGCGCTGCAGCTCTCTGCGCGAATTCATATCGCGGAATAATATGGGTAATATCTGAACAGACCTTTAAACTAGCTGTTTATCCGCGACTATGTTCGCATGGATATAAATTGACGTAATTATAACAGAGTTAATTCCGAACTCTTTGGTCCGTCGGGAATAGAGTTCAGGAAAAACTAATTTTGATGGGCACTCAACAATTTTTTTTTTTATTCTGTGATTTTATGACAACAAAATCTTAATTCTCCCAAAAAAAACACTATCCTATGTCCTTTCTCATGACTCATAAATTCATGATACACAGTATTTCCTTGTAAGTTCAGCCGTTTAGTCGTGAAAATGTAAAAAACAGACAGACAGAGTTACTTTCGAATTTATAATATCAGTTATACGTTTCCCAAGGCTGTTAAATCTTTGCCGCCCTTCAATCCAACAATTTGGTTGAAATTGCACAAGAAATCGTTTTTGGATATCTGAGCTAATCAAAGCTCAACTATGTACGATAATGCGGGGTAATGTAGGTATGCTACTGGTTGGGGGCCGCGAGCTGGGTGTTTTACCATAGAATATAGAAGTTTCTGGTACCGTTGCTTGAACGTACAATGAAAGGGAAGAGGGAAAAGTCATCAAGAAGATGGCTTGTAGACGTCTTTCTGCAAAACATCAGAAAATGCCGCTTTACAGAATTCTTAAAAATAAACGATCCCCAAATTTGCCGCTCTAGCCTCAAGCCTACTCAGCCTGCTGGTAAATCCGCCGCTGATCAGGATGTATGTATCAATATTTGTTTCAGGATATAGACGTGGGGCGCATCGGTCGCCTGCTGAGGAAGTTCCTCCGCGAGAACCGCGCGATGCTGGACGCGGACCCGCATTCCGCCATCGCCTTCAGATGCATCGCCGACGCACTCTATTCACAGACCGAGGAACATGTGACTACAATATTATATTACTTACTAGCTTCCGCCAGCGGCTTGTTTTGTCAATGAAAAATAGCCTATTTGTCAATCCAGGTCATAATCTATCGACATACCAAATTTCATTAAAATCCATTCAGTAGTTTTTGCGTGAAAGAGTAACAAACACATACGTCCATACAAACTTTCCCGTTTTTATTTTTAGTGGAATATCACAAAAAATTACAAAATAAATCTTATTATTTACCTAAATGGATGTACCCATTTTACCAATATTGTAATGAGCAATTACCTATCTTGTGCGTGTACATGCATTTATGTAGTTATAGTAGTTAAAACAATCTTCATAATAAATTGTGGGGAGTTAATCATGATCTTCATATCAGCTAAAAGACGTCCATTACTGAACATAGGCCTCCCTAACGCACTGAAAAGCGCAGCGTAGGACGGCCCCTACTAAATGTAAAGACAATCTGATAAAGGTTGCTGGGAGCCGTTGGGTGCAGGCGGCACAAGACCTATGTTCTGCAATGGATAAATGATACAAGTAACGTTTTAACAAAAATGGATTCTGCAAGTCTGCAACCAACATTTTTTCATCCCCTCTTTTTCACTTTCAAAATTATTTTACTTCAATTAAACTTTAATGAGACCACCCTCAAGTTATAACGTATCAGTTAAAATAAAGAATCATCTAAATTCGTTAACCCAGTAAAAAGTTATGCGCGAACATGGATAAAAAAGTTAGTTTTTGAAATTGGATAATAACAATCAAAACTTTTTTTTTATTCGGCTGAGACGCAGGAGGTAGTGGGTTCGATTCCCGCCGCGGAACAAATGTTTGCATAATCTACAGATATTTGTTCTGGGTCTGGTTGTTTTTCTATATATTATATGTATACATTTACAAAAAAAAAGTATATAAGTATTCTATCAGTTATCTGGTTCCCATAGTACAAGCTTTGCTTAGTTTGGGGCTGGATAGCCCTGTGTAAAATGTCCAGCAATATTTATTTATTATTATTATTATTGTAATTTTATGGGAATGTTGCGGGTTCAAATTCCATCTAGTTCATAATTTTTGGGATGATTTATAATCTTAAGCCATATAGAAAAGTCTGAAAAGTCAGTTTCTACGTCGTACTAAACTGTTTTCTGCCCTTTCAGTTCATCTCTCGTATGAACCCAGAGCACATTATCGAAGAATTAAAGGAAGAGAGCGTCGAGTTCTGGTTGGGACTACTCCGGAAATACATCTCTGACGATCTCATCTGCGTCGTTGGATCGCCCAGTATTCAACTGCAAACTCAGTATGTACACTAATCATCATCATCCGTAGCCCGACTTCATCCGCCGTTGCGTATTTGCTTGGCTATTAGTGTGTGCAATACTATTTGTAATAAAAACGGGATACCATGATTTGTAAGGTTTTGAGTATCGCGATATTTCGACGCAGTTGCATACGCCATGATCACGGATAAACTGAAGTCTTTGCGAGTGGGTAATTATTGGCAGATATAACGATCTACCCTCTTTCCAAGTTTCTTGCTAGAAATGAATTCACTAACGGCAGGTTCCTATATCCGTCGGTAACCAACTACTACTCGTTTCTCCTTGAAAACATGTCTAAAGTTTGACATTAGTTTGACACTTTTTCAAGGAGATACGAGTCGTAGTCGATTACCGACGGATATAGGAATCCGCTATAATACTATTACTACCACCGGTTTCATCCTTGATCTTAACTCGATTCCGACACACAACACTCACGTTATCAGGACGCGTAATTGACACTTCACTTCTTAGGTTCTTACACATTCTTACCACAGGATTCCAGGCTCCAGATAGTTGAAAACCATCTTCACGATTGAAATTCTTGTGTTTGGTAATCTGAAATGGTGTTTTTAGTACAAATAGTGTTAATGATAGTTTCAAAAGTGTGTGCAATAGTTACTGACGCAAAACGGTTACCGTTTTATCGCGAGTTGAGGGGGGGGGGGGGGTCTCCACGCCCGTTTCTCGCGCGCAGATCGTACTCGCTCTGATTAAGATTTATGAATTAAAGCGAAAAACCGGTCGGTTGTAACCTCATTAAAACTAGGTACGTGATTATGATATAACCAAACGTATACTAAATAATGCCTACTAATAACATCAATTCGAAAGTAACTATGTCTATCTGTCTGTTACGTTTTCACGACCAAACGACTGGGCCGTTTTCGCTTAAATTTGGTATATAGGTAGATAATAACTTGGATTAAGATAAACTACTTTTTTTTGTTAAGCCACGCATGCGAAGCCGCGAATGGATAGTAGCTAATAAAAAGTATTTTACAGATTGGCAGATGAAGAAGAGACAAGGAAGGAGATGACGAAGAAAAGTCTTGGCGCGGAAGGACTGGCTGCGAAAGATAAAGAGCTGCAAGCTGCTATTGAATTCAACAATGTAAGTTAGTACGGTAGATGTTGAAATAAGATGTTCTTTTGTATATTTAAGTTAATTTCTAGGAATGACGCAATCTAAAAAACAGCTGATTTAATGGCAAACATAAAAGTGTTGTTTGTAGCACCAAAAGTAGGTACCTATCGCGCGTTGTCGACCCTTTACAATTTTTAAAACGCTTTTTTAAAGAACCCTATACTGTACCTAGTCACTGGAGAAAACCTCGGCAGGAAGAACATTCCACAACCTAACTTAGGTTGTGAAATGTTCTTCCTGCGAACACGTGTGTCTTCCATCTTTTTTACTGCATTATTTTAGAGATTTATGATTGTACGATTATTTTAGTGATTAGATTAATAATGCGTGGAAAGAGAGTTAAAATAAACATATGCTATATATAAACACATACCTAAATAGACATTATATCTACTAAAATCATAACCAGCGTGGGGTTTGGCTTGCCAGAGTTGGAAAACTATTGTTTAGAACTTTTGCTAACACTATTTCGCTCAGAACTGTCATTTTTGATTTACTTTGATAAGGTTCAATCCCATGTGCTTGGATTATAATGAATAATAATGTATGTTGGCAGCGAGAGCCGCCCGCAGGTACACTGGCGGCGGTGCCCATACCTTCCTGCACCAATCTCAAATGCCACAGTATCAAGTCCTGGACCAGCGACTCGGAGCCGTGCCCGCATCTCGACCTAAAGGAAATGCCGCTCTTTGTTAAAGTGGACAGTATGAAGACCAACTTTGTCTATGTAAGTTTTGTTTCATTCTTGTACATGAAAGCATTATTTGACTCATTTTTAGGGTCCTGTAGTCGAACTAGGAACCCTTATAGTTTCGTCATGTCAATCTGTCTGTTTTTCATTTCTGTACAATGAGTAATTATAAAAAAAACAATTCAATTAATACATTTTTTTATAGAAATATTTTCAATAACAATTTGCATAAATCTATGATTGGCTCCACAAATTTCAGATATTAAAATAATTACTATAGTAAGTGGTATAGAAAAATATATCGATACCAAAAATGATCTATGCTTAGCTAATACAGACAGCTATCGGAATTTTTAATGATACAAAACTCACTAATCTGTCTGTCTTACTACTTACAATCGTTTAACTCGTAGACTTTTAGTGATGTGAAGCTGAAATTGGCACGATGATACTGTTACGAAGCTGAGGGTTCGGGATAAAATAATGGGAATCGATCCAACCAAAATAACACTTTTATTCAGCACTAAACGATGAATACACGAACTTGGTCACACGTATCACAACACACTAAATCACACCACTGGTGCACCACTTATAGTCACCGAAATGATCGCACGTATAGCTTAATCCAGACTGACTCGGGAGCAACTACTGTTCACGCGAGACCCTTCCCACGTCAGTCCTCCAGGGCCTCGCTGAGACTAACTCACTCAGACGGACTGACTCAGACTGACTGTCCGGCCATCTCTCCGGCCTATTTATATCGCACACATTTCGATTGTTCGAGAACGATGTCGATCCTTCTAGGAAAGGGTCGGTGTTTCGACAGAACGACCCATCCCCATTGTGCGCAATCATAGACAATAACATCAATAACACAGCAAGACAAAAGCGTTCGAGAAGTGTCGATTATTACTCATTGTTTAACAGCCTCGGCGTAACACTGCCCCCTCCTAAAACATGCTCGTCCCGAGCATTCTTAGCCCCATATCGCGGCAGCCGATCAACATGAACAGTTTTAGGCGCACCTCGCGCTGAAGATGTAGCAACTAGAGGAGCCACATTGCCGTCTCCAGTACTTCAGGACACCCAGAGTCCCTTTCTCATCAGCGATCCCAATTCCAGCCTCTAAAACACGGCTCTCATGATTTCTATCTGTTCTTTCACTTCCTGGAATTCCTTTCCAGATGAACCGAACAATTCCCTCATCAGTCGAGCACAATTCCAACCTCCAAAACACGGCTCTCATGATTTCTATCTGTTCTTTCACTTCCTGGAATTCCTTTCCAGATGAACCGAACAATTCCCTCATCAGTCGAGCACGCTCTTATGGCCAACGTCGCTGATCTTCCTGTTGACGACGCTGCTCTTCTTTATCCTGACGTCGCTGTTCCTCTTGCAACCGAGTCTGCTCCACCTGTTCATGTCGCTGTTCCTTCTGCAACCGAGCCTGCTCTTCCTGCTGACGACGCTTCTCTTCTTAATGCTGACGGCGTTGTTCCTCCTGCAACCGAGCCTGCTCTTCCTGTTGACGACGCTTCTCTTCTTAATGCTGACGGCATTGTTCCTCCTGCAACCAAGCCTGCTCTTCCTGTTGACGCCGCTTCTCTTCCTAATGCTGACGGCGTTGTTCCTCTTGCAACTGAGCCTGCTCTTCCTGTTGACGACGTTGCTCTTCTTTATCCTGACGACGCTGTTCTTCTTGACGACAAAGCATTGCCATAATAGCAGCAAGATCGCCTGTCACAGGAGCTTGACCCACGGATGATGATGATGGTGCTCCAAATGATTCGGCGGCGGCTGATTCCATCTCCATCGGCTGACGACTCTGCCGAGCTTCTTGAACCGGAGAATCTCCAAACCGCCTTTCATCCATTTCCTGTTGTCGTTGACCTCTCGTCCTGACACCGTCCACGTTATCCTTTGGTAGAACCGGCATTATTTTATCCCACTTCTGACACCAAATTGTTACGAGTTGAGGGTTCGGGATAAAATAATGGGAATGAGTTTCACCAAAATAACACTTTTATTCAGCACTAAACGATGAATACACGAACTTGGTCACACGTATCACAACACACTAAATCACACCACTGGTGCACCACTTATAGTCACCGAAATGATCGCACGTATAGCTTAATCCAGACTGACTCGGAAGACTACTGTTCACGCGAGACCCTTCCCACGTCAGTCCTCCAGGGCCTCGCTGAGACTAACTCACTTAGACTGACTGACTCAGACTGACTGTCCGGCCATCTCTCCGGCCTATTTATATCGCACACATTTCGATTGTTCGAGAACGATGTCGATCCTTCAAGGAAAGGGTCGGTGTTTCGACAGAACGACCCATCCCCATTGTGCGCAATCATAGACAATAACAGCAATAACACAGCAAGACAAAAGCGTTCGAGAAGTGTCGATTATTACTCATTGTTTAACAGCCTCGGCGTAACAATACGTTTTAGTGACTCCTAGTAAGTTTTGAAATAAAACTAACTTTTTAGTTTATCGCCCCTTTAAGGAAGTTAGGGGTGATTTCTTGATTCACGAAGGTTTTTTGATTCCCAGTTCAACCTAACGTTCGACACGTCATCACTGGACGGTGACACGCGCAGCTGGATCCCACTATACAAGTCCGCCCTGGCGGAGTGCCCCGTGCGGCGCGGCGACCAGCTCATCCCGCACCAACATATCATCTCTACCAAGGAACAGCTGACCATCACCTTTAATATTAAAATAGGTGCTGGTAGCTCGGGGAATTTCTGCGTAGGGGAATTTAACAACTTCCTTTTCCTTGAGACTGGGGTGAGTAGTGACTGTAGCTTTTAGCGATAAGACCGCCAATTGTATTATCGCGTATCTAGTTATGTGATTTGTTAATTTAAGTGTGGTATGCAATAAAGCGTTTTCTATTCTATTCTATAGTACACGTCAAGACTCACTAGCAGACGGGAACCAATAAATGTTTGTTTCTTGTTAAATACAATTAGTGTTGTCGATAGGTATTCGGCGCATCACTAACGGCTCCCGGAAGGGCTGCAAGAGCAAGCCAGATGGTAATATTATCGTCGCTTGTCCCACGTTTTGTGACCCCGTCCGCCAGGAGCGTTGGCGTCTAGTATAATGCTTATTTATAATTTTTTTATGCTTTGTAGTATAGTTTATATGATGTTAAGTTGTAACCATCACTTATAACAAAGCATTGCCTCGCAAGTCACGCACCTTAGGAACGTGCCTTACGATGTATCAACTTGAGGCGTACAGGTGTAAAGCCTCATGTGTAAATTCACTGGCACCTTCAAGTCCAAATACAATGCAGCTTGGCGGCTGAACCACCCTGGGGCAAAAACAAGCCTGAGAGAATAAATAAATGTTGCTGGACATTTCACACAGCGCTCTCTAGCCCCACACTAAGCAGAGCTTGTACTCAGCTTGGCCAGATAACTGATAGAATACTTATATACTTTTTTTGTAAATACATACTTATAATATATAGAAAAACAACCAGACCCGGAACAATTATCTGTCGATCATGCTAACATTTGTTCTGCGGCGGGAATCGAACTGCGTCTCAGAATATCTAGCGAGGTTCGTTTACTTGCTGAATTTACAAAAATGTTATATTAGGAAAGCAGGGGGTGCAAAACCGAAAAACATTGTAAGTGGTCTACGAGACAAAAAGTTTGGGGACCTCTGGTTTAGAGAAATTACATAGCAAGCCTTAAAACTTGGTTTAAAATATTTTTTAGGTTTATATAATCTGCGTTTTGATGTTTCAGTGTGAGCCAGAAGACTACGATGAAGTAGTGAATTTCCTCTACGAAATCCTCTACGCCGCTGAATTGAATAAGGAAAGAATGTTGGTTTGCACGCAGCGATTGATCAATGAGGTTGCACAGGTGTGTTTTGAGTATTTTTTGAAGTGAAAACTTCTTTAAGCGCGTTGGGCATTTTTAGAGATGGGAAAAAATTATGAGATACAGAGGGTATCTCGTAATTTTTCAAGTTTTTACCTATTAAAAAGAAGGCTTTGTCTCAATCCTGGTCATAATCATAATCTATCTATATACCAAATTTCATCTAAATCGGTCCGGCCGTTTAGTCGTGAAAACGCAACCAACAGACAGAGTTACTTTCGAATTTATAATATTGGTATGGATTTGTAGTTTTATTTTGTAGTTTACTTGAAGACCGCAACTGCTGTATGGTTTAGGATAGGATTTGAGGCAGAATAGGTTAAATGTATACCACAAAAACTAGTAATTAAACATCTCCATTCTGTACATGGGTAATAAAGTGGTGTATTAGTTGTAATTATTTTATTTTTATTTATTTCTATAGTTAACTGACAATAGTAATATTTTTTTGACATGCCAATATTAAGAAATGTAATGAAAACCAAGAACGCAGGTCGTCCACCGGCAAGATGGGTCGACGACATTATAAAAATCGTTGGTCGTATGTGGGTTAGAACAGCGCAGTACAGAGCCGAATGGCGACAACGAAGAGAGGCAAATAGAATAAGGAGTCATCCAGCAGTGGGATAAGAACGGCTGATGATGAATGACGATGATTATTATTATTATTATATTTGCATATATATTTAGTTTATTAGTAAGTAGGTATATGTAGGTTTATGAACATAGAAACATCGCCGTCTTTTTAATTTTGGTTTTGTCCTGTCCATCCAAATGTTGTCGGGAAGAGATCGCTTTTAGCGATAAGACCGCCCATTGACCTTAATTGTTGTGTATTTCTTTATATTTTTCATTTTGTTGGTGTGCAATAAAGAGTGTTCTATTCTATTCTATGATGATGATGAATGAAATGGTGATTAAATGAATACTGTATTTGTCAGATTCGGCGGCGAGGCGGCAGGATGGTGACGGAGACGCTACGCGACAGCATCTTCAGCAAGGACAGCAATGTGCATTGGTGCTCGCTTCTTCGCCAGCAGAAGTTCCTCAAAGGTAAATTAACGCGAAAGCTGTACCATAATTATTATTCGCTTTTTTGAAAACCAATGAGTGAATTTGTGTAACATTTCATCGAACAAAGACATGGTGAAATTACAGGCGCATGAGGCTTTACATCTGAATGCGTCAAGTTGATGGACGTAAGGCAATGCATCGTAGGGCACGTTTTTAAGTTGCATGACCTACGAGGCAATACTTTGCTATAGGCGATGGTTACCACTTAACATCAGGTGGGCTATATGCTTGTTCCATCACCAAGTAGTATAAAAAAAGAAAGGGATGTTACAGGTGTTCACTTGTCATGAGCATTACATCAAACACAGCTTCGAGCATTCGAGTTACATTACATGGAAATGCTTTTTAATTTGAATGGAAATGCTGCGTTTTCTAAAGTGGATTCCGTAGAAAAGTCACCAGGGTTCCGCAGAATTATTTTTTATTTTTGGCTGTTAAATAATACCACAGTTAAGTACAAATATTATTTTGAAATAGCGCAAAATATGTGAAGAGAAGAACGCATTACTGTTATGCAAGTAGGAAGTTAGAAGCGAGAATTCAGCGCGGGCACAGCGCACGGAGCAGGAGCAACGCGCGACGGCGCATTCTATTAAAAGTTTTTGTTCTTACTTAAATAACAGTGTCTTCGATTTGTAATAATTTAAATATAAATAAATAAATATTGCTGGACATTTCACACAGCGATATCTAGCCCCAGACTAAGCAGAGCTTGGACTATGGGAACCAGATAACTGATAGAATACTTACATACTTTTTTTTTGTAAATACATACTTATATATATTAGAAAAAACAACCAGACGCGTAACAAATATCTATAGATCATGCAAACATTTGTTCCACGACGGGAATCGAACCCACTACCTCCTGCGTCTCAGCCGTCAATTTGATATGGAACCATAAAATAAAAGGTATTTGGTGGGTGTTCCGTTATCCTAAAAGTTTAGGAACCCCTGCTCTAGTGTATACTCAACTCACCCAGTCTGACGACAAATATACATAAGAATAAAATAAAAAAGTCCTTATTCAGTATGTTCATAAAATGATTTGTTTTCGTCCAGTTCTTCTGGACAAAATGAACGCGGGCGGAGACACGGCGCACGCGGCGATATCCGAAGCCACAACTGCATTCAGGAAGATCTCTCAAACCTGCTGGCTCCATCTAGTGAGCAACTTCGATAGATACAAGCTGACCACTGAGCCGTGGAAGAAGTTTGCCAGTGAAAACGAGATTGTGCCTAGAGCGTGAGTATATTCATCTCCTCGTATTGAATAGGGCTCAAAAATTAAAATACGCAATATCGATTATCGTTTTCAGAATACTTGTAGGTATTTGACTTCACTATGCTATACGGTACGCATCGTACTCTTCAAGAGAAACGTAAAGAGGTTTGTACAGGGTAGAGAACGCATCGACAATACCCCGAGTGTTGCCGGTGCCAACAGGTGACGGTGACCGCTTACCATCAGGTGGGCCGTAAGCCTTGTTACCCCACAACTAACATAAAAAAAACGATACAGACAGCAGATAAGTATAGAAAATGTTAGTATTTTTACACATTTTCACTGCGCTTATAGTCGCTGACATTGCAACGTGTGAATTTGCTGTAAACGTACTCCATATCTGACAACCATATTAGGCACTTGTCTCACCGCCGGCGAGTAAGCGATTAGCTACCAACTATTTTCTCGCTCAAGAAACGAACAAAAGAGATAGATTCCTTGTCAGTAAAAGAGACACGTATATTAATAGTTGATAGCTGGCCGTTCACACTGCCGGCGAGAACTCGCTTGGCGGTCAGAACACACGCCGTGAGATGTTGAGTATCGCCCGCCGCACTCGCGCACTCGCTGCACTAGCCCAGCGAGACAACTATAGGAACTACACACTCGCTTCTCGCTGCGAGACAACTCGTTTCTAACGTTTATTTGAAACATGTGTTGCAGTCCTGTACTGTACAGCGACGCGTCGCTCCTCTCGAAGTGGGGCGGCGGCTTCGTGCTGGGTGTGGGCGGCGAGGAGTCCTCGCATCTGAAGCAGTACAGCCCCGGCCCGAGCGGCCACCGGCTGGAAGACGTCGCGCCCCTCACTGTCGCGCTCAACTACTTCACTCAGTTGGAGGTACATACCAACTGCTTCTTCTTTTTAATATGAGTGTAAACTATAAGTATGGATCTCGTTGTCTGATAATAAAGATTTTATTATTATTATTTATTACTATAACCTAATAAGATAATGTTATTTCCACAGGGTCCTATGTGGCGTCTTATCCGAGGATGCGGCCTGTCGTACGGCTACAGCATGGTTCAAAGCAACGACATCGGATGCATTGTGTTCAATCTGAGCCGGGCGACCAATGCTATCGGCGCTTATAACAAAGCCAGGGATATTCTGGTAAAGAATTTTTTTAAATCACTACTACTTCATAATGTAATACGTTAATTTTGCGATCCGACATCTCGGACGAAAGTTTTTGACGTCGCGGACAAAGCGGTAAATCTCAAGTGGAGTTGGGCACGATACCTGGCCGGGCGTGGTAATGGCCAATGGAGCAAAGCCTTGAGGGAGTGGTGGCCGGAGTCAGGCCTTTACCTAGCAGTGGGTGATTCCGGGCTGAAATGATGATGATACATAATTACTTCTACTAAACGTGTATATACCATTTTATTTATCATCCCGATGTTTCGGCTGTGTTGCAACAGCCGTGGTCGCGGGCAGACTGGAAAAAAGGTATACACGCGGTAAATACCCGTTTAATATTCGTTATTATTTTCTAGTATGATTATTAAAAATAAATAATATTCCTAAGCGTTGGCGCGATGACATCAGTGGATTCGAGGGAGAATGGTGAGAATCTGCCAACGATCGCGATAGGTGGAAGTTGGGGGAGGCCTTTGTCCAGCAGTGGGAAAATATAGCAAAAAAAAACATTGATTTGGCACTACTAATTTCACCACAGGCCCACTTCGAATAATCTCAATAACTTCGCTCCTAACGAGCAGTGGGCCTTATTTTGAGCGTAAGCTTTGCGGGTTCAGTGTTGCTGATTCAGTACTGTATTCCCTACACCATTCTACATGCACTAATGTAGTGTTTACGCTTTCCAGAAAGAATATCTCGCCGATCCAAAGTTCGATGAGGATTTGTTCGAGTCTGCTAAGAGCGCCTCCGTGTACGCAGCCGTGGTGACGGAGAAGTGTCCCGCTGACGTCATCACCAAGTCTCTGGTGAATTATCTGAGACAGGTCGAACCTTCCTACAATACGTAAGTAATAAATACGTAGATTGATGCGATGATACTGTAAGAAAAAGTTGTTAACTTACTGGCAAATTCAATAAATCGATATCTAAAATGTTTACCGTTACTTCGATAACTCTACGAATGCCGTCGCCTATTTGTAATTCATTCTGAGCTTGAGTAAGACCCAATCAAGTTAATTTAATTGTAGGGTTCATTGTCCGGGCCGGGTTATTGAACTAGCGGGATTATTGAACGGCTCGTAGTAACTTTTTAGTAATCTGTGGCATACAATACGCTAGTTCTCTAACATTTCGTCGAGTAGCATTTTATCGATTTTTTCAAGATATTGATGATAAAACAACATAATTTTTTTATATTCTGTGTAGTAACCGTCCATTATATAATTAGTTTAAATTGCAACAACTTATATAGCTCAATGTTGATTAGTCACCCAAGTATCGGCACTTTAGATAGTTCATTTCCCTTTTACAAGACTGGTCATGTTCCAGGGATCTAGTGTGCGCGATATCGGCCGTGACGGCTGAGTCCGCGAGCGCCGCGGCCGCGCGCTGGCTGCCCTCGCTGTTCGACGCCTCGCGCAGCAAGCTCGGAGTCGCATGCCATCCCAAGAAAGTGGCCGATATTCAGGCGGCATTTGCAAAGTAAGTTCAAGTAGTTTTGCAAGTAGACGACCTCCGTGGCGCAGCGGGTGAATAGCCGGAGACGCAGGTTGCGGGTTAGATTCTCGCCGCGGATCAAATGTTTGCATGATATACAGATATGTATTTGTCCGGGTCTGGTTGTTGAAGGTGGGCGTTGAAGCTGCTCCACAATTTTTATATTTTTTGCAGATTCATCGTGCTATCAGTAATCTGTTTGTACTACTAGTTCTAAATAAATGAATTTGGATTTGTTTCTCTATATATTTTAAGTATGTATTTACCAAACAAAGTAAATATATAACTATTCTATCAGTTAACTGGTTCCCATAGTACAAGCTTTGCTTAGTTTGGGGCTAGATAGCGCTGTATGAAATGTTCAGCATTATATATTATTTATTTATTAAAAAAAGTAGACATATTGGGATTTGCACCTGTATGGAAGCAGGGCAGTTCATCGTAGGGCACGTTTCTAAGGTGCGTGACCTACCTACGAGGCAATACTTTGTTATAAGCGATGGTTACCACTTAACATCAAGTGGGCCATATACTTGTTCATCTCCAAGGAGTATAAAAATAAAATATTTCTTACACGTACATGTTGACTAACGAAATAATTTTTTATACTGTAAGAGCTTTACTACAAAAAAGTTAAACACCCGTTGAACACCTGTTTGAAAAATTCCTAAAGGAAATTTGCCACGAAATTTTTAAACAGGTGTTCTTTCTTGTGGCAAGGCTCTAATGGTCTTGGGTATAGTCTAATGTCATCTTTCTAATTGCAGAATCGAGCTGAAATTGGATGCATTTGAATCGCTGGAAGCCTCGCCTTTGAACGAATAATATCTATTAATTAGCTAGATTTTAAGCGTTACATTTTTATATATTTTTCTGCTGAAACGTATTCATACTGTAAATGCTTGGCTGTGTCTTTAAGTATAAAATTTTATAATTCAAATATAGATGTTTGTTTTGATAATAATTTTAATCACCGTTTATCTTATATCTATACAAAAAATATAACTTAAATTGAATCAGATAATTAGTGAACATCATTATAAATCATCTCACAACCGCTGCAACACCTCCGTCATATAATTCAAACCAATTCATAGAATATTATCAATGTTCAACATTAAACCTGGCTTTTCACTAAGGGATATAAGTACATACCAGTTGCCGGTGCAGTGGTCGAAATTCGACCGTAATTCATAAATTATTATTATTTAATATTTTTTAACAATAATTTATGAATTTCGCCCCTCCACCGTAATTCATAAATGATAATTATTATTATTTTTTAATAGTAATTTATGGAATTCCTCTATATTAACTTTAATGTCAAATCTCACTTTTTTCTTCACGTATAATAAGATTACTAACCCGTCCGCGGCTTAGCACGCGTTTGTCTATTAAAACGTCTGTGAGAAAATCGTTACCCTCCTGCGCAGTCGGGAAAAAGTAGCCTATGTACATCCCGTCATAATCTATCTATATACCAAATTTCATCGAAATCGGTCCAGCCGCTTAGTTGTGAAAACATAACAGCGACTTTCGAATTTATATCAACTGAATTTGTAAAACGAGATATTTTAAGTGTAAACATTGCCATTCACAAGTACGGTGAGGGATATTAATATGTACCTCAAGCTAAAGATATATCCCATAGTGAAAAGCCAGCATTATTTCTTTTACAGAAAATACTGTTTATAAAGTCACATCTCCAACGCCTGTTTCCCAAAACTACACAAAACATACTTTACACTTGTTGTAAGCCAAATTTGACTTTACGTGTCGACCTCTAGCGCGGTACACGGTTAATATACAAAAACAGGCACTGGAGACGTGTCTTTATGTCAACAAACATTTTAGAGAATGTAGCGAGAATAACGCTAAACATACTTATAAAATACAATACATAAACTACAAGTGTACGAGGCATGCCTTTTAAGTTTTGTCGTTTGAAGAAAAAAACACATTTAGAACCTTATAGTACTTTTTATTGTTTTTCAAAGTATTCACAACGTAGCTTAAAATACTTTTCCATTCGCTCAAACCAGTTATTATAACATTTATTCCACTCTAAAGTGGGGTGTTCAAAATGGCTGTCTTGAAAGCGTCGACTGCTTCTTCACCGGACTGGAACCTTTGACCACGAAGACTTTTCTTAATTTTAGGAAATGTAAAGAAATCGTTAGGGCTTAGGTCAGGACTGTATGGAGGATGGTCAAGAATTTCTACTTTTTCCTGCTTCAAATACTCAATCGTTTGACGAGCGCTGTGTGAGCTTGCGTTGTCGTGGTGCAGGATGATGCGTCGCTTTGAGTTAGATTTTCGAAGTTCGGCGATGACTTGTGGTAAACAAACTGTAGTATACCACTCTGCGTTAACCGTTCTACGATCTTCAAGTGCAATAGTCGCAACATGGCCGGTTTTTCCAACGAACGTGGCCACCATCTTCTTTGAAGTGCTTCGAGAACGAACAACTTTAGTCGGCTTTGGCTCGTCTTGAAAGACCCAGATTGTAGATTGTTGTTTGGAATCAGGATCGTAGGCATAGATCCAAGATTCGTCACCACTTATGATGTCGTAGACGTGATTTGACTCCCCTCGGTTGAACCTTTGCAGAGTTTTCTTACACCATCTGACGCGGGCCGCCTTGTGATCGTCGGAAAGCAGATGCGGTATCCAACGGCAAACTAGCTTTCTCACACCAAGCGCTTCATGCAAGATCTTCTGAATGGTTGTCCCTGAGATGCCTATTAACGCCTCTATCTCTACATACGTCACATGACGATCTTCGAGAATTAGTTGTCTCACAGCAATGATTTATCTTCAGTGAAGGCGGATTTTTGGCGTCCTTCGCGAGATTTGTCACTAACACTAGTATGTCCACGCTGGAATTCTAAATACCAGCGTTCGACAGTCCGCAGACATGGGGCTACATCACTGAACACAGATGTTAGCTCTTCTAAACACTGAAGCCGTGTCAGGCCTCTTCTAAAGTTGTAGAAAATTATTGCACGAACATTTTCCTTAGAAAGATTCATTTTCGTACGTGACCTGACAGATTCAAATCGAAACTGTGACTAAACAATAGCATTAATCCTAATACTTTCAACTGTTTTGAGATTCAAAATGTAAACACATTCGAATATAGAACAGTTCCAAATTCAAAATTGCCGGAAAATATGGAAACGACAGAACTTAAAAGGCATGCCTCGTAGAGTGAAATAGATATTAGTAAATTGAGCTCATCACTGCGTCCTGCGATCAAAATCTATCACTACATTAATTTTATCGATATAACCATAGAAGATTCCATTAAACATTTTAGAAATTTTCGTACAGCGTTGAGCTTCATACCGTTAAAGACATTACCAATTAATACTGGTTATTTTTGTTAGTGGACATTAAAATGCATTTATAATTGAGGTACAAATAAAGCGGCCTTTTCCGGCGTACACTAAGTTGATCAATTCTTGTATAGCCTGTCTGTCCTTTTCCATTCCACACAGCAAGGTGATGCGAGACCGCCTCATAGCTGAAGACATGCAGTAAGTATCGATACCATCACAGTCCCGGGAACTTATAGCCCGATACTGGCACCGAACCGGGAAATCCCGGGACTTTCGATACTCCTATAATAAAATTAAGTAAAAGTATCGAAAGTACCGGTCTCGTGATGTGAAAAACCAGGAATTCCCGGAGCATGAATCTGAATCCCTATATGATAACTACTACTGTCGTGATACGCGTATTAAGCGGGCCCGTATCGTCCTACTGATGAGGTATAAGTATAATTATTATACAGGATGTAAAAAGACGGCTCCCAAATGCTGAATATATAATTTGAGAGCTGGGTTACATTTATGTTACAATGTTCGCCCTCATTCTCTGAATGCTTCAGTGTTTGGAAGTAGTCTTCCTCCCTGTATAAGATTATGCTATTTTTATAATTAAATTAAACAGTACATACAATGCACAGATAATATTTACAGATTTCTATAACTTTCTACATCTACGTATGCATTGAAAATAAGTATATTTATGTAACAATAACTTCAAGGGTGCATATTTAATATGCACATGATAAAGCACCAACATGTATATTTTGAAAATACTTGATTTTTGAAGCATAATTTTGTATCTAGGAATTCATGACATAATTTTATTTACTTACACAAAAAAATAGTTTACGATCTCAGCTCATTACAAGTAGGTAATCAAAGGACTTTGAACAGAGATTTGGTAATTGTTAACGCATTACATAATTACTCTATATTATTTAACTAATAGACATCTATTTAAAATTCCCTAATAAACGAACGACTAATTAACATTAATCTACAAACTATGTAATAATAAAGAGGCGGCCCCATTTACACTACTCACGTGTATAGTACGTTCCAACGTAACTATACAACGATATACCGAAAACTCGCTTGCTACATAAACAACACTATTTTATTCTCAGGCGAACTTTACCATCAAAATCCAGATATTAACCGCTTTGACAATATAACTCTGCCTCAGTCTATCACGATACAATTCTTGTATACAATTTTAGGTACCTTTAGCTTAATGCATAAATAGTATTTATTACAAAAAATAATTTTCTCATCTCAACTCTCCGCGTATATTTGGGGCAATTAAAATTAATATGGAATTAAAACTTTCAGATTCACCTGTGTCGATCGATAGCCAGTCGAGTCGCGTAACAATGCTAATGCTGCCTTCTGACGTTAAATTACTTCGTGACACGTTAGTCCTACTGGCAAAGTCTGCTAGATGCGAACTCGAAACCGTTCGTTCTACATCATGCTGGTATCGATATTGGGAGAGAGGTTGAGGAGAGCCTCGCGGATGTAGCCGCGCATGACGCTGTCCTCGGCGACCAGCTTTAGTATGACGAGGTGTTCGAAGCTCCTGAGAGAGATGGAGCGAAGCGCCGGCAGCCGCAGCAGCAGCGCCGCGAACCTGCCTTCCTCCGTGCTGTGCGTGCGCCGGGTGTACTCGTCCAGGCACGAAAACATCTGCCAATTAAACCAACAACTTTAGAACTTCTACGTCTTAATTTATACTATGTTGGAAAGGTGTTTGACTACAACAATAGCATCGGTTATTAGGTCCATCGTGCAGTTAGGGCACATGGGGCACAGTAGCAAGGATCACCGCACTCGCACTGCGTTAAGTCCCCTGAATCCCCATTTGGACATATTAAGTCTGCAGCGGCACACCTGGGTGCGAAGCCAATATCTATACTAATATTATAAATTCGAAAATAACTCTGCCTCTCTGTTTGTTACATTTTGATGACTAAACAGCTGGATCGATTTTGATGAAATTTGTTTAAATCTAGCGCGCGAAAGGAGGGCGACAGCTAATACAAAATAAATAAAGTTAACTTTTATTGTAATAACCATTTACCACACAAACACAATCTAGAGGAGGAGAAAATACAAGATAAACATTTAAATGAAAACATTTAGAATCTACCACATTAATCATTGTATTCTTTCATTTTTTAATCATCTAATTGCGTGATAATTAGTTAAAAAAGTCATAAATGTAGCAAATTTTCATTCGCATGTGCTAGTGGCCAATCCTGCCTTGATAACTCAACTGTTTCTTTTGTAAACTTAAAGAAATGAATACTTGTTTGTATATTACTTCCATTGATTTATTATATTTAAGGATACTGCGCGCCTTACAGTGCATTTTTTTAGTTTATTTATAACAGAATCAACAGCACTTAATATCAATTGACGACCTCCGTGGCGCAGTGGGCGAATAGCCGGCTGAGAAGCAGGAGGTAGCGGGTTCGATTCCCACCGCAGAACAAATGTTTGTATGATTTACAGTTATTTGTTCCGGGTCTGGATGTTTTTCTATATATTATTGTAAATATGTATTTACAAAAAAAGTATATAAGTATTCTATCAGTAATCTGGTTCCCATAATACAAGCTCTGCTTAGTTTGGAGCTAGATAGCGCTGTGTGAAATGTCCAGCCATATTTATTTATTCATTATAAACAAACTCTTATAGCTAATGCATAATGCCAAAAACAGATTCTCATTTTATAGACATAACCTTTATATTAGTCACCACGACACACTCTTTGTGGTACAAAAATAAGCTTATGATACCTGCTTCCCGACTCAAACTGCACTCTTCAAGTCCTTACGTAACGTCGATCAAAATATTTAAAAAACTACCTGACGCGTTGAAAAATGAGACTAATAAAATAAAATTTGTAAAACAATTAAAATACTTACTAACTACTAAAACTTACTATACAATTGACGAATATTTTAATGACAAATTTAATAAAAAATGACTAATTTTAGATGTTTACTTATCTACTTTGACATTCGATTTGAATGTTTTCTTTTTAACATAAATATTCTCTCCATAATATTGTTGTGCCCAACAGGGTCCTTGATGAACATTTACCTATTATTTACCACCTATTACATTATGGAATATAATAAACGATTGAGTATAGAGAAAATGATTAAAAACACAATATAATATTAAATTTTAAGGAATTCAGTAGGGGTACGCATTTGAAGAAAGTAAGGGAGAAAGGGATGCTGTGTAAATGTACTTGAGGGGGTGAGGTTGGGAGTGTAGTGTGTGTTGTGTGAGTTTCTGAATATTTTATGGAACGCGCTATATATGATTAAGAACAGATATAATTTGCTTCTTAAAAGATGCTTCACTATTAGAGAAGATGTGTCTATTGACGAAAAAACCTTGTAGCTATCAAGCGTGCGACAGATGGCAGAGTTTTGGGCATAGTTGGTGTGACTGAAAGGAATTTCTAGATTACATAGTAATTATTTCTTTCGCTCATGGCAATTCAAACAAATAGCGACTCTATTCTAAAATCTTGGCAAATTTTTCAATGCACACTTTGTTATATTGACATCTCGACAGCGATCGAGTGACGGATACACTGAGCGACGCGTTTTGGAGACTTTTAGTTAAGACGCGGCCGGGTGGTTGGTGCGAAATCCATAGTTATAAATAAACCAATGATTATTTCTGTTAACTAATATCGCGCTAATATTACACATTCGAAAGTTTAGATGTTTGTTTATTTACTCAATCACGTCGTAACGGCTGAACAGATTTCGATTAAATTTGGTATGTACGTAGATTATGACCTGGATTAACACATAGACTACTTTTTATCCCATAAATCAGGTCACATGGCATAAAAATGGGGTGTCAAAACACAAATTATTTAGGATATTCAACTGGCTACTGTGCCCCTCACATAAGCGTTCATTTTGTTAATGTCAGTATGGTCACCATCTTATTAGATTTGTTCTTACCTTTTCCCGCAGGACTTCTACTTCTTGCTTGTTCTTCAGACCCTTGACATCTGAAATTATAATGGGAGTAACATATTTTATCACAGTATATGCAAACATATATACTAATAGTATAAAAAGTAACTCTGTCTCTTTCTTACGTCTTCACAACTAACCTAACCGGCTGGACCGATTTCGATGAAATTTGGTATACAGATAGATTATGACCGGGATTGGGCTTCTTATACATAGGTTACTTTTTACTTTATTTAAACAAGGTTATTCAATCATCAAACGAAATAGGGAAATAATGGATCTGAATGATCTTGTTTTATACACATGTGTTTACCTATATATATTCTTTGAATAAATAAATAAAAAAAAAAATCTACTGCCATTTTGAATAGTTGACACGACATTACATACACAAGAAACACATTAACAGATGGTGGGATGCCTTGACTTGTGGCTAATTACGTTAATTTGTACATAAAATAAAACAAAAATGACAAAAGTCAAGAAACTCAAATAATGCTTAGATAACAGGAACATCCCACGCAACTTTCAACTACCAACCTGTTTAATACTAGCTGACTCGCCCGCGGCTTCGTATGCGTGGTTTGTCAATAAAATATTACCCTCCTTCTGTGCAGTCGCGTAATCTACATTCATAATCTATCTAGGTATACAGGTACCAAATTCCATCGAAATCGATCGAGCCGTTAAGTCGTGAAAAGGTTACAAACAGACAGAGAGACAGAGTTACTTTCAAATCGGTATGTACGTAGATTATAACCTGGATTAACACATACGCTAAATTTTGTTGACAAACAATGCGAGCGAAGCCGCTGCCGGAAGTTATACATATTAACCTTCCTGTTGAATCACTCAATCTATTGTTGAAAACTGCATTAAAATCCGTTGAGTAGTTTAAAAGATCCAAGGTAACAGACAGCGGAAGCGACTTCATTTTATACTATGTATAAAAGATGATATAGTATAAATATTGATTAACCCTGTTTTAAAGTCCTTTTCTGCAAATTTTTGTGGTGTTGATCAGTGTACTTACTCTTAGTTCGACAGGGAATATTGCGTGGGGTCAAAGCTTTTTCACTTTTTGGTGTTCTTTTTAATCCCTGACGCAAAAGAGGTGTGTTAAGTTTTTCGCCTGTATCTGTATGTGTCGTCTGTGGCATCGTAGTTTCCAAACGGATGGACCGATTTGAACGCGATTTTAACAGAAAACTAGTTGAAAGCGGTTGATTCTTATCTAAGTCTAATGAGGATCAGGTCAACTGGTGATCAAGACTATCAGCGGCTGTAAAATGGTAAATTTTTACGGTTTTTCGAGGGTATTTAGTAAAAATTTACTTGTTATTAATTAACTGAATGTAGACCGATGTCTCTTAATTTAATAATGAAACACCCGCTCGATGGTCGAATGACGTTGTAAACTTAGCTGGGAGTCAATGGATGAGACGCGCAAGGGACCGGAAAAAATGGCATAATAAAGAGGAGGGCTTTGCTTAGCAATGGGTGAAATGATGATGACGTTTCATGGGAGGTCATGACCGCCCAGTTAGACCTCTAGAGACACTGTTTTCTGTGATAATATTCACCTGGGTTAAGCAGTACGATAGCCTTAAGCGCGACGTACTCCGACTGGTCCATGTTTAGCGTCCGCATCTTGAGTGACAGCTCCGACAGTACGCGGTCGAAGATCTGACCCACGTCTGCTTGAAGCGCCGAGTTGCGATGCAGTGTCATGCCTGAAACCAATTCAAAACCCTTACGAACAAGTTCTATACAGGAACTCTTCGGTACCCTTCGAACGGTTTATAACCGTTTATTAATTTCGGTACGGGTTAAAATAAAATGCGGTTAAGAGTAGTAGAATTCCGTGAGAAAAGGCTGGCCCGGGTTATTGCTACCACCATACCTATTTCTGCCGCCAAGCAGCATTACTGTGTTACAGTTTTAAAGGAATGGTTGCCGGTGAAATTACAGGCACATGAGGTTTTGCACCTGTATGCCACAGGACGTAGGGCAGTGCCTCGGAGGGCACGGTTTTAAGGTGCGTGACCTACGAGGTAATGCTTTGTTATATGCGATGGTTACCACTTATCATCAGGTGGTATATAAAAAAATATAGAACCAGATACTTTCTACATATATTTAACCGTTTTTCCATTTCGGCACCGAAATGAGCGAGCGACATTAAAGTATCTAAGTTGTAAAATAAAATGTAAAATGTTACGCATTAAAGTATTACGGACCGTGATGTATATGCAATGACGAATAGTCACGAGCCGCCTCAACACCGCATACAAAAAGAAGCTCTCGGGAAAAACCACAGTCGTTCCTTCACAAGTTTATAACAGAAATAAGAATGACCTAACCATACCGATGTTTTCAAACGAAGATATTCGGTAGATTTTATATTAACACAAAACCAGCATTTTCTTATATTAGCTCAATATTGTTGTATGCAAATAAGTACATGATTACATAATTAACTCAAATGTCAAGATTCAAAGGTCAGAGAAAGTATTTTTGCAATATGTTAGCCTTGTGGATGATGTGGATATTAACACATTTATTATTTGTGGTAATTTATCTGTTGGGCGAAATACTTTTTCTGTAAATCTACGTTTTGGAAGTTGAGGCTTTATATTATCTGCAGGCTTTTTAATAGTATACCGATTCCTTGCCTTCCAAGAATGGATAAACCTGAATCTATGGAACTTGATCTTGATGTTAAAAATAAAATCATCCCATAAATTCCGAACCAGACGGTACTTGAACCCGCAACCTTCCCTTTGATAAAAGGTCGCGATACCAATTTTGTAAAGTTGATCTTGATGTAATTTAAGTTTTGTCTACCGTCGAAAAAATCGTAAACATAAATCCAAAATCAAAATTTCTTTATTTAACTTCATAGATCATTTTGAATCGTCAATTTACGCCCGTTCCTCGCTCCTGATCACCGGAATCTGATCTTGCTAAGTCCTTCAGATGAAATTATTTAGTATACATATAAAGGGTAATATCCTGACGATATTCAAGTGACGGTTTTTCAAAACATAAAGAAAAACTTCTCGAAAAAAACTACCTACTAGTTATATTATCAAATTTAAAAAAATCTTAGAAATCTAATTAAGAAAATTTTAAGTGATTAATTCGATATAAAACTTACTGCCTACTCTTGCAATCGATATCCAAAAATAAAGGCCGATTTGATCTCTTTCGGAAATGGCTGCGGGTTTTGGGTTAGAAAGGGACAACAAGAAATATCTCGAGACGTCACCAATACAGTATCTGTGGTTAGATGGCAAGCATTATGCAACAACACAGCATAAGTTTAATAAAGTGTTTGTTTTTACATGTCAAAATAAATTTCACATTTGTATGGTAAACATTTCACAAATGTATTTATTATGCTCATAAAAATAACCCCTTTCATTTCTGTGCGTATATTATCAAACTCCCTATATAGATATTGGTTAGAAAGGCACGTATATGTATGGTAGAGCACATATTGGTCCTGATCATAATAGTCGTCAATTTTATTATTTTAGAGGGTTCTTCGACATAAGTGTTGGCCACGAGTTCTTAAGCAACCACGTTATTTTTCATGTTAAGTTAACATATCTACCTAAACTATTAAGTTCTGCGATCAATACCGAGATTTTTCCATGTACGTAGTTCACAAAACATATATCATACTCCCATAGGCAATTCGCAAAACATTTTTCATAGATAATAAGGTAGTATCGACACATAAATCAATGTCAAAGGGAGCATAACACTTTTATGTAAATCGCTTTAACCTTCGTTGAGCGCTGATCGCTGGCGTCACTTTACAAACAAATTGACGTCTGACCGGATTCCAAAACGGACGCACTCAACTCGTAAATAACCATCATTTAATATCGTCAACTTCAATTTGAGCGTGCAGGCTTAGATCACCTTCTCTGTAAGTCATCGGTTACCTCTTGGACACTCAAACCCAACCTCCTCCCTCTTGACCTATTTGCCTTATTGTCTAACGTTAAAAGACGGAGAGATGTTAAAACTCGATACGCTAATTTCTCATCTGCTTCCGATCTTGGGGTTCCGATATTATGTATAGTTTTACTTTTATTCACTTGTACGCTTCCTTTTTTTTTAAAGATTTTTTGTAAGATTTTTGTCTGTGATCCTAAGAACGTTATCACACTGGAGAGTTGCGAGGGTGTTGCCAGCGAGGTAATTTGTGAAAGTATTCGCCGCGAGTGCGTCGCGAACTCTCCGCGAATTCAAAGTATATAAATATTCTATCAGTTACCTGGTTCCCATAGTACAAACTCTGCATAGTTTGGGGATAGATAGCGCTATGTGAGTTGTTTGTTATTTATTTATTTATTCACGACATACACGCCGAGTTGTAAATTATACGTTCACAAATCGACTGGCTGAAAACACGCTCGCAACTAACCAATGTCAAGGCCCTAAAGATCAGAAACTGAGGAGAACATTATTGACCACTCAATTTCTGTCTAAACCAGGGCGCTTTCATGTTCATCTTGCGTTTCCTCTGACGCATGCATGAAGCGCCATAGCGCATCCAATAATGCAAGCCTTAAAACTAGTTCGACAATAGCGCAGACCTGATCCGGCACCGATGGCGC
The DNA here is from genome assembly GCA_963924445.1 of Philereme transversata. Taxonomy (NCBI): domain Eukaryota; kingdom Metazoa; phylum Arthropoda; class Insecta; order Lepidoptera; family Geometridae; genus Philereme; species Philereme transversata. The sequence continues at coordinate 8,118,710 of OZ004337.1, read as the reverse complement.
ACAGGTGTGCATACGTTTGACGCAAGACGAACTGAAAGTTGAAGACGCAAGATGAACATGAAAGCGCACTGGTGTAGACATAACTATAGATCTCTTCAAAATGAGACAATATCCCCGCTGCTTATAATGACAGTTTTCCCTATGTCTTGTTAAAGCACTCGTGTGGTGAAAAGTTTCAGTGGAATCATGATTACAGTTTTACGATACTTTTTATGATACACTGTTCTTTATTATTATGTCCTACCTACCTTCATTCCTTATCGCAGTTTGATCGCAATTGATTGGTTGTTAAGATCAATTTAGCACAGGTTTGATTCTCTCTGATGATTAATTTTCTCGTAAAATCTGATAGAGGGTTTATTAACTCTTTTATTTTAGTTTCGTAAATTGAAAACCGCTTTTGAGCTTAATTTATGTGCATTGTTGGATTATTGTTATAGCATCTCCTTTGTTTTTAATTAAAGGCTATCTATTCAGGTAGACGTTTGATTATATATGTATACTCGTAAATTTTTGTAGTTATGTTCGTTTATATAGTTTCTTATTTATTGATCAAGCGAAGCGAGATATCCAAATCAACTTGGGCAAATCGGCGTTGTATGTATGTATGTTTGTTTGTCCAAGAATAACTTTCGAAGCGTTAATCCGATCATCATACAATTTTGGTATATATGTAGGTAGAAAGTGTTGACACAATTTTGGTGTGACTCAATGAGCTAAAAATGTGGGGGGGTTGTTGGGTTCAAGAGGGGTAAAAAAAACAAAATGGGACTATCTGGTAAAGTGACATGTTTAATAAAAGGTCTTTGTGAGTACATTTCGACCCCGTTTTTATTTTTATATTAAACCTTGTAGTTTTTAAGTTATTAGCCATAATACAAACTGAACTTTGATAAAATTCACAGGATAACCCAGTGACCCCACAGTGCCGAAATTTGGTATGCGAGTAGCTTTAGTGACACAAATATAGGCAAAAGTCTGAAATCTACCCCAAAAAAGGATAACCAACAAACATGAACTCCCGTTACCTGTAATTTGAATGAAACTGTAGGTCAAGTAAAGTAGTTATGCATATCGTGGCACTATTTTGATAGTCAAATATTACGGATAATATTTTTTTGTTATTATGGGAGACTCGCGAGATCTCAGTTCGGGGCGAACCACTAGTTTAACGTGCTTTCACATAAGAGAATAATGCTAAGATGACTTACGTAGGCCAAGATAATAAACGTTATGAGCAGCATGCATTATCCCTGTCAAGTCTGTTACGTACATATGTACATTTACGTGACAGTGACTTTGCTAAGCCTACGGCGCTAAGTAACGTCAATCTATCTCGACCTTAGTGTTAACTTACCAGGCATAAGACACATGAGCTGGGGCGGCGAACTATTCCGCCCATCTAGCCCTCCTCGCTCGTCTGTCAGATACTGAAACATAAACCAAAACGAATTAGCAACCATTGAAAATGTTATGAGAGGTTGAAACGATTTTGGCAGCAGTTAATTAAAGAGTTTAACAATACAAATTTGAACATTTTTAATAGAGACTTGCATAGTGCTGACCCGCTTATGTTTCTATTTCTTTGAAATGAAACCTGTATTTTTGGATTGGAGACATTAGACGAATAAAAAATTACATATTGTACAATGTCCTAAAGTGTCATGTTATGAAGATAATTGGCCATAAAGGTTGCAACGTGAACATTAGCGGATCAAGACAATGCCAAAAGTTTTCAAATCCCTTTAAAGTACCACTACAACCCAAAAAAATCAATGCAAGACTTGAAGTTATACAACAAGTACTTGATGAAAAGATACTTTAAAAAATCTAGCAAATATGTTTAAATATATAGGGTGTTTGATAATATACGCACAAAAATGCAAGGGGTTATTTTGATGAGCACAATAAATAAATTTGTGAAATATTTACCATAGAAATGTGAAATTTATTTTAGCATGTAAAAACAAACACTTTATTAAACTTATGTTATGCTATTGTATAATGCTTGCCATCTAACCACAGATACTGTATTGGTGACGTCTCGAGATACCTCTTGTTGTCCCTTTCTAACCGAGAACCCGCAGCCATTTCCGAAAGCGATATCAAATCGGCCTTTAATTTTAAATGTCGATTGCAAGAGTAGGCAGTAAGTTTTATATCGAATTAATCACCTAAACTTAGTCGATTTTCTTTAAAATTTGATAATATAACTATGTAGTATCCTTTATTTGAGAAATATTTTTTTTTGTTCTAAGAAACCGTCACTTGAATATCGTAGTATATTACCAAACACCCTGTAGAGGTAGCAACGAGTAGCCTTCTAGTCGGATACAGGGGCTTTATTTTAACTCGACGCTAAATAAATAAATATTGCTGGACATTTCACACAGCGCTATCTAGTCCCAAACTAAGCAGAGCTTGTACTATGAGAACCAGATAACAGATACTTATATACTTTTTTTTGTAAATACATCCTTATAATATATAGAAAAACATCCAGACCCAGAAACAAATATCTGTAGATCCTACAAACATTTGTTCCCCAGAGGGGATCGAACCCGCTAATTATATTATGTATTAAACAAGAAAGAAGAATTAAGATATTTGTAAATTTTCCATCGACTAATTCTGTAGTGTTAGTAAAACGTCAACTTTCTATGAAAAGTACGGTAATGGCTGCCGATCCCGAACAGGCGTTTTGTCACGAAATAAAGTGCTCGATTAACCTGAAATCATCTCCCTTGCTTTTGTAGCAAAATTTTGGGTGTTCTATACTAGACTAGACAAATTCTGCGTTGACATGTCCATACACGAACTCTTAGGCAGAAGCCGATTTAAATTGGAACCTGTATGCCTCGAGTTGATGGACGCAGGGCACATTCCTAAGGTGCGTGACCTACCAGGCAATGCTTTGTTATAGGCGATGATTTCCACTTAACATCAAGTGGGTGATTTGACTTTTCCACATGCATGTTGAATTAAAAAAAACAAGTATTACCTCATTGGGTATTGTATATAAAATACATTCCAGTGTACTCACTTCCATGGACCGCCAGGCGATCGCGAAGAGCAGCAGCTCGTTCCAGGATCTGTTGATGAGCAGCACCTGGTCGTCTAACTCTAGCTGGCTGAAGTGCGGGATGTCGTACGCCCATATCACCAGCGCCGCTATCTGTTTGTTACCTGAAATGATAACCAGTACATCACTCGTATCACTATGCAATTATGCATTACAAGCACGAAGATTGCTGACTATTGGCACCATCATTATAAAAGCCATAGTCAATATCAAAGTCGCCTACTGTTGAACATAATCTACCGATCTTGTTCTGCCTGCACTCAACGGCTCCCAGTTCCTTTTATTAGGTTGTTTTTATATCTAGAAGGGGTTGTCATGTCACTGTGCTTCTGCCCCAACCCAAGAGCCTTGAGTTCACCGAGCTATGTGCCTCGTGCCTTAGTCACTGCAACTGAGAACTTATACCCAACCCAACCAACAACAAGTTGACGTGGCAATGCACAGGCCTTGTGGGCAGAGAGAATCAATAATCGCTGGAGAATCAAGGCGTATTAAGTGGCGACCACAAATGGAAAAAAAGAGTAGAACCTTCTTTTCTATAAACAGTGTTTCTATAACACAAGGCGTTTTAGTGCCATCGTAACTCTACCTGATCACGAGGAAAGATTCACAAACAAAATTTTGATATGAATGTCTGCAACATGGAATCTACGCAAGGAAGTCCGAGGGCAGAATTTTAAGTCTACTAATGTTTGTAGAACGTCTACAAACAAATTGGCGTCAACATTAATTTTCTATCTCGATGACAAGTCTTGACAGGTGTTATATGACCAGACAGGGCATACCCCTTGTGAACTTGAGCCTTGGGGTCGTCCGATAGTACAGAGGGTCGATGACATCACTAAGGTTGTGTTAACTCCTGGATACGCTCAGAGGACCGTAAAATGGCACATGCGAAGGCCAACAGTTGGCAATTACAGGACGGATGATGTTAATGAGTAGGTATTTGCTAAATTATGTACCTTTATCAGTGGTTATAGAGCAATTCAAAGTAATTTCTCTTTTGAAATTCTCCCCTATTCATTTTTTATGGTTCCGTAGTCAAACTAGGAAGGAGGAACCTTATAGTTTCGCCATGTCTGTCTGTCCTGTCAGTTAGCCGTTTTATTCGTAGTCTTTTTGTCATGTAAAGTTGAAATGTTATCTTGACGATACGTTTTAGTGACACCTAGTTAGTTATGAAATACCTAAAAAACAAATAAAAAAACTAGTTTTTTAGAGTACCTCCCCGGTATGTAAGTTGAGCATATTATTTTTACTCACGCCCTCTACCGTGTGGGGTGTCGTTGAATAAAACTTCTAAAACTTATTCAACACTTTTTGTAGAGTCCGTATATGAAATATAAAGCTTCAAAAATATAATTAGAATCATCGGCGATCCCAAACTCGCCAACAGGCAGGAACCTCTGAGTCAACGCCGTGACGTCGGATCGCTCAGTGTTTTCTACCGCCTGTATAATGGGGAATGTTCTGAGGAGCTATTCGATCTGATCCCGTCGTCGAGATTTTACCACCGCACTTCTCTACAAGCAACGTAATAAAGCTCATCCACATATCATCTACAATTGGGTATCGCGCACTACACGCTTCACGCGATCTTTTCTACCCCATACTTGCAAGATGTGGAATGAGCTACCACCTGAGATTTTCCCGTTAGGCTACGACATGGCACGCTTTAAGAGAAATGTTAAAAGGTTTCTTCAGGGTAGGGAACGCATCGACAATACCCCGAGTATTGCCGGTGTCAATAGGCGACGGTGACCGCTTACCATCAGGTGGGCCGTAAGCCTGTTTCCCAACAAATAACATAAAAAAAAACAATAGTATAATAGTATATGTGTTACTATAGTACTGTAGTTTAACAAGAATTAAGAATCGAAGTTAATATATATTTTCATCTTACATTGGATTGTATGACGAGCGATATTTATATTAACATAAAATATAATAGCATCTTCATCGTTTGTGACGCGCTTTATAACATTGAATTGTTATGTTACCCCTGAATGCATTGTTAAACCAACATTATACTCTAACCGCAATCGAGAAAACAATAACAAAGTACTTATTCAAAAGCAACAAAAGGGGCCCTAGCAAAAAATATTAAGTTTACCTCCTGCTACTAGCATTTTCATGCGACTTCGTCATCGTTTGTTTTTATGTTATTTGTTCGGAAAATCTCCATTTTTATCATAAATATATTGTATGTGTATAAATTATTGTGTATGTATTAAAGAACATGGTGTTTATGTTTCATAGAATTTTCTTGGTGTTAATATTGGGATCCTATTATAACTAGACAAGCTTCCGCGGCCTCGCACGGGTATATGAGCGCGTAAAAAAACTAGTTCCAACTAGCGTAATAAATGGCTGAGAGGTTCGCCGGCAAAAAATATGGTTTATATGCCAAAATCTGAAAGAGACAATATCAAAATGTGTCTAAAACTTCGTCAGATAAACAAAAACAAAAAATGTTTTTTAAATTTCAAGTTTTTTTACAAAGATTATGGATGTCACAAAAAAATCAGCACAGCTCAAGTGGGATTGGGCCGGCCACGTATGCCGCATGCCCGAAGATCTATGGGCAAATATTACAACTGATTGGGTCCCTAGCGCAACACGACCACCAAGGAGATGGCGTGACGACTTGGATGTGCATTTACCAGACTGGCCAGATTTACCAGACAGCAGGGGACAGAAAACACTGGAAAGACCCCTCTTTCCAAGGGAGGCCTTTGCCCTGCAGTGGGACAACTAAGAAAAAAAAAATCAAGTTCCTCGGAGAATAATAATAACACCGCAGTTGACATTGACAATTTACTTTCGTTTGATAAGCGAGCGTACGACAGAGCAACGCCATCTGTTAGCAGAAAACATGGCCGTGAAAACATCTCATTGTCAAATAAGTTGGGAGATTTTTAAGAAAGATACGAGTAAGAGGACCGATTCATTTCTATGTAACATGACGATTCTGTATTGTACTTTACCAGCACAAAAACGATAGGTACTATAAATCACACACCGTACCGTAGATATCAGAAGTTATAACTCCTCGCAACTTCAACATACATACTAATGTCATGTTTTGTTGTTTCCGTGAACAAACAACTTGAAATATGGTGTGTTAGTTAAGCCAGAAAGAATAAGGAAAAGTTAAACCAGCTATAGCAAAAAACATTCCCTCTACTTTTGACACAGTAAATCATGATAAAACATTAATGCGATCTCATGCATGATGTATTAAGCTAAATAAATGACAACAGATAACTTTGAGATAAGCTATACATGTATAAAATATATTCTATTGTTTTCTGAGAGATAAGAATCAAGTGCGAAGTTGACCAAATAGATAGAAAAGAAAGCCCTAGAATTTATTGTTGATAACAGCTTTATCTGAGTGTAAAATTGCATTACTTATCTGAGAATATGTTGAACTAGTATTATTTTTAAAATACACATATTTATTTTATAGCGCAGGCTTTTGTTCTGGACTTTTACATTATTTTATGTCCTGATTTCGATAGTTTTCCAAGGAGTAAGGTTTATTTAGAATTATGATTTTGTGGTGAAGCCATTGGAATAACTATATGCCTGCTCTAATAGCATGACCGTCCTTGAAAAGTGACTCTACGGAAGAATAGATTAGAATGGCACGTTAGCGTTCGCAATTCCTTGTACTAACTACACTTCTGTTATTTTTTTAGATGGACTTTCTTAGGTCGGTCATGCTTACCCGACTGTAGGGCAAATGCATTCCTTCACTCTTTCTACCCGTCTTTGTCATTGGCTAATTGGGGCTTTATTTTTATTTAGTTATTTATTTGAACACCAACATTTAACACATTATAAAGAATCAATTAATATTTCTACGAGCTAAATGTTACTATAATTACAGGTGAAGACTACATTGACTAATTTATTATTAATAATAATAATAAATATTGCTGGACATTTCACACAGCGCTATCTAGCCCCAAACTAAACAGAACTAGTACTATGGAAACCAGATAACTAATAGAATACTTATATATTTTTTTGTAAACACATACATACTATTAATATATAGAAAAACAACCAGACCCGGAACAAATATCTGTAGATCATGCAAACATTTGTTCCGCGGCGGGAATCGAACCCACTACCTCCTGCGTCTCAGCCGGCTATTCGCCCACTGCGCCACAGAGGTCGTCAATTTTGAGCGAGTAACATTAAAAAAAATACTTACAAGTAACTAAAAAAAACACAAAATACACTGAAATAAATAAAAGACACAAAAATTAATTATAAAATCGTAATCCTTACAAGGTAAAATAATAATTAGAATGAATTAAATTTAAAATCTTAATTTATAAAACAAAGTCGGGTTTGTTCGAACACTTGTAACTCTAGAACGGCTGGACCGATTTTCATGATTTTTTTATTTGTTGTATTTGTCTCCGTCCCGAATAGCAGAAAAACTATTAAAATATCGGAAAAAATCACGCAAAAAGATATTATGAAGAAAAATCATTTTCCAATACATTGATGCAGATAATGATGGCCGAAGTATATTGACAGCCCGCGTCATAAGCATGTCAAGACGGGACGAAGTTCGCCGGGTCAACTAGTTTATATTATAAGACAAGTCAATCATTCAAATTTTAGAATATAATTTATTACATTTAAAATGCGCTTTTAGCTTTCTCACATTGCAAGCGAATATGTCCAACTGGTCAGATTTAGATAGTATATTATAATGCCTAACGATTCTATTCAATGGTGCATGGTGTCCCAGATTTGACTTTGATCCCACTAATTTAAACAAGCCTTGACGCTCTGGACAGTTGGCAAGGAACAGAAATATATTTTTTTTTTCATTACAGAATCAACAGCACTTAATATCTACATTGATATCAAGTGCTGTTGATCTGTAACAGATACTCATGTTTAAGGTCCAGTTTCTCGCTTCATTATCTGGTCCGGACTTCCATTTGGAACTCGGTGACACTAATTAGACACCTATTATACTACGATGCTGATCATAATTTTCATTTTGATAAAATATCCATAAGACTAAATTATGAGTAAGAAAAACCTAAAGACGTAGTTAATGTGTTTGAATAATCCAAGGCAGACTGAAAATAATCTAAAACGTGGATAGATTGATGTAGAACTTACTGTGGTAAATTTGCAACTAAGTAGGTAAGCAACATCATCATAATTGCATTTCAATCATATAATTTCAAAAGTTATCCTCATGTGTAAAGGTAAGTTAAATTTTTATCGTTAAGGATTACGACTCATTCAATTCTTATGCATTTTTCGTCTCGTTTTTAATTTATAAATATGGTTATTACTGCACTGACCAACGACTTTACAGTCTTCAGAGTACAGAATGTAACAAAGTTAATATCTGTCTGTAGGTACGGAAAAACGACGCCATTTTTAAAACCAGTTTCGTATTTTAATGCATGCCATAGTTATAAATGTACATAAATACATGCCAATGTTTTTTTGTGTCTTGGAATTTTAGTTTTATTTTGGCCAAGGTAATGGTGCGAGACAAATGGCATATTTAACACACACATACAACATAATTATGTTAGGACTTCAAGCAGGTAATGTCGACACCTACCGAACAACAGCTAGACACCATTACCACCATAAAGAAGTGTTATGTAATGCAATGTAAGCTAGGATAGGGGATGAGCTTGTAAACTCCTACTTATATTAAATTATAGCAATTGCTCTGGTAATAAACGTCAGTATGTAGATTTCAACAGCCTTTCCGGGGAAGCCCCGCCATTTTGGCTGCTAACCAAAATGCCTTTGCCTTGCTAGGTTATTAAGGAAAAGTAAAGAATTGGAATTCCGTTTACTGCAATAGTTTTAAGTTTAGTAGGAGCCGTTCGCTAAAAACGGCACATGTCTGTCGCTCCGCAAATTTTTGGAGGTTGCTATGTTTAGCAATGGACGCCCAATGTATTAACATTTTCCTACACTTTTCTATGAGGCATAAACATCAGTATTGTTATAGTTAAACAACTATTAGGAAGTGAGAACGTCAAGTGATGATGGATGGACTCACCTATCTGACAGAGGCTGGAGACGGGCGCGCGGTACTTAGGCGGCACATTGCTACTCGCACCAACTGCTAGAAACTGGAACTCTTCTCTGGGATCCGCCACTATCGACTCCATTTCCAGGAGCCGCTCGATCGATAGCTCCTGTGCGGGTGCAATAATGCTCAAATTAGCATGAGAAAGGGAGAAAATTGCATTGGGAATACGAAGTAATTACGGGAGCATAACAATTTAACAAGGGATCGTATTGTAATTGCTATTTGATTTATTGAATTCATTGAATGGAGCAATTGTGTGCTGGAGAGGTTCAATTTAATTCTCTATCTTACAGTTACTAAACACAGGAATTTTCATTTCAAAAATTAATTATGTGAAATTATAATATTCAATTTTCAACGTAATCTTAATAAACAAAAACAGAAACTAATACATTATTTATTATGATTATAAATAGGCGAACGTCACACAATACTTGACTTGCGTTGAATAGTTTTTCTCTAAATCGTTAATACGTAATGATGACTTTCAAACGTGTAGCCGAAATACGTCACGAGAAGAGAGTATAAACGACGCAAACGCCCAGACAGTTTGTGACGTCATTGAGCATCCAGCCATAAGCTGCCATTTTCGACCCTGCCTCATCCCTCTGAATTTAACGGGCAGGCGATGAATTCCTACAGATATAGCAATTTTACTGACAGTAAGCATAGCAATATTACATCTTTGTGAATCTTTGCGATACCCACTGGATCCATTCACCATTTGTCATAACACCCATACTTTAACCTGGTCACTGATTTATGACAAAGAAAGAATGAGAACAGTAGGAAGAGATATGTATCGCTTACAGACACTACTTACACAGGAAGGAATTAATTTGACCTGTCTGTTTACAAGTTTACCCTTTGGCGTTCTGTATATATTTTCCTCTGATAGCAAACCTGTTAATAATACCCTGGGTATAAACTGATAATTGCATTAGGCGCCACTACATGCGCCGTACATAATTGAATTCACCACTCTCACGTCTCGCCCACCCATCGCACGGAAACGTTTTCCATAATAGTGAAATATGGGAGACTGCGCACATGCCATCAGATATGCAAATTTACTGAACAAGTAGCCGACAGAGTAATTAATAAGTAACGATACTAAAATAAAGCGCCATTTAATTTCTTTAATTAAATTTTTAGTAAGGATTTGAAACAAAAGCCACAAAAATACGATCTATGCCTCAATATTGCTCTTAAAAACTTTTCCAGTTCGACTCTTACGAACGTTTAGTGGCCTGCCCATGGGTGCTTAACGCTAAGTTTAGACTACGAGGCATGCCTTTTAAGTTCTGTCGTTTCCATATTTTCCGGCAATTTTGAATTTGGAACTGTTCTATATTCGAATGTGTTTACATTTTGAATCTCAAAACAGTTGAAAGTATTAGGATTAATGCTATTGTTTAGTCACAGTTTCGATTTGAATCTGTCAGGTCACGTACGAAAATGAATCTTTCTAAGGAAAATGTTCGTGCAATAATTTTCTACAACTTTAGAAGAGGCCTGACACGGCTTCAGTGTTTAGAAGAGCTAACATCTGTGTTCAGTGATGTAGCCCCATGTCTGCGGACTGTCGAACGCTGGTATTTAGAATTCCAGCGTGGACATACTAGTGTTAGTGACAGATTTCGCGAAGGACGCCCAAAATCCGCCTTCACTGAAGATAACATCATTGCTGTGAGACAACTAATTCTCGAAGATCGTCATGTGACGTATCGAGAGATAGAGGCTCTATTAGGCATCTCAGGGACAACCATTCAGAAGATCTTGCATGAAGCGCTTGGTGTGAGAAAGCTAGTTTGCCGTTGGATACCGCATCTGCTTTCCGACGATCACAAGGCGGCCCGCGTCAGATGGTGTAAGAAAACTCTGCAAAGGTTCAACCGAGGGGAGTCAAATCACGTCTACGACATCATAAGTGGTGACGAATCTTGGATCTATGCCTACGATCCTGATACCAAACAACAATCTACAATCTGGGTCTTTCAAGACGAGCCAAAGCCGACTAAAGTTGTTCGTTCTCGAAGCACTTCAAAGAAGATGGTGGCCACGTTCGTTGGAAAAACCGGCCATGTTGCGACTATTGCACTTGAAGATCGTAGAACGGTTAACGCAGAGTGGTATACTACAGTTTGTTTACCACAAGTCATCGCCGAACTTCGAAAATCTAACTCAAAGCGACGCATCATCCTGCACCACGACAACGCAAGCTCACACAGCGCTCGTCAAACGATTGAGTATTTGAAGCAGGAAAAAGTAGAAATTCTTGACCATCCTCCATACAGTCCTGACCTAAGCCCTAACGATTTCTTTACATTTCCTAAAATTAAGAAAAGTCTTCGTGGTCAAAGGTTCCAGTCCGGTGAAGAAGCAGTCGACGCTTTCAAGTCAGCCATTTTGAACACCCCCACTTTAGAGTGGAATAAATGTTATAATAACTGGTTTGAGCGAATGGAAAAGTGTATTAAGCTACGCGGTGAATACTTTGAAAAACAATAAAAAGTACTATAAGGTTCTAGTTGTGTTTTTTTCTTCAAACGACAAAACTTAAAAGGCATGCCTCGTAACAAGTAGGTACCTTCGTAAAAATTAGTCTGAGTGAAGCTTTACAATTCAGCATCGTTTGCTCGTTTCTCTCTTTATTAAATTCGCTAAGCTTTGAAAGCAGAGCAAATACCTTTCTCAAATACAGAATCCGCTCCTTCATCACGTTTGCCAAACAATTCAAACGAAACCAGATCGATAGACGAGCCATAAACAAAGAAATGTGTTATGCGGCGCGTCCTCGGCAAACCTTATTTATAGCGGCGCAATTTCAATTAATTTTACCATCATTCGCCTTATTTGATCAGCAAATGCCTCTCTGTTTTCTAATTGAAATCCTTTAATTAATCTATGGTTCAATTTAATTCCAATCTAAATAAATCTATTGAACCAACTCCGATTTTGAAGTTCAAATCATTTGGAAGCATGTGACTGGCCAGACGAGCCGCAGAACACGTAAACTGATGTTAAATAAATGAACACACATTGCAATTCATGAATCATTGGCCCTAAAATAACGAGGTAGGAAAACTGTTTTGCATGCGAATCTATAAAGTTCTTCATTCTTCTGCGCTGGCATTGAATTGAACACGAACTTGCGAGTTCGAACAAAGGAAATCCCCATTTTCCAGTTATGAGAGTTGAAGTTCTTGCGTTTGTGTACTTTTGTAATAAAACCACCCGTAGTTTTGCGCTGCAGTTGTTGTTTTACTATAAGACAACTAAAGCAAAGGACCTAAAATAATAAGATTTTTTTCAGGATTTTGCTCGTCAATGCCGCAATGTTACACGAAAATGGTATCATTATTTTCCTTTTTGAGTTGTACTAATGGGTTTATCTTTTAGCTGAGTGTAATTTTGGCTCACCTGAACAGAGCTGCTAGGATGTGCGTCTTCTGCGCCTCTCGCTGCTCGTTGCCGCTCCTCCTGGACTGCCTCGCGCTTCATCCCGCAAGCGAGGCATTTCTGGTATCTGCAGTACTGGCATCGATTCCTTTGACGTTTGTCGATGATACAGTTTCGATCTTCGCGACATGCGTACGTGAGATCTTTTCGAACCGTCCGCTTGAAGAAACCTTTGCAGCCTTCACAACTGAAAAGAGTTACATTATTTAGTTACGTACACCTTAAAATGCCTATGGTATGGCAAAATTTTCCGATGGGTAAATCAATTTAACAATCAGTGCGTTGCGCAGGCATGATGACAACTTCTTAGAATTGAGAGAATTATGATGATTGCAGAATCTGTAATTTGATTGATGATTCCCACAAAACACTCATAGTGCAATGGATAACTATAATGAATACAATTTCAATATTTCATTATAATGACGCTTCGTGTATTTATAGGAGACCTTTACAGTTATAAAGACTTGATTAACACTAGCTTTCAACTTTTTGGCTTACGACCAATTTCAATAAACTATCCAAAGAGAGCTTTCTTCGATAAATAATCCCGTTTAAGAAATAGATATTCCAGATTTTATTAATTAGTCAGGCATTAATGCTGATAGGTCACAGGTTCAAACCCTGCAATAGATTTTCCACTCGAAATAATAACGAAGTTGGATTTAATAAATAGCGGAGAAACGTATTGAATGAATAGAATGCATCTGTGAATAGTTACATTACAAGATTAAATTATGAGGTGCTTGCAACCAAAGAAGATCATAAGATTGACGACCTCCGCGGTGAAGTGGGCGAATAGCCGACTGATACGCAGGAGGTAGTGGGTTCGATTCCCGCCGCGGAACAAATGTTTGCATGATCTACAGATATTTGTTCCTGGTCTGGTTGTTTCTCTTTACATTACAAGTATGTATTTACAAAAAAAATGTATGTATATGTATGTATATATCTATCAGGTATCTGGTTCCCATAGTACAAGCTCTGCTTAGTTTGGGGCTAGATAGCGCTGTGTGAAATATCCAGCAATATTTATTTATTATTTATCATAGACTTTGAACCAAAATCAAAAACAGATGTGTAAAGGTCTTTACTATAACATTGGCACATTGAACAAAGCTAGATAAAAGCTAACTAGTCCGTATATATGAATGAGCTAGTCGCAACTCTGGTATCAAACCAATTCGAAATATTGATTTGCCACTATAGCTTTTCTTTTATTCTTTATTGCACACAAGAAAATATATTTAAAAATACAGAAATAGAGGGCATGTACAAAGGCGAGCTTAACCCTTAGAAGAGTTTTCTTCCTGCAAACCTTTGAGGCTAGAGAGATATAGCAATAGGTATTCAATTCATATACAGGGTGTTTGATAATATACGCACAAAAATTGCTGTTTACCGTAGAAATGTGAAATTTATTTTGGCATGTAAAAACAAAAACTTTATTAAACTTATGTTCTGCTATAGTATAATGCTTGCCATCTAACCACAACAATACATATACTATATTGGTGACGTCTCGAGATATCTCTTGTTGTTCCTTTCTAACCCAAAACTCGCAGCCATTTCCGAAAGAGATAACAAATCGGCCTTTATTTTTGGATGTCGATTGCAAGAGTAGGCAGTAAGTTTTATATCGAATTAATCACCTAAACTTAGTCGATTTTCTTTAAAATTTGATAATATAACTAGTTTTTTTTTATTCGAGAAGTCTTTTTTATGTTTTGAGAAACCGTCACTTGAATATCGTCAGTATATTACCAAACACGTTATATTATAGCCAATGCAATAATTTCTACAATTTAGCGATGGAAGAACGGGCATGTCATGCAAAGCGTGAGAAGTTACAGCTGGCACCTAGCAATTCATAATTTTATAGCTATAACGTTGTCGTGAATCAATAGGCTAGCAGCTGACATGATAGACACGATTGTTTAGTATCTATGAAAGTTTACAGCTCTACCATAAAATATATAGGGACAGAATTAAAGCTATAAGTACAACGTGCGAAAACAGTCGCACGCATATAGGGTTCCCAGATTAAAAAATCGAATTTCGGAGTAAATTCCTGACATTTGATGAACATTCCGGACTTTCTTGTAAATATAGCAAATATAATAATTTTTTTGTTTATGTTATGTTTTATTTTACACGTTACCTACTTAAATTGTAGAAATTCCGGACGGTTTAAGATTCCCCCCGCATTCCGGACAAAGACCTATATTACCGGACATATCCGGAAAATTCCGGACGTATGACAATCCTACACGCATACATGTACATACATCGTACATGCATGACGACCTCCGTGGCGCACTGGGTGAATAGCCGGCTGAGACGCAGGAGGTAGTGGGTTCGATTCCCGCCGCGGAGCAAATGTTTGCATGATCTACAGATATTTGTTTCGGGTCTGGTTGTTTTTCTCTATTATAAGTATGTATTTACAAAAAAAAAGTATATAAGTATTCTTCAGTTATCTGGTTCCCATAGTACAAGCTCTGCTGTGTTTGGGGCTAGATAGCACTGTGTGAAATGTTCAGCAATATTTTTTTTTTATGTTTATTTATACATATTAGACGCGCGCGTACTAGGATAATCGGTAAAAATTGTTCGACTTGATGTTCTACCTTGTGGCTACCATCGTGCCTCAAACAATTAAGTACATTAATAAACAAGGCATACTGTACAGTAACATTTTCGCCAGACTAATTTTCGGGTTTAGTTTTTCGCATTTATTAGGTACTTTTTATTTACTCGTAGCACTCAAGAGGTGAATAAGAACGAATGGGATGTCAAAAGAATCGTTGAGGCCTCGAGAGTGATATTAATATGGAACAAGAAGAGAGAAAACTATAAAAGGTAGGGCAGTATAATTTCGACTCATGTTCTTCCAGATTTAGAGAAGGGTATCAAAATCAAGAGACGATTTCAAAAAGCTAAATTTTACGTTTATGAATGGGTTCTATATCATTGCAGTCGGACTTTTAAATTGCTTATAAAACTGATTACTTTGAACTTTTTCCTCAAATGACAGACAAGGATAAAGATATACCTAAGCTTTAGTTAAACGAAAGGTTTTTTGAGTACCTACCTACCTATCGAGGTATGAGGGAAAACACTACGCAGCTTCTTAAATTGCTGATGCCTTCTAGAGATACACTTTCACATCAGCAATGTGTTTTGGCCAGTATGACAGTCCAGCGAGGCAATTATTAAAATAGAAGCTCTTAAAGTATATGCCATTGACATGATTTCATCCATGCAATTTGAAACGTGGTTGCTATTTTAATGCTTAATTGATCGAGCGAAACGAGATCTCCAAATCAACTTGGGCAAATCCGCGTTGTATGTATGAATGTTTGTTTGTCCGAGGATAACTTTCGAAGCGTTTATCCGATCATCATAGAATTTTGGTATATAGGTAGATAGTGTTGACACAATTTTGGTGTGACTCAATGAGCTAAAAATGTGGAGGGATTGTTGAGATATTAGGGTTCAAGAGAGGTAAAAAAACCAAAATGGGACTATCTGGTCAAATGGCACGTCTAATAAAAGGACTTTGTGAGTACATTTCGACTACGTTTTTACTTTTAGTAAAGTCCTTATAGTTTTTGAGTTATTAGCCATAATAAAAACTGAACTTTGACAAAATTTACAGTGTACACCAGTGACCCCAGTGCTGAAATTTGGTATGCGTGTAGCTTTAGTGACACAAATATAGGCTAAAGTTTTAAATCTAGAATAACTGCAATTTGTACCCCAAAAAAGAGTAACCAATTTACATGAACTCACGTTACCTGTAATTTGAATGAAACTGTAGGTCAAGTCAGTTGGTTATTTATATCGTGGCACTATTTTTATAGTCAAAGATTACAATTAATATTTTTTTGTTTTAATCGGAGACTTGCGAGTTCGGGACGAACCACTAGTTATCTATATTAAACGGGTCTTTATCGCGCTGTACTTTTATATTTATAGAACCGACGATTTGTATTGAATTTTAGGTATACCTACTGATCGAGAAAGTTATATTCCTTGTCACCAAAAAAAAGATAAACAACTGTTTAACGTGTGTTTAAAAAATTCCATACCAATTTTGTTACACTTTTTTTAAAGACGCGCTAAACTGTGTTTAAATTTTTTGTGTTTTGTTTGTGGTATGTATGTTTTGTAACCCCATTATGTTTTGAAGCTGTTTTAAACGTGGTAAGAGTTTACGATTACGAATGCCTCCAGACACATATTAACATCATAAATTTATTTGGCAACTAGCTTCCGCCAGCGGCTGCGCACGGGTGGTTTGTCAAAACAAAATGTAGCCTACTTGAATCCAGGTCATAATCTATCAACACACCAAATTTCATAGAAATCGGTTCAGCCATTACGACGTAATTGAGTAAAAAACATCTAAACTTTCACATTTATAATATTAAAATACGATTAATGTTGAAATAGACAACATTTTAGTGAAACAATTATTTAAATAGAAGTCCCCTTGTACATGTATATTTCACGCAAAACTAACAAGCTCTGACATGATTTCATCCATTCAATTCAAAATAATGGAGATTGTTAATGAATTAGGGTTTATTGTGGCAGCTAATATATAAAAAACTGGCACAAAGAGAGCGAATTATAGTCATTGATTTTGATTTGAGAAGTGAGACCATACAATTACCGTACGTACCGTCTGGATAATATTTAAATAGTCTGAATTGAATACGCACTTGTTCAATCATTAGTTAAGTTAAGCAATGTACTCCGCGGCCGGTCACTACTTGAATAGACTAACATAAGTGTAAGTAGTAGCATTACTGAACCAAGCGCTTTAACATAAGCGGAACTTTAAGATTTCGGTCCCGGTTATAAAAACCGTCGACATGATGAAGGCTTTCGAAAACTTTTACACCAGCGTAGGCCAATATAGCTCATATGAATTTACGTACATTTTTTAGGTGTGGCATATTTTTACTGTCTCAAACACTATTTGAATTGTACTTAAAATTAAAATCATAAGTTAATTCACACAAACACCTGTTCATCTGTTTATTTAAATTAACGACAACTGTGTCTTCAAAGAATCCATAAATCAAGCGTAAAATCTGTAGGCGTTACTCAAGCGCGAGTACTCTCAGTGCGCCCACTGCTTGATCGGTGACAAAATACGCATCACAGAATTCACTAACCAATTGAGCAATATAATATTGTGATCTATCGCAAATCATCTGTGTGTGAGTTCCACTCCCACAATATCACATGTCACAATATTTTGAAATTGATACTAATTGCCAACGGCGGCGTTCAGTACAGTACTAGGGATTTATTTTTGCGCAGATTCTGAGAAACTGTCGTTAGTGGTAGTGTGATTTACTCATTGCAGTTTAAGCATGAGTGATGTCATTTCAGTAGAATTGGTCCTACCCTCGTTTTGTACTATGCCGCACGTTAATAACGGAACAAGGGTATAAATACATATGTAAAGTATATAATATGCAGAGTATTAATATACCACAGTCCTAAAAAATGTCCACAGACTGATAAAATAATCTCAAATACATTGAGATTGACAAAAATGAAATGTGACACAAAAAGTGGTTTAATGTAACCCCTTCATCGATCAGCATGAGTGACATATCCATGAGTGACGAAGGCCTGCGTCATCATGAAGAGCGATCATTATACCGCCTAGTCAGGCGACGATTGTAGAAAACTATAATTTTAACAGACTATAAAAAGTAAGAATCGTTTAAAAGGACACTACGCGATATTCAGGGAGCCTGACCCTAAATCGATATAGAAAGGAAGTTAGGGTCCCTAATTAAAGGGGTTATACTACGCGAATTAGGACCCTGAATAACGCGTAGTATAATGAATAATACCCCTTTTAGCTATTCGCGCTTGTTTTGAGAGAAGATTTATTTTACTATGGCATTTTAAATCATTTTATTAGCTCCGAAGTGTCACTACAAAGCAAGTGCCTGTTGCCTTTTTATCTGTTAAAAAGATCAAAAATGGAAAAGATTACTAATAATTAAGAACGTCAACAACAATAACTACTTTAAATACATAATATGTACATGTTCTTACTAATATACGACCTCCGTGGCGCAGTGGGCGAATAGCCGGCTGAGACGCAGGTGGTAGCGGGTTCGATTCCCACCGCGGAACAAATGTTTGCATGATCTACAGACATTTGTTCCGGGTCTGGATGTTTTTCTATATATTATAAGTACATATTTACAAAAAAAGTGTATAAGTATTATATCAGTTATCTGGTTCCCATAGCTCTGCTTAGTTTGGAGCTAGATAGCGCTGTGTGAAATGTCCAGAAATATTTATTATATTATTATTATTATTAATAAATAGCTGCATCATCAAAACTTTTGCATCATTCATCAGTGGAAGACGGTGTTTTAAGTTAAAAAGTACGTCTTAAACTATATGTTTAAATGATCATTATATCTCTTCATATCCAGTGTAATGACCAATTCGCCCCTCCATGAGCTGATTACAGTGGCCTTCGACATGTGTTTCGCAAAACTGTCCATGTTGAAGTTATTGAGAAATGACACTTTCACTTTTATCCCACGCGGAGACAGGATTGTGACTAATTTTTGCACCTAACTGTTAACTTCTGAAACACAGTTAAGTTTCACTTTCAATACCATTATAATTCCGGTGCTGAGAACTTTAAATAATGATATATAAATAGTTACATTAATGTATATTTTTAAACAGATAACTAACACAATAATAGTATTCTAAACATTAGCAAAGGTAATTAAACTTATATCCTATTGTTCAATTCTCGAATCGTATTTGGCTGAGGTGGCAAAGCAGTCTTGCGAGTGAACCTGCTAGGCATTCAAAACATAAAAGTGTATGTCTGGAGTTAAAATGGCCAAACCCTACCTTAAAACTTGTATCTTAAAGCACTAAATCAATAAAACGGTAGGCAGTCACGTCAATAAATAAAACAGTATGCCTTTTTACTATGGAATTAGTGAAGTCGAGATGTTTTAACGTACCTTTAAAGCCTGTGTTATTGTTTAAAAGTGAATTCTTTCGAGAAAATATTGGTCATTAACATGTCAACGGCTGGCTGTAATTTTGTTTTATGTGATGTTTAGCTCTAGATAAATAGGAATATTTTGTATAGATTTCATTACTTAACTAGTGGTTCGCCCCGAACTGAGATCTCGCGAGTCTCCCATAAAAACATAATTATTATTCGTAATCTTTGACTATCAAAATAGTGCCACGAAATAAACAACCATATTGCTTGACCTACAGTTTCATTCAAATTACAGGTAACGGGAGTTCATGTTAATTGGTTACCCTTTTTTAGGGTACATAATTTAGTTATTCTGGATTTCAGACTTTTGCCTATATTTATGTCACTGTGAGGTCACTCACTGGGGTGTATGTGTATTTTGAATATTTGTGTGTGAATTTTGTCAAAGTTTTGTTTTTATTAAGGCTAATAACTCAAAAACTACAAAGATTGAACTAAAAATAAAAACAGAGTTGAAATGTACTAATGAAGACCTTTCATATTTAAGTCGCACTTGACCTAATAGTCTCATTTTCATTTTTTTTTCCTCCTCTTGACCCCCAATATCTCAACAAGCCCCCAACATTTTTAGCTCATTTAGTCACACCAAAATTATGCCATCACTACCTACCTATGTATCAAATTTCACGATGATCGGATAAACGCTTCGAAAGTTATACTCGGACAGACAAACATACATACATATATACATACAATGCCGATTTGCCCAAGTTGATTTGGAGCTTGTAAAAACTTATATTTGCATTATTTACTACAATCGCAGTTGATTTTAATTTGTACATAAGTAGGTATATAATTATGATTGGGGGGAGGCAATATATTGTTTTAAAGTTTTTTTTTATGTCATACTACATAAATATAAAACACTAGCTGACCAATCCTCAGCTTCGCACGCGTTTTTTTTCAATAAAAACATTACCTTCCTTCTGCGCAGTTGGGTAAAAAGTAGCCTATATCACCCGGGGATAGTGTAGCTAGCTTTCCAACGCTGAAAGAATTTTTTAAATCAGTCCAGTAGTTTCGGAGCCTATTCAATGCAAACAAACAAACAATCAAATCTTTCCTCTTTATGATATTATAGTATAGATGAGAAGGATTTTCAATACCATTTAAAATTTCTTTATAAAAGTTTGACAGATTTATTCACACAAAGAAACCAATGATATCATTCCTTTATTACGCAAATGAAAAAAAACGTTCGACCTAGACTTAGTTACAAGCACGGTTAAAATTAAGGATATCTGATTTTGCATCGGCTAATAAAGGTTTTATGTTCGTAAGTATGTTCAGATGTAAAAGAATTTAGGTACTGATTTCAAAATTACAATATCATGTTTTGTCGATCAAACTCACAATATATCTTGATTAGATATGAATATATGTAAAGTGAAGGTCACTAAAAATACCTATTTACTTAGGTTACACACGTTTCCAAGTCGTGTCTAAACATTTTAAACGTTAGGCAATAACTTATTTTTTATTGTTACTCACTTACGTCCTTAATCATGCATAGATTGATTTATTGAATAGCAAGGGTAGGGGATAGTTATGAGTGTATATCACTCTCTACCCCCCAAGATGCAAAAAGAGAGGTATTATAAGTATGAAGCAATTTCCACATTTAAATAACATATGTGTCTAGGATTAAGGAGGTCTATTATGGAGTTCCGCAAGGCAGCGTACTAGACTCCGTACTATTTCTAATTTATACAAATTACTTTCGAGCATTTTTAATATGAAATAAAAATGTATTGAACATATTCCGAATTGAAAGATTTTCGTTATAAAATGTCATTCATTTCGTTTGAGAACACTAACATTAATCTGACGCGAACAATTTTCACGGAAGATTAATTAGTAAGAATTTTGTAGACATTTATAAAACTCACACAAACTTGCTTGGGTGGGATTATGTCACCATCATTATATATCTAAAGAATATAAGAATGATAGAATCTGTCCCTCTAAAAATAAATTGTGCCGGCAAATGACAATTGATTTTTAAAGTCTTAACAATGGCCAAAACCTCTGAAATATATTTACTAATAATTTAGATGAAGACGAGATGTCCAAATAGATAATAAATTTTGTACTCGGTTTCAATGTACGATGTACGTTTATCTCCGTTTGTTCAAACGAAAACAAGTAAAATTTATACACAATTTCCCAAGATTGGAAGCTGATTAGATATAATCATTGGTTTTGGCCTTCCGTCTTACAAAATATAAAATAAGCAGGCTGAAACGAGAAACGAATCAATTTAAACATCCCCTTTTTAAGTTTAAGAAGTTTGGGGGACGTTTATCTGTGTAAATCGATTTCCATTTATCCTCAAATATACCTACTCGTACTAGCGTTATAGAGGGGCGGATACTCCTATCCTATACTGTAGATCACAAAAAAGCTTGTGTTATTAATAGACACACGCGACTGAGTATGTATGTAGGTAAGTATAATACCTATAAACATGCGCCAGAAAACAAGTTCACTATTTTGGAATCTCATCATAAGAATATAATTTATAGATACGATACGAGTCTACGATATCTGAATAACGAAACCGTATTTGCATATTATGCTTCAACATTTACCTCAGTAACCTCAAGTTTAATTTCAGAGCTTTATGGTACTAAATAAACTTATTAGTAAGCTCACACGTCTTTGTAATAAACCTTACTTTTATTTTATCAAAGTTTATAATGTTTAAACTTTTTATTTAACACAAAAAAGAGGCCTCATATAATTTAAATGCTCTACGAAATATTGTTGGAAAATGAAGTGTGATAAAACTCACAAAACACTTTCCTACATTAAACATAGAAATCGATTTCAGCGACATGGCAGGTCATTTTGAATATCTAGTATTATCTAGTTCTAAAAATAATACTGATGTACAATAAAACGTTAATATATTTATCTATATCTGGCTACTTTAAACAAAACTCACTAATGGCCAGACTGGCAAAAAACACGACTGACTAATACAAAATGCAGGAACTGAATTGAAATTGGCATAATTAGTGAATTTCTGAATTTAAAGCAACAGAGTGCCTTGCCTACCTGCCATCTACATTGCGGTTCTCAAATAACGTTAAAAAATCAAGGCAAATAAAGTATATCTCGAATCACATTACGTAGAAGCGACTGTCGATTGATAGAATTGTAAATTGTTTCCATATATTTGAGCACGTATACATTTATTTCCACAGCCGAAATAACTTAAATACATTATTATATCTCATACTACCTACTAGTATTATAGTACGAAGATTTGGAAGTTATATTACTCCACATCGAATCTGTTTTTTTTAATTAACCCTTTTGTGAAATCATCACGTCAAGATCTTTACGTTGGTATGGTACAGATATTACTATATTACCTGGCTATTTAATTTTGCTACCATACCATTTAATTTCACTTTCTTTATAACTATATCCACCCAGTCGTGTGGTTGCTACAACGTAATAAGACGTATCTAATACATTGATACGTGCGTTAAACATAACCCTTCTTTGGCAGTTGGGCAAACTCACGCGAGTAAAGCGGCGCATAATATAGACAGGTGATAAAAATAAATGGACAAATTAAGCTCTCGCGCGCGAACAGACCAATTAAAAAGTCAAAATAATAACATTTTGGTGTAAAATCTTTAATTTTGCTAACGTACTTAATAGCTATCTAATATTCGCCTCGCACGCACGCAACCAACAAAATGTAGCAAGCGATGTATTGGCGGTACAATAATTATTGATCGAGCGAAGCGAGATCTCCAAATCAACTTAGGCACATCGGCGTTGTATGTATATATGTATGTATGTATGTTTGTTTGTCAGAGGATAACTTACGAAGCTTTTATCCGATCATCGTGAAATTTGATATGTAGGTAGGTAATGATGGCACAATTTTGGTATGACTCAATGAACTAAAAATTTTGGGGGGTTGTTGAGATATTGGGGTTCAAGAGGGGTAAAAAAAATGAAAATGAGACATTAGGTCAAGTGAGACGTCAAATGAAAGGTCTTCATTAGTACATTTCGACCCAGTTTTTATTTTTAGTAAAGTTTTTGTAGTTTTTGAGTTATTAGCCATAATAAAAACTAAACTTTGACAAAATTCACAGGGTACACCAGTGACCCCACAGTGCTGTAATATGGTATGCGCGTAGCTAAAGTATCACAAATATAGGCAAAAGTCTGAAGTCTAGAATAACTGTAATTCGTACCCCAAAAAAGCGTAACCAATAACATGAACTCCCGTTACCTGTAATTTTAATGAAACTGTAGGTCAAGTTAGTTGGTTATTTATTTCATGGCACTATTTTGATGGTCAAAGATTACGAATAATATTTTTCTGTTTTTATGGGAGACTCGCGAGATCTCAGTTCGGGGCGAACCACTAGTATATAACCATTTTTTATTGTATATTTTGTGAATAAAGGTACGTAGATATTAGATAGCTCCGTAATAAACATGTACTATACACACTTCTATAAGTATTTCAACGTAGACGTCTTCGTCTAGACAGCGCTCGGCGTGTAGCCTTTAGGTATACCTATCTGAGACAGTTTTACTATATTCTATGCAAAGCAGATTTTTATAAAATCGGCGAAGGAGTTTTAACTCGACAAGTTTACCTACTGACAAATTATACTATCATATAATAAGACTACTATAACATACTATAAACTAGTGGTTCGCCCCGAACTGATATCTCGCGATTAAAACAAAAAAATATTATTTGTAATCTTTGAATATCAAAATAGTGCCACGAAATAAATAACCAACTCACATGATCTACAGTTTCATTCAAATTACAGATAACGGGAGTTTATGAAATGTGGTTACACATTTTGGGGTACAAATTGCAGTTATTCTGGATTTCAGACTTTTGCCTACATTTGTTTCACTTAAACTACACGTATACCAAATAACAGCACTGTGGGGTCACTGGTGTACCCTGTGGATTTTGTCAAAGTTCAGTTTTTACTAAGGCTAATAACTCAAAAATTATAAAGACTTTACTAAAAACAAAAACGGGGTCGAAATGTAATAACGAAGACCTTTCATTTGACGTCTCACTTGACCTAATAGTCTCATTTTCATTTTTTTACCCCTCTTGAACCCCAATATCTCAACAACCCCTAAACATTTTTAGCTCATTTAGTCACACCAAAATTGTGCCATCACAACCTACCTATGTATCAAATTTCACGATGATCGGATCAACGCCACAAAAGTTATCCTCGGACAAACAAACATACATACAAACATTTAACGCCGATTTGCCAAATTTGATTGAGAGATCTTGCTTCGCTCGATCAAAAATGACACTACATTGGTGGTATAGAAGACCTTTTTAATATAATCTATACCTAGTGGTAGTAAAGGAACAATTTATCTAATTTGGTTTAATTCAGTAATAAATGCCTAATTTTAAATAAATAAATATTGCTGGGCATTTCTCACAGGGCTATCTAGCCCCAAACTCAGCAGAGCTTATATTTGGGGAACCAGATAACTGATAGAATATTTATATACTTTTTTTTAGTAAATTCATACTTACAATATATAGAAAAACAACCAGACCTGGAACAAATATCTGTAGATCATGCAAACATTTGTTCCGAGGCGGGAATCGAACCCACAACCTCCTGCGTCTCATCAGCCGGCTATTCGCCCACTGCACTAATATAATCTTTGTATTAAACTAAACGTCCAGCTTCCTAGTGAAACATTTAACTTTACTCCGAATTTATATCTAAAAAGCTGTAAGAAATTATTTTTATTCCTTAACAATTTCAATTTTTTTTTTAATAACACCTATTAAATAGACAGGGCGCAAAGGACGCCCTGAAATATCCATTATTCGACTAACAAAGAAATTCGATAAAATTATACTGACATAAATGGTAATTCTAAATTCTTTGAATAACATCGCAAAAATATTTACCAAGTCTTCTATTAAGATTCAGAAAACGTAGGCTAATTTTACAAAGACGCATTTAGCTTTTTATCTGAGCGCTGACAGCGATCCATTTAGGATGAGGAGTTCAGTATGCGCCGGACCGACCATACTGGAATGGAGCTTGCACATGGCATAGCGTGGTGAACGTTATAAAAACGTGGCAAAAAAATCAAGTCTATATTTCATTTATCGGAACATCTGGTCCAAGGTTGGGAATGAGATCGGATGCGAGCCTGGACCACCTCCGACTGCACGTTCTATTTACGATCATGAGAAATTGTTACACGTACTGTGTCTATGGTACACGGCTTCAGATATTTTATGGTGTTATACCATTTACTATGTTTTCATATAAGAACTATCTTCTTGTTATTGGTATTTATTAACCTTATTTTGTTCGAAACACTTCGGATGGTATTTGATATCAGTCAAAATGGCAATACTTTATGATTTGATACACTATAACCCCAAACTATATTTGATATGGAGCAAAACCTATAACGATAAATATGTAGTTGAAATGTATACAGGTAAATAAATTGGATTATCACTAGGACGATATCTTAATGAAAATGATTACTTCAGACGATATTTTCGTGCCCTGAATAAACTTGTTTACTTCGTATTCATTACATGATATAGCATAAATTATCTACCTGTACTGTACATCCCATAATATATCCTTGGCGTGACGCCCTGTTGATGCCAAGTGTTTAACACAGCTGAAGGGATGGCATGGCAACTGAGAGTAAGTAATTAAGTAAGTAAAATATGCTTCGGAAACAGGCAAGATAAGGAAATTGATTGCCGTATCGAGAATGCCTGGAAGATCTACTGGGCCATGAAGGAGCATATAAAGGGCGACCTTCCTCTGACACTTAAGCGCCAATTCATCGACATGTGTGTTCTGCCCATCCTAACTTACGGTGTGCAGACATGGTCTCTGACTGAAGCCCAGAAGTGAAAGCTCAAGATTTGTCAAAAGGCAATGGAGCGCAGCATTCTCGGCTTTAAACGTGTCGACCGAGTGCGTAACTGCATGCTGCGCTCACTTACCGGCATTGCAGATGTAGGGAGGAGATCGACAGGACTTAAGTGGGAATGGGCGCGCCACGTTGCCCGAATGCACTCCGAGAAATGGGCTCATATTGTGACACCATGGACGCCTGAAGACGGAGGGCGACGTCGGGGTCGGCCAAGAAAGCGTTGGATGGTGGGAAATAGCGACGGATAGGGGTAGGGACTTAAGGGAGACCTTGGCCCAGTAGTGGGACGAGATAGGTTAGAGAAAAAAATAATAATATATGAGTTTCGTGTGGCCTGGATAGGCCAACATGATGGCCCCAACATGGAGCAGTCGTTGATCAAAACAATGACGCGAGAGCACAGCTAGACGAATCAATGAGACTGGACACTACTAGTGTTGTACCTGTACACGCCATAATGCTTTCCCGATGCCCGGTCCCCGCAGATAGAGCAAAGATGTTTGGACCCGCTGAGAGGATGGTTGGGTGGGTAGTTCTTGAAGTTAGGCGGGGGAGTATCCACATCTCGCATGTGCTCGTTCAGCATTGCCGTGTCTGGCTTCATCTCGACCGGTGACATTGGCGACATGAACCCTTGCTCCAGCCCTGCAACAAACGATAAAGCAATCACGAAACTTGTAATTGTTAACAATGGGACAATTTAAACTTGCAAAGTGTTTTGAATTGAAATCTGTTCGGATAATTTGAAGGGTTTAGTTAATTTGTCAACTTTATTTGATTTAGTAAGATTCTAAATTGAAATAATAATTCGAATTAAATTTATTAATCGAGCGAAGCGAGATCTCCAAATCTACTTGGGCAAATCGGCGTTGTATGTATGTATGTTTGTTTGTTTGTCCGAGGATAACTTTCGAAGCGTTTATCCGATCATCGTGAAACTTGGTATATAGGTAGGTTTATCATGGCACAATTTTGGTGTGATTCAATGAGCTAAAAATATTGGGGGGTTGTAGAGATATTGGGGTTCAAGAGGGGTAAAAAAAATGAAAGTGAGACTATTAGGTCAAGTGAGACGTCAAATGAAAAGTCTTCATTAGTACATTTCGGCCCCGTTTTTACTTTTAGTAAAGTTTTTGTAGTTTTGAGTTATTAGCTATAATAAAAACGAAACTTTGACAAAATTCACAGGGTACACCAGTGACCCCACAGTGCTGTAATTTGGTATGCGCGTAGCTTAAGTATCACAAATATAGGCAAGTCTGAAATTTAGAATAACTGCAATTCGTACCCCAAAAAAGGGAACCAATTAACATGATCTCCCGTTACCTGTAATTTGAATGAAACTGTAGGTCAAGTTAGTTGGTTTTTATTTCGTGGCACTATTTTGATAGTCAAAGATTACGAATAATATTTTTTTTGTTTTTATGGTAGACTCGCGAGATCTCAGTTCGGGGCGAACCACTAGTTATTCAAAATATATAATCGAACATCTGCAGTACAGTAGTAATAGTAACACAGTTTATAGTAAGATAGGTCGTTTAGCTATCGTCGAAGCAAATCGTTTGCTATATCTTCTATTAGAATTAATGATACAGAAGATAACAAATAGCATCATCGGATCTAAGTATGATTATTGCTAAGAATTTAATCGATATCCTTATATGTCTTTTTTATAATTTTAATTACCAATAACGTCTCTGTAGCGTAGCATGCCTATAATAAATTCAAGTATGAATTGCGCCGCAACCCTGATGAGTATGAGCCAAATGTAAAGGAGACGGAAGAAGGTAAGTAAGTACAGTTGTCAGCAGAAGTCTAATAAGTGTGTCTTATTGTGTGGTACTTGTTGACTGGCTTTCCTTGATATTCATTTAGGATTATGATCTAAAGTTATAGTTGTTTGAAAAACAAATCAATGGAGGATCAATGGATTACATTTAATATTATCACGCTATACGCGATATCACGATCCAATATCGAGGAAATATTGATGTTATTGACAATATCGCATCAATATAGATATGTTTTCGGATGTTCTTGAAATCTGCGAATTGGGAACATGTATTAACTATTATTTATTCATCTATGGCGCAGCCCAAGCTTTAGCGTTTTATTTAATCATAATTTTTCAAAAAAAAACTACCTATCTCTTTCACTAATCATGTAAATCATTTCTTGCGTGAGAAGATGAAATTACTATACTGGTTTCGTTTTGAAATATTTTTTTTACCCAACGATTTCGTATTTTTTAATTTTTAGTGCAATCGCAATGACCTTTTACAGCGATAGCTGCTTTTATTCTGTTATCCATAGTATCTGACACAATTCTACTCGACGATCTCAAGGCAGTATCGATAATATTGATAGTTTGAAACCCCGCCATCAATACTGCCTTAATAATATCACGATACTAGGATCAAGATCCAGTATTGATAGATAGTGTAACATCCCCTAACTAATAGATCTTATAAATAAATATATATTGCTGGACATTTCACACAGCACTATCTAGCCCCAAACTAAGCAGAGCTTGTACTATGGGAACCAGATAATTGATAGAATACTTATATACTTTTTTTGTAAATATATACTTATAATAAATATAAAAACATCCAGACCGGAACAAATATCTGTAAATCATATAAACATTTGTTCCGCGGCGGGAATCGAACCCGCTACCTCCTGCGTCTCAGCCGGCTATTCACCCACTGCGCCATGGAGGTCGTCAATATTACATTTAATTATAAAACAAAAAATTATATTTGAATCTTAACTATAAAATGGTACGTTGTAAAGAGAGAGCATCAGTTACGATTTTATTGACTTTTATCGTCGCTTGTACGAACTCGCGATAAGCATAATTTATTTATGTGTATAATCAATAAATAGTCATTGTATGGTACGTGACTAATAGTAGTAATTATGTATGTTCTGTTCACATTTGTTGATACACTTGTAGAAACATTGAATTTATAAAAATTTAACTATTATACACCACGACAACACTAGTGTCGAAGTGTCTAGTCTGTGTCGACATGTGTATGCCTACATTGCCTACCGTTAGAACTAACACAAGAGAAATACACACAAGATTAAAAATCAGTAAAATAAAGTGCTGAGACGATCGTTTAAAAATCACATCGTTAATAAGACAATGGCTCAGACGTGGCATCAATGTACCTAGGTACATGCATTATGCTTTACGTTGTTTTTGCCTGTGTTTCATTAGTTATTAATATCAACCGGCCACACCCACTGTCGATTTATATTTATTAGTTAAATAAAACCGGGATCTATCGCTGACGGGAGAGTATTTGTTCAAGTTTATTAACTATAGTATGACATCAGAGGCTAAAATGAGATCCAGTACATATCAAAATATATTGACAAGTCATACATTGCAGGAATGCATCATGTTAAAGAAATCCCGAGTCTCTCTTATAATTCTATTTCATACAGATTTCTACAAACCAGAACATTCTAGAATCTGACTTACTACAACATGCAACTGTTGAATATTTTTTTTTGTAAACGTATAAAAACTCACACAACTAAGAATATGTGAACTAAATCATGTGAGCTCACCTGAGTAATGACAGTAATACATAGTCAAGTAGCGTTAGAAAATATTGCAAATATGTAGGTCTAAAAAATATCCTTCAAAAGCGTCTGTAACGCGTGATTCGAAGTGACTACGTGATTGAGATCGTATCGGCGAATCGCTTTGTAATATTCATTTATGGTTAAGGTGAATTCCATTGGACAAGCTATCTATAACTTGCTGGAAGATGTTGCCAACATAAGAAACATTGTTTATTACAATCGTTCAGACTCAATTGTTATATCATCAGCATGGTTGTAAGTAAGCAGACGAAGTGGACAAAGCAAAGGATTTATAATATCTGAATCGTTTTGAGTACTTTTATCGCTAGGATAATAAATAGAGATGTGCTTTATCGAAACTGAAATGTAATATGAAACAATCAAAGAGGTCACTTTATACCCTCTAAATAAAATTTACTATATTGAAGTGAAACTTCTAATGCTACTTCCAACAAGGTTGCGTTAAACGTTTAACGCTACCATGGAGGGGGTATGAAAGCCCTGTTGCGTTAAACGTTCAACGCTCCTGGGGAGGGGGAATAGAAAGAGACTGAGCGAGAGTGAATGCGTGGCACTCGAACGCATGCGCGTAATATACCTGTTACAGGCCAGCGCGAGCGTTAGCAACGAGTAGCGTCCAATATTCCAACGCAAGAGGGAGAAAGAGAGTGAGTCGGTAGATCTCAAGCACATGCGCGTGGTATTTGAAGGTTTCACTTCTACCAGGAGTAAATTGCACACATGCTTTTTATTTTGTATTATTTTCTGTAAAGTAGACTTTTGTTGTTTTTACCATTATCACTCCTAAGATGTAGAATAGAATAGAATTCTTTATTGTACACCAGGAATACTTAATAAACTAATTTATGCTAAATAATGTACAATGGGCCAAGCGATTTCTTCCAGGGAACCTTTGGATGAAAAGTAATTAGCGAAGCAGTAATGGACAGCGGTGCACAGAGAATATTTACAAATGAAAGAAATAAAAAATTATATCTAATAAAAACTGTACTTATAACCCTAATACATAAATAAATACCTATAGATAGACTAATATATACCCAACTAATAACCTAAATCTTACAAATATTATAAAACGAGGACAATAAACTTAAAATAAATAAATAGGTAACTCAATTGACAAGAAAGCTAGGCATTAAGGTAATTCCGCTTTAATCTTAGCTTAAAAGTGTGCTGTGAAGGAGCTCGTCTAATTTCAACAGGCAAAGCGTTCCACAGGCGCACTGCTTCCACAGAGAATGATTTCCCGAAGAAGGAACTAGAGTGTACGGATGTTTTGATGAATAAGTTTTCCGATGACCTGAGAGAAAAAGTATTGGAAGAATGGAGATAAGCAAACCTCTCTTTAAGATAGCAAGGGGAGAAAGGATTGAATAGAATAGAGAAAGACATAATATGAGAATCACGGCGAAGGCGAATAGGGAGCCACATGAGAATGATGTAGTACTTATATTATGTATATCTCGCTCTACCTTTTAATAAATTCAATATCTAGATTTCGGAGAGCACAGAATGGTCGTGACTATTTTTATAATAAAATTGAGTTATCAATCCCTATGTACCCGACCCGTGTCAACAAGGGGCGGCTCACAGGCATCCAGTCAGATAATAGTATATACACGAATTCACGCGCGGGTGTTTGTCAATAAAAACATTATCCTTATTCTGTGTAGTCGGGTTAAAAGTAGCCTTATCCTTATTCTGTGTAGTCGGGTTAAAAGTAGCCTATGTCTTAATCCCGGTCATATTTTTTCTTTATACCCAATTTCATCAAAATCGGTCCGGCCGTATAGTCGTGAAAACGTAACAGACAGAGAGACAGAGTTACTTTTAAATTTATAATATAAGTAAGGATTATGTTTGGCAAGCCTCTAAACAGTGCATAGGCCCTGTCTCGTGTAGGAACTTGAAACGAAATCATGATACTAATGCACTGTTTGTGTCACTCACGCTGCAGTAGTTGTTTGTTACGCTTAGGTACGCGAGATTGTCATGAAGTCTGAATGCATAACTAAATGCAAAATGTCTGTCTCTATATGTATCTTTCATTAATTCAGAACATGCATTTCGTGTGATCCCAATGCAATCTATCACGTTTGGTATTTCCAATTTAAGCTCTAGATTGGGATTCTAAACTATTCCTTTGTAACAATACCTACGAATAATTTGTTGTTTGTTTTGTATTCTATTGTAAGTTAAAGCGTTGAATGCGATTTATTTCCTTACAACTTGGATGTTTTCTGATATTGCCAATAACAGCCAGATCCTTTGTCGAGGCTCGGGCGAACTAATAACTTTGGCTTTTGAAGGAAACCCACAAACGTGATTGAAACAAGTACATGCCTACTAGGGCATGCTCCCGGGAATTCCCGGCAATCTACCGGGACTTTCAAAAGTCAAAAGTCCCGGGACCTCCCGGTTCTCCACATCACAATATTTTTACTTTCAAAATTCGGTTATATTACCAAAAAATCATAAAATTTCGATGTTTAAACTCAATGGAATAGGGAATTTATCAATATTTCAGTTTAAGTCAAAGTTTGTAACAAGTGTAATTTATTAAATAATAAGTTTTTGCCACTTCACCTAGTTGTGGCCATACCAGTTCACCAGTTTTGGCCATCATTTTTGATAGAGATAATTGAAAATAAAACGAGTAGGTAATTGGCTCTTATTAAAGTTATAACGTTAGGTAATATAGCAAAAACCACAATATTTTGCCATTCATCAACATATCATCATCTCAACCACAGGACGTCTCACTTGTTGCTAATCCTGTGTGCAATGTCAGTGACTTTGGTTCATCTACGAATCTCCTTATTCGATCTCGAAAAGAAACACCTAGCATTGCACTCTCCATAGCACGCTGAGTGACCTTGAGCCTTTTCATGAGGCCCATAGTGAAAGACCACGTTTCTGTACCATAATATGGCAACACTGGTAACATACACTAATCAAAGACTTTCGACTTAAGACATTGAAAAATTTTGAACGGGATCTTCCCGTCACGTAGTTTCCCGAACTCCGTCCAGCCGAGTTGGTTTCGCAGAGTCGACTGACCTCTTTCTCGAAGTTGGACCTACCTAACTGTCCTAGGTAGACGTACTCGTCTACAACATCTAGTAAGAACAGTTGAAAAACAGTACCACCACGCTTATGTTCCATGTCTCCGGCTTTTGACACTCGAGGATAACAGGATTAAAGAGCTTCTGAATAACTTTAAGTACTGGTGTTCCACCCGCTTTCAGAAGCTCTGATGTGATTCCGTCACCATTTTGCCATTACAGGCTAAGAACTTGATAGCCCAGAATAGCTTATGGCCTAATGTCTCTGGTGCTCGCTTAGAAATTTTGTGACGCAACATATAAGATTGTACTTTGTAATGATTGCCCAGCAGTAGTGCTTTCATATCACCTCGTATAGTTCTTAAAACCAATGCCGACGAGGAGACGAATAAGCAAAAAGCTTCCTCGTATCTTTGCCGCCATCTTTTTAATTTTATTTTTAGAGGCATTTTATCGAATCTAAAAAGAAAACTTGCGACTTTTAAAACCAAACCAGCTAATATTATTCACTGATTTGATAGGCAGTTCAAAACCATAAGAAACTAAGTGACCAAAACTACTATTATTAGTGGGAGTCAGCTGAGGCTACACGCATGACCAAAACATGAAAATCTCATTTTCTCTCTCTTTCAGAAGCTTTTCTCATTTCCTCACTTTATTAGGATTTTTACCTTACTTTATTATAGCAGTATCGAAAGTCCCGGGAATTCCCGGTTCCGTGCCGGTAACGGACTGAAAATTCCCGGGACTGAGATGGTATCGATACTGCATGCCCTAGTGTTTACGCTACGCATAAATAATCATACATATTTTGTTACATATTGATTAAATAATATAGCCCAGGACAATTATGGATTATATGGAGAAATCATTTAAAATTTGATGTGATGATTTTTCCAAATAAAGATTTTTAAGTTATTTATAAGCATATCATTATTTGTATACCTAATTAATATTAAGCAAAGGCTAATAGCGAAAGGTGATGCATAAATAATACCCTCATTAGTCATGGTAGGTTAATTTGATTCGAGTATCTTATAGATCTAGGTAGCATGCTTCTATTAGGGTTTCGTTCGTAAAAAAATAACTGTACGAAAACCTTAAGTACTCAGAGTATATTCTTCTAGCATGATTTATTTAATTTAATAATTATAAAGTGATACGGTAGTTAGGTGTCAAAGTACATCATAATATTAGCCAATATTCAATGGTATCTACTATCAATAACTTATCATCATTAACACTGAATATAATCGTCAACAAAGTAGGTACTACAGGCAAGTAAGTAAAATAACAAAGTAAGTAACTTCATAATCATGTTTATATTAGACCCAAGATCGGAACATTTTCCAGCAAGCAATCACAATTTTCACTCCCGTGAAACGAGATACATCGCGCAATTAAACCTTAATATTGGTTTAATTACCTAACGAAAATTGTTTGAAAATAATGATCAGGGCCCGTAGCCAAATTACATTCGCTACGAATCTAATCGATTTCTGCATACATTTGTTGTCGCTGTATCACGTGGTATTTCTATAGCATGTGTCAAATCCCATACATTTTCGGACTTATCGACTAGCGTCATCGTTAATCGACTATAACTTGGCTAAGCCCTCAGATGTACCTACATTGTTGTACAAATTCAAAAGTCACATTAAACACAGAGGCACAAGGTTTCTTCTTTAAGGGGCCTGATTTTCGAATAAATTGTAAGTGTGCAGATATACTATGTTTTTTTACTGGAGATGAGCAAATGAGGGACTATTCTCTTCAGTCCCTCAAGAAGTCAATGAGGATTGGTTGGCTATATACATATATACAATTTGGATACCCTCATACTTCTGTAATTATTGATCGAGCGAAGCGAGATTTCCAAATCAACTTGGGCAAATTGGCGTTGTATGTATGTATGTTTGTTTATCCGAGGATAACTTTCGAAGCGTTTGTCTGATCATTGTGAAATGTGGTATATACATAGGTAGGTAGTGATGGCATAATTTTGGTGTGACTTAATGAGCTAAAAATGTGTGAGGGTTGTTGAGATATTGTGGGTTTCAGAGGGGTAAAATAAAACCAAAATGGGACCAGTCAAGTGGCACGTCTAATAAAAGGTCTTCGTGAGTGCATTTCGACCCCGTTTTTATTTTTAGTTTAAACATAGGACCGCCTCGCCTGATGCCATTGTTGTGGCCAAACACCTGTCCAACATACTATGAATGGAAACGTAGAACTCTTGACACGCTAAGAAGAAGAAGTTTCAAACTTGTAGTTTTTAAGATATTAGCCATAATAAAAACAGAATTTTGACAAAAATCACAGGGTACACCCGTGACCCCACATTGCTGAAATTTGGTATGCGTATAGCTTTAGTGACACAAATATAGAGAAAATTCTAAAATCTAGAATAACTTCAATTTCTATCCCAAAAAAATTAACCAATTAACATGAACTCCCGTTACCTTTAATTTGAATGAAACTGTAGGTTAAGTTTCATGGCACAATTTTGATAGACAAAGATTACAAATCATATTTTTTTGTTTTTATGGGAGACTCGCGAGATCTCTCTCGAGAGAGAATTATTTATTGGTTGTATTCGATTTAATGATAATATTAATATTATTTAATAAATACTTTTTGTTATCAGAAGGATCATCATCATGCATGACCCATAAAAAAACCTCTATAAATTTATTACCAATGGTTATTGCTTATGTCCAGCATTGGACCTATAATAGGTGGTATGATGATAATGACTGCTTGGTCAGTTTATATAATCGTTTTTGAACGATAGAGGACAAAAACTATGGCAGTTTTTGTATAATTATAAAAATATATCATTTAACCCTATTTCGCATTAGTAAAAACAAAATGCAGAATTGGCATGCCACATTATATCAAAGACAAAAATGTAATATTTGGCGCAAGAAACAATTGTTTCTTTTGCGCCGGGCCTGGGGTAAATTAGACCCTTCCTTCTCCTTGAACCACTTTCCAATTTTTATTTAAGTGTGTTCATTATCTTAATTTTTATTTAAGTGTGTTCATTATCTTAATGTGTGTACTATCTCTTTTCTAAAAGTGCATATTTACATTGTATATCCAGAGAGTAGTCATTGCTGGGTGTCGGCAACATAAAGTTGTTGGTCGGTATCGGCGTCATCGGCGCCGGCGGAGTCTGCGGCTGCGGTGTCGGCGGCATCTGCCTCCCCCAGCTGCTATTGATCAGCGCCGTCACCGACATCGTCGGCTTGTCTTTCTTCGCCAAGCTCGACATGACCACGCACAAGCATCCTCACATCACTAGCAACACAACACTATTCCCCTATCCCATAAAACAGCACAATTCACGATATCACCGGTGCGACTGTCACACACGATTTGTACATCCAATTTCAAATAAATAAATTATGGTTATGCTCCTAAATAATACGCGAAAAAAACGGTGTGAGCGCGCGACAGCGGTCGAGATACAGCGCGCTCAGACAAAAGCGTCAGAGCCGACGCCGGGGACAAAGCAGACGTTGTGACATTGTGATAGCGACTGTTATTGCACCCGTCGACGCGGCGACGCGACGATATCGCACTGCAACGAGTCAACAATGCGCCACGAGCGGCGACGCTGATGCTTAGCTAGTGACTAATGCGCATTCAACTTGACGAGCTCGAATTTGACAAAAAGTTAACCCGTCAACTTCCGCGCGGTTACCGGCGGGCGGCGGCGGCGTGAAGGTCTCAACCGGCGCGCTCAAGGTCCGCATACAATCCATACATAAATAAATCTTATTTAATGTCGACATCTAGTCGGCTATAATCACACTTTTTATTCCAATAAAGCTACAGACGATTCAAATTGAACCAGATGATTTAAAAATATTTTATGGTCAAACGTTAGAATGGAATCATCAAAGTAATTGTAGTTGTTAGCCGGTGGCCTTCGTGACCGTGGCTGCGGCGCGTTTCTGTAATTAAGTTTTACGTCACTCATAGACCGAACTCCCTGCGATAGCCTCTACCATATAAAAATTCGCAATGTCACTTCACGCAGCAGAATCTGCTGCTGATAGGTACTTTACACATATAAAATGTTCAAATATCAACAACGGGTTCTCTTAATAACCTCCTCCGTATTTCAAAATGTTAATATCTAATATTTTTATGCGTAAAATTCTCACAGAGCGTTTGACAAGCAATCTTTAGATAAATATTCGCAAATCACGAATCTATCAAAGGGGCCGTTCATTCCGAACTTGACTAAAGTTATGTTTGTTTGACAACATGTGTGCGGCCTTGGCTTTGTGCGTTTTGGGACGATCTTTGCACGTGGCCCGTATTTTAAAGACTCTCAACAAAAACACATCCGGTCTTTTAAAACATTTGTCATATGTAGTTATTCTTTTGCAGTATGATTCTTCAATCGGTTCGTGCATTTTGACCATGTTATCGTCCCTCTATCATTTTGCGGCTGATATTATTTCCAATTCATACATGCTCTGACAATTGACATGAGATAACCACAACCGAATCCGGGTAATAACAGTACTTGTAATAATTTTAGAGAATATACGATACAAGTACGTATAGAGAGTTACATAATAACAGTAAATCAGACGTCTACCAACTACAGCGAAATTAAATGCGAACAAAATCATCTTTGACATCGAGTTTACCTAAGATCAAAAGCCTAAGAAAAAACACAAAACATAATCTTTGATTCAAAGATAATTTTTTTATTAAATTGCGACGGTTACGAAATATCTAGTTACGAAGTTACAAATTGACAAAGTTCATCTTATCCCCAGTGTATTTGCACTGTCGAGGAAAATAAGTTGTGTTATTATCGGATTATAGCTGGATAAACTACTGGGACGAATCTTAATTGACGAATTATTATAGACACCGGAATATTTAGCAATCGTATTAGCAAAGAGTCCATTGAGAAAATTACTAGCAAGGATAATCATTTTGATATCAAAGTTATGAAACCAAAATAACCTCGTATCGTATACATAAACATTTTTGTAAATAATATGCGAAGATTATATTCCTTTAATGTATTTTCTTAGCATATCATAAAGCTCAGACAGCTATTAAGGCAGTATAAAGAATATCTTATTTACGGCGTAGGCGGCAGGGTGTTATTCACGCCCAATTCAAAAGAAATCATCCAAGCGCGAACCCATCCATATCCCTTTACGCTTGGTTTAGGGTGTTCCTCGGTATTTTATAGGATAGGACTACATTAACCAAACCTGTCAATCAGGCGATATTACGAGTCTATGTAATTGATAGTCTCTTGTAAGAGAATCGCGTAGGCGGATCAAGGAATATTATACATTAACGTAAGAAAATATACTGAACAACCGAACGATCGATATAAACTCGCGGGTGAAGGGTAAGCGCCATTTCGAAGCCATCATTATTAAAACGACAAAAGCTTTAAATGAAATGTTAACTGAATGGTAACATGAAAAGATATGAAAAGAATGAATTGAAACATTATTTATTGTTAGAAATGATGAAACTATATAAATTGAGTATTTTAACAAAAACTTAGATTCCACTAATGCTACCGGCAACACTAGCAACAAAAGAAGCTAGTCTATTTCGACATTTAACAGAGAAACCGGTATTCTTTCATACTAAAAAAGATAGTCTAATTTCATAGTATTTATAATTTGCCCTCAAGAAACACCAATCACTGCATGTGCAACATTGACATAGCGATACCAACCGCAA
This sequence comes from Philereme transversata, assembly GCA_963924445.1. Taxonomy (NCBI): domain Eukaryota; kingdom Metazoa; phylum Arthropoda; class Insecta; order Lepidoptera; family Geometridae; genus Philereme; species Philereme transversata. Next base: position 8,079,609 of record OZ004337.1, on the reverse strand, counting down.
AAATGAGATAAGTACGAATTACGCAGCAACTCACTGAGCGGAGAGCAGCCAGCTGTGTTATCAAAGAATTTTTCCACTTTCATACACTTTCTTCGGTCGGTATGACGTGCATACATGCATGCCGCGCCGGGCGGCCGTGTGGAGATGGGCCGGCTGCCGCCCCACTCCGCCGGCCGACGCTATCGATCTGCGCCGACATTGACTGCCGCACGCCCGCCAGCCACAATTAACATTGACAATAGCGACGCGCGCGCAACACCTCATATGACTGCGTTGTGCACTTTCAATTTCATTTCAACTTTATTGCCATTTGATACTTCTGTTGATCAATTAGCTTTACAATGTAGATTTGAATGCGCAAAAGCTTCTATGAATTCTATGCAATGAATTAGAGTTTTTAGGTAAACTTGGCAAAGTTGGAAAAGCTCTAGTTACGGTGGTGGTGCACCGCGGGGCACGGAGGGCGGGCAGCGAGCGACTCGCCTGGCCGGTGAGTCAAGGCGCGGGGGCGGCGGCGACCGACGCATGCATTCGCCGCGAGATATGGGTAAACGGAACGCAGAGCGCGCCGCGGGGGCCTGCGACCTTGGCGATTCGCTGACGACTACAGGTGTTTTTTGTTTGTGCCCGAGATCGTCGAGCGATGCTCACTTTGCAGGCCACTTGATTCTAGGCGAGCCGTGAATGCGCGAGGGGGAACAACCGGAACTCAACCCGAAACAATGCGTCTCAAACACGATGACACACAGGTTTGCAACCGGTTAAAATTTGCACGATAACCCTTAGTAATAACACCGCACAAGATGCTGATTTAAAAATTACGGAGGAAAAATAATCTCGAAATGCCAATGGGACAAAAGTAACAATCCTCAATAATAGATTTAATGTTACGATGGTATGGTATGTACTCGTAACATTTACATGAATCAGTGGTTCCAGCAGCTCAAAATTTATAGCATAGAATTACGCACGACCGACTTGATCTTGTAAATTATAAAGTGCTGTAAATATTGTCCATTCACAGCTATACTAGCACCAGCAGCGTGCCATTACGACCTATTGTTTACACAATTTATTGACATTTTAATGTCCAACCTGACTTGAGGAATGTTAGATAGATAGATAGATAGATAACTCTTTATTGAATTACCACACAAACAGAAATAATACAAAAATAAATATAAGGCTAGAATAAATAAGGCAATACAAAAAAAATGAATGAATGTTATCGTTTAGTATGAAATTATTTTTAAAATAATCGGATGTTTCTGGACTCTACATCTCTCTGAGTTTCTCACACGAAGCCTAAACACTATCTGCTGATATTCATCAATGAGTTCCGTTACATAACTATCTTCCATTTCTATCATCAGATCAGCCGTGATGGTAAATATAAATTGGTCATAGGATAGGAACTTACAAACAACAAGAATATATCAAATACTAGCTTAATTCTAATATAACACAAGCTTCTGCCAGCGGCTTCGCACGCCTTGTTTGTCATCAAAAAGTAGCCTAGATTTAGTGGGGAGTGGGATACAAAGAATCCTACAAAGGAAAGTAAAACAAGCATTAGCTTCTACTCTAGTATTTAGAATTAACGAAAGAAAGAAAACATACTAAACCGAGACATCGTCGAAAGAAATAGCGTGTAAAGATAAACAATACTGCGTGTTTTATCGTTTTATCCAATAGTTACGTAATGACGACAAGGGCAATGTCGGCAAAGACCTTGGCCGTGACCAAGCCAACGAGTAGGCAACACTTCCCGCGGAGTGACGCCCGCTACCTACTAAGATTAGGTTCACGCAAAACAATACACGCTCTACTCACAATGACACTACACGCCAATGATTTTTTTTTATCCTACGTGGATATGGAACAAGCATATGGCTCACCTGATGTTAAGTGGTAACCATCGCCTACCCGAATAGGTGTTTTATAGAAACTAGCAACAATATTTGTTATAAATAATAGTTCAACGCTGATTAGCCTAGAACTAATCGAAAAACAAATATCACGGGATTGTAAACGTTAGGTATACGCCACTAATTCCAACGTATAGGAGTTTCATAGAAAATTAGACTCGAACATAATCGAAAAACAATATAACGGGATTGTAAACGGTACGTAAACACATTTCAATAACAAACGATTCCACACAATAAGTAGAGAAACTTATTCTAATTGCGGAATATTTCATGGTTCAGGGCAAGTTGTTACAATTGATTTACTAAAAGCATTGAAATGTGTGAAACACGTGCCTCAAGCGCCTCTAACCCACCCCACTTTAAGTAAAAGACGTAGTAGGTAAATGATTCTTGTAAATAATCAGGATAACAATTCAGAACAACACTGTCCACCACTATGGTGGTGAAAGTCACCTAGGGAGAGTTGGTCACTGATTCGAAAATTCTTGTCAGCATTCGACAGTTCTTGAGAATAATTTTACCCTTATCCCGATTCCGGGATTAAAATACAGAATAGGGGGAAGGTATCAATGAGGAAAAACGTCTGTACATCAAGATTAACATGAGTTTCTGGAATTTAGAACTCAAGAAGGTAAGACAGACTAATATGACAAACGGCTGTAATTCATGAAACATAAATCAGCTTTTTTAATAATGAAACAACTTAAAAATGAAATAAGGAAACGCGAGTTTACATTAACAAAAAAATAAAGTAACGTACATATTTGTATTCTAAAAGTGAGTTAGCCCGAGGGCGGCAATGAATTCTAATAGACTAGAAGGCCTTGACAATGATACAATCGTCTTGAATAACCGCTCTATAAAACAATAAGTTTGTACGCTAATTCAACACTTTTAAGGCGCATACTACTTATCGCTGTTATATGCAACTGTCGTACGCAAATCATTGACAAAATTATTACATTAAATTTTGGTACATACATGCTATTTTAATTTAAAATAACTTTAAATAAAAATTATAAACACAAAGTCGGTATTTTAATACTTAATTCAAATTAGTTTTAATGTCAAGGTTTTTCAAATATAAAATTAATACTTTAGCAGGTTAAAGCAGGTAGCAAATAGCAATACTGAGAATGTATAGATAGATAACTCTTTATTGAATTACCACACAAACAGAAACAATACAAAAATTAGTACTAGCCTAGAATTTATAAGATAAATCTACATAAATAAATAAATATATAAGATAAGATAAATAGGTGAACCTAATGTGGCTTGATTATCATTACCTACACAAGTTTAAGTAGGTCCTACACGTCGATCGAAGATCGCTTATAAAACATAATAAAAAGACTCTTATAGCATGCCCATGGTAAGAAAATCGATACAACAAAATCCGAACCATGTTGTGGCTAGCTAAATATTTATTATTTCAGAGAATCTATTTGAAGCTATCGTTTAGATTTCAATTTGTTTCACGCTTGTTTGAACCATCCTTTCGATCGATAACAGTCTAAAGTAGGGATGAATTACAGAGTAATGTTTGTTTAGTAAGCAAACATCAATTTAAAATGTACAAATAAACGTGACAACGTATCGAGTCAGATTGTCGGGATTACGTGATCATGTAATCCTAAAATCGTATTTTGTTTCGTAATGCTCCGTCATGTAACATGTGATTTTAGTTGTCTCTTGTAATTCAACTGCCACGAAGCAGTGACAAGTTGTCTATCTTTTCCAATCTTTTCGCGACTAACTTTGGCACGATTTCATTGACTGCACAGTTACATCACCCTGACGACGTTTAAATATTCTACGATAATTCCATCTTATCTTCAAAGAAAGAAGAAATCGATAAACAAACGCAAATGGAAATGCAAGTTGCAACTGCTAGAACCATAGAGCACACAGATAAGTTTATTCAAAACAGACTAGAGTCAATACACTTGCAACCTTGCAATGCTCTTTACGACTCGTGTCAGATAAAGACATAAGGGCATTAAAATATTATAACTTTATTTTCAATAAGCATCGAACATGAATTACGCCGTAAAAATATTCTTTAATTTTATTGGAAAAAGTCTTCAAGAAATGGTATAATCATGTCGCATTGGTACTAGGTGCCAATTCATTGGCATATTATCAACATTTTGGGCTACAATGTAAAACATGAGTGGTAGTAGGTCATATAAATTCAAAATTCCGTGTTTCTTTTAAACCCCTAAGGTGGCAAACAAGCATACAGCCCACCTGATGGTATGCGGTTACCGACTAGTTACCGTAGCCTATGGACGTTTATAAACCAAAGGTATCACTCGTGTTTATGATCTATTCCAAACAAGCGACTTTATCACATACATTCTTGTTGGAGACCAAGTTCAGCTACCGTTAGGAATCATTTGTATCCGATGTCCATATTCCATCCTCTTCTTAAGTTTTATTTTGGTCGGCTAACGTACCATAAGTAGGTAGCCAATAGTCATCATGTTTATCTTTACTCTTGAAAAGCAAGTTAAGGTCAGTTTCAACCTTGATCATACGTCTGAGCAAACTTACAGTTTCCAGTAAAAAACGAGAAAAAGTAAAAGTGAAATAAATTTCTAGGATCCATGAGCGCCGAGACCGTGCAAAGTTGACAAGAGGACATGAGACGCTCTACATAAGCCCAAGAGATGCATCACAATCACGAGTGGCGAATGCACATGGGGTGGGATCACGTCACAAGTGTAAAATTTTACGGGTGTCGATTTATGTTGAATGCCGGTTGCAGATCGTGCATCGATTTTCGAGTAAGTCGCGAGCGGCGCCTGTCTCGCGGCCGGTGCGGGCGGCGTCGCTGCTCTGACTGGCGCGGAGTCCCCGCACCAACCCCGCGCCGCCACCGTTTGTTTTGCTGTATTTTCGTTGTTAATCATTCTCCTTGACCTTGTGCGACGACGTCGAGTGGTCCACTGCACACGACTGCGCACCCCTCGCGCCGCCCGCCCGCGCTGCCTGTCGCGCTACATCACACGTGCTATGCTCCTGCGAACCGCACTATGCGACGCGATGCAATGTCACCAGACAGACGACTCGACCTTTTCTTGCAATCGACTTACCTCGACTCCACTTAGTACCACTGTTAACATATTTCCCAATGGTAATGACATTTTTTATACTTTTATGTTCCATTGGGCTTTAAATTTTTCTTCAATTATTGTAATAGGAATGTAAGCAGGCATCTGACTTTTGTAAATTTTACAGAATAGGAAAAATGCAACATAGTACCTAGTTAGTTGTGCGTAACTAACCAATGTGTGAAAATGTGCTAATAATAATTTTCAAAAAACAAAAATATCTCAATAACTTCTCATTCGACCAAAATATATTACCTACCTTTGGGCGCCTAATACCTTTTTTTAGATATGTACTTATTTACATAACTTGATGGGTAAGGTACATTACCTACTTTGATAAGTTAGTATTTAATTGAGAGAGATAATACAGGGTGTCCCAAAAACTAGTGTCAAGCGAAAATCCCGAGATAGAACACCCCTTGGGGTACCCGAATCACCCCCATGTATATTCCGCGATTTTTTATAGTTTTCGAGTTATTAATTTATTTCCGAATTTTTGAAAATTGAATAATTAAAAAAAATTCTTTAAAAAAAAGTAGAAAACTTTCTTGAGATTTTTTTTTTTTGCTACTGATTTTTTATGAGTTGTTCTTTTATGCATAAAATAATCAGCTACGTGACTTTGATGAAAACTATGAAAATGTTGGTGTAAAGTCAAAAAATTATATTCGGTGAATTAGGACTTAAATTTTCAACTTTAAATTAAAACCTGTATATATTTACAACTAAGCTATTGTACTATTCATTGTAAAAATTACAAGTATACATTGATCTGATTTAATCAATTTCATATATGAATACTGTTATTATATTTGTGGACTTATTGAGCTTGCCTAGTGTGAAGGCCGCTGCAAAATTGTGAACTTAGTGCCTTCTGCCTCAAACTTTGTTTATTCATGTTTATTGCTATTATACCAGGCATCTTAGGTTTATTACAAAAATTGTCTTCATGTTAATCTTATTGATAAGTTCTTGGCTGCAAATAAATATTTTACATTTTTTTTTTCGTTGAGTAGTACAATTATTGGACTTACAATATTTAAATTTTATTACATACAAGTTAGAGTCTTAAATCTATGCAAGTTTTCAATTTTTGTTACCTTCTTAGTATGTATGCACAATGTAAATAAATACAGTTAAATATGATTCTAGAGACTGGGTGTATTACAAGTACAAGGGTGGATACAAAATTTCTGAGCATACTACCGCCATCTAGTCTATTGATGCAACACTAAAAGCGCCATCTGTAGAAATATGCTGGAATTTGTAAGGATAAGGCTTGGTTGTGTAAAGCCCTAATAATTAATGTCCATTTTATTAACTACGAGACACCTAGCCCATGTTAAATTGGTGTAAGTAGTTTTCTTATTTTTTTTTATTAATTATGAGATACCTAGCCCTTGTTAAATTGGTGTAAACAGTTTTCTTAACATTTTAAAATCTGTTACATAATCAGTATAATTTTTTATAAAATCAGCCCTGATGATCTGAAGATTAATATTTATATAAAAGCCAAATAACTTAAGATTGATCAAGATTCTTAACAAAAAGCTTTTATATTGTATTGTTTAAAATATTTATCATAATACCTTTTAAATTCATATTTTGCCTTTTTTCAATCTGTCATATAATTTATTCACCACTCTCCTAACTCATAAATATAAGATTTTCATAAAGCAAATTTAGAATAAGGCATTATTAGATTGTAAAGAGCCCATCACATTTATTTTAATGGGTCATTTTAATCTAACCTTTAAAATCCAATAATAATTGTGTACATTAATATATAACATCTAGGGATCTCCAGTAGCATCCTTACTAATATTATAAAATTGGAAAGTAACACAGTCTCTCTGTCTGTCTGTTACGTTTTCACTACTAAACGACTGGACCGATTTTGATAAAATTTGGTATGTTTTTGGTAAGTTTAATTTAATTGTGTATGAAGTTTAATTATAACTTCTCTTGTAGATTTATCACAACTTATATTTTCTCCGTTTTTTGTATGAAATACACACAATTATGGGGCCAAAATCATACAAAGTGTTCGTTCAGCCAGTTTGTGGTTCCTTACTATTTTCAGATGTTTATGTATAGGTTTATGTTATGTAGTGTATAAAATTAATCTGTTAGTTTTTTATAGTTATGATGTTATTACAAACCAGTATTTTGTGATACCTACTTCAAAATATAAAATAAATTACGTATATTATGTTAAGCAAGTTGGTTTGACAAACATATTGTATATAAATAAGCATTCTTAATTACTTATATGGTCAACAATGTATAGGTATGTAGGTATTTATAAAAAATAAATGTATTCAGTATTCTATCAGTTAGCTATTTGGTTCCCATATCTGGTTCACTATTTAATCTAAGCAAAGCTTAGATAGCACTAAATCTAAGCTCCGTGTGAAATTTCCAGCATCATTTATTTATTTATTTTGTTTAATAAGTTCAATCAATACCTAATTGTTTACATTCAGTGATAGTATAGAACAGAAACAAAATTAATGAATTTATTCAAAGGGATACTCTGACTTGGCCTTTGAAATTCTTCATGTTTATGATCCAAACTGTAGTTTTTTAAAGATTAACATCTATGAATTTTTGTGTTTAGGTGTGTGATGACTATCATCATAAGATTAATTCATTACGATTGTTTCAGAACCCAGCAGTACACTACTATAACCAATACTAAGTTCAGATAGTTAGGGAACCCTAGAGCATAATATACATAAAAGAAAAACTAAACTGAATTCACAACATACATTTTCAGATGTACCTAAAGCAAGTGCTGAGGATTCCAATAACGAATTTCACTTGACATACATAATGCAAGTTTGGGAGTGTTATTATCTTACCTGAATCTCTCGAGGGCTCCATCATTTGTAGTAATTTATCAATCGTTTACGTTATGTAGTACACTTTCATAGAATAGTTGAGTTTGCTGGCGATGAACCTGTCAGTAACAAGGTCGTTGAACTAAATATACCTATACTTGAAACTATACACCAATTCGTAAAACACTGGTTTTCAAAGTTCCATGAAACACACTTGGGTAGTTAATATCTTTATACACAGAAAACAGTATTAGAAAGCTATTTTATATTTGAAAATGAGTAATTTTAGTTCGATTTCTCAAATTAACACACAAAATGACAAAACTGACATAAAACAACGCGTCACGTCATATTGGTTTTCGTTCAAAAACTTGCGCCTTCCATCCATTCATTCTGTCTACCCAACACTCACTGTCAGTCATCGAGACTGTCACGACGCGCACGACTTGTAAGTTGTAAGTAATGTAAAGGCTTGTAGAGTAATTTGCCCTACGCATGATAATTGCTAGTTTTCGTCTACGTCCCGTATTTACTAAAACCATTTGATAATTTAAAAATATATTGAGAAATAATTGTTTGTCGATGAGCCAAGAAAATAATATACACTCAATGTCTAATGTCACCAGTAATTTATGTCGTTGATACTTACCGTCACGGTAATTTATTTCGTTTTCTTTGTACATTTTTTTACAACAGAACATACAGTTAAACCCAAGAAACCCCGTCTACTATTGGTCATACTAATCGTTCGATTTTGTGCTTCAAAAGGTCAGCCAATCAAATTGAAGTCATGATAAATTGCACCAACGAGACGATACATACATATTTTTAAATAATTTTCATTCAATCATGACCTTTACTTACTCATGCATTCATTCAATTCATTTGTTGCATACATTTTCAGGCGGTAGCCGTGGGAACTTCGGAAGTAATAAAGTGATTTCGTGATTTGTTCGTTTGCTACTAATTAGTTGAGTTGATTCGCGTTATATTTGGTAAATTATAAATCGTAATAAAGTTAAGTATATAGGCTATATCATCGTGAGCGCGGGTGAAATCTGTGTAAAAATGGAAAATAAAACAGATTTTCAGTATCCTCACACATTTGTGCTACTCGGTGCTTCAGGAGATTTAGCAAAGAAGAAAATATATCCTACTATCTGGTATCTTTACCGCGACGATCTTTTGCCGCTAAACACGAAATTTGTTGGCTATGCTCGCACTAAGCAGACAATAGCCGATGTTAGAGAGAAATCCAAGAAGTACATGAAGGTGAGACCAGGGGAAGAACAAAAGTTTGAAAAGTTCTGGGCGGCAAATGATTATTTCGCTGGTTCCTATGATAAAAGAGTTGACTATGAATTGCTCAACCAATCTATCAGTAAAAATGAGAAGGGACCTATTGCGAATAGGATATTCTACCTTGCAGTTCCGCCAACTGTATTCGAAGAAGTGACTGTAAACATAAGAAATGCTTGCATTTCTATCAAAGGATACACTAGAGTTATAATTGAGAAACCTTTTGGAAGAGATGATGTGACCTCTAATAAGCTGTGCCATCATCTCACTGGCCTCTTCAAGGAAGAACAAATCTACAGAATAGATCATTACCTTGGTAAGGAAATGGTTCAAAATCTAATGACGCTGAGATTCGCCAATCAAATATTCAGCCCAACATGGAATAGAGAAAACATTGCATCTGTTTTGATTTCCTTCAAAGAACCGTTTGGTACTGAAGGTCGAGGAGGATATTTTGATGACTTTGGAATTATTCGGGATGTGATGCAAAATCACTTGCTTCAAATTTTGTCACTTGTTGCTATGGAGAAGCCTGTGACTCTCAACCCTAATGACATCAGAGATGAGAAAGTTAAGGTACTGCGGCACATCAATCCTATTAAGCTGGAGGATATACTTGTCGGGCAGTATTCAGGTAACCCAGAAGGACAAGGTGATGAGAAAATGGGCTATTTGGATGATCCTACTGTACCCAAAGGCTCTGTGACTCCAACATATGCTCTCGCTGCACTTTGGATCAACAATGCGAGGTGGCAAGGTGTGCCTTTCATCCTTCGCTGTGGTAAAGCTCTCAATGAAAGGAAAGCTGAAGTCAGAATTCAGTTCAAAGATGCACCTGGAGACATTTTCAATGGCCACTCTAAGAGAAATGAGTTGGTAATTAGAGTCCAGCCAGGTGAAGCTTTATACTTGAAGCTCATGAGCAAATCTCCAGGAATGAAATTTGACTTGGTTGAAACAGAGCTGGACCTCACATACAGCATGCGTTACAGGGAGGCTGATGTGCCAGATGCATACGAAAGATTGATCCTGGATGTTTTCACTGGAACTCAGATGCACTTTGTACGTAACGATGAGTTGAAAGAAGCGTGGCGTATTTTTACGCCGGTTTTGAAACAGTTAGAAGACTCGTCCGTGAGTCCTCTCCAGTATGTGCATGGCTCAAGGGGCCCTATTCAAGCTGATAAGAAGCTGGCTGACTATAACTTCAAATACTCAGGTTCTTATAAGTGGCAAAAGCCTGATGTGGCATAAACCTGACTTAAAAACATTGGTGATGGTGATGTGTCTGTTAATGGTGTTTGTGTTATTTATGCTCAACTATTGAGAAATAAGTATTAAGCTAAGCAAATGTAATTACATTCCTAAATTGTTCCGCAAATCAGCTTAACACATGTGCTATTTTTGAAGGTCATATTAAGGTTATACAATTTGCGTCTTCCATTTAAAATGGCATTCCTTTTGTAATAACATACAATTTAATTGTATTTTCCTAAAAGCATTCCAGAATTATTTCATAAAAATAGTATTCTCATAGAACAAAAACTACTTGGTAGTGGGCCAAGAAACCATCACTTGAAACTTGTTAGCATAATTAACTTTATAGCTAAACTAAGTGCCTTACCTGAGAAATAGTTTAAAATAAGTAACTTTTCTTATGAAATTGCTAAAAACTGATTATCACGTGGGCAATGTCATGATCAAAGTTTAAATGATTATACAGTCGGGGTCAGTTTGTATCACCTCTAGCTGCCTGTACTGCATAACTGATAAACATAGCAACCTAAATGTTTATTGATGTATCGATAAGTAGTGCCTACTGTAGAATACTAACTAGCATTCTGATGTGATAGCATAATGTATTTGTAATATTGTTGTAAACAATATTTTGGTCTCTATGAGAACTATTTGAAGTTTTAAAAATAGATTTCATAAATGTTAAAAATATTTTTAGAAAACTAAATTTTACTGAAAGGGAATCTACAAAATGTTACAGCTAAGTCATCTAATCTCTAATTTTTTTGTATTGGTAGTATTTCATAATATTTGTAATTTATATGTATGAATGCATTTTTATAAAATAAAATATTTTCTTTAATATTTTTTTTTTATATTTTCGTAAGTAAAATGTAATCTTCCTTTATATTTCTCATAAAATTGCAGGTAGTTTACAATATAGCGATTGCTAGGGCTCATTGATTGAAGAAAAGTAAAAAAAATAAAAGTAAATATCTGATGATTAGAAGTGCATTTTATCAATAAACCAATCTTTACAAATGATTTGTTTCTACAAATGTATATATGCAGTTTGATTTAATATTATCTTTCTTGTGCCCATAAGTAGGTAGTACCTATTAATAATTATTCTGTACCTACTTTAAGTATTTATCTAAAGGTATATTCTGAAGGGGCATCCATCTATAATAGGGGGGAAAACAATACAAATAACCTAACTGCTTGAAGACTATCAGGAAGTGTGTTTGTTATGTGCTAAGTACGCTTTTAATGTTGTTATGGGTAAATACCTATATTAAATAACATAAAATAATAATTGCATTATTTTTTAACTGCTTAGGCAGAGGCGGACTCAGGGGTGGAGATGGCAAGCAGGGCAATCGCCCGGGGCCTCGCGCCCGAGCCCGATACAACTCCAGTAGAAAAAGTTGATATTAAAAACTTGCTAACAGCTAACGGTTTTGAAATTTGTTGTTGAGTCCTCATCAAAATAACTAATAAGCATTGAGATAAATAAAAGTATAACTACATAAGTAATACTTTTCTAGTAGGTACATATATTATGTTTCTACCTGTAGGTATGTAGCAATATAATACCGTAATATTAGGTCGGGGAAAAAGTTTCTTCGCATTTTTTAAGAAAATTCAATACTTTTTTTAATATAGTTTATTTACATTTAACTAAAGTATGTAGGTACCATTTTGTTCAATAACTTTTTGCCATCTTGTAGGTAGGGACATGATCCCATTGCTATAGAAATTTTGGGGCTTCTGATCAAAATACCGCGACAAGTGGTTTTGGCAGTCCTCTCGTGATGTTAACCTGACACTGCCAAAGAATTCTGAAGAGACCGAAACAGGTGGAAATCTGAAGGTGCAAGGTCAGGACTATACGGCGGATGCATTAACACCTCCCAGCCAAACTCTCTTAATTTTTGCTGAATGGCTAAACATGTGTGAGGTTTAGCGTTATCATGATGTAAAACCACACCCCTTCTGTTGATTAATTCCGGCCGCTTTCTCTCAACTTCTTGCTTTAATCTCATCAGTTGTTCGCAGTAGAGTTCAGAATCGATGGTCCTGCCTGGTGGTAACAGCTCATAATGAATAATGCCCTTCCAATCCCACTACACACACAGCATCACCTTGTTGCGAGTTAACCCGGATTTCGCCACGGTCTGTGAAGCCTAACCGGCATTTGACCACGACCTTTTTCGCACGTTCTTGTCGTACGTGATCGACTTTTCATCACCAGTTATCAGCTTCTTCAAAAATGGTTCGGTTTCATTGCGTCGTAATAAAGAATCACAAATGAGTACACGGTTCATTACGTTTCTTTCAGTGAGCTCGTGGGGTACCCAAATATCGAGCTTTTTTGTGTACCCAGTTGTTTTCAAATGCGCCAAAACTGTTTTGTGGTCAATTCCCAGTTCTTCAGCTACGTCGTAACTCTGATATGCCGATCTTACTCCACGTTTTCAAAAATGGCATCAATTTTATCCGTAATAGGGCAACCAGAGCGACGTGCATCTTTGACATCAAAATTTCCGGATTGAAAACGCTTAAACCAAATTTGTGCTACTCTCACAGACATTGCACTAGGTCCATAAACATTGCAAATTTTTTTCGCGGCTTGCGTTGCATTTTTACCTTTTTTGTAGTAAAATTTTAAAATGCATCGAATTTCTTCATTAGATTCACTCATCTTTACAGTACGAAAAACAAATAAAAATCACACATTTTACTAATTTGAATTTGGAATTATTTTCTTTAAAATTTAAACTTTGAATGATACCAAAACCAGCCAGATACAAATAGTATCGCCAAAGAGATTTTATTACAAGTTCATACATACTATAATGCGAAAAGACTTTTTCCCCAACCTGTTATAATAGGTAACTGAGGTCTTAAGACTAAGAAGGCGAGGCTATAGGTATAAAACTCACAGCGGGTTTCTTGAACGTTGATTATTTGAATTCGTTGGCATACCTACATACATACAAAGTTTAATTTTATTTGTATAAATTTTAGTCTATGAAATCAAATCACACGGATGATTTTTAAGAGATATTTTTTAATGCTCAATAGTGGTCGAAGATGAAACACGCTTCCGAGATTAGAAATAGGTAGGAACTGTACTTACCTAATTTACGTGGCTATTCCACCGCACGCAACCAAGCTAGAATCAGCCAAAAAATAAAGCTGGTTATTCTATTTATCCAAAGATCCATCCATACCTACATACAAGATGTTTGGGACTTTGAAAGCATGGTAGGTAGGTTACAAGAGTAGATATCATTTATATGCAGCTTTATTTATCTATCAAACTTTTTTAACCAACGCTCGAAAAACTAGCTGTTAATCTGGTTCAACCGTGAATTCAGTGCTTGTTACAATATCAAAGCAAGGTCAAAGTCGAGGATTATGAAAGCTAGAACCTTGGCCTAAAAATGATTACTTAACCTCTGGAAAACTATGTATCTACCTACCTATATACTTAGTGGGTATTTCTATGGCCGCATGCTAGGCCCATCATAGATGTAAGTATACTAAACTATATTATACTAGCTGACCCACTGCGGCTTAGCACGCATGGTTTGTCAACATTGCCTTCCTCCGCAGTCGTGTAAAAAGTATCCTATGTCCCATCTTTTGAATTTATAATATTAGTATCGATAATAATTATAGCGAGCTGCCTACCACACAAGGCGAAGAAGATAATTCGGTAGGTCTAGCTAGGTCCTAGCATGTGCAAACTTTTGAAAGACGCTAAATCTAATTTATGTTTCAGTAAAGGTACGTTTGGTAGGTACCTATGTGTGGTTAGTTAAAACTTACTATAGCATATTAGTACTAACCGTTGCCCGCGACTTCGCTGATTTATGGGATAAAAGGTAGCATAAGTGGTAATCCAGGTTATAATCTACATATATACCAAATTTCATCGAAATCGGTTCAGCTGTTACAACGTGATTGAGTAAACAAACAAACATTCAAGCTTTCACATTTATTGATCGAGCAAAGCGAGATCTCTAAATCAACTTGGGCAAATCGGCGTTGTATGTATGTATGTTTGTTTGTTCAAGGATAACTTTCGAAGCGTTTATCCTATCATCCTGAAATTTAATATATAAGTAGATAGTGATGCCACAATTTTGGTGTGACTAAATGAGCTAAAAATGTGGGGGGGTTGTTGAGATATTGGGGTTCAAGAGGGGTAAAAAAAAACCAAAATGAGACTATCCGGTCAAGTGGCACGTCTAATAAAAGGTCTTTGTAAGTACATATCGACCCTGTTTTTATTCTTAGTTTAAATCTTGTACTTTTTAAGTTATTAGCCATGATAAAAACTGAACTTTGACAAAATTAACAGGGTACACCAGTGACCCCACAGTGCTGAAATTTGGTATGCATGTAGCTTTAGTGACAAAAATATAGGCAAAAGTCTGAAATCCAAAATAACTGCAATTTCTACCCCAAAAAAGTATAACCAACATACATGAACTCCCGTTACCTGTAATTTGAATGAAACTGTAGGTCAAGTTAATTGGTTAATCATTTCGTGGCACTATTTTGATAGTCGAAGATTACGATTAATATTATTTTGTTTTTATTGGAGACTCGCGAGATCTCAGTTCGGAGCGAACCACTAGAAATATTAGTGTGATATTGCAGTACAAATAGCGCATCGAATTCATAACTGGTATAGGTTCGATTCCCGGCTCGGTATGCGAGTTTTCGAAAATCATTGAACGTAGTTACATAATTCTTAATACTAAAACTGACGACGTGGTTCCTTTTTACTAATTCTTTCTGTTTAGGATTTGCTCCCACTGACCCGTCTCAATTACATACTTACTAATACAGGGGGTATTAGTGTTGTAATTGTCACTCACGCGCGTCTGCAGAATTTATCCTGACTTAGTTTACACAGGTCTTGAAATGTTCGTGGGTGTATAAGTGGGCACCATAGAATTCAAAATATATCTTGTCATGGGCATGACAGCTGTTAGTGAGACATCGTGTGCGGAATAACTAACTCCCCGCAATCACATCGTGCCTCTTTGGTAGGTATACTTACCCGAATAAGCAAGTATTCTATACCTGCAGCTTTTCAGCGTTTCGGAATCGAGAGATATCTAGGTGGACTATGCATGGTGGCATTGAGGTGGCCGAGCTTCACTACCTACATGCTCTACCTACGAGCGTATGTGTTTTTCTTTGGTGGCAGAAATAGAGACATCTATGCTATGCAAATGAAACCCGACGTTCAGTTTGTACGCCCGGGGACTAGATGGCGCTGTTAAGAAAAATAATTAAAAAAATTCAATGGCAAAATTTATATTGTATGTATTTCACTAGATTTTACAAAGACTGAGATGCATCATAAGTGTTTCACTATCACTATTGGTTGAATGGCCTCTGTGGATCATAAGTGTTTATATGTATATCATTAACTTTTATCGTTTTGTCATTGTCATGTCTGTCAGCTGTCGTGATTTGATTGGATTTCGCACTGACGTTCGGGTTACTACAGCTAGCGCTAGGCTATGTCTGTCTGTGAAGATTTTGTGAATCGAACTAAACGGTAGTGTTTTTGCAAATTCAAAAGCTCATTTAGATGATTGTTTGGGTAATTACACGCATTTTATCATCTCATTAGAGCATGTGCCATGAAATCAAAATGTTATCCAAGTGAAATAAATTAGTGGATATGCTTCACTGATTTGTTGCGTGATCTAACACTGCGTAAGTGCTCTGTATCTTTGTTGTTTTTGCATCAAATTATTCCATCGCAAAAAAACAGGTCGTTCTCTTGACAATGGTCTGGCACGATGTATTTATTTGATTTCAGTATATTATCTAATGCGGCTATAATATATTTGGTAGGGATTCTAGCTCTTTCTTACGAAACAGAAATCTATCCGTACATACCTAATCCTGTTCTATTTCTATGACGTTGTTTATTTTGGGTGAAGCTTTGTTTTTGTACGCTTTTTTTAAGTAACTGTTAGTTTTTTTATTACAGTTAGTTGTTGAATTGGTAGTTTATTTCCAGCTAGAAATGTTCTATACCAAGGACAATAGTAAAATAAATTTTAAATAGATTAGTTTACTTGAATTTATTGTATATTGACTTAAGGTCACATTATAAGCAGATGCCACAAAATGAAACAGCTATTGCATTATCTATTCAAAAATAATTAAGTATGTAACCAGTTATTTCATAAAAAATTACAATAGTGTCTTGCAGTATGCTCACTTCTTAACACTATCTGTCCTCATTTCATAGGGACCATGTGAAACAGCGTATTCATCCATCAGGCACCACCACCATTGGTGTTATTATTAACGGGTTATTGGAAAATAATTGAAAATAGATACATACCATAAAACAAAACAATGTAATTTAACTAATTGCCTGTTTGACAACCTCTGAGTAACTTTAATTTGACAGATAAAAAATAATCTCTTTGTCTGTTTTCATCTGAAAAAAAAAGATCTATATATTTTTTGTCCATTGGATAGTGTTATTCAAAGGTGGTGATACAGGCACTAAGTTTACAATAATTAGTCTATGGAATGGACTATGTGTGTTTTACCTGGGGTGTTAATTATTGCAAAAACGCAAATGAATACTAGGATAAATGATAATTCTATATTTTCACTGTGTTATTTGCCCTTAAAACGTTATTAAAACAGGTGTATTTTGTTTCAGTGCCCATGGAGGATAGAGCGGAGGTAGCCGCTAGCTGATCCAATCAAGAGTTTTACTTAGAGCTGTGATAGTAGTACACTGCCAAGATGCTGTATGTATTCCATGTGGATTCTGGTCAGATGACCACATATGATATGAGTCTGACATTGCAGAAGTAAGTACCATAATTTTACTATACTTTTCTTACTTTTGTAGTTTGTGCATTGTCTTTTAGCTCTTTAAACTAAACTCATTTTCGGAGTCTGAAATTAAATACTTGAATCCAAGCCATTGAGAACCCAATGTCTAGACAAACCTAAACATTTTTAAGTCATTATTGTCCTACTATACATATTATCAGTTTTTTTGTATTAGATAATCTGCACTGTAATAATTTTGTAGTTGTCATAGGTATTTAGCTGTAGAGAACAACATATAATGTTTCAAATAATTATGTTTTATTGGTAAGCCAAACCTAGGCATTGTTAAGTTATTTTTTATTTAGAACAGGACAATTACCATTAATGACTTTTCTGATCTTTGCATACATAATTGTTGAACATGTCTATCATTGAAAAATCATTTTCATTTTAAATCTTGCTTAAGGTGGCAAGTGTTCTACTTATACGTAGCAGAAACCTAACCAATTTAAACTTTTCAGTGTGGCCAGCCTAAAGTATGCAATAGAGAGGAAGTCAAAAGTGCCATCAAATTCCCTAGTTCTGCTAATAAGTGGGGGCGAAGTTTTGCAGTCAGACCACATGGTGTCCTCGTACAGTGCTGGAACAGACTCCAACCCAATCTTCATGTTCGCCAAGCCATCAGTGAAGGAGAGTCATCTGCAACAGTCTTGTAAGTTTTATTACATATTAGTATACTAGCTTCCGCCAGCGGCTTCGCACGCGTTGTTTGTCAACAAACAGTGCCTATGTGTTAATCCAGGTTATAATTTATGTGTCGCGGAAGAATGTTCTCTGTTCCCGTGTCTCCGGTATACAGCGAGCGGAGGTACGCCGTGGAGGTTTAGCCGGTAGGAGTCCGACATACCGCTCCCTGGGTTCAGAGTGGTATCCATGAGGATTCCTCCACGTAAAAAAAAAAAGTTTTAATCCATGTACATACCAAATTTCATTGAAATTGGTTCAGCCATTACGACATGATTGAGTAACAAACAAACATCCAAACTTTCACACTTGTAATATTAGTGTGAATAGTGTGATCGTGTGGTTCTGTATGTGACTTAATTCCTTGTTTGGTAGAATACCAGTTTGAGCAGCTGAGCTAAAAACTAATTGATTTAAATTTCTTTATCATATACTTTATTACATTACAATCAATGAAAATATCTAACATACAACAATATCATTAAAATATTATGCATGTTAATATTCATAGCATTTTGTTTGGATTTAATGGGTAATCTCCAGAACTACTGAACCGATTTTGAAAATTCTTTCAGTGATTTTAAGCTACACTATCCCTGAGTGCTATATGCTATATTTTATTATGATAAAAATCTCTAGGGTCAGCTAGTTTTACAAATAAAGCAAACACTAAATGCACAACGGACGGTCTTATTGCTGAAAAGCGATCTCTTCCAGACAATCACAAAGAGTGTCATGTTTAAATAATTCACACATTGGTAAACATTTCTTATAATTGATCTCACAAGTCCTTACCTACTCTTTATATAATAACATATTAAGTATCCATAAATGTTATTGCGAATTAAACTACTTAGGAAAATTTATAAAAAATAACATCTAACACAACCAAAGTATTTAACCCACACTAGGCTTTACTGTCTTCTAATTGCCTATAACAACTAATTGTAAATCATTCATGATTTGGTTATAAATGTTTCTACCAAAAAATTCCTACCATCTGTCATTAACTCATTACGAATGCACATTGAATACAAATCTAAACGATTACAGCTTGTTACTTCTATCATACTGTGTAAATACAAACATAACTATATACTTTGCTTAGTAACTATCTTTGTACCTAATTGTGCTACAGACGGGGAGGGAGATATTTGTTTACATGCCTTTTGTTGCTAGCTCCGTCCGTTTACCTCGAACAAGCTTATCTCACTTATCTTTGGTTTCACTTACATGCACCTGAGTTATTATTATAATATACTCATAAAACTAGAAATCGCAGCATTAGAAAGGCGAATTAAAAGGTAATGAAACGATTACTTTTAAAAAAGTTTTCAAGGCAAAAAACCATACATTTTAATGTTACATAGACATACAGGGATTTTATTATCATTAAAATTTTAAGATATTTACGTATTAGAGTGAGTAAGTATGGGAGGTCCACTGTTGAACATATGCCTCCTCCATAGATTTTCAAAGCAACTGATTTTGTGTGGCTTGTATTCAACGGCTCCCAGCAACTTTTATCAGGTCATCTTTTCATCTAGTGTGGGACCGACTTACGCTGCGCTTTCCAGTGCGTGGTCTTCACACAGAACCTTTCTGACCCAACGGCCCTCAGTTCTTCGAGCTATGTGCCCTGCCCATACAGCTTTCTAATCCTTTGTGCTATATCAGTGAATTTGGTTTGTCTACAGATCTCTTCATTTCTGATTCATGAATTAATATGGTTTGTTACCCTTTTTAGTGTGCGGCGATCTAAGTCCAATAGGGGAACTGAGTACCGGAGAGTTCTCATGCGACACCCGCAGCGTTTTCGATGGAAAATCAGTCTCGGACCTCAGAGCTGCCGTAGACAAGTGCTGTTCGATGACACCCAATGTGCATACGGTGATAACCTGCGCGACGCTAGCGCAGCAGTTCAGTGATCTCGCGCTAGAAGTTTCCAGAAGCTGCGACCAGCTGGTGCATGAGCAGCATTTGCAGCATCAGGTGAGCTATATATCTTATGCTAGAAACATAATATCGGACGCGACTTATGGCTTTATTTGGCCAATAACATTACGTAGACATGTGCAAACTGTCAGCAATAAGTCTTTATTACAATTTTTTTTATGCAGTAAAAAAAGTTCTTTCATTCATTCACTTATAATTTTTGAATTTTTTGAGTAGAGGCCTCAACCTCAGAATCGGAAGTCAGGATACATCCACTAGGCCACCACAGCTCAACAATTTCTTTATTTTTATCTATGCAGGGTTGGACTGCAGTCGTCGCAAACCTAGAGGATATATTCAACGAGTTTTGTGAGCGGTCACGTAACTTCAAGGAATCATTTAAGAAACATCGCCTAAAAAAGGAAGAATACCATGAAAAGCTGAATGCGTGAGTATTTACTCGTACTATTGAATTCGTGGTGAGTGTATCAGACTGAGTGAAAGAGGTTCAGGTTCGATGACCGACCATTTACGGCCGTTTTATTCGTAGAATATTAGAGCCGCAAAGTCGAAATTTTGCATGATGATTTCGGTGACGCCCAGAAAGTAAGGAAATAAAAACAAAAAAAAAGTTTTTTAGGATAGAAGATATCCTAAAAAACTTTTTTTAGGTTTTTAGAAATCATCATGCAAAATTTCGACTTTACGGCTCTAATATTCTACGAATAAAACGGCCGACTACATGTAAGTGGGGTATGATTTTTTTTTACTAGCTTACTCCATCTTGTGGGGTATCGTTGGATAGGTCTTCCAAAACTAAGGTTTCTTCAACACTTTTTCGATACAAAAGTGTGTTTATATAAAGCTTTAAAGTGGCCATTTTCGTAACAGTCGTATGTTTCCCTTCCTGGGGGAGGTTTTACCGTCAACTTTGACAATAAGGCAGACCAGTAGGTACATACAAACTTACTTTACCGTTATTTATGTTCACTATTTCAATATTACCATGACCACATACCAGTTGCGGATTTACCAGCAGGCTGAGAAGGCTTGAGCCTAGGGCGGCAAATTTGGGGACCGTTTTTTTTTTAAGATGTAAGGCGGGTTTCTGATGTTTTGCTGAAAGAAGTCTACAAGCCATCTTTCCGATGACTTTTCCCTGTTTCCTTTCGTTGTACATTCAAGCAACGATACCACAAACTTCTTTATTGTATGGAAAAACACCCAGTTCGCGGCCCCCAACCAGTAGCGTAACTACATTACCCCTTATCGTACATGATTGAGCTTTGATTAGCTCAGTAAAATACCCAAAAACTACTCCTTGTGCAACTAAATTGTTGGATTCAGTTCAGTTCTTGTTTGTGGCTACTGTGTCTAGAGAGTGTCACAATGTCAATGTCATCATGATATTTTCATAAACTTATGAGATAGTGTAAGGTCAAGAATATGACCGGTATTCTGAATTTTGAAAAATCCTTGTCAACTCTAAAGCAAAAGAGGCAACACAACATATAAAACAGCATAATGTTAGTTGTTAGTACTATTATCAAAGATCGGCGTTTGAGTGCTATTTTAGACGTTTTCACTAACATGGATGTGACATTCCGGAATTGGAAATTCCGTAATCCCGATATTTCTTTTTAACCCTTAAAAATGTTTATAAATATATATATGTTTTTTCCCGAAAACATGCATTTCATTTAATTTTATTTATTCTCAAACAATAAACTATTTTGTCGGAATTTTTGTCATTTTACAATTAGAAAATACCATATAACTAATTAATGTGAACGACAACAGTTTTGGTAAGTACATACATATTACAAAATGATAACCTGTCCAAAAATTAAAATACAATATGATATAACATGTCAAGTAAATTCTTAATATTAAATGGTAAACTCTTAGTCAAAATATAAAGTTAATAAATTATTACAATGTCAAAATAAAATAATACTTTTGGTGAGTACTATCTTTGCTTGTCTTTTAAATCAAGAAATATATATGAGTAAATTATAAATGTAAATTTATATGAGTGTTTCAATTAGTAAACAATTATCCTATTCGAAATCATTAATATTTTTACATGTATAACTAAATACCACATTCTTAAGTAGGTATTGAATATTTTTTTTAGTCGTATCCATTCTTTACATAATAGTCGTACTCGTGATTCCGACATTTATCCATATTCGATATCCCATAGTGATATATGTAATTCCAAGACACGGAATTTTTCCCGGATTTTTTTTGGTCGTATCCATACTTTTGATGACATATTTTGTCAATAGCACCTAAAAGTCCGATCTCTAACTATTATAGATAATGTGGGTTAGTGAGCTAGTAATTGTTGGATTGAAGGGCGGCAAAAATTTAAGTTATACTTGGGAAATGAGTGAATCTGCCACTGTCACATACGATATAATCTAGTACAGATATCGATCTGTGCATACTTAGTTACTCATTATAATAAATGTAAACCCTGACGGTATTGACACGACATTTGTGATTTGAATGAATAATACTTAGCGATTGTGTAGACGTTAGATATGGTCACAAGAGATAGGTACAGATGTAAAGTACAACCAGAGAAAACAGGCGCACGAATACATAGACGCGCGCGTACGAGAATCTCGGATCAAGTTGAACGTTCGACCGACTTGATCCGAGATCCTGTACTTAACTTATATACCTATCTCATTCGTGATAATAGTCTACACATATGTTTGTACAAGGATGATCTCAGAATCCATAGGTACCTACCTACTATAAATTCGAAAGTAACTCTGTCCCTGTCAGTTTGTTACGTTTTCAGGATTAAACGGATAGACCGATATCGATTTAACTTTGAAAGAAAAGAAAGAAAGAAATTATTTTTATTATGCCAACCACTAATAACAACAATTAACAACACAAAACAAATAAAATTACAGTACAACAAAAGATTACACAAATATAAGTTATTAGTAGCCGCCACAAAAAGGTTCCAACTCGGCATTTTGCTGTCACAGCAAGGTAACAGCGCTGGTCTTCCGTTGGAACCTTTGTGAGTACCTACACGGAAGTCTGCTAACATATATAAATATAAAACATATGAAAATAAACAAGTAGATGACTTATATTAAGACACAACTAGCATAATAAATTAAAATATATAAGTAACATAATTAAAATCAATCAATTCGTGCGCTCAGTATGTAATTTAGTATGTATATAGATAGATGATGACCTGGATTGATACGAAGGCTACCTTTTATTGTATAAAATAAGCATATGAAGCCACGGGTGTAAGCTAAGAAAATAAACTGGAAATTATGTACAAATCGCAAAAAGTACAGTTAAACGAAGAACTTGAAAGATAACTGAACAGACTAGACAAATTAAAATTAAAAGCTGCCAAAATTTATCGACGAATTTGATGGCGTCTGAGTTAAATATTGAACAAAATCTTTATAAAAGAGCCTACTATAAAATATCGGATTATTTAGATGATAGAGAAGCTTGGGATTGAAACTGCCCCAACTCGTTCAAAATGTTACAATTTAGACGTAATTTCTTTTCTGTATTATGTACCTATTGTAAAAGGATCAATAAAAAAAAACAACCAGCCTGGTTTTCTTGCCTTTCTTTCCTGGCTTGGTCGCGAAGGAACAGGCAGTAAAATTGACGTTTCAAAGTGATCCTTGTGATTTTAATGAATAAAAATATTTGACTTTGACTTTGACTTTGACTTTGGTGTATCACGTTTTTGTGCTTACGAATCTTGGTAATTTCTATAATACTTGAGTATACCTATTTAAATGAGTATGCTACGTTTTTGACCCTGACCGAGGTCTGACCTGCCCTATTTAGTTTATTACGTCGCGAAATTCGTCTCGCTAGACATTCAGATAACGTTGATAATGCTTGTCATTTGTTGCAAGATTTGTGGCCATTACAAATGGAGAACTTATGGAAAGACTAACATTATCCTTAAAGATTTGGTCTAACACTTTCATGCATTGGTAATGCATTTTTCAACGTTATACTCTAGTAATTAGTCACGTTTTACGGTGGCAGTTTTACTGCAACAGACAAGAGTATGAGAAAAACAATCAACGTGCTTCCTTATCGCTATATGTCTGGTAATTTAAGTCTGTCTAGTGAAAACATATGAATCATTAAATGAACAGGGATTTCAGATGGCTATACCTTCTCGTTTTTCTCACCTGCGTAAATATGTGATCGATTATGTAGCCTAAAAGTTCCTCTGTGACTATTACGTTGAATGTTTATTGAATGCATAAATACTAAAATGCAGCAAGAAATAATCTATACTATTATTTATTTTATTATGTACTAGCTGTTGCCCTTGACTTCATACGCGTTACACTACTAAATGTGTAGGTACCCTAGAAAAAAGCTAAACTCGCTGTTGCAACTTGACACCCCATTTTATCCCATGGGAACTGATTTATGGGATAAAAGGTAGCCTATGTGGTATTCCAGGTTATAATCGAAGTATAGGTATACCAAATTTCATCGAAATCGGTTCAGCCGTTACAACGTGATTGAGTAACAAACAAACAAATAAATAAAC
Source organism: Philereme transversata (assembly GCA_963924445.1). Classification (NCBI taxonomy): domain Eukaryota; kingdom Metazoa; phylum Arthropoda; class Insecta; order Lepidoptera; family Geometridae; genus Philereme; species Philereme transversata. Next base: position 8,055,086 of record OZ004337.1, on the reverse strand, counting down.
AAAAATCCAAACTTTCACATTTATAATTTTATAGTATGATGCTAATATTAGGTCTTTACCTATGAAATTGCCGTTTTGTATGGAATAAGTGAAAGTACTTATTTTTTTTAACTTTTTTATTTCTGTTATTCGAAGTAATCACCCATGCAATCGACGCATCTTTGCCAACGCATTGGCAGTTTATTGATGCCCTTCTTGTAAAAATCAGCTGGACGGGAGGCAACAAACTATTCAAAGGCATTTTGTACTGCCTCTCGGGAATTGAATTTTTTACCACTAAAAAGTTGTCTAAATTTTGGAAAAAGTAATAGTCGGTAGGTGCAAGGTCTGGTGAGTATGGCGGATGAGAGAGAGCTTCCAACCCCAGCTCTTGCAGCTTGGAGACTGTCTGTTGTGCAGTATGGGGTCGCGCGTTGTCGTGAAGGAGCAGTGGGGACGACCGATTGACCAAAGCTGGTTGCCGATGTGCAAGCTTCTCCATCATTGTCTCCAGTTCTTCACAGTACACGTCTGCAGTAATGCTCATGCCGTTTTGTAAAAAGCTGTGGTGAATCACACCCGCACTAGACCATCAAACAGTGACCATCACCTTTTTAGTGGTCATTTTTTGTTTAGGGCATTGCTTTGGTGCTGAACCAGGATCTAACCAACTTGCTGAGCGCTTTCGATTGTCGAACAGAATCCATTTTTCATCGCACGTAACAATTCGGTTCAAAATTCCTTCATTTCTTTGCCTATAGGGCAGCACGAGGCAGGTCTCGACGCATACGTTGCGCTGGCGATCGTTAAGTTCGTGGGGCAACCATCTATCACGTTTTTTTACCTTGCCTATTTGTTGCAAATGGATCAAAATTGTTTTGATGCTAATATCAAAAGCTGCTGCTAGCTCAGCTGTAGATTGAGTTTCGTCATCTTCCACAATCGCCTTTAATTCATCATTGTTGACCAAAGTCTCCCGACGACCACGAGCTTCATTTTTTAAGTCAAAATTTCCAGAACGGAACCGGGAAAACCAATAACGGGTTGTGCGTTCGTTTGTACAGTTCTCTCAGTAAACGTGTTTGATGTTACGTGCCGTTTGTGTCGCGTTGGTGCCACAACGGAACTCATATTCCATAATTACACGAATTTTTAAAGTATCCATTATGACGAAAAATGTTCAAATGTAATGAAAATATGTACAACGCTAATCAATAAACAAAAGACTGAGTTTGTAAAAAGAATGTCATGTTTTTGAAACAAAATAATTTGAATTTAGAATACAAAGCCATTCCAAACTTTTTTCTATTTGAAATGACCAGTACTGAAGAACGGCAATTTCATAGGTAAATACCTATTTTACCTACACTTGTGTTATTATTTTAGGTAGCTGTATGGTGTGTAGGTACTAGGTAGTTTTTACGTAGATACACCGCAGCCATGTGATTTAGTAATAACTTGTCCGTACAAAGGTTGTCTAGAAGAGATCGCGTTTAGCTATAAGAACGCCCATTGAACTAAACCAAGTCGTAAAATTTTTGTTCTGTATTTTATTTAGAAAGTATTCGTAACTCTGTCTATCTATCTGTTTATCTTTTCACGATTAAATAGCTGGAAGGATTTTGATGAAATTTGGTATATAGATAGATTATGACCTGGATTGACCCTTAGGCTACTTTTTAGGGTTCCGTACCCAAAGGGTAAAACGGGACCCTATTACTAAGACTCCGCTGTCTGTCTGTCCGTCTATCACCAGGCTGTATTTCATGAACCGTGATAATTAGACAGGTGAAAGTTCCACAGATGAAGTATTTCTTTTGCCGCTATAACAACAAAAACTAAAACAGAATATTATAAATATTTAAGAGGGCTCCCATACAACAAACGTGATTTTATTGCTCGTTTTAGCTCGATATTGATAACGGCAACTGGAAGACGCTTGAAATATTCACAGAATATTTAGTTATATATAATAAAATAAATAAAAAAATTATAAAATAAAACAAATATTTAAGGGGGGCTCCTTTACAACAAACGTGATTTTTTTGCTCGTTTGAATAGATAATGGTATGGAACCCTTCGTGCGCGAGTCTGACTCGCACTTGGTTGGTTTTTTGACAAAGCTAGCATATACATATAGGTATGCGACATAGTTCTTAAATACATTTGTGTCTCAGTGTGTCATTTCATGAATATAATGGATGACTGCCGTTTCCCAACTCTGTTCACAGCTGTTGCTATTGTTATTCTAATACGAAATCAGAGGTCAACATAACCTAGTGATTATATTAGATACTGTCCAGGTTTCTATGAAATACTGACCCCAATTTTGTCCAACTAAATTAAACAAATATGTAATACTTATTAGGGCCTATGCACACGGCGTATTTCAAACGCGCAGAAGACGCGCGTTTATCACGTATAGTGTTATAGAATGTACAGTTGTCCCAGGAAGTTCAGGAATCGATTTCGCAAACTCTTGCGCCTCAGACGGCAATAAGCGCTTCTCGCCAAAGAGATCGTCAATAATATGCTATAAGCCGAACTCTTCCGACCATTCCTCTATATTAAAATGAAAAGGAACGTTGATATCTACGCTATCTATCAGTCTACTTCGATAACAGAGTTGAGGCCAATGTTGAGAATAGCTATAAAAAAATATGTTGGTAAAACTTGAATTATAAATTTACAGGCTCAACGAAGTACTAGAATCTCTGGGGAAAATCCCAATTCTATCTGCCCTAAAACTGAACGCTGAAGCGCATCGGTTCTCAGCCTTCGACGTCTTTGAAGAGACGGATTTCGAAGGTCATCCATACAGAGTTCGTGAACAGCTCGATAGTAGTTCGGAGAAGCCCAGCCAGGACTTTTCAGGAGTAGAGGCGTTCAAACTGTCTGAGGAAGATGGTAAGTGCTAATAATAAATAGACCGTCTACTCTAATAAGTTTTAGTTTAAAAATTACTTATTCAAAAGAAGCAATTATAAAATTCATAATCTTAACCGCAAGCAGATTCAAGCCTACTATAATCCATTCAGAAGGGCCGTTGTATAGCATCCGTCTGCATCATGAGACCGACTCCATGGTGCCATAGTATTGCATTGTCACCGAAGTTACATATGTAATCCAAATTTCAGCTGAATCTGTTAGGGAGAACTGGTTTAAAATTCAGTTGTAAGATTTGATCTAAACAAACTCGAGCAACACGGTAATTTAAAAGTAAAAGATTTTGTTGTTATTTCCTGTTTATCAAGTCACGTATACCTCTTAGCTTATGTATATTGACATCACGCATAAAGTAATTATAATTAATAATCAGTTATTTGACATCCGTAAATTGCCCTCATGTTTATTGTAAAATAAATTAATAATATCAAAACGAAATCGGCTCCCTGAGAAATGACTGAACTGCTTGTTTGTGGAATCTTTTAATTAAGATTTTGTATCTTTCTTTACATAGTATAAAATGAAGTCGCTTCCGCTGTCTGTTACCTTAGAACTTTTAAACTATTCAACGGATTTTAATGCAGTTTTCAGCAATAGATAAAGTGATTCAAGAGGAAGGTTAATATGTATAACTAGCTTCCGGCAGCAGCTTCGCACTCGTTGTTTGTCAACAAAATGCCTATGTGTTAATCCAGGTTAAAATCTACGTACATACCGATTTGAAAGTAACTCTGTCTCTGTCTGTTTGTTACCTTTTCACGACTTAACGGCTCGACAGATTTCAGTGGAGTTTGGTACTTATATACCTAGATAGATTAAGAATGGACTTCTGGATGGACTGGAATGGAGACATATAATATACTGCAGAATATGTGCACAGAAGGAGGGTAATGTTTTATTGACAAACCACGCGTACGAAGCCGCGGGCGGGTCAGCTGGTTATTAATATTTTGAATACGATACTTGATAATAGATTGACATTTATCGTGTTGTATTATGTTCTATAAATCAATATTTGCTATGCCGGTAAATTATTGCTGATTTATTTTATTAAACTTTTTGTCCACGAGCTGACTAGCTTCCTGATGTTAAGTGGTCACCGTCGCCTTTAAACTCCTGCAGGCGCGTTTTCTAACGCTTAATGCCTTATTTACTTAATACTTCTCTTGTACTCTTAAGCCCACCGGGGAAACCTTCGAGGGATTATTAAAAAAATTTGAAATTACTAAGAAATTTTAGGCCACCTCGATTTCCTCACGACTTTTTAGTTCATAGCTTTTTGGTCACATTGTTAATGCGCATCCAAAAATCTATTAAGCACGCTCGTAACCAGAATAAAACACACCAGTTTACCAGCTATTATTTCATTGAAGTGATTTTATTGTAAAAAATAATCCCCTTTTACATGTGAAATTTTAGGATTTCTCAGCCATTAATGCGTGAAAAAAAACTAACCTTTCATATAATATTAATTTAGACGACCTCTGTGGCGAAATGGGCGGATAGCCGGCTGAGACGCAGGAGGTTACGGGTTAGATTCCCACCGCGGAACAAATGTTTGTATGATCTACTGATATTTATCCGGAACAGGTTGTGTCTGTATTCACGAAAAAAAATGTATATAAGTATTCCATCAGTTATCTGGTTCCCATAGCACAGACTTTGCTTAGTTTGGGACTAGATGGCGCTGTGTGAAATCTCCAGGTTTATTTATTTTATCTTGTTTTTGCAGTATTTGAAAACACAAAAGACGCAACCTCCAGTAAAGAATCAGCGCAATCATCAGAAGCCGTGCAGCGAATATACGATACCGAGGAAGGAGTTACATTCAGAGCTCGTACGACTTCGTGCCAGAGCAATGAAGAGCCTACGTTGCTGCACTGGATACTCGCGCAGGGCAACAAGGCGTCGCTGCAAGATATACTGGATTACTGTCAAAAGGGGCTGGCGTTGGTAAGGACTTTGAGGCATAGATAATTACAAAAATGAAATGGTTTATTTAAAAGGATCAAAAAGTTACTTGCTCTTCTCATTTAAGTTATGGTTACGATCATATAAATTAAAAAATATACAAAAATAGAGTGACAATCTCAGCTTTTTTACGACCTGGGACTCCATTCTGCTAATTTATAAGAAAAACGACTATTGTATTAATTTATCTCTGTTAATTTAGTAATCCATAATATAAACAATATTAAAATATATGTATGTAAATTAAAATAAACACACAAATTAAGATAACATACAATGTTATGGAATGATTATGGAGCCATAACATTATTTAACGATTATGATTGTTGTTCCTGTCATAAGCTGCTAAATTTTCAATGGAGTTGTCATAGCAACGGCGGTCATTGAAAAAAGATTGTGTTATAGAATACCAAAAGGTATCTATAGTGGTAATTTTGTGACGATACCATTGTCATAGTGAATCAATAGGTTTAGTAGAATTTGAGATAGAACAAGCATATGACCGACCTGATGTTAAGTGATAACCATCGCCTATAACAAAGTATTTCATTGTAGGTCACGCACCTTAGAAACGTGCCCTAGGATGCACTGCGTCCATTAACTTGAGGCATACAGTCTTAGTCTTGCAGCATGTTTTAAAACTCGCATACTGTGAGGTTCCCGAGTAATTTGCTCCCGCGAACACTAACAGCCCTTTCCCACGGCCAACCAGTTCTGCGGGAACGGTTTTTACTGAATCCCGCAAAACCACAACCACTGGTGTGTTCACACACAGTAGTTTGCATCCTTTTTTTGCGGTAGAGCAACGAGCGGTATAGATTGGGCAGATTAAAACAAAAATTCAGACGTGATGGACGTGAACACGCTTGTGATATTGTATTGGTATTACCGCTGCCGCCGCCGGCAGTGTAAAAAAAGAAGATATTTGGTTCACCCGATTCTGAAATAACGACCAAAATGTGGTGAGTGGTGAGCCGGCGCGGGCGCGGTCGACAGGCAGCGGTGGTTGAGGCAGGGCACGCACCTCTCCCCGCTCCCCTCACCCCATCCAGCAAAAAACGGTATGCAAGAAGCTGGCGGGAATAATTCCGTTCAACTATATGTATGTGTAATTAAGTGGTTCATGTTTTTTACTGGACATGTTGTAGTAGCAAAACCGAATGCCAAATTCGAACGGATCGGTTTTTTGCTGGATACTGTAAACTACTACTGTATAACTGTACTAAACGCGATCCTGCAAGAAACGGGATTTTGTCTAAGTCTCGTTGAAATGTGAAAATGTGCCGAGTTTTTTCCATAATATAATAGCGCGATTGATTCCTTTCGTGCTACAAACATTCATAGCTACGTTAACCGCTTACCATCATGTGGCCGTTATGCATGTTTGCTACTGTAGCGGTTTTTTTTCTCTAACCTATCTACCCACTGCTGGGCAAAGGTCTCCCCCAAGTCCCTTCAAGCATCCCTACCCGTCGTTATCTCCCACCATTCTCTTTGGAAGGTGTCGAAATCGTCCCGCCGACGCTTTCTCCGCCGACCCCGATGTCGCCTTCGGTCTTCAGACGTCCATTGTGTTGCAATATAGGCCCATTTCTCAGAGTGCATTCGGCCAACGTGGCAACCGATCCTTTCCCTACATCTGCAATACCGGCAAGTGAGCGCAGTATGGTGTTACGCACTCGGTCGACACGTTTAAAGCCGAGAATGCTGCGCTCCAATGCCCTTTGACAAATATTGAGCTTTGACTTCTGGGCTTCAGTCAGAGACCATGTCTGTGCACCGTTAGTTAGGATGGGCAGGATACACATGTGGATGAGTTGGCGCTTAAGTGTCAGAGGAAGGTCACCCTTCATGTGCTCCTTCATGGACCAGTAGCTCTTCCAGGCATTCTCGATACGGCGATCGATTTCCTCATCTTGCCTGTTTCCGATGCTAGCTAACAGGCCTAAGTAAATATACTCATCAACATACTGTATTACCTGTCCATCTACCTCGACCTTACGTTTCGTGCTGTTTGACATGATCTTCGTCTTCGACTGGTTTATTCGAAGCCCAACCTCAAGACTTGCCGCGCTCAGATCTTGCAGCTCCAATAACTGTAGCGGTATATAAAAAAAATACATTAATAACTTTTTTGGATACCGTTTTCAAGGGCGGTCGTTTACTAAGTAGCACACGATTTTAACCGTTGAACCATATTATCGTTTAAAAAATATAAAAAGCAATATGTACTATAATATTTTTATCGTATAATTTTTACGTGTATATTTTTATACGTTTTGGAATAAATTTAAATTAACTACTCAATTGTGTTTACATAATAAATCCAATCCTTTATCAGCAAACGCATATATCTTTATCGATGTGTGTATCTAGGTTACGAATATTGAATGAGTTTATGTTCCTGATCGCGGTACTTTATATTGGTCAATTAATGCAAATTAATTAGGTACTTACCTAAAATAATTAATGAATTAACTCCTCTTTCCAAATGTTGTTATGGAGAGATAGCTTTTAGACGATAATATTTCTTTAACATGTATTTTTTTCTAATTTGTTGTATACTACCTGTTTTGTTACGTACGACATTAAATGAAAACACGGATATGGCTATTGGCTAGTATTGTTGTAAAATAGGTTTTTTGTCAAATTCATTAACAAAGAAAATTTTTAATTTTCAAACATTCTTAATATCATGTCCTAAAATATCAATGACACAGGCTGTATAAAATAGGTAAACAAATCATATTCATTCATCATGTAAATAGGTACCTGTTAAACTGACTAAGCGGCATCGTCGCAAAGGCGCCGCCAAGTTACGTGTAAAATGTGTATTGGAAATGTATCGATTACTGAATAAATATTCCAAATACCGGTATTATATCCACTTCTAAAATCAGTAAATATGATTCCGAATGTGTGTTTTGAATTAATGTCGTACATAACAAAACAGGTTTTATAGCACGTTCGGTAATGTTAAGAATTTTAATGATTCATAGTTTCGATTAAATAAAAAAGATTCACTTGATTGAGCTTTTTAAAATAAATAAATAATGCTGGACATTTCACACGGCGCTGTCTATCCCCAAACTAAGCAGATCTTTTACTATAGGAACCAGATAACTGATAGACACTTAATTTTGATAATAATAAACGCCAACAAAAATTTCCAACTAAGTAATTCATATTTTCCATTTCAGATCGACGCAGAGCCCCTAAAAGAAAGAGAAGCGGAACTGTATAATATATTAGAGTACGCAAATAATCACGGCTTGAAACAAATCAAGGGTATCGAGGACCGTTTGTACGGTCTCGACCAACTCCTTAACGATGTCAAAAAGTTGGAGCGAGATCAACGGGATCAAGCCGCTTCACTTATACAGGTATGTGTTGTAATAGATAGGGCTCACTCCTCCTGACGAATATGAAAGACTCCTCCAATATCAATTTGGTTTAGATTTTTATAAGATACTGGTGTTCAGAGATGTCCACGATGGGGTCAAAATCAGCTTGACTGCACCCAAAAGGAATGTTATACACATGTTTGTATCAACCACTACGATCTTGATTCTATCTATCTCGGCCACGCTCGACGATCATGATTCTATCTCGGCCACGCTCGACGATCATGATTCTATCTCGTCTACGCTCCATGATCATGATTCTATTTCGTCTACGCTCCACGATCATGATTCTATCTCTTCTACGCTCCACGATCATGATTCTATCTCGTCCCCGCTCGTGACTTGCACTATGTCGCCGATCCAGATCGCTAATTTACGTTTGAGGCTTACCTTCCCTACCTTATATTTCAAGTGAGACGGTCAACATTCAGCCTGCCAAATAATATTCGAAAGCAGTTTGATTTGGCGACTGCTCTGGAGGCAGCATCGAACGTTTAGTTCAACTACACAACAGTTATGAGGGTCTAATGTTTATAATTTATTTAGTTCTAACGTTGTTTTGTTTTGTTTCTAGTATCGAGAACGTATAAGTTCCGCCTGCGATCCGTCCGTCCTGCCGACATTAGTGCAGTCGCATTGGTGTCAACTACAAAAGCTGTTGAAAGGACATCAAAATCTGTTCGACATACGGCGGCGTATCGCGAAATCGAAAGAAGAATTGTCTCATATTCTGAAGGCTAGATTAGAGTAAGTAAATTTATAAGTCATATAGTTAGTTGACAATTTGTGGTTTCGTTTGTAACTCTTCTTCTTCTTCCTGCCCCTTTCCCACATCCTATATAATCTTTCCTTTGTAACAAATTTGGGATAAACTTAATTTTTCCTGACCACAATTTATCAGCTTTGGTAAAACAGCATCAATTTGAAAATATTTTTTGATTGCTGCTAGGATAAATTATGCCATCGACAGGAAATAGAATTTAAAAAAATTGTATTTTCATTACAACACCATTATGTATGATGCCCTTATCATAGTGTTATGATAACCGGTATGCCAAATTATTAAAGGATTTAGAATCTATGGGCCAAATTACCGATAAGATTTTGATTAAATAAGAATAATAATAACCGATAAGAATTTTACAATAACATTTTTCACCGAATTTTTAAAACAGTATGATCAAAACATTTGGACTTTTCAGGGCAGTGCTAAAAATAGAAAACTCGATGTCTGTCCAAGACGCGCACGCTATGCTATCGTTCCAATGTTTCAACCGGCTCGCGCGGTATTTCGGCATCGTCTCGCAACTCCACGCCGCGCCTACAGTTTACGTACGAGCGGTGCATGAAGTGGCTCGACGACGAACCTTTTCGCAAGCACATCTGAAGGTAGCGTTTGAAGCTTTTACAATCAATGTTCAATGGGTCAATGTTGGGGTCCATAACTTAATTTTCTGGATAACTAGCGCAGCACTTTGGTATCGTCTCGCAACTCCACGCCGCGTCCGAATTTTACGTATGCATGAAGTGGTTAGACAATGGACAAAGAATAAAGTTTATTATCGGTTAGAATGTGTTAAGCCAATAACCATTTTGATGCGTGATTATTGCATTTGCAATTGAACAAGTGAAGTTATTTTTTTTTAGCTTGGTATTGTATTTTATAAGTTTTTATAAGTTTGCAAATTTCCTTGCCTGGTACAAGACCATTTTGATGCAGTTTTCGTAAACAAATTGAGTGATAAAAAGCGGATAAAACTGCAGGGGGATGCTCTTTTAATACAAAAACTTTACTTTTACAGTGGGCAACAGACCTAGCCAAGAAACTGCTAAAAATTCACGACGAAGAAGTGAGCAGACGGCAAGACTTTAACGGCCTGTTTGAGGGGCATTTCCTTCGAAGTCTATTCCCCGGTATGACGGAGCTGCCGCCCGCCTTCGCGACGCAAGCGCCACCCACCTTCGACGGGAAGTTGCCGCAACTGACTGATGAGGATGTAGAGTATATCGCGACGGCTTTCCCGCAGTTGGCTGATGCGGTACCCAATTTTAATATGGAGTCGACTGTTAGGTTTTTTCAACAGAGGTACGTTATATCCATAATAATGAGTTTATTCTAACTATCATATGTTTTGCCTTTATTTCTCTCTATAAATTTTGATACTAAGCAGAACGCGATGAACCAATTTATAAATAAGTATAATAAGTTAGATCGATCATTAAGTCGATACGTCATTTAAAGATTTGGTATTTATTGTGTATTGTAACTACTTCATGGTCATTTTACAGGATAAATGCGTCGCAACACGAAGAAAGCGATGCTATTATTCAAGTAGGCATTGAAAAGTAAGTAATTATTATTTACTATTTAACAAAATTATATATAAAGTACCACAAGCTTAGTGTCTCCTCTCGAATGAACTGCCGAACGTAGGTCATAGTTGCCAAATCGAAAACACTTGTTCCGTGTGAGTTGTCAGGTACAAAATATAGTACGTAATATGTGCAAGATGGCGTCCCGTATCGAACGATCCCGGTTAATTACCCACGCTAGGATATCCTATGTACTTATTATACTAGTTATTGTCTGTATTTTGATCCAACTTCATAATTTTAAAATGGTCACAGGGACTTCGACTCAGCAGAAATAGGGGACTTCGAGCGGCTAGGCAGACAAAGCGACACAAAAAAAGTCGACACCTCAACGATATGCGTTCCCGACACAATGGCAGTTTCCACGGTGACCGAGGTGCGATCCCTACCCGTTATAATGGAAGTCGACAGCCCTGTGTTTGAGAACTCTGATCTGTACATAGAAGAATCTCTGCCATCGAGCTTGGAATGGGGCCGGAGCGAACGACAGGTGTACCTATCCCTGTAAACACCACTCTAGTTAGATCTCTGGTTTACATCGTTCCTTACAGACTTTATAGTAGTTTGCCGGTGTTCGAAATCTTTTGAGAATGAATGCAATAAGCGCAGACCAAGTATTGCTCCTGTATTTTTCTGCTAAAACTACTGTCCTTGCAAAATAAAAAATAAAATGTCAAATAACTAATTATAGGCAGGAAGATGATGATACAGTTGAAAATACTATGGACCAGGTAACAGACGCACAAGTCACGTTTGTTAATTATTACTAAGCAATAGTCAACTCTATTTCAACTGGACAAGGCCTATATTTTTTATCAGTGACAAAATACAGAAGCAATTTATCGCTTAGTCTGCCTTGGTAGCCATTCTAGTTAGATCTCTGAACATACTTCGTTCCTTTAAGTTAGCTGGGCGATGTGGAGGTCTTATTAGATTGGACGCATTGTATACGTTTTGTTGCTCCTGTGTTCACCGGCCCCTTATAAGCTGTAGTCGATTTATTTGCAATATCATGTTCTAATTTACTCATTATAAGAATTTAAAGTTTATTTTTACCAGAATTAATGTTTTAACTCATAATGCTTCTGTATTGCAACGAAATAATGTTTAAATGCATCATTAATAATGTATTAAGGCCACTGTTTATAACACATTAACGAGCGGATAAACGAATATTAAGCATAACAATTATTGTTTTAAATGCATTTGTTACGGTAACCGTCCGTTTATGTGCTCATAAACTTGGCCTTTTATTTCACAGAAGTATGGTTTACATCTTGTTCAATTTCAGGACAATATGGACACACATAAAATAAACATAGAAAAGTTTCAACAAATATTACTAAAACTGTACGACTTATGTAAAGTTCACATCGTACATTTGATGGACGAATTAATTAGAATCAAAAATGAAATGAACGAGCAAAAAGATTTTGTCAACGGTCAATGTCTAGCGATTCTAGAAGAATGGAAAAAGAATAACGAAGCAACAGCAATCAAATTCAGGGAACAGACACAAAGGCTAACAGTCGATCATGAGTTTGAATTGAGCGATATGAAAGCTGCCCTCAACGAGAAAGATGACGTCATTTCTTCTCTAAAAACAGAGACAGAGAACATAAAAATAGCACATCAGAAAGAGATAGATAGATTGACTGAGGACCATCAAAGTACGAAACACTTGCTAGAGAAAACTCGGGAAGAAATCGGTACGTTTGAAAGGAAGTTGGAAGACGTAGAAGCTAATAAGCAGAAGGAGATAAAGAACTTACAAGAGAAGATGCATCAGGATTATAAGACTGAAATTGAGTCACTACGATCCAGGTAAGTCCACAATATATAAATAATAGTCTGCACTGTATGACTTCTAGCTTACTCGATATCGAGCCATAATCATTTTGAAAGTTTACTAGGTTTTGACAGGTTAAATTCTGTAGCCATGTGGTGGTTTTGATATTGTCATAGACGACTAAAAAAGCGGGCATCTCCTGGATCAGAGCAGTTCAAGATCGAGGGCAGTAGCAGAAGCGGGAGGAGGGCTATTCTCAGCAGCGGGTATCTATGGGCTGATGATGCCAGTGATGACGATTTATTTTGCTGGTTAACTAAAATCAAATATTGAACAAAAATAATACAGGATAGGCAAATTATGGAAAGAGGGATGAGATGCCATTGTCATTGGAAATATGTCCTAAATAAAAAAAATATATTTGAGCAAGGTTACAAAGAGTTTTTCATTGTCAATGAAAAACTCTTTGTAATCGTATCGTAATTTAAATACGTCTGCTATTTTACAGGTTCCGCCTAGTAGCATTAACGAATATGGATCGCTCGCCATCGGAGTCCAGTCTCGAGAAGATAGAACGAACAGACATGATAGAAATAACCAGCCACAACGCTATAGTGATGCAGACGAAGGAAAATGCGGAGGTTGATAAAGAGGACGCGGTGAAGACGGCGGTGACGAAGTGTGAAACGGAGTGGAGAACCAAGTTTGAGACGGAGTTAGCTTCGTTGAAGGCTAAGTTAGATACTGAGAAACAGGTAAGATAAAGATAGGCATTTATTAACAGAAATCATATACAATTATTTACAAAACTATAAAATACAGTTGAATCATCTAAAGACCGTTGCAAACGATCTATCTATACGATAGGTCAACTGCTCCAGATCATTACCAGGCGGTTGTTTGATATGGTGCCTGCAGGTTCCTTTTATCATCGCACCGCCCGCCAACGGCAGGGAATCCATCCACACATCTTGGAGCCGATGTGGTCACGTACCGTGAGGTTCTAGAGGAATTTCCTCGCGCTAACACTTCGATTGTGGAATGGTCTCCCTGCCGAGTTTGAAAATTTAAAGGGTCGACAACGCGTGAGTGATATCTTTGGTGTTACAAACGTCCATAGGCTACGGTAACCGTTTACCATCAGGTAGCCCGTATGCTTGTTTGCTACCTTAGCGTTGCCAAGACAGTAGCTGTATTAATATTATCATCATCATATCCTACATAGGACACACACTGCTGAACATTTTATTATTGGTGAAACTCAAGCCTTTGACCCTTGATGTGGTGGTCCACATCTGATGAAAAGTGATGGTGTGGTAGAAGATGGATCACGTTTGCTTAGAAAAGACCTATTCACTCTGGACTTGAAGACTCCGATAGATTTCCAGAGTGATCGAGCTTGTGCGGCCTGCACCCAACAGCTCACAGCATTCGAACTTTATTCCAAAATGTTCTCTTACTTACCTTCCCGTTTATAAAATCTTATTTCTCTTTTCAGACGACGATAAACGACGTTACTCGTCGACTGCTATCAGAAAAGGACAGACAACTCGAGTTGCTTCGCGAACGGGAACAAGCGTTAGTGAAGGAGTGCGGCAAATATCGTGATACAATACAGCAACTCACCGACCCGGAGACCAACGACTATGACTCACTGCTCAAGACTCAGGTTCGTGGATCTTTGATACCAAGTAGAGGGGAGAGAAGGGAGATATTTTTATTACTAAATTTTTGGCTAGCGTTTGACAACGATCTCGCCTAATGGTAAGCGATGATCTCCAACCGAAGGACCTTGCGCTCGGGGTTTTAGGACCAACAGGTCTTGCTGAGAAGCATTACTTTCTAGCTTTTTCTCGCGGCTTCGCTCCCTTCAATGCCTATTTCATCCACTTAAAGAAAGATGTTGAGGTTCCTGTAGCTTATGTTCATTTTTGTATGCGAATTTCACGACGATCGGTTATGTTGTTAGAGGTGAAAAGGTGTAAACTCACTTTCGCGTTTATAATATTAACATAACTCAGATTCTCAGTAGCACTATCTAGGATTAGACTAGTTGTTCTATTTCACAGAGTTTCAGTGTCATGTTGACGTTCTCAGCGACCAAGCGACCAGCGATATTCTCTATAAGCGTCTTCGTTCGCATTATAGATCGCTTACAGCCCTTGTGTGTGTTCTAGTTCTATTGCAGTGCCTAAAAGTTTTGCGCACAGTTACTTATCGCTGGTAAGCCAAAAGCAGAGATAGAATATAGGGTTTGGCCATAAGTAGTTCTTTCATGTGGCGACACATGTAGCTACAGACAGAAAAGAAAAGATAAAAAGGCTGGACTTTTGATGTCCACGTTATTCCAATTTTGAATACGCTGCTTGGATATTAAAATATAACAATTACATACTTCATTGTAAATAAATAGTTACTTCTGTATAAGCTTTAAGGTCGCTGCATACCAGATGAGTGGGCGTAAACGTGAAAAAAAGTAGACGCGGTTAACCGTGTCTTATACATTACAACGTAGTGGAACGTGCACGTGTACGCGTACGCATCCGATGAGCAGCAACGCAACGATAATTCGATATTTCAGATGGCGACTTTAGAAAATCAAAAGGCGCTACTACAGCAGCAAGTGACAGAACTGAAAAAAGAGCTGGAGAAAAAGGCAGAGGAAGGCGATAAGAGCAGAGAAGACGACAGTGACGGCAGGTAACACATAATAAACTGTATACAGGGTGACAAATGGGAAGTTGCCTAAAGTAACCATTTATAATTTTGAGATAGGTTCAGGAAAAAAAATAATAAAAACATACATTGAGTCACTGAATTAGTCATTTTTATTTTAAATAGGTTTCAGTTTAATTGAACATTTTCAATAGGCACAATTAAGTTTAAAAAAAATGACAAAATCTGGCTAGGGAATGACTATTAATGGTAAATATTTTCGAAATGATCCCCATCTGAACTTGCACAATAATCAAGTCGTTTTTGAA
The DNA here is from genome assembly GCA_963924445.1 of Philereme transversata. NCBI lineage: Eukaryota > Metazoa > Arthropoda > Insecta > Lepidoptera > Geometridae > Philereme > Philereme transversata. Next base: position 8,039,640 of record OZ004337.1, on the reverse strand, counting down.
AGCTATAAAAACTTTGTTCAATTGTAGATGAAGAAATATTAGAAATTCCTTTTCTAATAACTTCTCTCAAATCATTTTTGGTCTTGGGTTTATCTTCAGTTAAATGTGGATTTTCGGTACCCCAAAAACGGTAATTTTGTTTATTGACATATCCGTTCAAATAAAAGTGAGCCTCGTATCAGAAAATTATGTGATTAATATTGATCTCGTTGTTTTCCAATTTATTTGTCATAACTTTACTAAACTCAATTCTTTTTTCTTTACAATCTACGGTGAGCAATTGATGAGTTGTCATTTTGTAAGGATGTAACTTGATGAACTTTTTCATTAAGTATTAATCTTAGTGTCTCTCGATTCAGTTTTAAAGCTACTGCAGCTTTTCTTATTGAATTCGTTGGGTTATTCTTGAAATGTTCTTCTACCTCGGCAACCTTATCTTCTGTGGTAACTGTGTATGAAGGACCAGGAAGATCATGACGACGATCGTCAAAAGTATAATAATTGATGAAGTTATCAATTACTCTAAGAAAGAAGTAAAAAAAAAATTAAGACTTCATTAAAGAATACGGTCATACTATAAAGTCAAATATTTTTTTTTTATTCTTACCTTCTAAGAGTATTTTTACTAGCTACTATTTTACTTCCAAACTTGGTACGAAAACCTCTATATGCTTCAGTATAGTTTTTACATCTAGAATAAAAGCACTCAATGAGATACACCTTTTCTTCGTTCGTAAGGTCACTCGTTTTAATGTACACGTACTGCTCTTTATGGCGTCTCAATAGAAACTGACAACGTTCTAGAATATACCTACGTGGGCCCAGCCTTATACTGTAGAATAAAGGAGGAAAGAGATGCATATACTTTAGGCAACTTCCCATTTGTCACCCTGTACATACACAGGTATGCATACGGTTATTTTTAGCACTCCTTTCTTGTCGCTTAATTAAGTCCTAACTAATTCGATGTTAGACATTTGTACTGTTCAATTATCTAGTGAATGTGAACTGATTGTTTGTATAGGAATTAAACCACCTTAAATACGACACACAAACATAAGAGCAATAACAAAAGCCACAAACGCCTTGAGTTACGCACTAAAGCTAATGTGGAAATGGGCAGGTCACATAGCGAAGCTTACAGACCAGAGATGGACTGCAAAAATAACCCTGTGGAGAGGCCCATACGGCAAAAGAGGCAGAGGAAGACCTTTGACACGATGGGAAGACGACATTATTAAAACAGCCGGCCCAATCTGGGGCCAAATAGCACAAGATAGAGACAAATGGGCATCTTTGGAGGAGGCCTTCACCCAATCTGAGATTCTTGCAAAATAACTTAAAGAATTAAATAAGAAACATAATAATAATAAAACTAAATACTAACCAATAACTTAATTTAGCTAACAATTTAATATTCCTAATAGTAAAAAGTCACAAGTGTAACAATGTAAGAAATAAAAGGATTTTTTATTTTATTTTTATTTAAACCACCTTAACAAAACACAGCAAAGTATACACAAAAACAAACTTATAAAAATAATACCTAAAAATGTGTGTCTCACAATTATTATTATAATCTACGGATCTCACAGAAATTCGTCCAACTCAGCATGTGTTGTGATGGTGGCACGGCCTGCACCAAAAAAAAATATGATTACAAAAAAATATGAATACATAGATAAATATACATATAAGAATTGCCGCTCTAATCCACCAGCGTGGCTCTATATTCTTTCATTCCTTTCCATCTAAGGCAGCTTTAGAGGAAGTCTTAGGCCTTTTCTATTTTGCGTGGCCACGTGTATTTTATCAGATTACCGAAAAGAAAGGTACCGTTGGATTAAAACAGTTTTTTGTCCGAAAATGAGATTATGCGATTCAGACATGTAATTTTTTATCGGATTAAAAAGACTACCGAGCCAGCAGTACAATATCGACGACTGCAATTGTGTTTGCTTCGTGCTAATCTAATCTTTAAAACTTAAACTAAATTAGATATCTATGCTGCGGGATTCTACCACATTGGGATTGGGCATCCCAAGAAATAGGCTAATCTGGCCACCACGTGCATGCCTGATGGCAGACGTGGTCAGAGTCGACCAAAAAAGCGTTTGCGAGATAATATCAATGCCTTTGAGAAGGATAGGAATAAGAATAATTTTATGTGACAGAACTTCAAAAACAGTTGTACATAAGTGCTAAGTTTTAAAATAATAAACATACGATTTGTTGAGGGTAGATTTGCATTACGTACTAAAACCATTACATCCCGCGCTAGTTGTAAACTGTGTTACGGCAAGGAAAGATTCTCGTGCCATACAAATAAGGTTCAGATTACTAATGCGATTGCGGTCCGAGCAATAGAGCCGAGCGAGTCAGTTCTAATGACTCGGCCATCTGCAGTTGGACGTAAACAAGTTATCGCAGTATACCTTATGTAGCAGACAAAACAGTATGCCATTATTATTATTATTATTTGGAGCCTGTACTGTCCCACTGCAGGGCAAAGGCCTCCCTTCCTTCCTTCCACTCCACTCTATCATACGCTTGTGTAGTCCAGTCTTCCATATACGAGTCGAGTTCGTCTTTCCATCGGCGTCGCGGTCTGCCACGTGGTCGTTTTCTGTCTTTTAGGATCCACTCGGTGGTCCAGTATGACATATGTTAATTAATTATAAAAAAAAAAAATTTTGTGACAACAAAAAAATAAGTTTAAGTATCTTTTACCTTTTATGAAAAAGTAGTAAAAAGAAAAGATAAATAATCAATAATACTCATGCTATGTAAAATAAAATGAAATTATGAGAATAGAATAAAATAGAATAGAATCTCATTTATTGAAAAAGAAGAACAATAACATTCATTAGTTAATAAAGTTACTGTAACATCAGTCTCTCGTCATAAATCTAGGTAGCATCATCATCGTCATCTCAGCCCATATCCACCCACTGCTGGGTATAGTATAGGCCTCCTCGTTATCACGCCACTCTCTCCGGTCCTGTGCCAAGCGCATCCATTGCCTTCCCGCAATTCTCACGATGTTGTCCGACCATCTGGCTGGTTATCTACCAACTGGTCTACGCCCTTCTCGCGGCCACTACTCGGTTGCTGCCCTCGTCCATCTTCCGTCATTCCTACTTGCCAAGTGTCCAGCCCATCTCCAATTCGGCTGGTTGATCCTTCTACCCACATCCACGACTTTGATTCTGCGTCGTATTTCGATGTTGGGTATATGGTCCAACAGCGAGATGCCTATCATGGCACGCTCCATTGCTCTCTTGAGGTTTTTAGGCATAATAAATATTATTAGAACAACTTACCTGAGTAGGTAAGTAGTTGTAACAATATTAATTTTAAGAGGTACATATATTTTGAGATTATTGCTTAAATTTATTCGTTTTTGGCTTTATATAGAAGGAGTGGTGGAACATCAAGATTGAGACCGGTGGAAGGATTTCGTGGAGCTTTACACAATAATCTGTTTAAACTTATATCAACTATGTGTCATCAATTCACAAACAGTGCTTTATACCTGGCTCGGGGGACAAAATTCACACCAAGTGCGCTAGGTGAAAAATTTAAACTAAATAGGCTGTTGCGTGTTAGTTGTTCGACACTGGCCCGGGTTAGTTTGTCTTACGCTTCTGGTGTTATACAGCGTATATGCATTCGTTCCCCACTCGCGTGGTCGCTCGTCGAAGTGTTTGGATTTACACATTCGTAATTGCGCGAAGTCCGAGGAAGCGCCCATGGCATGAGCGCTCGCGATTTGTGTCGTCACTCGCGCGAATATGTTTTAGTATTAATAATCTAATGTGAATCAATCAGATTATCAATTTTATTTCTTTTTTCACCAGATCATCACCAAAGAAAGACGAAGGCGCCAAGAAGTCCAAATCCCGATGTCACACGCCGTGTGGGCTCAGCGCCGGCACACTGAGCTTGTCGTCCTGTCTTCCCGGACATACAGTTCTTGTGATGTGGGACCCCGCACATCTCAACTACACGCTTATGCAGGTAGGTAAAAAAAATATCCTATTCTATCCAAAAAATCGGCATCAATTTTGTAGTAACCATTGACTATCTTTACCATTCCTATTGGCAACCAATCAAATTTCAGGCAAGCAGTTTTGACCAAATTTAGGTGTTTGTTAGATTAATAGAGTCTAAGGCATTATTTAAACATGGGTCGAATTGATGTCTAAATTTTTATAGAAAGTGTATGTAAAGAGACTGTCTGTCTTTTTGACAATACGTTTTTAAACCGAAATTAATATTAAATCCTGGTGCAAACATCTAAGATGATTCGTATTCACTGTCGTAGAACATCCATATTATGCATTTACGAAGACAAGGAAGGCTGCTGCCATTAACCCAAAATTCTCCGTTATTTCAAGGAGGTGGGGGGGGGGGGGGGGGGGGGGGGGTACTGCACAATACACCTCAATGTAGGATTGCCAGTGCAGATCTTATTCCCCTCACAGAATTAGAATAAGATGCATTTACAAAACCAATAGTTAGAGATTTGAACCCACATCCATTGGATCAGAAATCGGTCTGTACTTACGCTCGACCAGTGCTATGCTTACCTCATACCCTGAAATATGAGTATTGTTTCAGGAGGCTTCCATAATGTACTTCGTGCACAGCGACTGCCTCCCCGCCCTCGATCTCAGTATACAAGCGAAGAGTGAGAGCGAAAGGCGGCTCTATGCTATCGCGACTGTCGAGTCTAAGGAGTACTGCTATGCTAAGAAGGTAACTTGTCTGAGATGACCTAAACAATCTTGATAATTGTTTATGATAGAATTTATTCCATATCCATGTGTTTTATTATGTACGATATTAAATGAAAACACGGCTTAATGGCTAGTATTGTTGTTAAATAGGTTTTATTCAAATTCATTACCATAGAAAATTTTTAACCCTAATTTCAAGTTCTAAAATATCAATGAAACTACCTGTATAAAATAAGTAAAACAAATCATTAATCATGTAAGTAGGTACCTTTTAAACTGACTAAGCGGCATCGTAGCAAAGGCGCCGCCTATTAACGTTAAAAACAGTTTATTGGAAATGTATCGATTACTGGATAAATATTCAAGCTACCGGTAAAAAAAAAATAAAAAACACGTAGCATACATAGAGATTATGAACTCTAGTCGGAGGTTTAGAGGCTTCTTTTTGCTACATAAACAAAAGTCATACTGTATGATTTGTTCAAAAAAGTTGTTTTTTTAAAAAGGGAGGGAGGTCTTTGCCTTGCAGTGGGACGATATAAACGCAAAATGAAATGAGTAGTAGATTGGCCCTGCTAGATGTTTTAGCTTTGAGTTTGTACTTTACCATACCGAATAACCTGCTAGACTTCGGATTATGAGATGAGTTTCTAGCCCTGTCCCCTCTCACATCTATATGGTCAGAGGTAATTCTAACGAACGCAACGACAGTTCGATTAGCATACAGATCCGCTTTACGACAACCACATTCACGATCGAATTTATCGCTTACGACCCAAGTGCGTCAAACTGTCCATGTCGCATGGGCAGTTTCGTGCTACGCGTCCTCGCAACGTGAATGCCCGGTCTAAGTGCCACATACATATTTATTCTTATTCTTTATTGCACATAAGAAGATACATTTAAAAATACGGAAATAGAGATCATGTACAAAGGCGAGATTAACCGTAACAAGAGTATTTAGTCAATATGAAGATGCTGTTGATGCTTTGGAGTCACTTTCTCTTTAACTCGAACTCCGTGGCGCAGTGGGCGAACAGCCGGCTGAGTCGCAGGAGGACGCGGATTCGATTGCAGCGCGGAACAAATGTTTGCACGATATACACATATTTGTTCTGGGTCTGGATGTTTCTCTATATGTTATAAATATGTATTTATAAAAAAACTAGCTGACCAATCCGCACCTTCACACGCGTAGTTTTTAATAAAAACATTACCCTCCTGCGCAGTTAGGTAAAAAGGTGCCTATGTCACCCGGGGATAGTGTAGCTTCCCAACGGTGAAATAATTTTTTAAATCGGCCCAGTAGTTTCGGAGCCTATTCAATGCAAACAAACAGACAATCAAATCTTTCCTCTTTATAATACTAGTATAGAAAATTATATAAGTATTCTATCACTTATCTGGTTCTCATAGTACTTTACTTAGTTTGGGGCTAGAGCGTTGCTGTGTGAAAAAACAAAAAAAAATCTAACTCTTAAGCTAGTTAGTAGTTTTAACGAAATTAAATAAACTTAGTATAGTATAACTTAGTATAGTATAACGTAGTAACTGTATTTTATTACAGAGTGGAAACCGCTACAATATGCCTCGTGGATCTCGATTCTACCGCGTGCGAGTTCGACCTGCGCGAACGCATCCTTCCCACCCTCCTTGCTGTGACCATCGACACAAACAAGGTACACAAACAAAACATACATACACAAACTACGAAAATTACCAGAAACAATAAATAGAACCGTAACTTTTACTGGACTTAGCTGTGTATGCTTTCAAGCGAAAACAACCATCACAGGGTCACAGGGATTACAGGGATTAGCGATCTCGTTAGAATAACAGCGTCCACTGCTAACCCAGTGGACTGTAGTTATAATGCTGAGTCGAGGCCCTTTTACTGCTATACCACACAACATACCTACCTCATGTTTAAAAATCATTATTTACTATATAAATGTTTGTATCTGTTTTTGCATGTACTGTTTGATTTTTATTTTTATGCTCATTATTTTATATCATCTTTCTTTCTCTCTTGTGTCTCACTCATCTGTGGTAGATGTATTATATGTGCTATTAAGCAGATAAATCATTGTCTTATGCCTATGTCTATCTGTCTATTTGATTGGAAGCCATGATGCCAAAGACACTAATAGACAATGGCTTAAAGCCTGTTAAATTTAATCCCTCTTTTTGTACTTGGAGTTTAACAGTTCTTACAGATGTTTAATAATAATACAATTTTAATAATTAAGAAGGGAGTGAAGCAAGGAGACCCGCTTTCTCCCAAAATGTTTACTAGCACCTTGGAAGAGATCTTCAAAACCCTAGTAGACTTATGGACCACAAAGGGAATTGTCGTCGGAGGTAAACGCGTGACAAATTTGCGGTTTGCAGACGACATATTAATTTTTGCACCTACTCCTCTAGAACTGCAACAAATGCTCCAAGTTTTGAGGTTGGGCTTTGAATGGACCAGTCGAAGACGAAGATCATGTCAAACAGCACGAAACGTAAGGTCGAGGTAGATGGACAGGTAATACAGTATGTTGATGAGTATATTTACTTGGGCCTGTTAGCTAGCTTCGGAAATAGGCAAGATGAGGAAATCGATCGCCGTATCGAGAATGCCTGGAAGAGCTACTGGTCCATGAAGGAGCACATGAAGGGTGACCTTCCTCTGACAATTAAGCGCCAACTCATCGACTTGTGTATCCTGCCCATCCTAACTAACAGTGCACAGACATGGTCTCTGACTGAAGCGCAGAAGTCAAAGCTCAAGATTTGTCAAAGGGCATTGGAGCGCAGCATTCTCGGCTTTAAACGTGTCGACCGAGTGCGGAACACCATGCTGCGCTCACTTGCCGGTATTGCAGATGCAGGGAAGAGATCGGTTGCCACGTTGGCCGAATGCACTCCGAGAAATGGGCCTATATTGCAACACAATGGACGTCTGAAGACCGAAGGCAACGTCGGGGTCGGCCGAGAAAGCATTGGCGGGATGATTTCGACACCTTCCAAAGAGGATGGTGGGAGATAACGACGGATAGGGATGCTTGGAGGGACGTGGAGGAGACCTTTGCCCAGCAGTGGGACGAGATAGGTTAGAGAAAATGATAATATTAATAAGTCATTGTGTTTGTTGCGCTCTTTGAGTTTTAATTTTAATGAATCGTCCTCAAAGAAAAATGCTGACTAATTTTCACTCAAAAAGGGATATTTTAAGTGAAAATTGTATCGATAATCAGAATAGTTTAATGAGTAACTATGAGCACACTCACTCGATATTGCTTTGTAGTCCTTGTGTTTATTAATGAAAATAATATTCATAACCACGATTGTTCCAAAAGAACAAGCCTTCGATCAACAGTACAACTCATTACAACTCGTGCCTCAAAACCTGCTGTATAAAGAGTCGAAATAACATCAAACATAATCCATATCCATATTAATATCTAAATTCGAAAGTGACTCTGTCTGTTTGTTACGTTTTCACGACTAAACAGCTGGACCAACCTTGATGAAACTTAACAAGGATGTACTGTGTATCACATGAGGAAGGACATAGGACAGCTTTTTTATGAAATATTAAGATTTTTTTCCATAAATGTTGTAAATTAATTCTAAGCTTGGACTGCACCATGGATTGAAAATCAGTCAAGATTATTTCATCCGAACTCTATGGTTGAAGTTTGACCGGACTGAAGTTTGGAATTGGCGCGGCAATAATTATAACCATTTAAGTCCACTCAAACGAAGTTGAGAGTAAACAGCTCGTTATTTATATATGAAAAGGTCGTTTCGTCTCCCATATATAATTATGAATATCTTATCGCTCAGTTATTGAGTTGCAATTGTTGATCGAACTAGCACACCCACCTATTGCTTCAAAGTATCACATTCGTTGTTTTAGTTGATAACATTAATAGCTCTACTGATAAATTCACAATAATTAATTATCATTGGAATAGTTACGCCGTGTTTTCTTCGTTTTAAAACTACCTCCTGCCTGTTTAGAAGGAAAAGGTGTGTAGGCCCTTTCCTTGCTGCTTAGCTTGGTGAAATGAGAATTCCAGAGTTGGTAAATGTATTGAGATATAATGTGAAAGTCGCGCGCCATCGCACGGGCTGTTCGGACACGTACTTTGATTTAGGCAACTCTACTTTATATATGTGCTTTTAAGACAAATATACCCGTACCCTTATTACGTAAGCCAGCTGCCGTCGCTCGCCTGTCGTTCGGTTAGGCCGTCTCTTTCACACCTAGACTGAGTATGTTACGTGTGTAAGGGACGATCTGACACGGCAACAGCGATAGCGACCGGCTTACGTAATAAGGCTACCGATCTGTCAATGCAAAGAACAAAACACGGTGTAATAATAAGTACAATTCGGATTGATTAGTGCCGCAGTAATTAACATAGTTTAAAGATTAGCTGTAACTTGTAACACGGCACGCGTATTGCGTTGCAGATCCGATAAAGGGTCCAGTGCTGCCCTTGCTGGGCGACCGGCAGCTCAAGAAATGGCTGACATACATGCATGCGCCAGGTCTAGCTTTTTATCTTCATACCTTGTATTTAAGTCAGTCCTTTCTATTCATTGCACTGTTTAAATATCGCACTCATTGATTTTAATGCAAAAGTATTTAAGACCGAATGCACCTCTACGAGTTGAACTACTCGTAATCTCAAGAGACTGATTTGTGGAGAGACGATGAGAAAATATCCAAAGGTTGTCTATAAAGAGATCCTTGCAAAGCAGAGCTGCTTCCCACTTCTACCATCGAACTTCCCGCAACCGGCAACGAGCTCACTCACATATTGTAGATGCGTGGAAGTCTCATACGGTGTGTTTCACACGCTCGTTCCTTCCACGCACCTGCAAGATGTGGAACGCCCTTCATCCGGAGGTTTTCCCGGTGGGCTTCAACATGAACGCCTTCAAGAGACGTTTTAATCCTAGTTCCGCAGGAGTTTATAGGCGACGTTGACCTCTTAACATCAGGAGGCCCGTCAGCTTGTGTGTCTAAATATATAATATAAAAAAAGAGATCGCTATAAGCGATAAGACCGCCCACTGTATAATATTCGGCCTAATCGCTTAAAGACTAATATGTGGCGATACTAAGTTTAAGTAATCGTAGTGTGGTGTAAATAAGGTTTACATTCATTGAATGATGCAAACTTAGAATTCTAAGAGAATTCCTCTTAGAATTCGATTTAAAAACATGAGTGCGATATTTAGTTCAACACAATTAGTAGAACATTCCCTGATTACTTTACATGCAACCACCTTATAACTGTTTGTAAATACGGGATTTATCATGTACCGTTCAATCGGCATTTCGACGAATTGAACCGAAACATTGTCGGTCGTAACACCGAGAAAACCGGTACGTAATCATTCCCGTGTTTATAAAAATGATTGAAACAAATTACGAAAGTTGTCCTAGTATAAACCAATGATTAATTGTGTATTTTAGGAAACGCATTTTCAATTTACGAATCTAATCAGTAAGGTATAGTGTTGATAATAGTAATGTGTCATTATTATAAAAAGAATTCTTAAAACCGCATCAACCACAAGTAAACATGCTTAGAACTAACTTTTGTGATTATTATTGACGACCTCCGTGGTGCAGTCGGCGAATAGCCGGCTGAGACGCAGGAGGTAGTGGGTTCGATTCCCGCCGCGGAACAAATGTTTGCATGATCTACAGATATTTGTTCCGGGTCTGGTTGTTTCTCTATATATTATAAGTATGTATTTACAAAAAAAATGTATATAAGTATTCTATCCGTTATCTGGTTCCCATAGTACAAGCTCTGCTTAGTTTGGGGCTAGATAGCGCTGTGTGAAATGTCTAGCAATATTTATTTATTTATTATTAGTTCCTAAAAGAAGTCGAGATGTGGATTTAAGAAATCGCTATAATACTCACGCGAACCGTTCCTCTACGGTTCTATTCGTTGTCGACAGATATGCAGAAAGGTTCAGTCGATACGAGCCAGTCGACCAGCTCAGCGACAGACGAAGCGAGCCGAGTGGCCGAAGTCGCCACGGCTACGCTTATCAACTTAGAGTCGCCGGTATCGACTAGTGAGGCGGTTTCTAGCTCCAGTGCGCCTGCGCAGGAGGAGAAGTCCGAAGACCAACTGGATTCGATAGAGGCGAGCGAGCAGTGGCAGAATTCAAGAATGCAGCTTTCTACGGCTAGCGCTTTGTAAGTTTAGTAACGTCTTTTATTTTAAAACTAGCTTCAGCCTGCCGCTTCACACGCGCAGTTTGCCAATAAAAAGTAGCCTATGTTCATAATCTACATATAAACCAAATTTCGTCAAAATCGGTTCAGCCGTTACGATTTGATTGAACAAACAATGATGTAACAAACAAACAAATAAACAAACACCCATACTTTCTCATTTATAATATTAGTGTGATGAAGGTTTCTATAAGGTCGCTCGAAAAGATATTATTATAAATATCTGTTCACGTGAACAGATATATTTAATACTCTCAATACGTCCTTTATCTTAAAAAAAAACACCTATTTGAAATCTTCCGTGGTCAAGTTATATATATATATATATATATATATATATGTCATTTTAAATTTAATGTAGGTACCTAGAAAGTTATCATCTGACAAACATACATACATACATACAGTGCAAATTCATACAATTGAACTCGAACATTATTTTATAAATCATTTTGCTAGGTCTTAACCCCAGGAAAGTTTTCTAAATAAGCTGTTTCCAAGCTCCACTGTTTTGCGTTGCGTTTGCCTTTCCGGTTCCTTGATTGGCAATACCAATCAAGGACTTTTCTAGTTGACAATTTTTATTTATTTATTTAATACTTTATTGCACAAAATAATGTACAAAAAATGGGTTTAATGCTAAACGCATTTTCTACCTGCCAATCTCAGAGGTAACAAAAAAAAAGGATGGCATGCTAACTTAAAAACAATATTGATACTTTAAATAAGTTCTAAGCGCTATGCCAATGACTTTGGGTTTTCTACGGATTTCCTAGAATATTTAAACCTACATGATAGTAAATATATTATAATTATATTATAATATAATATATTATAATTGTAGAACGGACATGGAATGCAGTGTCGGCCGTTGCCCTGGCCTGGAACCCCTTGAGCTAACAGTGAGCTCAGTGGCAGTACTACCCGAGGAGACAATGGCGGAGGAAACCGCCGAAGAGGCCTCCCCTTGACAACATCCCAACAGGCGATAGTGCGTGTGATGTCGCCCTACTGTCGCCACCCTCACTTATATTGGTAGGAGAATACTTGTTATCGGAACGAGGAGTGTTGTCAGATGTTTCTGTCGTAATTGGTTATGGAGGTACGCGATTTGAGATGGTAAAGCTAATATATATGTTATGCCATATATATGTTGGTACCATTTGTATCTTTGGTACCTTTGGTACCTTTGGAATATGTATGTATGTACCTAAAAAGGGGTGATATATACTACTTATGAAAATTTACCGACTTTTACACAGACACAAAATGGATGTTGAATTAAAAAAAAATCGGGAAAAATATTTTAATCAAAAATTTTTTGTTGTATTTTTGATGAAAAATATTAAATTTAGAAGTCATAAAACAAACATTACTGTCTTAAGTGAGCACAATGATCCCGTTTTAGGATAACATACATATTCTTAAACATCTTGTGTAGAACTAAAATGTATCCATATAAAATCTCAAAGGCGACTTTTCAGTCAAATTATTCAGAAAGCTTACTTATTTTGCGTTTGTCTTTCCTATTTGACATAAGTAAGAGTGAAAGATTCAGCAACACTGCAAAATACCTACCATATTGAAATGTTGAGACAGTGGGACGATAAAAAAACTGATGACATTATGTGTGGGTGTCGTGAGAACTGATAAAAGCTGAAAGTTAAGAAATATGTCTTGATAAATATATACAATGTTAATATACGGCTAATATATTCTCTTTGTAATCATTTTCAACCACAATTTCATTTCTATAGATCTTAAATACGTGCATATAGGCATTTGTCTTACCGCTGGCGATGAGCGAGAAGCGAGTAGAGCTAGAAACGAGTTGTCTCGCAGCGAGAAGCGAGTGTGTAGTTCTTATAGTTGTCTCGCTGGGCTAGTGCAGCGAGTGCGCGAGTGCGGCGGCCGATACTCAACATCTCACGGCGTCTGTTCTGACCGCCAAGCGAGTTCTCGCCGGCAGTGTGAACGGCCAGCTATCAACTATTAAAATATACGTGTCTCTTTTACTGACAAGGAATCTATACCTTTTGTTCGTTTCTTGAGCGAGAAAATAGTTGATAGCTAATCGCTTACTCGCCGGCGGTGAGACAAGTGCCATAAGAACCATGTTTAAATATATTTTTACTTAAAACTTGTAGTCATTCATTTGTCACTTTATTATATGTGTACGTATCTTAAACACACTATAATATTAATAGCGAGATGAGGTCATCGTGACACTTGTTTGCTCAGAGGCCATAGTCGTTAACATTTAGATCGTTTAGGGTGTGTAATTGAGATAATTTTTTGCATGAAAATGAGGTTCAATCTTCGTTCGATTTGAAAATCTTTGTAGTTATTCCTAATACAAAAATCGATTACATGGTTCTTTTCAACTTTTTTCTCTCTTACGGTTTAAGATTGCCCATTTTACACATCCTATAGATAAAATAAGTTAGCGAAATTATTTGCCTGTTTTTGAGTAGCACGTTCACGTGTGGGAAGCCACAACTCAAATTATAGAGCCTCTAAACTATGGATATTGGATTTGTTGGCTTGTTAATGAATTAACAACGAAATATAATATTTAAGTGAAAAGTAATATATACCAAATTGCTACATTGGGGGCAATTCTGTTGGGATAAACTACAGTCCCACCATCTATCTGGGGCCCAATTCCACTAACCAATCACTTCACTGTGACAATCGGTATCGAATCGGATCGGATCGGTATCGTCGCAAAATCATCACTATAGAAACCTTTTGGTATTCAACTACCACAATTTTTTTTCAATGATCGCCGTTACTATGGCATCCCCATTGAAAATTTGGCAGCTTTTAACAGAAACACGCTCATGATCGTTAAATAATAGTATGGCTCCATAATCGTTTTTTTTTTATAAATTAGCAGAATTGAGCAACTGTTCAGTTAACAGCGTCGCTAGTGTGTACTGTACAGCCGCGTTTGTGTTTGGATTAGTTCCCATTTTGTATACCTAAACAGATAAGTTGATGAAGATGATGAAGTAATTTAGGGTTGAGAACACTAAAATGACAACTACCGCTCTCTGTCCGTATGGAACAAAAAGGAAGGCAATTATTTTGTGCTGTCAAACTAAAATTTTAGTTTGTGCCAACAGAAATGCCCCTATTATCGATGCCTAATTGTAATCATCTCTAAGTCCAAGTTGATATATTTTGTTCGCATCTCGCTTACTTAATATCTTGTTACCTTTAAATGGTACTAATTGGTACCTTTATTTAAAAATTGGTACCTTAACGTGTTTAAAAATATCTTGAGATTCCGCTACTCGAATTTTCATAGACTTCACTTTGGCATGATGGATGGTGCAAGCAGGCATGGTTATTATAAAAATGCTAACTCCTATGTGTTATTGTGAAAAATTGGTTAATTGCCGATTAATAAGTTGTATATTATCATAAATATTACGTAAATCAACAACTTTGTATGTTTGTCATATCGATGTCTTCCACATCTTTACATAGTAGTTTTAATTGGAACTACCAACGACGTTTGGTTTCTAAATTATAGGCATTGTGTATCATATTTTTAAATCCTTATTTTTGAATTAGGAGAAAATCGGGCTTCACAATTTGAGCTTGCCCACGTTAAGTTTGCGTCGCAGATTCCCAGTTATGAGAAGATATTCGAAGGTAAAATTGCGCGCCCCATTAACATCATCCACAGTCGGACTCCACCGGGTATACGCCTATCTTAATTTGGGTCGTCTACCACGATCTATCAGGATCGTGTAAGTATTTTTTTTCGCCCTTTCGACGAAATGATCGTGTAGATGTGCCGACGCGAGCGTTTACACCTATCTTGCTATTCGTTTCGGCACTTCCTTTGTCGTTCGCTCGGAAGGGACTTGAAATCGCAACCTTCGTCTTGAATTAATGTATTAAAATTCTTTATTATACATTACAAGCTAGACACAACAGATATAAATAAAAAAAAAAAATGTATGCATAATGGGTGGTCTTATCGCTTATTTGGCGATCTCTTTCTTCGCCTCTGGATGGAGAGGATCATTGCTTAATGGAAGATTGGCCGAGGTGTAAAAAGAATATACTTAATAATAGTAAAAGAAAAATCTTGATACGAGGATGCGATAATGGTTCGATACATTTCGCAAAATGGTGTATGAAATATTTCATAAATAACTTTTTTTTTGCTACTTGGAGATGGAGCAAGTAATGCCCCACCTGATGTTAAGTGGTAACCATCGCCTATAACAGAGAACTGCCTCGTAGGTCACGCCTTAGAAATGTGCCCTCCGTTGCATTGCCCTCCGTCCATCAACCTGAGGCATAAGGAGCCTCATGTCTCTGTAATTTCAATTTTCAATGCGGCTTGGCGGCAGAAATAGGTATAGTGGTAGTACTTCCCCGGGCGAGCCCTTTCACAAGGAACTAGGTATAATACTCTTAAAAAACTTTGTGGCCTTTTTATAAATGGCACCCAACATGTGGCTATAGATGCCCCTGAGCATATTTTTGGCGATGAAATAAATACAGCACCAATTTCGCCACGGGTTACACAGGTGCGAAATTATCGAGCAGTAAACACGTGGCAAAATCAGTATCGCATCCTCGTATCAAGAGAAAGGATGCGGGTTCAAGTCCCGTCTGACTCTTAATTTTAGCAATGATTAAAACTCTTAAGAAGTCGGATAGCAAAAACATAGATTGTTTGGTTATGATGTTATGGGGCGTGTAATTGAAAGCTGGATGTAATATAATGCGAATTTATTAATAATTTCATCTCATACCGAATTTTATTGATCAGGCAGTGATTTCTCAATAGTACAAATATGTTTAGTCGCGTTAAAAAGCTTTACATTTTGCGATTGATAATTTTATAAATTTTTATTTCTATCTACATCGTGTTGCGTTATTTGTTAGTTGGGAAATAGTTATTATTTCATACGCCCCTTGTACCGTAGTGGTAATTAATTGTTAAAATAGAATAACTAACGATTGGTGATATCTCGTATATTTATGCACAAAAATGATGCGTGGCAGCCCTTACCTTTTTAGAACTTTGATATCATCCGATAGCAAAGAAAACTTGGTAGTTAAATACCTGACTAGTTTAGATCTTTAGGACGATGTAAATAAACGTGGGATAGAATAACAATAATCTTTTGTCTATAGAATTTGAAAATATTTGTCAATTGTGTTGCGTAAGAACAACTGGATTTATTTCCGCGTTTAATTATAGTACTGGTTGTGTTCATCAATTGTTGTTGGTACTCAAATTGACAGGTTTCTGTTATTTGGGCATCCCACCCTCTGATTACGTATCATGCAGGCATGTTTGCAACAGCCGTAAATATCGCAATTGCTGTCAATTGTAACGATTAAATTAGATATTTGACAGTAAGGGTAAGTTCATATGAACGCGCGGTAGAAGATCAAACTAAATATGTTTATCGTCTACATTACCGCGCGCTACTCGTCTACATTATTTAGTTTGATCTTGTACCGCGCGTTTATATGTACTTAGCCTTAAGATCGCAAGAATGACATCGGCTGAAACCTGTTGCAAATCTGTTGCGAGATACGCATTCAGGGGGGTCGTAAAAGTTAATGTGAATGATCATAGAATCACTTTGCTTGATAAGATTCTCCTTTATAACTCTACTCGTAACTAAGTCATAGTGATTTAGTAGGACGGTCGTCCTTTAGAGGTTTCTCTTAAAGTATCGATAACGCTTCTCTTTGTCACCTGGGCCCGTAGCCAAATTACATTCGCTGCGAATCTATTCGATTTCTACATACATTTGTTGTCGCTGTATCACGTGGTATTTCTATAGCATGTGTCAAATCCCATACATTTTCGGACTTATCGACTAGCGTCATCGCTAATCGACTGTAACTTGGCTAAGCCCTCTGATCTCGCTTTAAAATTCTATTTCACTCCTTTGTAGATGTGAACCTTAGTTATAGGTTAGATATTTTGTAGCTTTTAACCTTACTACCTACTGTATAGCTACGTATAGCTTCGGAATAAATGTTCCGTGTTTCTTCACTTTCGATCGACGTGACGTAATCTAAATAACTAGAAATGTTTAAGTTCCAAGGCAAAACAGTAACTGTGTATTCGTGGTGTACCACGTTTACTGGTAAGCCTCTTAGAATTCGCTCGAGTGTTAACTAATGGTAATGTCTGTCCGTACGTATTATTTGAGTAATGAAAGAAGATGCACAGTCACTTGCGTCCGAATATTGTTTAGCATAACTAATTATAAATGTGAAATTGATAACGGAGCGCAAAATGGTGTGTTATAGGACATGCTTCACTAATAACTTTGTTTGTGGCCTTAATATAAGTGGCGCCCAACGTGGGGCTACAGATGTCTCTAAGCGTGTTTTCGGCTACGAATTGAATACACTTTGAAAATGTGTTTAGAGATATCATCGGTTCAATACCGACTGCTGTGATAATGCGTGCTGCCCTCTATCCCATCCGAACGGTTTTAAAAATGCAAAGATAAAATTGTAATTATTCTAGTTAGGGCCTATTATTAAGGTATTATAAAATTATATTCTAAAATGTGATTTGTGTTTGTAAAACTGTTCGAGACCTGTGAGCAGTAAAATAACTCCAATTATATAAGCACCGTAAATCGGATTGTTAAAGTTTTAGGATTAGATCATTCAGAACAGTGATGTTAATCATATTTTCACTACAGATTAATTATATTGTTGACTTAACTGATGTTTGCAGATATTTGTAGGTTATAGTGTGCCTCCAAACAAGTGGCCATCGATGAAATGTATTCATGTGAATAATTATTCAATGTATGGGAATGGCTTATGCGATCTTTATCTCCGCACATCTCTCTGGCAACTCTCTAACAACCAGGGCGGCGATAAGCTCTGTGTCTGTCAATGTAATTGTCATATATTTTTCCCTGCGGCCACATTATCGGGATTCGGCGAATTTGCGTTGTATGTGTGTACACAACGCATGAACATTCGGTAGTCCGATAATGTGGCCTCAGAGTAAGCGATTAATTTACAATTCGTTTCTTCGACGGCATCTTGACTAGAGGTAATGGAGAACAGACCACATCGAACATTTGTATGAAGCGGTGAAGTGGTGTGTTGCTCTTAGACAATATTAGTGCATGCAATTAGTTGACGCGAGCACTACTCACAACTCGCGGTTACAGTTTTGTGTTAGTTTGCGGGATTATCAAGTTAGTGCAGTCGATATATGTACATAGTTCGGTTTATTGTGTCGGGTTAGTTATGTCAGCCAATTGTAAGGGTTAAGCCTTGCCTATTTTCGTCAACCGGTGCTTACTTTTCGCCACACTTTTCGCTAGTTTTTAGAGTTTATTTAAAAAACTGATTTATGCTTAGTGTCCCGTAAAAGTAAGATGTATTGTGATTGGTTGATGAAAATCAGTATAAGGGGTTGAAAATAAAGTGGCAGTTTGTCTTTGTCTTAGGATCTAAAGGGTGGGAAGGGGGTTGATGGCTTTCCTTGTCGTGGATTTTGTGATATGGTTGCAATTACGAATCGGCTTGGATTGCAGTGTATTCGGTGTCAATGCCGCACCGCACGTTGTGTCATATTTTACGGAAAGTTTTGGGAATGTTTTGCGACTGCAAAAGCATTATAAATCTTCCTTGCGATCGCTTATGGACTATTTTGTAGTGACCAATTTTATTGATAGAAATAAAAAATGTAAAATTGACAATTTTAATGTAATTTTTATATACAATAAATAGACGTTTTATACAAATTCTGTTTATTTTTTCGCAAAACCAATCTTTAAAACATAGGAACAAATCAGTACGTTTAGTATTTAATATTTATTTACTTAATGAGCAATATCTTCTAAAGAATAATAATAATCAACAAACAAAGCATTTATTTACAATTTACAAATACTATTTATAGGATACATTATAAGAGACCAAAAGCGTTCACCGCCTGCTGATGTTGCACGTCAAAGTATTGCTTGCATTCGGACATTTCATTGGAGGGGAACGCGCAGTCATTGTAATTCCAAACTTGTGCGTAATCAATAGAATTCGGTTGTGTGCAATCCTGCTCATATCTATAAAACCGCTGTTCTTGCACGTCCATTACTGGCGAAGTCCTCGTGCTTTCTGCGGGGTAATACTGCCCTTCTTCTGGGTAATACATCTGAGGAATGTACGATTGTTGGTCGCAGTACGATTCGGTTTGCTGATAGTTGCCGAAGAGCTCTGGCGAGGGTGTTTCACTGGACTCTGATTCGGCTCCTCGTTGCCAGTCCAGCCAGTACGCGTCCTCCGGTCGTGAGTTTTCGTTGTTGAGATCCTGGAATGTTGGAGGTGATTCGAGCGTGTTCTCTTCCATTGGGAAATCGATTCTAATTGGTTGGTCGAGTTGGAATATTTCTTCTGGGTGGAAGATTTCATCGGCTGGTAGTACAGTGGTTTCGTACTGGGGTAGCGTTTGGGGTGGTGGTGCGTATGCTGTGTAAGTTTGGGCTTCTACTGGTGACCATGCTGGGACGCCGTAGGACTCCGCTGTGTCGGCGCGCCATCGACATGAACACTCGAATGGTCCGCAGGTGCATGTCATTTGTACTGTCAAAAGAAATGCAATTTGTTAAGATTTTTAGAAAATAACAAAAGGTAGTGAGAATTTTCTGTCTATTCTTCTAAGACTATCGGGGGTAAACTGTAGTAAAATCTAGTCTAGTTATTTGTCATAAAAATTGTGTTCATGTTTTTAGTTATTTAAAATTTCTTACCTCTTTGGTTATCAGGAATAAGAGGCGGTGGCTGTGGATGAGGAGTGCTCATCTTCTGTTGCTTATCAGACTTCGCAGTCATCATCTTGTCTGCCACCGATTCTCTAGAAAGCAGCAATGCCAATCCTCTAACTCTTCTCCCGGCTCCAAGCGACCGCCTGACTTCGCTCGCTCCCTTAGCCTCCGGTCGGGGGTGATCATGCGCTCCTTTCGCTTGGAAGAATATTGCGTGTTCTGTGTGTCGCCAGAAGTGTGTGACTGGGTAGCCGCAGTGTCCGCGGCAAGGTTGTACTTCGAGACGACCTCCATTGCATAGTCTGTTTGGGCAGGGTTTGCCTAAAAAAAGCTATTGGTTAATTGAGGCGAGGTATAGGTACCTACAAGTTTAAGATAAATACCTACTTAACTGACTTTTGTGAAGCTCAAATATTGTTCTTCAAAGCCGATAATCGCAATAGGACCGTAATTTTAACGCGAGATTAGCTGTGCACTTTCGCTATAAGGATTGCATTGTTATCTTGGAGATTGAAATATAACCCGCAGAACAAATTGGAATATCTAGTCAAGACGTAGGCGTAATGATTTCTAACAAATTACCTTGCTGCTTCTTCCTTGCTTTATCACATATCGCTGGACGTAAATGGACCCTTGAACCGTCGGGCAGTCTGCATCTCACAGAGCAAACAAGGACGCCCAGACAACTCTTCTTTAAAATATGTACGTTGTGGTTATTCGTGTTTCTCATGGCCCATCCAGAGGCGTGCCGTCTCGCTTCCTCGCAGCCTGGGGGGTATATCCGTCTCACGTGCCCGTCGGACCACTCTCCAAAGGCGTCGAAAGCTACCACCCTGGGTACGACGGCGTCGTTGATGTCCCAGTCTGGTGTCACTGGTCCTTCGGTCATGTCCGCGCGGCTTCCACTGTAGATGAAAACGCTTGTTAGAGAAATTATTGAGAAAGGAACCTAAACATAAAAAATAATAAGATTGATCTGTAGATAAAATATCAATATACCTAAGCCTAATATTTCAGTATTTATTTTGCTTGAAGTATCTAGTT
This sequence comes from Philereme transversata, assembly GCA_963924445.1. Classification (NCBI taxonomy): domain Eukaryota; kingdom Metazoa; phylum Arthropoda; class Insecta; order Lepidoptera; family Geometridae; genus Philereme; species Philereme transversata. The sequence goes on along the minus strand of OZ004337.1, from coordinate 8,018,809 downwards.
ATAGGGTAGTCAAAGTTCTTCCCGATTCCCGGCTCTCAATATGTACCTACCGTTATAAAGTATCGCTTCCAACTTTCGAGATTGGGTAGGTAACTCCTATATTTCTAACTAAGTACTTAGCTATTCTTGTACTTAGTTTTAAGCAGATTATAATAATAAATCGTCAGTACCACGTAAATCTATCACGTTTATTCTTAAAAGATTAAAAAGATTCTCAAAGCTTTGAGTCGCGGAGAAAGCTCCCCTCCCTTTGAGTCAATTACTTTAAAATTGCCGTCTGAGGGGCAGCCCGCCTTAATTGAATAAACGACTTTGTGTGCGTAGGTATGTAGGGACTTAATTAGGTAAATAATGCCTTGGGATTGAATTTTGAAAGTTGCACCAAAGAATTGGTTTTAACTAAAGCTTGAAACTTGTGCTGAAAATATTTGACAAAATAGTTTTTTTTCGGTACTTGGGTTGGATACGTTTCGTGTGAGCGTTAATGTTTATACGAATGAAAAAGCTACGTGATTTTAATTTACTTCTGAAATATACGTTGAGAGAGATAGTCACAAAAAGAAACAATGGTACCTATGTAATTAATTGGATTAGGTATAGGTAGTACCTAGGTATGATGTATCTAATAGTACATATCGATGGAAGAAAGTGATTTTGTCGTATCTCAAAATATCTAATTTTACACCAGAGCCAAATAACTATTTAAAAAATCATAACTCGTACATTAATAAAGATAGAACGTTGAAATTTGGAAAATATTTTTATCAATCTAAGTTTTATTTGATACAGTTAATTGGAATGTCCTAAAGTTACTGCTTCGTTGATTTTTAACTAGTTACAGCAATTGATGTTTCAATATCGAACAGCGGAAATTTTTGAGATACGCCATTTCCGCTTTCTGCCGTCGATATACTACTCATTATGATTGATTATTAGGTAGTTTTTGTAGTGTTGAACATTAGAAATTAATGTAGAAAATTGCTATTCTATTATATTCTATTTCTGCTCTTTTCTCACAAAACGTTCTTATCAACATTTCTTATGTTTGGATGTTTGTAATCAGCCTGAAATGCCTGATTTTTTTTAAATAAAATTGCGATGAATACCTATGTACTTAGGTTTGTGAAAGAGGGCAAATTTTTGGCCGGTCTCACGAGCTTAGCTAATCTTCTATATAAATAAAAATGAAATGGTGTTCGTTGGTAAGGGCATCAATTGAGAACGGTTGGACAGATTTGGCTATTTTTTTATTCATTTAGGTACTTGACATGATTAATGATTGTCATAGTCCGAATTAGATAACAGAAGAAAAAAGGATTTTTATTAAATTTTGTCAGTACCTATTGTTCGTAAAGTTGTTGTACTTAATAGGTAAATATTTTGTATGATTGTGGATTGGAGCAGGGAGTATGGGGTTCTTCAAAAAGGGCGTTTTAAAATTTTAAAAGGGTCTGCAACGCACTAGTGATACCTTTGGTATTACAAACGTATAGGCTACGGTCACCGCCTACCATCAGGTATGCTTGTTTGCTACGTTAGTAGTATAAAAAAGTATTAACTGAAAATGCTCTTTTCTATGGGATTTTTGTATGAACACAAGACAGTGGTGGCGATTCTGTTGTTTACACTAACTAAAATTGTGTAAAATACGAACAGTCTTATTTTGTTTATGCTAAAGATCAAATTAGAATGACATTTAAAGTGACATTTCTAAAATTAAGTATTATCACTAAGATGGCGTGTTTTGGGCTAGTTTTAGTCAGCAGTCAAATTGGTGCTGATTAAAACCATCCCGCAAACCATCTTAGTAAAAAATACTTAATTTTAGAAATGTCACTTTAAATGTCATTCTAATTAGATCTTTAGCGTAAACAAAATAAGACCGTTAATATTATACACAATTTTAGTCAGCGTAAACAACAGAATCGCCACCAATATTTTACCAAGGTTTTATTTTATTTTGAAATTCTGTTAGCTGGTATAAAATAAAATATATCTTGCGTTACCAAAAGAGGTGCGTGCTTAGGGCAATGAATGTAACGTCAGTGTACCAATGAGTTTCAATTAACTCAATTGGTCTCCCTCCACCTTACCCAACCCTCGCTGCTTTGACCAATTATTTTACGATACGACCAGCACTTATAAAGTTCAAGTTAGAGGATTTTAAGACTTATTTAATGTGCAACTAGATATACTTTATTGATATGAATGATGTATAATTGCACGGAGTATAATATTTCTCTTTCTTTGACCGAGTGGTGGCAAAAATCATGCCAATCCAGGACGACCTAAAGCGAAATTGCTAGAAGACATCATGAAAACGGGGTTTAAATGTCAATTAACATGTTTATTTAATAACGGCAGAAGGAGGAGAGGAATTAACTATAATTTTTACCCATTTTCGATTAAAAAAGATTCGATTAATATTCGTCTTAATTTCCTCACTTACCTACTAATTAAAAATTCGACAGAAACTTTGTCTCTCTGTCTATTTTTAGCGTTTTCATAACTAAACGGCTCGACCGATTTCTATAAAATTTGGTATAAAGCTAGATTATGAGCGGGGTTAAGACTTAGGCTTCTTATTAACTTGACTTCGCAAGAGGGTAGTGTTTTTACTGACAAACCACGCGTGAGAAGCCGCGGGCGGGCCAGCTAGTGATACATTTTAAATTTTATTTAAATTTATTTGTTCTAACTGATAAAAAGATAATTCATTTATTAATTGCTTGTAATCTTCATCTTTCTGCACTTATCTCTCATTAGATAGATAGATGCCTACGTGGGTTCGGCACAACATAATATATAATCTTCGTATTTATTTTTCTTCCTATCTTAATGGCCGTCATTTCACACTTCACATTTCATTCATACCCTTATAAACTTTCATCCATCTCTTCTTGGCCGACCTCTTCTTCTACTTGTGACTCTAAATTTAATCAAAATTAATCCAGCCGTTACATTGATTGAGAAACAAAATATCTACACAAGCTTTAGAATTTATAGAGTACCTACCTAAATATACAGTGCTTGATTTTTTTTTTATTTACGAGTACTTATTACTAAGAAATTACTTGAGTAGGTACTTACAGAATCACCATCTCCGAATAGGTAACAGTATCACTATCACAAAGCTCTTCAGTTCAAAATCCACAGTCCATAAAACACATTCGCAAAGTTGCAAATAAACTGAACTATTTGTACCGCGAATAAACAACTAAATAAAAACACATCTACACAGTTTGAAGGTTCTTTACACACTAGTTGAACAACAAAAATAAACATAGGGATGCTTGATCCCCACCAGTTCTCGAGGAGGGGAACGAAGCCGACCAATGACGATGCTGCGTGGAAATTAATACGCCTCCTGACCAATCAGAGGTTATTGTGAACCGCCAATAGGATTTGATCGAATAGATCCTTTTTTCAGGAAAAACGGTTGGGGTTTCAGCCATTAAATGGGTGTAGATACTTCATACTCGCTTATTTCTACTGGATGTTTATATTTATAGGTAGATACTTAATTAATCCATCTCGTATTAATTATTTAAAGACTAACTCTACATTTTTTTGTTTATATTTTTGCTTTATGTATTTTAGGTGTATTGAAATAATTAGGACCACTTTTAAAATTCAAATCCTCGGGGTCTAATTCCGTTTGTAGAGCCTCACTATTGTTATAAAAAGATCTAAAAATTGTTTCGCAAAAACTTATAGGTATTTAAGTATTTTTAGTAGCATTTCTAGCTGAAACAAAAATGTAGGTATTGCATGTTCGTATGAGCTCTGGTGTCGCGAGTCAGGCGGTCGCGCTCGAAGGACTCCAGCATGGTATGTGGATTTCTATATGATTCTGTGGTACAATACCATGGTAGATACTCGTAGAATATTACTAATACACACGATATAGGGAATCATATGAGTGTAGGCTCAGAAGTAGGTATGTATGATGTGACTGTATGAATGTTATTCATTAATTGTCATCTTTTAAAATCTCTGTTAAACTGAGTGCAATTTGGTATGTGAGATTTCAATGATTTAATTTCAATAATTGCTTGATACTTCAAAGGAGCGAAGATCTGCGAGCTTGTAGACTGTATGAGAGGAGCCAAAAACCGGGCCTAGTGGCGCAGCTTAACGACAGTGGTCGAATTGGACTTTGTTCTCACCTCTGGGACGGATCAGCGAAGTACCAACTTGAAGCTCTGGAATCAATTGAGAGAAGAGCCAAGAAGCTCATAGGCAACGATGAGCTAGTTGATGCAAGGCTCCTCAGCCTGGAGCATCGACGAAAGGTTGCCTCTCGGTTTTTTTATTGAGTACATTTCGGAGAGTGTGCGGCGGAACTTTTCAACCTAATCCCACCATCTCCATTCTATCATCGGACAACCAGACGCTCTGCGGTGCGCCACCTGTATGGTAGAAATACCTCCCATTCGCGCAAAGCGGTTCTCTTCGAACTTTATTACGCGCCGCCAAAGAGTGAAACGCCTTGCCGGAGTCTGTGTTTTAGATGCATCATCTCTTACCATCAGGCGAGATCGTGGTCAAACGCAAGAATGTATAAAGAAAAACTTAGATACGAACCGGAACGCATTTCCCTTCAAACCTTCCGATATTTTCAAATGAACCGCGCGTCTTTTAATTTAACAAATAATGTTCGTGTCTGCGTGAAATGTCATGAGAGTGAGCATTGTCATTTACGCGCGAATCCTAAACTGAAAAGCAGTGTCCGACCGAAGGTAGGTTTTTCGCCGAACCAGGGGGCTTAGCCAAATTACAGTCGATTAGCGATGACGCTAGTCGATAAGTCCGAAATTGTATGGGATTTGACACATGCTATAGAAATACCACGTGGTATAGCGATAACAAATGTATGTAGAAATCGAATCGATTCGGAGCGAATGTAATTTGTCTACGGGCCCAGGACGATATGAGGAGGACTTTTATGATACGGAACAGTGATTTCACGAACCGAAAGGCGTTTCGGTGCGTTCCGGTCGATTTCGAGCACTAGAGAAACCTACGTCCAGCAGTTTACTGCTAAAGGTGCATGATGATGATGGTGAATCACTAAATTGCGTTACTCACATCAATTTCAACGGTTTCCCAAGGCTATGTAGTTTTACAATAACACCGAGTGGAGGGTGAGAGATGCGGGCGCGCACTCAGCTACACTACTGTGAACTGCGTCTGCGCAATGTGCTAAACTTATAACTATCGTATTGCTTTTGGATTAGAATTACATTTTCAAGAGAAAAGAGAGTTCGGTTTCTGAAAAAGTTTGCTAGATTCAGCGATCTCGTACAGATTAGGAATTCCAAAAAAGTTATTGAAAAAAACGCGACAATTTTAATTGCGCCGACCGTTTTGGCCTACTCAACAATGTTGGCTGCCATATTATGTGCTATCGTGAAACCGTTGTTAAAATAATCAGATTTGTGCCAAATATGAAAGACATCGAATTTTAAAAACTCGTAGAACAAACATTGCTCTTATAAGGGGTAACAATGATTACATAGGTAGGTACTATTAAATAACTTCGAACAGAACTGTTAGTCTTAAGTTATCTTTTATTTGTTGTTGATATAAATTTGCCTATAAACTGTTGTTAGTTGTAAGTTATATTTATTTATAAATATACATATATATGTTTTGCATGTTAGTTTATATTAGATAATCTTAGCCTTAGTTAATAGTAGCCTAGTTGTTCATAGATAATCATAGATATTTATAATTTATTGTGTTATGTTTGTTAAACCTTCAATCTGGATACTTTTCAAGCCATTTACTGTATTTATAATTACAAGGTAAAAATAAGTGTCTGCCCTTCATGGGGAGTGAAGAGCTACCTCGCCGTAACACAGTTTTTAACTAGCACGGGAGGTATGTTCCGAAACCTTAGTGCTTACATTATTTATACTGTTTATTAAATTAATAAGCCATTGTTTGTTTGTACACAATGCAATGTACTTTGTATTCCTAAGTTGTTAAATAAACTTATTCATATTCTTATTCTTAAACATACATATATACCAAGGAGAACATATCTACTAACGCGAAAACCTCCTGCGCGGTCGGTTAAATATTCAGGGGCTTATCAGTCGACTATATTTCGGAATCTTATGTTAGCTGTTAGCAATATGGCTACCCACTTCTTGTAATTTTTATAAAATCTTCAGATGCATTCCAATCTATAGAGGCAGCACCAGGAAAGCACCATTCTGGTATTTAAAGCCGCTACAGCTAAATACTTTTACAAATAAAAAAATTAAGAATATCAATTGCTAAAGTAGAGCTTAAAAACAAAAGTTGGCACCAAGTTTTCACTATAAAAAAGGTTCAGCGAAGCCCTAACACTAAGCAACTTAACAAGTCCAGAAATTATAAATATGCTAAGAATTTGTACACCCGTCTTGGAATCACAACTGATTAATCTTTTTATCCTAAGAATGCAAACGCGATGACGGATGACTTATAAAAAATTGGCTTAGTTTGAATCTGGCATAGATTAAACTTTGTAAACCCCATAAAACTATCGCGACTGAAATGCAGCCATCGTAAAGATTAAGAGTTAACCTCTAGAAATCGTTTTTTGGAAATAAAGTCATGCTTACTAGCATTTATCTTCAGCAAGATATTTGGCATGTTTCTAAGTACTCTGTATTTTATGATTTTTAGTATTTATTTATTCAATGCAACATACAATAGTTTCTTAAAAGTAAGTAATCAAAAATGTATGTACCCGCCAAAGGCGTGGCAGGCAGCATTGCGTTTGATTAGTAATTATGTGCCGCACGATAGAAGTAAAAACATGAAAGAGTGCATGGAATCGAACCTCGCTACCTAATCCATTGATGAATACTTATATATGTATATATCGCCTATCGACTTTGAAGAAATTCTTTCAAAGTCGATTTCTGAAAAAAGTGGTTTTCGGAGATAACACGTTCTTGTCGTAAGGGCGCGATATGTATTTATTTATTTTTTACTTATGTAAGTACACTGTTTATTCAATATTTAATTATTTTTATTAAAAGCTACCACCCTATAACGTTCTCGCAAAATTCAGTCCATCGGACTTGAAGAGATCTCTTTTAGCGATAAGACCGCCACTTGTATTTCTGCGTGTATTGTTTTTGTTTTTTATATTGTTTTATTTATATGTTAAGTGTGATTTACAATAAAGCGTTTTCTATCTATCCGTTTTTGTTGAGCTGAGTTTACCCGATTCAGCGTCATCAGCCCGAGCGTGACGGCTCAGTTGTTCATCAAACTCAACTTAAATAATTTGAAGCACAGCGAGAGAGGTGCTTATGTTCTGTTATGTGGTCTAAATTGTGTTGATTGTGCTATGCAATAGCACAGTGCTACGACTTACAGGTAATATAAATTTATCTGTGCTGTGGTAGGAATTGAGCTGCTTGGTGCTATGCGCTAGGACAGTGCTGTGAGTTATAATTTAAGTTTTTTTGTGGTTTGTAAGTTTCTTTGTCATAAGTTGCATCGATGGAAAACAAAGAGTTCAGAAAAAAAATGATGTACTTTTAATCACGAGAATTAGGTTTAGTCTACCAACGACATCAGTCAAAACCACCACTTTGCATAGTGGTTATGGTTTCTCTAACACAATCACAACACAAAATAACTATGAAAAAGCGTACCTAGCTTGGTACGTAATATTAAAAGGCAAATCGATGAAAATAACTAACTGCATTGGGGGGTTTCCTTTAGGTTTTTTCATTTCAATTATAAAAGCTTTTATGCCTGGTTTTTTTACTTAGAATTCAGTGTTTTCCAGTTTTAAAACATTACGTAAAAGATGAGTCATAATGGTAGGCGATCCGATTACTTATGTAGGTAACTATTAATAAAAAAGCTTTATTTTTTTTTAACCTACCCCCCTCTTCCATACTTAGCCAGCTACGATTACTAACTAACTTTAGATAAAAGGTGGATACTTTATATTTACCATAATCTACCTTATAAATGAATATAATTAGTTTTTTACGTATTGTATTAAACTTAGGTAAACCTTGAATTTCTTTATTCATTACAAGCTTTTCCCGCACTTCACACGCATAGTTTATTAATGAAAAGTAGCCTATGTTTCAATCCAAGTCATAATCGATCTACATATATACTAAATTTCATGGAATCGAGCCGATACGACGTAATTGAGAAATAAACAAACATCAAAACTTATACAAAAAACTTACAAAAATATTACCATGATAGTGTGATGTAATTTTATTTTAATTTTAACAAATACATTGTAAAATAAACGAAACGGTAACGAAATAAAGGATTTAAAAATTCTGTAACAGGATGATTCGTCCCTTCGCCGAATTTGTAATCCATCTATTGTCTCCAGAACTCATAACCAGAATTTGGCCCAGAGCCAAAATATTATATCGGTGTACTATTGGGCTATGTAATAAGAAGATTAGACTCGAGAGAATTAACTTTACCGCCATTGATAATCTTGTAAAACTTGTCTGAACTAGTCAGGTTTTGCAATCGTTGTTTGTGCTAAGAAAACGGATGATAGCGTTGTTGAGGATTGGCGGTTTCCGAAAATAAGATTAATGGTATTTTTTAAACCCGTAAAAGACTCTACAATTTCTTTATCGGTTGGACAAACAAAACTGAATTAAATTTAATTCTTGTCGGTAAGCAGGGTAAAATTTACATGCAAACTGTACCAATTAATTAATAAATTCCTTAATATAGACATACCTTTACAAATTTATTAAATCACCGTATCACTGATTCAGTCTCTAAGTAATGGAAACTAATTCAATCAATTTCAAGTACCTACTAGGGTTCAGTCCCAGGAAATCTCGAGCTGAGAATTCTTGGGAAATCGTACGGCTCTGTTCCCAGAAAATTAAGCTCGAGAAAAGTCGAGAACTCGAGAAATCATATGTGGAACTAGTTTTGTTTCTCGATGTCAGAACTAGATGGAATTCAATGCTGACGATGATTGAACGTTTCTTGAAATTAAAAAATGCCACCAAAAAGGCATTGATATATTTAGATAGCTCATACAAATGGAATGAAGATAATATTACTGTGCTTCAAAAACTGCAGCTGATATTAACACCAACGAAACTTGCAGTAGAGGCGTTGAGTAGGCAAGATGCCTATTTATTGACTGCAGAGGCTATAATAGACGTGTTGCTAAAAAAATTAGAAAGTATATATATTTGGATCTTAAATTAGTAGATTCACTTAAATTTAAAATATCAGAGCGCCGTAATACGCCTCTAACATCGCTGCTAAAATACTTGAAGAGCCCCTTATGAATTTATTGGTTTAAAATAAGATTTTTTTTATGATACACATTTTTATTTTTGTGACGACTTTTTATACGAAAAGATATGCAAAAATATACGTAAATGTAAATTTCGCGACAACCCGGGAAGACCCAAGAAATTAGCCTCGAGAATTCTCGAGACCCGAGAAATTGATAAGCTCGAGAAATCATGAACCCTAGTACCTACGGATATTCTGAACCACACTCGTATAATTCAATGTCCTGTAAATCCAATGAACGTAAAGAGGCTCTGATTGGTGGAGAGGCACTTCCGTTCTCGCCTCCGCTCCAATTGCCGCCCAATAATTCATCAACACTCGTTCAGCCGGAAGCAGCCAATTCGCGAAATTGAATGCAATTCGGTTCTAGTGTCTGAGACGGAGATGAGATTTATTTACTAGGATTACGTTTGATGCTTTCAAATGAAACGTACAAAGCAAGCACAATATGGCCGACTTACGATTTATTCTTAGAGTAATTTCTTAGAAAACCTTATAGTTTAACGGGCATGATTGTTCAAAAGTCAAAGCCAAAGTCAAAAAAATTTATTCATTAAAATCACAAGGATCACCTTTAAACGTTAATTTTACTGCCTGTTCCTTTGCGACCAAGTCAGGAAAGAACAAGAAACAAGGCTGGTTGTTTTTTTTAATGATCCTTTTAGAATAGGTACATAACAATACAGAAAATAAATTACGTCTAAATTGTAATATTTTGAACGAGTTGGAGCAATTTCAATCCCAAGCTTCACTATCATATAAATAATCCGATATTTCATAGTAGGCTTTTTTATAAAAATTATGTTAAACAAATACGTTTTTAAATTTGTTAATTGTTAATTTATGTACATCACTTCGGAGTTGGTTATAAAAGCATACACCTTGTCCTTTAAACGATTTACAAACTTTATGGAATCTACAAGTGGCAACAGCGAGTTTATCTTGATTTCTTGTATTAAAATTATGTTTTTCAGCAATTCAGATCAGTCAAGCAACGTTCGGCGTAGCCATCACCTTGTTGCAAGTGTTATTTAAACTGACTAGGTGTTCTGTAGTGGATACTTACACAATGGCGTCGGTCCTATTTATAACAGTCGAAGAGCCATGACCGAGGGCGGCTTAAAACTCCTGGGTTGACAACTTTCTTTTTATATACCTATATACATTTGAAAAACTCCAATTGAGTTTATTATCGGTGGTGGATAGAGATCACTCCCAACATAGCAGAATTAATGGTAGCTACCAAATATAACCTAACTCTATTTCACTATGATAGCTATTAATGTTATCTCCATCTAAGTTACCGTCCGATACCGATTTATAATTCAGTTAGTAACCGTTGAAATCAGGCACAGGTCATCTGCGCGTGACAGGAGACAACCCTTTCGCAACTGATACCCATCTCCCTTCCATAAGCCTTTCCACACAAGCGATGTTCAAACAAGGGATCAAATTAAACAAATCCGCAGACAATCGCGCTCCGAAATGCCAACATGAAAGAGAGTTAATCAAACAACTATTTCGAAACTCCGAACAAATAGTACCTACGCCCCCGCGGATCGCGCAACTGTCGCTCACTGTATAAATACGTTTATGATTGACTCGAAAAAGGACAAAATGTGGAATTCGCAACTGTCTACCGTGGATAATGGGATTTGGTGAAATGCGCAATCTATTCCACTGGGTGAGGGATTGTGTTTCAGTGTTATATTCTTTTATTTGTTTGTAATCGGTATTCGGTATGACGACCTCCGTGGCGCAGTGAGCGGCACAGCCGGCTGAGACGCAGGAGGTAGCGGGTTCGATTCCCGCTGCGGAACAAATGTTTGCATGATCTACATATGTTTGTTTCGGGTCTGGATGTTTTTCTATATATTATAAGTATGCATTTACAAAAAAAAAAGTATATAAGTATTCTATCAGTTATCTGGTTCCCATAGTACAAGTTCTGCTTAGTTTGGGGCTAGATAGCGCTGTGTGAAATGTCCAGCAATATTTATTATTATTATTATTATTCATCGATACAAGCCAATGATTCTAAGCAAGACAAATGAATATTAAGCAAAACGGATAGGTACGTGACTAACAACAGCAATGGAGTATCTAATAAATCTACCGTAGTGAATTCTTTAGATTTAAAAATCAAACTGCGTTACTGCGATTTTGACTTTGCAGGAGACACAAATCATGTGTTATGCTAACGTTTCGACAAGTCATTATTATTAGTTAAATAAAGTTAAAATTTTGATACATTATAATATTTAGTTTTAGAGAATTTTCAACTTTTTATATAAAAGATATAAACGCGCGTCATACCTACCAACGCAATTCACACGTGATAGAAGTGAAACCTTAAAAAATTTTGGTTTCAAGTTAATGAGACGAACGTAAAATTTCGGGAAGATGATAATTGTAATAATCATAGCGATGCAATGTTAGATAATTATTTTACATTTTATGCGTATATATTACATAGATTCAGACTCAGAGCTTACATTTTCGATAAATGATACAAGAGGCTTATGGTAACTATGGTAACTAAACTGTCGCTTTTTCGTTTCATCGACTTTCAAATCACAACGATGCTAAAGAAGTTTTCACTTCAAAAACTTGAACAATATTTGTACATTACTACATAACAGTTATCTTGTACAAAAGATATGAACGCGCACGCGCCACATGTAACTTTCATTTCATCGCTGCAAAGGACCAATCAGCACCTTGAACAGTCGATAAGGCAGCAAGGTGAAAACTCACACTAGTATTGTGAAAGGCGATAGGTGCACTAATTTATGTTGTCCGTTATCTGTGATGCGGGTGCGTACGCGTCGACGCCCTACCGCTTTACATGCAACACGCGACTCTGACAACTGTTTCTTTACTTTCAAGTTTTTTGTAAATATATTTTTTTTGACAAAAGGTGGAATCTTTTCATTTCTGATGGCAAGGGTTGAATCTTTGATTTATGAGTCTACTTCCGTGGTGCAGTGGACGAATAACCGGCTGAGACGCAGGAGGTTGCGAGTTCGATTCCCGCCGCGGAACAAATATGTTTCTCTATATATTATAAGTATGTATTTACAATAAAAACATATATAATTATTCTATCAGTTATCTGATTCCCATAGTACCTACAAGCTTTGCTTAGTTTGGGGCTAGATGGCGCTGAGTGAAATTTCCAGCATTCTTTATTTATTATTATTTGTGATTATTGCGTTGTTATCGAATAAACGAGAAATGATTGCAGGATATTTTTTGCAATTTAACTTTCAGTAGATTTTTAGGTTTAAATTTTCGACACTTATTTTAGTGTCTAATGGTTCGTCAGATTCAAGTCAAAGCCTTTAAATAATTAAGAAATATTTTCCTATTTCCTAGACAATATTAGGACAAGGAAGCAACAACAAAACCTAACAAAGGTTGATTTGTATGTACCCTAAAATATCATTCAATAATATATACATATCTATTTTGCGCTATTACGTACAATATAAGCCAAGTGTGAGACGTATAGCAATTAGAATAAAATAACTATAAATCAAATCGCTCTATAGAAATCTTTGCAGAAATTCAGTGCAACCCATGTTTATGCAAATTTTAGTGAATTTATTCAAATTAGATACCAAATTAGGGGTGTGAGAATTACACAGTGGATTAAAGAATATAAATTAAACGTTTTGACTGCAAATCGACACATTTATTTAACACAAAAAACGTATGTAGAAACGACTAATTATTTTATCTTCCTGAATCCTATTAATTTTATATGCATAAGTTGCGATGTTGTTACTAGGCATGCCTTTTAAGTTCTGTCGTTTCGATATTTCCTGGCAATTTTGAATTTGGAACTGTTCTATATTCGAATGTGTTTAAATTTTGAATCTCAAAACAGTTGAAAGTATTAGGCTTAATGCTATTGTTTAGTCACAGCGTCGATTGGAATCGGTAAGGTTACGTACATAAATGAATCTTTCTAAGGAAAATGTTCGTGCAATAATTTTCTACAACTTTAGAAGAGGCCTGACACGGCTTCAGTGTTTTGAAGAGCTAACATCTGTGTTCAGTGATGAAGCCCCATGCCTGCGGACTGTCGAACGCTGGTACTTAGAATTCCAGCGTGGACATACTAGTGTTAGTGACAAATCTCACGAAGGACGCCCAAAATCCGCCCTCACTGAAGATAACATCATTCCTGTGAGACAACTAATTCTCGAAGATCGTCATGTGACGTATGGTGAGATAGAGGCTTTATTAGGCATCTCAGGGACAACCATTCAGAACATCTTGCATGAAGCACTTGGTGTGAGAAAGCTAGTTTGCCGTTGGATACCGCATCTGCTTTCCGACGATCACAAGGCGGCCGCGTCAGATGGTGTAAGAAAACTCTGCAAAGGTTCAACCTAGGAGAGTCAAATCACGTCTACGACATCATCAGTGGTGACGAATCGTGGATCTATGCCTACGATCCTGATTCCAAACAACAATCTACCACCTGAGTCTTTCAAGACGAGCCAAAGCCGACTAAAGTTCTCCGTTCTCGAAGCACTTCAAAGAAGATGGTGGCCACGTTCGTTGGAAAAACCGGCCATTTTGCGACTATTGCACTTGAAGATCGTAGAAATGTAAACGAGGAGTGGTATACCACAGTTGGTTTACCACAAGTCATCGCCAAACTTCGAAAATCTAACTCAAAGCGACGCATCATCCTGCACCACGACAACGCAAGCTCACACAGCGCTCGTCAATCGATTGAGTATTTGAAGCAGGAAAAAGTAGAAATTCTTGACCATCCTCCATATAGTCCTGACCTGAGCCCTAACGATTTCTTTATATTTCCTAAAATTAAGAAAAGTCTTCGTGATCAAAGGTTCCAGTCCGGTGAAGAAGCATTCGACGCTTTCAAGTCAGCCATTTTGAACACCCCCACTTTAGAGTGGAATAAATGTTATAATAACTGGTTTGAGCGAATGAAAAAGTGTATTAAGCTACGTGGTGAATACTTTGAAAAACAATAAAAAGTACTATAAGGTTCTAGTTGTGTTTTTTTCTTCAAACGACAAAACTTAAAAGGCATGCTTCGTATTCGAATAAAAATAACGGCTGAATCAATTTTAATACAAGTTTTAATAGTTAGATAAGTTTATTTGCAAAAATGTTATCATACTTCATTCTACATAGGTTCTATTTGTGTACCATCAAGCCAAGCCATGTGTCGATGCTAGATGCGAATAATCCCTATAAATGCGGATATTAAAGTTGGTTATTCATCGCCCTTTAAACTTTTGATTAATATTACAAAGTAATTACACCGCAGTGGTCTGCCCATTTCACGCTTCCCCCAAAAACAATGGCCTGAAGGGTGGTTATAGGGGAATCTAATAAACGAATAAAGATGTTGCGTGATTTCGAGATATCATGGCGTGGGAACACTGGGGAACACACCTTGATTCGGACATTCATTAATTGACGCGTTAGATTAATTTGCTAAGCGTGGGAAATGGAAAATCTTCTTTGCTTTAGTAAATTATCTAGTTGATTACGAAAGCTTTTTGTAAAGCTGCGGATCTGTAGGTATACTGCACATTTGTCCAAAGGTAGAAAAACAGAACGTATTTCCATCTCCAAATATATTTTTTACTGTCTATACTGTCCCACTGCTGGACAAAGGGTTGGCCTTCTTCATTCAACTCGATTCGGTCCTGTGCTAAATCCTGCCAATTTCTCCGGAAAACGTCGGCGCTTACCTTAGCGTCGTTTCATCATCATCAGCCTACATTAATCCACTGCTGGACATAGGCCGCCTTTTTTAAGTCATCGCTTCACCCAGCCGGGTGGCGCCCCACACAACGTTTGCCAAGAACTCGTTTACCCCATCGGTTGTCGATTCTTCGGCATATATGACCAGCCCATCTTCAGCTTACTGATCTCCTAGGCAATGGCCTTGGTTCGGTATCGTTTCCCGTCTCAAAATGATTTGATCTATAAAGTATGTAGATGATTAGATAGGTATTAGTGGATTTTTTATAAAACAATTTTTACCTACAGATTTATACCTTACAAACTATTTTGGTTCTACCAAGGCAGCGAGTATAGGGGGATAAAAAAAATATGATGCCCAATATATAAATTGCGTTGTACCCAATGAAATAAAATAACTTAAAAATACAAAACTCCGGAAATCCGATATTTCACATCGCTTAAAGTATCCGGTCGACCATTAAATTTTATTTTAACCCGCGAAATACCGAAGGGTGCCTAAACGGCAGGGCGTTGTAGACATATCACATAAATAATAGCAAAAAACACATTGCGTACGTTTCTCTACTCATTATGCGCAATTAGCTGCGATTGTGACAGACACCATGTGAACGGATTTCATTTCAATTGTCTGCTGAAGTTTAGACACGTGCCATTTTTCATTAAATTTAGGTATTAAAAGATGATGTTTGAGAAACACTGCTTTAGTATTTAAAAGGCTGTATAAAACTATTTAAGGGATAAATGTGTACACAAATATCATCAATGTAGAGTATTCAAGAAGAATTAGTATACAACTGGTTTTTTTGTCCTGCCCGAAGGAAGGCTTGTTTTTACGGATGACACGATTGTAGTGTAATAGCAATTTGTACATTGTTTTAATCTTGTTTGCTCAGATCTAACCAATACATAGCTAATTTGTAAAATTATATAGACTAAAAACAGTTTTGGAGCGTTTATTTGCCCTGATACTTATTGACCCCTCTGTTAACCGAACGCATTAGTAAAATTAGAGCGGTGGGAAAGGGTTGCCCGATGTGGCCACGAATACTTTATGTTTATTGTTATTAGAACAATATTTGTACTTTTTAGATCGATGGTAATGGTTATTGTCGACGTATCATGTTCTGTGCATCTGCTAATTGATAATAACTTAAAATTCGACAATGGTAGAATACAAAAACCGTGCCCAACCAAATAAATAAATATTTCCGAATTAAAAATGTCGAGCTTAAACTTCCGAATAAAAATTAGCACTATTCATTTTTCAATGACCAATCAAGAGCCCCTGTGGTCAGAAAGACCCGAAACACGTAAATATTGTAAAGTATTGTCCATCCGAACGGACATGGGAATGTATAGAATATAGCAATCTTGACGCGTGCCATCGCTATTGTTGGTGACGATTGATGTTATTTTAGCACATCTATTTGAAATAAATACAAAGTCAACCTTTAGTAGGTAAGCGATTATATAAATAATGGGCTTTTAACGGAGGTATATTTACAAAAGTAATTTAAATGTTTGAAAAAAATATGAATAAATTTATTAGGCTCAGTAATTTTTTGCAATTTGATTGCAAAAAAAAAAACTGATTGAAAGTGCAGTTTGGAAATTAAACTTTTTTGATGAGGCTTGCTTGTTTGTTTTCAAAGGTCTTTAATAACATAAATACATATGTACATAAGTAACAAAATATCGCTAAACACAGTCTAGGTATTTTAAACATCTATTAATCCACTGACTCGACAGGCTGAAGCGCCTCTAAAAGTCTTTTGACAAAATTGTTTTTTATAACTATTTCACGTTATAAATCTAGAATTTATATAATGCTTATTATGCACTTAGCTTATTAAACATAATTTTATGTGCATTTGTGTAGCACACATTTTTAATTTTTAGTTGTAGGCACAATCACTTTAACTCAGTCAGGCACCACAACTATTTGATGAGGCTACTACCTATTTAAATGTGGTCATTGTGACCGTGCACTTCAAAATGTATACATATTTTAATGTGCCAATATTTTTGAAGTAACTAAACAATATAACGTAAGTATTATTTAGTAGTATTATGGAGAAAATGTTAGTTAAAGATGACACCTACTTACGATGGTATACTCAGTCTGTCTTCGCATTCACGACAATAATTCAAAACACATATGCAGAATCGTATTAACTGATTTGAGATTGGTTTAATACCGGTAGCTTAAATATTTATCCAGTAATCTATAAATTTACAATAAACAATTTTTAACGTAAATCGCCGATGCTGCTTAGTCAGTTTAACAGGTACCTACCTATATGATGATTGAATATGATTTGATTACCTATTTTATACAGGCTGTTTCATTGATATTTTAGGACTTAAAATTAAGGTAGATTGAAAATTTAAAAAAAATCATGGTTATGAATTTGAAAAAACTATTTTACAACAATACTACCCATCAGTCCTACCCGTGATTTAAATCAATGTCGTAAATGCGGTGACATGCAGTAGATATAGTTGGTGAAAATAATTGACATCTCTACATACCAGAACAATGTAAGTTTTATTTTTATTGATATTTTCAATTCAAACACTGATTTCTTTCATTCTCTGTGCCCCAAGTTCAAGTATTGTCTATTGACAGAGAATCAATATCCAAGATGGCGAAGGGGACCGATTGAAAGGATTAGTTGCGGTGATAAAGTGCATGGCTGCCCGATTACTGGTGCCACATCGTAAACACTCATTACATTCTATTTAAAATATTAAAGCAAAGTTCTCTTATTATCTAACCCTTCTCTCAGCAAAGTTGTCGTTGAGTTGTAGTGTAGGTATGATTTTTTCTAGTTAGGGAATAGTCAGATTTCGTTGACAACATAACAACAAACGAGCCCTGCTTAATGAACGCGTGAATATTGATTACTTTCTCTAGCAGAACCTTAGAAGCAAGGTAAAGGCTCATACAAACTCCTTATTCAGGGTGAATTTTATGTGTCCGTCCGTAGATTCGTTCAAGCAGACACTATTTATGTGTTAGTAAAACCAGACTGAAGATGTTTAAAACTAAAATTGATATAACTTAATTTAATTAATAACTAAAATTGGGCACTCCAGGTTTCAGAATTGTCTTTGAAATTAGTAAATAATATTTGGATTTGACGTAATTAAATAATAAGTGAGCAATTTTATTGAAAGATTTCTATTTTAGCTTTACCCAAAATTTCTTACGGCTCTACCATGACTTTGTAGAACTTACGAATGCTCTACAATTTTTCATGATTCAAAATAATTTTTGTGCAATGACTTTATATTTATGTTTTCTGTTCTAGGGTTGTAAGTGTAAAGTTGTTAATGTTCTTCCGTATCCGGTGATTCCGGCGCCACCGGCACGCGTCGCGATTAGGCCTAGCGCACCTACCTGCGGCACGTGTGTTCGGCCGTGCGTGCGCGCACGTGGATGCGACCGCGCGCGTCTCCGCCGCGCTCGCCGTGCTCTACTGCTTTGAGTGGTTTGTCTTGTCTTCTAGGGTCAATTGATGGAAAGAAAGAACATTTTTGTTGGGTTATAGGGTATCATTTTAAGATACTTGGGGTGGCTCGGCGAACAAAAAACGAAGGGGATCATAACAAAACGCATTATGAACTATCAAGAAATCGTCTTATTGTTATGACAAATTACCAGAAAAATCGAAAAGTCAACATAAATCCGCCTACTTGACATTTGTGTGACTTGCAAAACGTCACTCAAGTTGAAATCCACAAAGGGATGAACAAAACGAGAAATCAGTGTCGGATGCGCCCGCGCATAATATTGGACATCAAACCAATGCGTTTACGTAAATATAGACTGCCTTTTATTATCTGCGAAGTTCAATTGTGGTCGTAAGGATCTCTCAGTTCACCCCTCCATTCATAAAGGATGATTGATCTACGGCAGATTGACAGATTTTTTATAAAACCAGTAGGGTGGGTAAGGCGAGCGAATATTAAAGGCAATTGTTGTTTAATTTTTACTTTGGAAGGGAGCGGTTGGAGTGTTGTAATAATGTTTTCATAATAGCAGTATCCGTTCAGCTCATATTTCTTATTCAGAATGCGTGGGACCACTTTGCTGGTGCTCGTCCTGTTTGAATTTAAAACGATTGTTGAAGTCCGTTGGTTGAACACCTTGGTTTTTGTTTATGTATTCATTGCGTCATTTCCATTGAAATGCATGCAATGCTGACCAAGTTCTATAAACCATTTTATCAAGTAGGTATTAATGAGATAGTTTCCTGTTTTCTGCAAATATTGTGATTTTAAGAATGGTTTTATCGCAATATCTCACTAGGGGTGCGATTAAGAAATCTTCAAGATAACACGGATTTGAATCTTCATTTAAATGCACCAGATGAATTTCGAAGCTTCAATAGACCGACGAAATTATCTACAGAATTATAAATTTAAAGAGAACAGCCGAGAGTGAGATTATAAAAATCCGTTCAATGGTTAATTCGAATCTGTCAAACATCGACAGCTACCATTGTGGTCCGGCGGCTGGTAGCTCGGATTATTTTTTGTGGTTTTTTACTCCAGTTTTGGACAATGGCCAAAGCTATTCGATACTCCATAACAATGTACCCAGTGATCCTCATTGATCGCCAATTACTGGACATTAAGTACCTTAAAAGCTTTTCATGTGCATTATTTGTAGTAACAAATCAAATAATTGAAGAAAAAAGCCACAATGGATCATTCAAGATCTGCATTCAATTGTTGGGGTATTTTATTCATTGTGTTTTACCGGACATTGCAACAATACGTTGTGGGAGCTTATTTTTTACTGCAGTTCGGATTGGATTTTATGATAACGGGAGGTTAAAAGGCAGATTTCGCTTTAACAGTGGCTAATATATATTTTTTTAATTGTAATATGTACGTATATGTATTTTTTTTGTATTTATTTATTTGATCTCTAACACAATGTACACTAGAATAAAACTGATGCAACATGAATAAAAACAAATTATATGTTGTATATATCTTAACAAAAATATATCCGAGTTAACTAAACTACTGAACCGATTTTAATGAAATTTCTATAGACCAATCTGAAAGTATATCCTTTCAAAAAAAATCCAAATCGGTTTATAAATGACGGAGTTCTGAGGTAGTTTCTAAACATATAAAAAAATACAACAGAATTCCGAACCCCCACCTTTTTCTAAGTCGATTAATTACAACTAAATTTAATTATAATTATAGGTAATTACAGGAAGACAAATTGCTACAAATGCGATTTTAGAAATTGTATTGATCCATAAATACTTTAGGGTTATAGGGTATATACACATTTGCTATCCACTTAGAAAACACCACATTCACACTAATATTATAGATGCGAAAGTTTGCATGTTTGTTTGTTACTCAAAATTACGTCGTAACGGCTGAACCGATTTCGATGAAATTTGGTATGTACGTAGATTATAACCTGGATTAACACATAAGCTACTTTTTATTGACAAACAACGCGTGTGGAGCCGCTTGCGGAAGCTTGTTTTCTTTTAATTTGGGAATGTATGTTGCTGCTACGGAGCGCACGGTGCTACGAAGCACGCTCGTAGGAAGGTGTGCGGTGCGCACGCGCCGATGGCTCCATTGTCACGCCCGTCACGCATTGTGTGCGTTCCACTCCTGCGCACAGCATTATTGCATTTTATTGCGCATCTTCACTATTGTTACCTTTATTCGCTTTTTATCCATAAAAATGTCGGCCAAAACGATGTATGTTTTCACGCTATAATTCGAGCTTTATCAAATATTTGTTACTTTTAGAACTATTTGTATGGCACTACAGATTCAACAAACAATATCATTCTCAGATTGCATCGGCTTTATCAAAGTAGGCTGATTGTATAGATTTTCATAACTGATAAACTAAGATTACCTTGAAAAGGAGAACTGTTTTTTCTGAACCCTTGAAACATCAATGTACGGTACCTCAAGCCAAATTATATGTTAACATGAATTTAGCCATGAGTTTTTTTTTATTTACCTTACTTAAGTTACCTACCGAGGACCTCCATAGCGCAGTGGGCGGATAGCCGGCTGAGTCACTGGAAGTTGCGGGTTCGATTATCGCCGCGGAGCAAATTAATGCATGATTAACAGATATTTGTTGGTATTGTGGGTGTGTGAAATGAACAACATAATTTATTTAATTAGTGCTAATTTTTATTATAAGTACCACGAAGGATGTTTAAAATCAAGAAATATCTCTATCGTCATTTGACTTTGACTTTTAAGATACATCGGAAAACGGAAATCTTCATAGATCAGCTGTGAACTTGATGTGGATTATGATCACTCGAGACGGTCTGAAGACAAGGTTTCTCAGCTCTTATTGGCCAGGACAACGACCTTTGAGTTACAAGAACCGCGCTGTCTGCCAGTGAGAAAACGTCTGGCTGTATACTGTTGAAGAAATTTACTCACAATATATATTCCTTTTGTTGCTTATATTGCCGGGAAAGCACTAGGTACCACTATATCCATTTTTTTTATTGATGATAGCCAAGCGCTTGACCACTACCTCACCTGGTGGTAAGTGATGGTGTGATCGAAGATGAAGCACGCTTGCCTATAAAGAACCTGTTCACTCTGGACTTGTAGACTCCGAGATTATACTGGTTCTGAAAAACATACGCCGGAAGTGAGTTGTTGTTGTCCTTACTTGTTAACAAGAAAAGTTGAAGCAAATCGTTTGTTACGGCAAAGTGGTATGCTGACCAGGTATGGGTGGAACTTCTCGGTACGTCTGCTTGTCAGGTGGTGGAAGGGGGAAGGAGGGATACGGTCATGAAGATCTTGCGCACATTCACCAAAATTAATCTTGTAAAAAACTGAAAGTCTGGCTTCGCGGCGCCTGTGCTCTAGATTTCTGCAAACAGCATTGCTGTATTTCAGTTTGAAGGCATGTACCGGTAATCATACGTTGCCGTTGACATTACCGGCTTTACACCTGAATGCCTCAAGTTGATGGCAGTGCACCGTGAATTACGAGGCAGTACTTTGTTATAGGCGATGGCTATCACTTACGATCAGGTGGTCCTTATGAAAGGAAAAAAAAGAAAGAAAGAGAAGATCGTGATGGAATTCATACATTCAGTAGTGCATTAAAGGAATTTACGATTTTGGTTGAAGCTCTGGCTCGAGCTGCATTGTAAAACACGGTCACTCAAAATATGAACAACATATGTAACGTAAATACGGGATTTATTACGTACCGTTTTATTGGTGTTTCGTCCGACACCAAATCCGAACCAAAAGTCCGAAACCAAAAGTTCAATTCGTGAACCTTCTTCAGGGTGAGTGCGATCCGCTCCGAATAACATCTCGCCTCGCACTGATAAAACACCGATAAAACGGTGCGTGATAAATCCCGTATTTATAATATGATCAAAATCAATCACAAAATCTAATGTTTTCTAAGTAAAATATATAACGTAGTTTGTGGAAATATTGAAAGAGTTGTTCTCGTATTTACGTCTACATACCTACTATTTTTAATGTATTTGTTACTACATAAGCCATTTTAATTGAAAAATTTAGTTTGTAATTATGTAAAAACTGTTCGTAAATCTAATAAACAAAAAACAAACTAACAACACTTCCTTTCATTTCATTTGCATTTGTGGTGCAGTGGGCGAATAGCCGGCTGAGACGCAGGAGGTAGTGGGTTCGATCCCCGCCGCGGAACAAATGTTTGCATGATCTACAGATGTTTGTTCCGGGTCTGGTTGTTCCTCTATATATTATAAGTATGTATTTACAAAAAAAAATGTATATAAGTATTATTCTATCAGTTATCTGGTTCCCATAGTACAAGCTCTGCTTAGTTTGGGGCTAGATAGCGCTGTGTGAAATGTCTAGCAATATTTATTTATTTATTTATTTACCCTTTTTGTTTATGCTTAGACTTTCTTTTGAATATAAATAGTATCTTTATAATATTTTTACTAAATAATACTAACTAGAGTACTCAAAATACCATTAAATAAGCTCGATAAAAGACCGCCCTGGAAACCGCTCATTCGTCTCAGGAATCAGACATAAGTAGTTTCTTAAAAATGTATGTCTTTAGATTGTATTTCTTCAACTGTACCTAACTGACTTGAGTACTTCCTACCGAGGCAGACATGCGGGCCTCTCACTGGGTCAAGTTAGCTCAGGAGTTAAGACCATTTGCGATAGAATGGACCACAATTGGGCCTAATAGAATAAAGGTTGTGTAAGGTCGCTAATGTCTCAATAACCGTGACTGGTCAATTGAAGTACTCTCATTAAGTCGGCGTGTCTATCATTGTTAAAACAATTATTTTGATGTTGGATGGTAATTGAACCATTTGCAACGTAAACCTAATGATACAGTGCTTGGCTGTTGCTTTGACATATAAGGCTAAGAGTAGTCGGTTTATGATTTGTACAGAAATGTTGTTTATCGAGAATGTCATCTCATATTCGAAGTTATAGTAGAACCAAAACCTCGCTGCTGACGGCAATGAGAAGAAACGGAGTGTATGTGGTTCTTACTCGCCATCGTAGGTCTTATTATTAAGGGTGGGGGGGGTGGTGGGGGGTGGGGGGGGGTTGTTTGGGGGAAATCAAGCAAATGTTGAACAATAATACCAAACCAAAACGTTACGATTATGCACATTTCGTATCAGAGACATCAGTTAAACCAACGTAAGTTCCAATGTTAGACTCGTTAAAAATTAGCGCGATTGCCCTCTTATTATCCCAACTACCTGAATCCGTAATACACGTCGCCTAGCAAAACAAGTACATTTTGGCCAGCGTTTCTCTTTTGTTCATCAAGTGCCAGTGATATAGTCGAGAACTGTGTTGAAAAGTTAGATATCTCTTTACTTTTATCACACAAATATTTCGAAGAGTATTATAAATATTTACTCCCGACATAAACATCATGACAATGATGACCTACTAAGCAGCCTATTACAAATGAACAAGCAATTTTCTTTGTGCCCAACCACTTTTGGTGTCAACTTACCGGGCAGCCACACGACCGCAAATATTGTGATAATCTGCTCATCCACATTGTCTGACGATGACTTGATAAAAAACCAACATCCCTCGGGACCACTCCACATAGGAAAACAGACGTACCCCCTCATTCCCATAATCTATTCCAATTAACTGACAGCACCATATTGTGATATTAACACAATGCATTGCCCCTTGTGATATGCAAACAAAACCTACCATTCTATTTTAAGCTTTATCATATTTGTCTAAAGTTGTTATTCCTTTGAAGGTATCGTGTTATGGATTTTGATATGGTTAAAAAGCTCTTATTGTATGCGTATTAAAGGCTCAATTGTACCAGTAATGTAATAACCTTCGCCTATAAAATGTTGGTACTGTACCAGTTATCGAATAGATTTTCTTCTTTTGAGGTCATATTTTAAGACGTTAGGACCAGAACACTGATATTTAAAAACGTTTTGAAACTCAATAGTTAATACCCTTTTATTGAAATTTCTATTTTTATTAGAAGCTTTTATTTTACTTGCCATTTTCAAATTATGCAACTGAATTTTGTACCAATTTCTCCTAACCGATTGAGTTGAAATTTGGAATACTTAAGTAACTTTAGTGACAATTCAATAATATGGTAACATGGAAGTGGTTTCATGGTGGAGAAGGATGCTAGACAATGGAACTTCTGAAGAAATTATAGTAGGCTACTAGTGTTCGGGCTCATTTGAATCTGCTTGCGGTTCCGATTATGAATTCTATAAAAGCTTCTTTTGAAAAAGTATTTTTTCATGAAATACTTGTCTTATTTTTGAATGTGTTTTTGATACTAAATATTTAATCATTGCTCCCTGTCTACCAAAACGAAGTTAGTAAAAGCAATGAAAGTAGCAAAACAGATCGTATCAACCGATCAGCGTTTACTCCGATCCGTCTAATCCTTGCTGATAGCAACCCCACCCTTGATGGCTGCTATTAACCCTGATAGAATCACCATTGTCTTTGCCCTTTCCCACAATCACTGGAATTACGGAGGGTTGTTCAAGGGTACCGGTGGTGACGGGTTTTGTAAAGGAATTTTGTAAAGTGACGATAACGTTAAACATTTCGTTTAGAGCTATATAAGCCACCCAGTAAAAAGGTTGACTGTGGTCAGTAAACTTCATAACCAGTCGAAATGTATGGATTTTTCAGGAACATTCGATGCATTCGCATTATGTGAGGCAATATAGTAATATGCAGGAGAAGAAAGTTAAAAACTACAAAAATAAGACCTAAACGGAAAGTATTTTATTTTTATCTTGTTCTTAGATAACTTTCGGTTAGTTTTGAAGATGATAATCTCTTAATTTTTAAATTAAAATTCAAATATATTATATTATATAAAGCTCGATTACCACTGACTGACTGACTGACTGACTCATTGACATGTTTGTTCTCCCAGATGCCACCTCGTAGGGTGAAAATGTTTGGTGGGATCGTATAGAGGGAGTTCCGATGAGTTGGGAATAAATCCTAAAGTACCCCTTTTGTCCCCCATTCGCTCCCATCCACCTCGTATCTCGGAAAGTATAGGTCTTACAGCGCTGGTGCAAAAACTAATGTTGCAGAGGACATTTTTTTATATCCGGTTCCATGAAAAAAAAATGGTCTTTCATACAAAAAAAAAATTGTCCCATACAAAATATTTCTGTATGAATACCGTAAACCGTAAATTTCGTTTGCCGTAATTTTCATACTGTTTTTGTAGGGAGCCCACGGCTTGTGTGTACTATAAAATTACTGTAAATTTGCTTGATTCTATATAATGGTGGTGGAGGGACATGAGATAACTTTCATAGTTTTTGCAAAGGTCATCATCATCATTTTGGAACATCCAATTTTTTTTTTTTTTTTAGTATGCAACGTTCATCATGTTTATTTTGGAACATCCACATTTATTTTTAATTATGCCTCATCCACAATGATCACTTTGGAACGTCATTTTTTTTTATTATGCAACATCCACTGTGATCATTTTGGTACATCATTTTTTTTAATTATGCCTCATCCACAATGATCACTTTGGAACGTCATTTTTTTTTTTTTATTATGCAACATCCACTGTGATATTTTGGTACATCATTTTTTTTAATTATGCCTCATCCACAATGATCACTTTGGAACGTCAATTATTATTATTTTCTTTATTATGCAACATCCACTGTGATCATTTTGGTACATCATTTTTTTAATTACGCGTCATCCACAATGATCACTTTGGAACGTCAATTATTTTTTATTTTTTTATTATGCATCATCCACTGTGATCATTTTGGTACATCGTTTTTTTTAATTATGCCTCATCCACAATGATCACTTTGGAACGTCATTTTTTTTTTTATTATGCAACATCCACTGTGATATTTTGGTACATCATTTTTTTTAATTATGCCTCATCCACAATGATCACTTTGGAACGTCAATTATTATTATTTTTTTTATTATGCAACATCCACTGTGATCATTTTGGTACATAATTTTTTTAATTACGCCTCATCCACAATGATCACTTTGGAACGTCAATTATTTTTTTTTTTTTATTATGCAACATCCACTGTGATCATTTTGGTACATAATTTTTTTTAATTATGCCTCATCCACAATGATCACTTTGGAACGTCAATTATTATTATTTTTTTTATTATGCAACATCCACTGTGATCATTTTGGTACATCATTTTTTTTAATTATGCCTCATCCACAATGATCACTTTGGAACGTCAATTTTTTTTTTATTATGCAACATCCACTGTGATCATTTTGGTACATCATATTTTTTAATTATGCCTCATCCACAATGATCACTTTGGAACGTCAATTATCTTTTTTTTATTATGCATCATCCACTGTGATCATTTTGGAACATAATTTTTTTTTAAATTATGCCTCATCCAATTTATCATTTTGGAACGTCAATTTTTTTTTATTATGCAACATCCACTGTGATCATTTCGGAAAATCAATTTTTTTTTGTAGCACAAATTTTTGGTGGAATCGTTATTTTACGGTCATCATCGCCATTGCCATCATTTTGAATTCTTCTCTCACTTCCTTTTCGTTTTCGAATGTTTCTTCCACATTGATATCCTCTTTAATTGTTTCTATAACTTCGAAATCCTCTTTGATGGCATTTTTACTTCAATATACTTTTGAATTGTTTTTTCTATTTTTCTATTTTCTTCAATTACTTCTCTTACTTCAATATCGACTCTTCAAAATTATGGGTTTTAATACAAATCTTAAATCGCTCGTATCTTCTAAACGGGAAGAGTTACCCCCAGCAAACTTTTACAAAATATTGGTACTAATTTTTGGTGGAATAGTTTTTTTAATACCATCATTGCCCTTGAGATCCTTTTTGAATGCTTCTCTTACTTCGTCTTCCGCTTTGAATGCTTCTTTCACCTCGATATCCTCTATTTTTGCTTCTTCCACTTTGATATCCTTTTTAATTGCTTTTTCTACTTATATATTTTCTTCAATTGCTTCTTTTACTACAATTTCCACTCTACAAAATTATGGGTTTTAATACTCGTACAAATCTTAAATCGCTCGTATCTTCTAAGCGGGAAGAGTTACGCCTTGCAAACTTTTACAGATTATTGGTACAAATTTTTGGTGGAATAATTTTTTTAATACCATCATTGCCCTTGACATCCGTTTTGAATGCTTCTCTTACTTCGTCTTCCACTTTGAATGCTTCTTTCACCTCGATATCCTCTATTTTTGCTTCTTCCATTTTGATATCCTTTTTAATTGCTTTATCTACTTATATATTTTCTTCAATTGCTTCTTTTACTTCAATTCCCACTCTATAAAATTATGGGTTTTAATACAAATCTTAAATCGCTCGTATCTTCTAAACGGGAACAGTTACGCCTAGCAAACTTTTACAAAATATTGGTACAAATTTTTGGTCGAATAGTATTTTTATTACCATCATTGCTCTTGACATCCTTTTTGAATGCTTCTCTCACTTGGTCTTCCTCCTTGAATGCTTCTTTCACCTCGATATCCTCTATTTTTGCTTCTTCCACTTTGATATCCTTTTTAATTGCTTTTTCTACTTATATATTTTCTTCAATTGCTTCTTTTACTTCAATTCCCACTCTACAAAATTATGGGTTTTAATACAAACCTTAAATCGCTCGTATCTTCTAAACGGGAACAGTTACGCCTAGCAAACTTTTACAAAATATTGGTACAAATTTTTGGTGGAATAGTTTTTTTTAATACCATCATTGCCCTTGACATCCGTTTTGAATGCTTCTCTTACTTCGTCTTCCACTTTAAATGCTTCTTTCACCTCGATATCCTCTATTTTTGCTTCTTCCACTTTGATATCCTTTTTAATTGCTTTATCTACTTATATATTTTCTTCAATTGCTTCTTTTACTTCAATTCCCACTATACAAAATTATGGGTTTTAATACAAATCTTAAATCGCTCGTATCTTCTAAACGGGAACAGTTACGCCTAGCAAACTTTTACAAAATATTGGTACAAATTTTAGGTCGAATAGTTTTTTTATTACCATCATTGCTCTTGACATCCTTTTTGAATGCTTCTCTCACTTGGTCTTCCTCCTTGAATGCTTCTTTCACCTCGATATCCTCTATTTTTGCTTCTTCCACTTTGATATCCTTTTTAATGTCTTTTTCTACTTATATGTCTTCTTCAATTGCTTCTTTTACTTCAATTTCCACTCCACAAAATTATGGGTTTTCATACTAAACTTAAATCGCTCGTATCTTTTAAACGGAAAGAGATAGCTCGAGGAAACTTTTACAAAATATTAGTATAAGTTTTTGGTGAAGCCGTTTTTTATTTTTATCATTGTCCTCGACGTCTTTTACTCAATTTCAATTTCCTCTTTAATTGTTTCTGCTACTTCGATATCCTATTTGATTGCTTCTTTCACTTCAATATCCTCTTTGATTGCTTCTTCCACTTCGATATCATCTTTGATTGCTGCTTCCACTTGGATATCCTCTTTGATTTGATTGCTTCTTCCATTTCGATCGTCTTTGACTGCTTCTTACACATGGATATCCTCTTCGATAACTTTAAACAGCTCGATATCCTCTTTGATTGCTTCTTCCACTTTGATATCCTCTTTTATTGTTTCTACCAATTCGATATCATCTTCGATTTCCTTTTGATTGCTTCTTGCACTGCAATATTCTCTTTGATTGCGTCTTCATCTTCGATATCATTTTTGATAGCATTTTCACTTCGATATCCTCTGTGATGGCTTCTTCCACTTCGATACCCTCTTTGATTGCTTCTTCTACTTCGATATCCTCTTTGATTGCTTCTTCCACTTCGATATCCTCTTTGATTGCTTCTTCCACTTCGATATCGTCTTTGACTGTTTCTTCCACTTCGATATCGTCTTTGATTGCTTTTTTCACTTCGTCATCCTCTTAGAACGCTTCTACCACCTCGGTATCCTCTTTGATTGCTTACTCAACTTTAATTTCCTCTTTGATTGTTTCTGCTACTTCGATATCCTATTTGATTGCTTCTTTCACTTCAATATCCTCTTCGATTGCTTCTTCCACTTCGATATCGTTTTTGACTGTTTCTTCCACTTCGATATCGTCTTTGATTGCTTTTTTCACTTCGTCATCCTCTTAGAACGCTTCTACCACCTCGGTATCCTCTTTGATTGCTTACTCAACTTTAATTTCCTCTTTGATTGTTTCTGCTACTTCGATATCCTATTTGATTGCTTCTTTCACTTTAATATCCTCTTTGATTGCTTCTTCCACTTCGATATCGTCTTTGATTGCTTTTTTTACTTCGTCATCCTCTTAGAATGCTCTTACCACCTTGGTATCCTCTTTGATTGCTTACTCAACTTTAATTTCCTCATTGATTGTTTCTGCTGCTTCGATATCCTATTTGATTGCTTCTTCCATTTCGATATCGTCTTTGACTGCTTCTTACACATGGATATCCTGTTTGATGGCTTTTAACAGCTCGATATCCTCTTTAATTACTTCTTCGACTAAAAGAAAAACACGCGAGCTGCGAGCAGCTCGCGCACAACGCAACCTCTAGTTATATTATATAAAGCTCGATTACCACTGACTGACTGACTGATTGACTCATTGACATGTTTGTTCTCCCAGATGCCCCCTCGTAGGGTGAAAATGTTTGGTGGGATCGTATAGAGGGAGTTCCGATGAGTTGGGAATAAATCCTAAAGTACCCCTTTTGTCCCCCATTCGCTCACATCGACCTCGTATCTCGGAAAGTATAGGTCTAAGAGAGTTGGTGCAAAAACTAATGTTGCAGAGGACATTTTTTTATATCCGGTTCCATGAAAAAAAAATTGTCTTTCATACAAAAAAAAAATTGTCCCATACAAAATATTTCTGTATGAATACCGTAAACCGTATATTTCGTTTGCCGTAATTTTCATACTGTTTTTGTAGGGAGCCCATGGCTTGTGTGTACTATAAAATTACTGTAAATTTGCTTGATTCTATATAATGGTGGTGGAGGGGCATGAGACAACTTTCATAGTTTTTGCAAAGGTCATCATCATCATTTTGGAACATCCAATTTTTTTTTTTTTTTTAGTATGCAACGTTCATCATGTTTATTTTGGAACATCCACATTTTTTTAATTATGCCTCATCCACAATGATCACTTTGAAACGTCATTTTTTTTTTATTATGCAACATCCACTGTGATCATTTTGGTACATCATTTTTTTAATTATGCCTCATCCACAATGATCACTTTGGAACGTCAATTTTTTTTTTTTTTTTCATTATGCAAAATCCTTTGTGATCATTTTGGAAAATCATTTTTTTTTAATTATGCCTCATCCACTATGATCACTTTTGGAACGTCAATTTTTTTTTTATTATGCAAAATCCTTTCTGATCATTTTGGAAAATCAATTTTTTTTAATTATGCCTCATCCACAATGATCATTTTGGAACGTCAATTTTTTTTTATTATGCAACATCCACTATGATCATTTTGGTACATCATTTTTTTAATTACGTCTCATCCACAATGATCACTTTGGAACGTCAATTATTTTTTATTTTTTTATTATGCATCATCCACTGTGATCATTTTGGAACATCATTTTTTTTCAATTATGCCTCATCCACTATGATCACTTTGGAACGTCATTTTTTTTTTTTTATTATGCAATATCCACTGTGATATTTTGGTACATCATTTTTTTTAATTATGCCTCATCCACAATGATCACTTTGGAACGTCAATTTTTTTTTTTATTATGCAACATCCACTGTGATATTTTGGTACATCATTTTTTTTTAATTATGCCTCATCCACAATGATCACTTTGGAACGTCAGTTATTTTTTTTTTACTTTGCAACATCCACTATGATCATTTTGGTACATCATTTTTTTAATTACGCCTCATCCACAAGGATCACTTTGGAACGTCAATTATTTTTTATTTTTTTATTATGCATCATCCACTGTGATCATTTTGGAACATCATTTTTTTTTCAATTATGCCTCATCCACTATGATCACTTTGGAACGTCATTTTTTTTTTATTATGCAATATCCACTGTGATATTTTGGTACATAATTTTTTTTAATTATGCCTCATCCACAATGATCACTTTAGAACGTCAATTTTTTTTTTACTATGCAAAATCCTTTGTGATCATTTTGGAAAATCATTTTTTTTAAATTATGCCTCATGCACAATGATCATTTTGGAACGTCAATTTTTTTTTATTATGCAGAATCCTTTGTGATCATTTTGGAAAATCAAATTTTTTTTAATTATGCCTCATCCACAATGATCACTTTTGGAACGTCAATTTTTTTTATTTTTTATTATGCAACATCCACTGTGATCATTCTGGAACATCAGTTTTTTTTAATTATGCCTCATCCACAATGATCATTTTGAAACGTTATTTTTTTTATTATGCAACATCCACTGTGATCATTTTCGAACATCAATTTTTTTTAATTATGCCTCATCCACAATGATCATTTTGGAACGTCAATTTTTTTTTTAAATGCAACATCCAGTGTGATCATTTCGGAACATCAATTTTTTTTAAATTATGCCTCATCCACAATGATAATTTTCGAACGTCAATTTTTTTTTATTATGCAAAATTCTTTGTGATCATTTTGGAAATACATTTTTTATTTAATTATGCCTCATCCAGAAAGATCAGTTTTGGAACGTCAATTTTTTTTAATATGCAACATCCACTGTGATCATTTTGGAACGTCAATTTTTTTTTATAATGTAACATCCACTATGATCATTTTGGAACATCATTTTATTTTAATTATGCCTCATCCACTATGATCATTTTGGAACGTCGAAATACTTTTTAATTGCTTCTTCTACTTGGAGATCTTTTTTGATTGCTTTTTCCACTTCGATATCCTCTTTGAATGTTTCTTCCACTTTCATATCTTCTCAACAAAATTATGATTTTACTTAAAAACTTTAATCGCTCGTATCGTCTTAACGAAAATAAATAGGCATAGTAAACTTTTACAAACTGGTAGCACAAATTTTGGGTAAAATCGTTTTTTCATTGTCATGACAGTCTTTTTACATGCTTCTCTCACTTCGATATCCTCTTTGATGGCTTCTTCCACTTCGATATACTTTTTAATTGCTTCTTCTACTTGGATATATTCTTTGATTGCTGCTTGCATTTCGATATCCTCTCATCAAAATTATGATTTTCCTTAAAAAACTTTAATGGTTCGTATCTTTTAAACGGTAAGAGATAGACATAACAAACTTTTATAATACGGTAGCACAAATTTTTGGTGGAATCGTTATTTTACGGTCATCATCGCCCTTGACATCATTTTGAATTCTTCTCTCACTTACTTTTCGTCTTCGAATGTTTCTTCCACTTTGATATCCTCTTTGATTGTTTCTACAACTTCGAAATCCTCTTTGATGGCATTTTTACTTCAATATATATTTTTGAATTGCTTTTTCTAATTTTATATTTTCTTCAATTACTTCTTTTACTTCAATACTCTACAAAATTATGGGTTTTAATACAAATTTGAAATCGCTCGTATCTTCTAAACGGGAAGAGTTACCCCCAGCAAACTTTTACAAAATATTGGTACTAATTTTTGGTGGAATAGTTTTTTAATACCATCATTGCCCTTGAGTTATGTTTTGAATGCTTCTCTTACTTCGTCTTCCGCTTTG
Organism: Philereme transversata; assembly: GCA_963924445.1. Taxonomy (NCBI): domain Eukaryota; kingdom Metazoa; phylum Arthropoda; class Insecta; order Lepidoptera; family Geometridae; genus Philereme; species Philereme transversata. Next base: position 7,985,455 of record OZ004337.1, on the reverse strand, counting down.
AATGCTTCTTTCACCTCGATATCCTCTATTTTTGCTTCTTCCACTTTGATATCCTTTTTAATTGCTTTTTCTACTTATATATTTTCTTAATTGCTTCTTTTACTACAATTTCCACTCTACAAAATTATGGGTTTTAATACAAATCTTAAATCGCTCGTATCTTCTAAACGGGAAGAGTTACGCCTAGCAAACTTTTACAAAATATTGGTACAAATTTTTGGTGGAATAGTTTTCTTAATACCATCATTGCCCTTGACATCCTTTTTGAATGCTTCTCTCACTTGGTCTTCCTCCTTGAATGCTTCTTTCACCTCGATATCCTCTATTTTTGCTTCTTCCACTTTGATATCCTTTTTAATGTCTTTTTCTACTTATATGTCTTCTTCAACTGCTTCTTTTACTTCAATTTCCACTCCACAAAATTATGGGTTTTCTTACAAAACTTAAATCGCTCTTATCTTTTAAACGGGAAGAGATAGCTCGAGGAAACTTTTACAAAATATTAGTATAAGTTTTAGGTGAAACCGTTTTTTATTTTTTTCATTGTCCTCGACGTCTTTTACTCAATTTTAATTTCTTTTTAATTGTTTCTACTACTTCGATATCCTATTTGGTTGCTTCTTTCACTTCAATATCCTCTTTGATTGCTTCTTCCACTTCGATATCCTCTTTGATTTGATTGCTTCTTCCATTTCGATCGTCTTTGACTGCTTCTTACACATGGATATCCTCTTCGATAACTTTAAACAGCTCGATATCCTCTTTGATTGCTTCTTCCACTTTTATATCCTCTTTTATTGCTTCTACCAATTCGATATCATCTTCGATTTCCTTTTGATTGCTTCTTGCACTGCAATATTCTCTTTGATTGCGTCTTCATCTTCGATATCGTTTTTGATAGCATTTTCCCTACGATATCCTCTGTGATGGCTTCTTACACTTCGATATCTTCTTTGATTGCTTCTTCCACTTCGATATCCTCTAAGATTGCTTCTTCGTTTTCGATATCGTCTTCGACTATTTGTTTCACTTCGATATCGTCTTTGATTGCTTTTTCACTTCGTCACCCTCTTTGAATACTTCTACCACCTCGGTATCCTCTTTGATTCCTTAGTCAACTTCAATTTCCTCTTAGATTGTTTTTCCTACTTCGATATCCTATTTGATTGTTTCTTCCACTTCAATATCCTCTTTGATTACTCCTTCCACTTCGATGTCATCTTCAATTTCCTTTTGATTGCTTCTTGCACTGCAATATTCTCTTTGATTGCGTCTTGGTCTTCGATATCGGCTTTGACAGCATTTTCACTTCGATATCCTCTGTGATGGCTTCTTCCACTTCGATACCCTCTTTGATTGCTTCTTCCATTTCGATATCCTCTTTGATTGCTTCTTCCACTTCGATATCCTCTTTGATTGCTTCTTCCACTTCGATATCCTCTTTGACTGTTTCTTCCACTTCGATATCGTCTTTGATTGCTTTTTTCACTTCGTCATCCTCTTAGAACGCTTCTACCACCTCGGTATCCTCTTTGATTGCTTACTCAACTTTAATTTCCTCTTTGATTGTTTCTGCTACTTCGATATCCTATTTGATTGCTTCTTTCACTTCAATATCCTCTTTGATTGCTTCTTCCACTTCGATATCGTTTTTGACTGTTTCTTCCACTTCGATATCGTCTTTGATTGCTTTTTTTTACTTCGTCATCCTCTTAGAATGCTCTTACCACATCGGTATCCTCTTTGATTGCTTATTCAACTTTAATTTCCTCTTTGATTGTTTCTGCTGCTTCGATATCCTATTTGATTGCTTCTTTCACTTCAATATCCTCTTTAATTGCTGCTTCCACTTGGAAATCCTCTTTGATTTGATTGTTTCTTCCATTTCGATATCGTCTTTGACTGCTTCTTACACATGGATATCCTCTTTGATGGCTTTTAACAGCTCGATATCCTCTTTAATTACTTCTTCGACTATAAGAAAAACACGCGAGCTGCGAGCAGCTCGCGCACAACGCAACCTCTAGTTATATTATATAAAGCTCGATTACCACTCACTGACTGACTGACTGACTGACTCATTGACATGTTTGTTCTCCCAGATGCCCCCTCGTAGGGTGAAAATGTTTGGTGGGATCGTATAGAGGGAGTTCCGATGAGTTGGGAATAAATCCTAAAGTACCCCTTTTGTCCCCCATTCGCTCCCATCGACCTCGTATCTCGGAAAGTATAGGTCTTAGAGAGTTGGTGCAAAAACTAATGTTGCAGAGGACATTTTTTTATATCCGGTTCCATGAAAAAAAAATGGTCTTTCATACAAAAAAAAAATTGTCCCATACAAAATATTTCTGTATGAATACCGTAAACCGTAAATTTCGTTTGCCGTAATTTTCATACTGTTTTTGTAGGGAGCCCACGGCTTGTGTGTACTATAAAATTACTGTAAATTTGCTTGATTCTATATAATGGTGGTGGAGGGACATGAGATAACTTTCATAGTTTTTGCAAAGGTCATCATCATCATTTTGGAACATCCAATTTTTTTTTTTTTTTTTAGTATGCAACGTTCATCATGTTTATTTTGGAACATCCACATTTTTTTAATTATGCCTCATCCACAATGATCACTTTGAAACGTCATTTTTTTTTTTATTATGCAACATCCACTGTGATCATTTTGGTACATCATTTTTTTAATTATGCCTCATCCACAATGATCACTTTGGAACGTCAATTATTTTTTTTTTTTAATATGCATCATCCACTGTGATCATTTTGTAACATCATTTTTTTTTCAATTATGCCTCATCCACAATGATCACTTTGAAACGTCATTTTTTTTTTATTATGCAACATCCACTGTGATCATTTTGGTACATCATTTTTTTAATTACGCCTCATCCACAATGATCACTTTGGAACGTCAATTATTTTTTTTTTATTATGCAACATCCACTGTGATCATTTTGGTACATCATTTTTTTAATTACGCCTCATCCACAATGATCACTTTGGAACGTCAATTTTTTTTAATTATGCCTCATCCACAATGATCACTTTGGAACGTCAATTATTATATTTTTTTTTTATTATGCAACATCCACTGTGATATTTTGGTACATAATTTTTTTTAATTATGCCTCATCCACAATGATCACTTTGGAACGTCAATTATTTATTTTTTTTTTTTATTATGCAACATCCACTGTGATCATTTTGGTACATCATTTTTTTAATTACGCCTCATCCACAATGATCACTTTGGAACGTCAATTATTTTTTATTTTTTTATGGTGCATCATCCACTGTGATCATTTTGGTACATCATTTTTTTTAATTATGCCTCATGCACAATGATCACTTTGGAACGTCAATTATTTTTTTTTATTATGCAACATCCACTATTCGAATATTCTCTTTGATTGCTTGTTACACTTCGTCATCCTCTTTTATTGTTTCTTCCGCCTCCACATCTTCTATTTTTGCATGTTCCACTTCGTTATCCTTTTAAAATGCTTCTTCTACTTCATATCCTCTTTAATTGCTTCAGTTACTTCATTATGCGCTCTACAAAATTGTGGTGTTTCATACAAAACTTCAATCGCTCATATCTTCTAAACGGGAAGAGATAGCCCTAGCAAACTTGTACAAAATATTGGTATAAATTTTTGGTGGAACTGTTTTTTTATTGTCATCCTTGACATCCTTTTTGAATGCTTCTCTCACTTCGTCATCTTCTTTGAATGTTTTTTTCCACTTCGACATCATCTTTGACTGCTTCTTTAACTTCGATATCCTCTTTGATTGCTTCTCCCACTTCGATATCGTCTTTGACTGCTTCTACCATTTCGATATCGTCTTTGATTGCTTTTTCACTTCGTCATCTTCTTTGAATGCTTCTACCACCTTGGTATCCTCTTTGATTGCTTACTCAACTTCAATTTCCTCTTTGATTGTTTCTGCCACTTCGATATCCTATTTGATTGCTTCTTCCACTTCAACATTCTCTTTGATAGTTTCTTCCACTTCAACATTCTCTTTGATAGTTTCTTCCACTTCGATATCCAATCAACAAATTTATGATTTTTCTTACAAAACTTTAATCGCTCGTATCTTCTAAACGGGAAGAGATAGCACTAGCAAACTTTGACAAAATATTAGTACAAATTTTTGATCATTATCATTTTACAACATACATTTATATTATGCAACGTCAATCCTGATCAATTTGGAACGTCCAGATTTTTTTATGCAACGTTCATCATGATCTTTTTTGCAACGTTCAATTTTTTTTATACAACTATTATCATGATCATTTTGGAACATCCAATTTTTTTCTCTTTGATTGCTTGTTCCACTTCGATATCCTCTTTGATTGCTTCTTCCACATTGATATCCTATTTGATTGCTTCTTTAACTTTGATATCCTCTACGATTGCTTGTTCCACTTCGATATCCTCTTTTATTCCTTCTTCATCTTCAATATCCATTGGATTGCTTCTTCATCTTTGATATCCTCTTTGATGGCATTTTCACTTCGGTATCCTCTGTAAGGGCTCCTTCCTCTTTGATTTCCGTTTGATTGCTTCTTGCACTGCAATATTTTCTTTGATTGCGTCTTCATATTCGATATCGTTTTTGATTGCATTTTTACTTCGATATCCTGTGATGGCTTCTTCCACTTTGATATCCTCTTTGATTTGCTTGTTCCATTTTGATATCGTCTTTGACTATTTCTTTCACTTCGGTATCGTCTTTGATTGCTTTTTTCACTTCGTCATCCTCTTTGAATACTTCTACCAACTCGGTATCCTCTTTGATTCCTTAGTCAACTTCAATTTCCTCTTTGATTGTTTTTGCTACTTCGATATCCTATTTGATTGCTTCTCCCACTTCAATATCCTCTTTGTTTACTCCTTCCACTTCGATATCATCTTCGATTTCCTTTTGATTGCTTCTTGCACTGCATTATTCTCTTTGATTGCGTCTTCATCTTCGATATCGTCTTTGATAGCATTTTCACTTCGATATCCTCTGTGATGGCTTCTTCCACTTCGATACCCTCTTTGATTGTTTCTTCCGCCTCGACATCTTCTATTTTTGCATGTTCCACTTCGTTATCCCTTTAAAATGCTTCTTCTACTTTCATATCCTCTTTAATTGCTTCAGTTACTTCATTATGCTCTCTACAAAATTGTGGTCTTTCATACAAAACTTCAATCGCTCGTATCTTCTAAACGGGAAGAGATAGCCCTAGCAAACTTGTACAAAATATTGGTATAAATTTTTGGTGCAACTGTTTTTTTATTGTCATCCTTGACATCCTTTTTGAATGCTTCTCTCGCTTCGTCATCTTCTTTGAATGTTTTTTCCACTTCGACATCATCTTTGACTGCTTCTTTAACTTCGATATCCTCTTTGATTGCTTCTCCCACTTCGATATCGTCTTTGACTGCTTCTTCCATTTCGATATCGTCTTTGATTGCTTTTTCACTTCGTCATCTTCTTTGAATGCTTCTACCACCTTGGTATCCTCTTTGATTGCTTACTCAACTTCAATTTCCGCTTTGATTGTTTCTGCCACTTCGATATCCTATTTGATTGCTTCTTCCACTTCAACATTCTCTTTGATAGTTTCTTCCACTTCGATATCCAATCAACAAATTTATGATTTTTCTTACAAAACTTTAATCGCTCGTATCTTCTAAACGGGAAGAGATAGCACTAGCAAACTTTGACAAAATATTAGTACAAATTTTTGATCATTATCATTTTGCAACATACATTTATATTATGCAACGTCAATCATGATCATTTTGGAACGTCCAGATTTTTTTTATGCAACGTTCATCATGATCTTTTTTGCAACGTTCAATTTTTTTTTATACAACCATTATCATGATCATTTTGGAACATCCAATTTTTTTCTCTTTGATTGCTTGTTCCACTTCGATATCCTCTTTTATTCCTTCTTCATCTTCAATATCCATTGGATTGCTTCTTCCACTTCGATATCGTCTTTGATTGCTTTTTTTACTTCGTCATCCTCTTAGAATGCTTCTACCACCTTGGTATCCTCTTTGATTTCTTCCTCAACTTTAATTTCCTCTTTGATTGTTTCTGCTACTTCGATATCCTATTTGATTGCTTCTTTCACTTCAATATCCTCTTTGATTGCTTCTTCCACTTCGATATCATCTTTGATTGCTGCTTCCACTTGGAAATCCTCTTTGATTTGATTGCTTCTTCCATTTCGATATCGTCTTTGACTGCTTCTTACACATGGATATCCTCTTTGATGGCTTTTAACAGCTCGATATCCTCTTTAATTACTTCTTCGACTAAAAGAAAAACACGCGAGCTGCGAGCAGCTCGCGCACAACGCAACCTCTAGTTATACTATATATAGCTCGATTACCACTCACTGATTGATTGACTGACTGACTGACTGACTGACTCATTGACATGTTTGTTCTCCCAGATGCCACCTCGTAGGGTGAAAATGTTTGGTGGGATCGTATAGAGGGAGTTCCGATGAGTTGGGAATAAATCCTAAAGTACCCCTTTTGTCCCCCATTCGCTCACATCGACCTCGTATCTCGGAAAGTATAGGTCTTAGAGAGTTGGTGCAAAAACTAATGTTGCAGAGGACATTTTTTTATATCCGGTTCCATGAAAAAAAAATTGTCTTTCATACAAAAAAAAAATTGTCCCATACAAAATATTTCTGTATGAATACCGTAAACCGTATATTTCGTTTGCCGTAATTTTCATACTGTTTTTGTAGGGAGCCCATGGCTTGTGTGTACTATAAAATTACTGTAAATTTGCTTGATTCTATATAATGGTGGTGGAGGGGCATGAGACAACTTTCATAGTTTTTGCAAAGGTCATCATCATCATTTTGGAACATCCAATTTTTTTTTTTTTTTAGTATGCAACGTTCATCATGTTTATTTTGGAACATCCACATTTTTTTAATTATGCCTCATCCACAATGATCACTTTGGAACGTCAATTTTTTTATTTTTTTATTATGCAACATCCACTGTGATCATTTTGGTACATCATTTTTTTTAATTATGCCTCATCCACAATGATCACTTTGGAACGTCAATTATTTTTTTTTATTATGCATCATCCACTGTGATATTTTGGTACATCATTTTTTTTAATTATGCCTCATCCACAATGATCACTTTGGAACGTCAATTTTTTTTTTTATTATGCAAAATACTTTGTGATCATTTTGGAAAATCAATTTTTTTTAAATTATGCCTCATCCACAATGATCATTTTGGAACGTCAATTTTTTTTTTTTTTTTTTATTATGCAAAATCAACTGTGATCATTTTGGAACATCAATTTTTTTTAATTATGCCTCATCCACAATGATCACTTTTGGAACGTCATTTTTTTTTTATTATGCAAAATCCTTTGTGATCATTTTGGAAAATCAATTTTTTTTTAATTATGCCTCATCCACAATGATCATTTTGGAACGTCAATTTTTTTTTATTATGCAAAATCCTTTGTGATCATTTTGGAAAATCAATTTTTTTTTTATTATGCCTCATCCACAATGATCACTTTTGGAACGTCAGTTTTTTTTTTACTATGCAAAATCCTTTGTGATCATTTTGGAACATCATTTTGTTTTAAATTATGCCTCATCCACAATGATCACTTTTGGAACGTCATTTTTTTTATTATGCAAAATCCTTTGTGATCATTTTGGAAAATCATTTTTTTTAAATTATGCCTCATCCACAATGATCATTTTGGAACGTCAATTTCTTTTTTTTATTATGCAACATCCACTGTGATAATTTTGGAACATCAATTTTTTTTAATTATGCCTCATCCGCAATGATCATTTTGGAACGTCAATTTTTTTTTAAATTATGCCTCATCCACAATGATCACTTTTGGAACGTCAATTTTTTTTTTATTATGCATCATCCACTGTGATCATTTTGGAACATCATTTTTTTTCAATTATGCCTCATCCACAATGATCACTTTGGAACGTCAATTTTTTTTTTATTATGCATCATCCACTGTGATCATTTTGGAACATAATTTTTTTTAATTATGCCTCATCCACAATGATCACTTTGGAACGTCAATTTTTTTTTTATTATGCAACATCCACTGTGATCATTTTGGTACATCATTTTTTTTAATTATGCCTCATCCACAATGATCACTTTGGAACGTCAATTTTTTTTTTATTATGCAACATCCACTGTGATCATTTTGGTACATCATTTTTTTTAATTATGCCTCATCCACAATGATCACTTTGGAACGTCAATTATTTTTTTTTATTATGCATCATCCACTGTGATATTTTGGTACATCATTTTTTTTAATTATGCCTCATCCACAATGATCACTTTGGAACGTCAATTTTTTTTTTTTTTAATATGCAAAATCCTTTGTGATCATTTTGGAAAATCAATTTTTTTTTTATTATGCCTCATCCACAATGATCACTTTTGGAACGTCAGTTTTTTTTTTACTATGCAAAATCCTTTGTGATCATTTTGGAACATCATTTTGTTTTAAATTATGCCTCATCCACAATGATCACTTTTGGAACGTCATTTTTTTTTATTATGCAAAATCCTTTGTGATGATTTTGGAAAATCATTTTTTTTAAATTATGCCTCATCCACAATGATCATTTTGGAACGTCAATTTCTTTTTTTTTATTATGCAACATCCACTGTGATAATTTTGGAACATCAATTTTTTTTAATTATGCCTCATCCGCAATGATCATTTTGGAACGTCAATTTTTTTTTAAATTATGCCTCATCCACAATGATCACTTTTGGAACGTCAATTTTTTTTTTATTATGCAACATCCACTGTGATCATTTTGGAACATCAATTTTTTTTTATTTATGCCTCATCCACTATGATCATTTTGGAACGTCAATTTTTTTTTATTATGCGACATCTACTATTCGAATATTCTCTTTGATTGCTTGTTACACTTCGTCATCCTCTTTTATTGTTTCTTCCGCCTCCACATCTTCTATTTTTGCATGTTCCACTTCGTTATCCTTTTAAAATGCTTCTTCTACTTCATATCCTCTTTAATTGCTTCAGTTACTTCATTATGCGCTCTACAAAATTGTGGTGTTTCATACAAAACTTCAATCGCTCATATCTTCTAAACGGGAAGAGATAGCCCTAGCAAACTTGTACAAAATATTGGTATAAACTTTTGGTGGAACTGTTTTTTTATTGTCATCCTTGACATCCTTTTTGAATGCTTCTCTCACTTCGTCGTCTTCTTTGAATGTTTTTTCCACTTCGACATCATCTTTGACTGCTTCTTTAACTTCGATATCCTCTTTGATTGCTTCTCCCACTTCGATATCGTCTTTGACTGCTTCTTCCATTTCGATATCGTCTTTGATTGCTTTTTCACTTCGTCATCTTCTTTGAATGCTTCTACCACCTTGGTATCCTCTTTGATTGCTTACTCAACTTCAATTTCCGCTTTGATTGTTTCTGCCACTTCGATATCCTATTTGATTGCTTCTTCCACTTCAACATTCTCTTTGATAGTTTCTTCCACTTCGATATCCAATCATCAAATTTATGATTTTTCTTACAAAACTTTAATCGCTCGTATCTTCTAAACGGGAAGAGATAGCACTAGCAAACTTTAACAAAATATTAGTACAAATTTTTGATCATTATCATTTTACAACATACATTTATATTATGCAACGTCAATCCTGATCATTTTGGAACGTCCAGATTTTTTTTATGCAACGTTCATCATGATCTTTTTTGCAACGTTCAATTTTTTTTATACAACTATTATCATGATCATTTTGGAACATCCAATTTTTTTCTCTTTGATTGCTTGTTCCACTTCGATATCCTCTTTGATTGCTTCTTCCACATTGATATCCTATTTGATTGCTTCTTTAACTTTGATATCCTCTACGATTGCTTGTTCCACTTCGATATCCTCTTTTATTCCTTCTTCATCTTCAATATCCATTGGATTGCTTCTTCATCTTTGATATCCTCTTTGATGGCATTTTCACTTCGGTATCCTCTGTAAGGGCTCCTTCCTCTTTGATTTCCGTTTGATTGCTTCTTGCACTGCAATATTTTCTTTGATTGCGTCTTCATATTCGATATCGTTTTTGATTGCATTTTTACTTCGATATCCTGTGATGGCTTCTTCCACTTTGATATCCTCTTTGATTGCTTCTTCCACTTCGATATCCGCTTTGATTGCTTGTTCCATTTTGATATCGTCGTTGACTATTTCTTTCACTTCGATATCGTCTTTGATTGCTTTTTTCACTTCGTCATCCTCTTTGAATACTTCTACCAACTCGGTATCCTCTTTGATTCCTTAGTCAACTTCAATTTTCTCTTTGATTGTTTTTGCTACTTCGATATCCTATTTGATTGCTTCTCCCACTTCAATATCCTCTTTGTTTACTCCTTCCACTTCGATATCATCTTCGATTTCCTTTTGATTGCTTCTTGCACTGCATTATTCTCTTTGATTGCGTCTTCATCTTCGATATCGTCTTTGATAGCATTTTCACTTCGATATCCTCTGTGATGGCTTCTTCCACTTCGATACCCTCTTTGATTGCTTCTTCCACTTCGATATCCTCTTTGATTGTTTCTTCCGCCTCGACATCTTCTATTTTTGCATGTTCCACTTCGTTATCCCTTTAAAATGCTTCTTCTACTTTCATATCCTCTTTAATTGCTTCAGTTACTTCATTATGCTCTCTACAAAATTGTGGTCTTTCATACAAAACTTCAATCGCTCGTATCTTCTAAACGGGAAGAGATAGCCCTAGCAAACTTGTACAAAATATTGGTATAAATTTTTGGTGCAACTGTTTTTTTATTGTCATCCTTGACATCCTTTTTGAATGCTTCTCTCACTTCGTCATCTTCTTTGAATGTTTTTTCCACTTCGACATCATCTTTGACTGCTTCTTTAACTTCGATATCCTCTTTGATTGCTTCTCCCACTTCGATATCGTCTTTGACTGCTTCTTCCATTTCGATATCGTCTTTGATTGCTTTTTCACTTCGTCATCTTCTTTGAATGCTTCTACCACCTTGGTATCCTCTTTGATTGCTTACTCAACTTCAATTTCCGCTTTGATTGTTTCTGCCACTTCGATATCCTATTTGATTGCTTCTTTCACTTCAATATCCTCTTTTATTGCTTCTTCCACTTCGATATCATCTTTGATTTCTGCTTCCCTTTGGAAATGCTCTTTGATTTGATTGCTTCTTCCATTTCGATATCGTCTTTGACTGCTTCTTACACATGGATATCCTCTTTGATGGCTTTTAACAGCTCGATATCCTCTTTAATTACTTCTTCGACTAAAAGAAAAACACGCGAGCTGCGAGCAGCTCGCGCACAACGCAACCTCTAGTTATATTATATAAAGCTCGATTACCACTCACTGACTGACTGACTGACTGACTCATTGACATGTTTGTTCTCCCAGATGCCACCTCGTAGGGTGAAAATGTTTGGTGGGATCGTATAGAGGGAGTTCCGATGAGTTGGGAATAAATCCTAAAGTACCCCTTTTGTCCCCCATTCGCTCACATCGACCTCGTATCTCGGAAAGTATAGGTCTTAGAGAGTTGGTGCAAAAACTAATGTTGCAGAGGACATTTTTTTATATCCGGTTCCATGAAAAAAAAATTGTCTTTCATACAAAAAAAAAATTGTCCCATACAAAATATTTCTGTATGAATACCGTAAACCGTATATTTCGTTTGCCGTAATTTTCATACTGTTTTTGTAGGGAGCCCACGGCTTGTGTGTACTATAAAATTACTGTAAATTTGCTTGATTCTCTATAATGGTGGTGGAGGGACATGAGATAACTTTCATAGTTTTTTGCAAAGGTCATCATCATCATTTTGGAACATCCAATTTTTTTTTTTTTAGTATGCAACGAACATCATGTTTATTTTGGAACATCCACATTTTTTTAATTATGCCTCATCCACAATGATCACTTTGGAACGTCAATTATTTTTTTTTTTATTATGCAACATCCACTGTGATCATTTTGGTACATCATTTTTTTTAATTATGCCTCATCCACAATGATCACTTTGGAACGTCAATTATTTTTTTTATTATGCAACATCCACTGTAATAATTTTGGTACATCATTTTTTTAATTACGCCTCATCCACAATGATCACTTTGGAACGTCAATTATTTTTTTTTTATCATGCAACACATAATTTTTTTTAATTATGCCTCATCCACAATGATCACTTTGGAACGTCAATTATTTTTTTTATTATGCATCATCCACTGTGATCATTTTGGAACATCATTTTTTTAATTATGCCTCATCCACAATGATCACTTTGGAACGTCAATTATTATTATTTTTTTTGTATTATGCAACATCCACTATGATCATTTTGGTACATAATTTTTTTTATTATGCCTCATCCACAATGATCACTTTGGAACGTCAATTTTTTTTTTTTTATTATGCAACATCCACTGTGATCATTTTGGTACATCATTTTTTTTAATTATGCCTCATCCACAATGATCACTTTGGAACGTCAATTATTATTATTTTTTTTGTATTATGCAACATCCACTGTGATCATTATGGTACATAATTTTTTTTATTATGCCTCATCCACAATGATCACTTTGGAACGTCAATTATTTTTTTTATCATGCAACATCCACTGTAATCATTTTGGTACATCATTTTTTTAATTACGCCTCATCCACAATGATCACTTTGGAACGTCAATTTTTTTTTTTTATTATGCAACACATAATTTTTTTTAATTATGCCTCATCCACAATGATCACTTTGGAACGTCAATTATTTTTTTTTATTATGCATCATCCACTGTGATCATTTTGGAACATCATTTTTTTTAATTATGCCTCATCCACAATGATCACTTTGGAACGTCAATTATTATTATTTTTTTGTATTATGCAACATCCACTGTGATCATTTTGGTACATCATTTTTTTAATTACGCCTCATCCACAATGATCACTTTGGAACGTCAATTTTTTTTTATTATGCATCATCCACTGTGATCATTTTGGAACATAATTTTTTTTTAATTTTGCCTCATCCACATGATCATTTTGGAACGTCAATTTTTTAATTATGCCTCATCCACAATGATCACTTTGGAACGTCAATTATTTTTTTTTTTTTGTATTATGCAACATCCACTGTGATCATTTTGGTACATAATTTTTTTTATTATGCCTCATCCACAATGATCACTTTGGAACGTCAATTATTTTTTTTATTATGCAACATCCACTGTAATCATTTTGGTACATCATTTTTTTAATTATGCCTCATCCACAATGATCACTTTGGAACATAATTTTTTTTTTTTATTATGCATCATCCACTGTGATCATTTTGGAACATCATTTTTTTTAATTATGCCTCATCCACAATGATCACTTTGGAACGTCAATTATTATTATTTTTTTGTATTATGCAACATCCACTGTGATCATTTTGGTACATCATTTTTTTAATTACGCCTCATCCACAATGATCACTTTGGAACGTCAATTTTTTTTATTATGCATCATCCACTGTGATCATTTTGGAACATAATTTTTTTTTAATTTTGCCTCATCCGCATGATCATTTTGGAACGTCAATTTTTTTTTATTATGCAACATCCACTGTGATCATTTTGGAAAATTAATTTTTTTTGTATCACAAATTTTTGGTGGAATCGTTATTTTACGGTCATCATCGCCCTTGCCATTATTTTGAATTCTTCTCTCACTTCCTTTTCGTTTTCGAATGTTTCTTCCACATTGATATCCTCTTTAATTGTTTCTATAACTTCGAAATCCTCTTTGATGGCATTTTTACTTCAATATACTTTTGAATTGTTTTTTCTATTTTTATATTTTCTTCAATTACTTCTCTTACTTCAATATCGACTCTTCAAAATTATGGGTTTTAATACATATCTTAAATCGCTCGTATCTTCTAAACGGGAAGAGTTACGCGTAGCAAACTTTTACAAAATATTGGTACAAATTTTTGGTGGAATGGTTTTTTTAATACCATCATTGCGCTTGACATCCTTTTTGAATGCTTCTCTCACTTGGTCTTCCTCCTTGAATGCTTCTTTAACCTCGATATCCTCTATTTTTGCTTCTTTCACATTGATATCCTTTTTAATTGCTTTTTCTACTTATATATTTTCTTCAATTGCTTCTTTTACTTCAATTCCCACTCTACAAAATTATGGGTTTTAATACAAATCTTAAATCGCTCGTATCTTCTAAACGGGAAGAGTTACGCGTAGCAAACTTTTACAAAATATTGGTACTAATTTTTGGTGGAGTAGTTTTTTTAATACCACATTGCCCTTGACATCCTTTTTAAATGCTTCTTTCACTTCGTCTTCCACTTTGAATGATTCTTTCAACTCGATATCCTCTATTTTTGCTTCTTCCACTTTGATATCCTTTTTAATTGCTTTTTCTACTTATATATTTTCTTCAATTGCTTCTGTTACTTCAATTTCCACTCTACAAAATACAAATCTTAAATCGCTCGTATCTTCTAAACGGGAAGAGTTACGTGTAGCAAACTTTTACAAAATATTGGTACAAATTTTTGTTGGAATAGTTTTTTTAATACCATCATTGCCCTTGACATCCTTTCTGAATGCTTCTCTTACTTCGTCTTCCTCTTTAAATGCTTATTTCACCACGATATCCTCTATTTTTGCTTCTTCCGCTTTGATATCCTTTTTAATTGCTTTTTCTGCTTATATATTTTCTTCAATTGCTTCTTTTACTTCAATTTCCACTCTACAAAATTATGGGTTTTAATACAAATCTTAAATCGCTCGTATCTTCTAAACGGGAAGAGTTACGCCTACCAAACTTTTACAAAATATTGGTACAAATTTTTGATGGAATAGTTTTTTTAATACCATCATTGCCCTTGACATCCTTTTTAAATACTTCTCTCACTTGGTCTTCCTCCTTGAATGCTTCTTTCACCTCGATATCCTCTATTTTTGCTTCTTCCACTTTGATATCCTTTTTAATTGCTTTTTCTACTTATATGTTTTCTTCAATTGCTTCTTTTACTTCAATTTCCACTCTACAAAATTATGGGGTTTCATACAAAACTTAAATCGCTCGTATCTTTTAAACGGGAAGAGATAGCTCGAGGAAACTTTTACAAAATATTGGTATAAGTTTTTGGTGGAACCGTTTTTTTATTTTTATCATTGTCCTCGACGTCTTTTACTCAATTTCAATTTCCTCTTTGATTGTTTCTGCTACTTCGATATCCTATTTGATTGCTTCTTCCACTTCGATATCATCTTTGAATGCTGCGTCCACTTGGAAATCCTCTATGATTTCATTGCTTCTTCCATTTAGATATCGTCTTTGACTGCTTCTTACACATGGATATCCTCTTCGATAGCTTTTAACAGCTCGATATCCTCTTTGATTGCTTCTTCCACTTTGATATCCTCTTTTATTGCTTCTACCAATTCGATATCATCTTCGATTTCCTTTTGATTGCTTCTTGCACTGCAATATTCTCTTTGATTGCGTCTTTATCTTCGATATGGTTTTTGATAGCATTTTCACTTCAATATCCTCTGTGATGGCTTCTTACACTTCGATATCTTCTTTGATTGCTTCTTCCACTTCGATATCCTCTAAGATTGCTTCTTCCACTTCGATACCTTCTTTGATTGCTTCTTCCACTTCGATATCGTCTTTGATTGCTTTTTTCACTTCGTCATCTTAGAATGCTTCTACCACCTCGGTATCCTCTTTGATTGCTTACTCAACTTCAATTTCCTCTTTAATAGTTTCTGCTAATTCGATATCCTATTTGATTGCTGCTTTCACTTCAATATCCTGTTTGATTGCTTCTTGCACTTCGAAATCATATTTGATTGCTGCTTCCATTTGGATATCTTCTTTGATTTGATTGCTTCTTCCATTTCGATATCGTCTTTGACTGCTTCTTACACATGGATATCCTTTTTGATCGCTTTTAACAGCTCGAAATCCTCTTTGATTGCTTCTTCGACAAAAACAATAACACGCGAGTTGCGTGCAACTCGCGCACTACGCAACCTCTAGTTATGTATATAAATACGATGTGCTTACGCGCATCGAGTACTTGTTATAACTTTTTGTTTTTGTTATCCTGTTTTATTGTTATTTTTGAGTTTTGTTGTTTAGTTTTGTTACCTGTTACCCGTTAAAATGAGTAAGAAATTAATTAACAGTCGTGCTCGTGAAATGATAATTAAAGTGGACAATTATTTTGTAAAAGAGAAAGAAACCCACATAAACCCATTAAAATAAAATAAGAAATACAAATAAACCCATAACCCTAGCTTATTTACTTTTTATTACATTTTTTTGCTATCTGTACTTTTTTGCGACGGATGACGTCACGCAGCTGTTATTGTGACAAGGTTCCATCGCAATATCAACTTGCGGGGCTTGTAGTTCAAATATGGTACAGTAAGTGAGGGATGGAATAGTTCTAGAAGTTTTCAACCTAAATAGGTACTAAACTCCGAACTAAATTTCCGATCCTAAATTTATTAGTCAAAATTACCGTTAAGTACATATACTTCAAAATCCATACTAATATTATAAATTCAAATGTAACTCTGTCTCCTGTGTGTTTGTTAAATTTTCACGACTAAACGGCTAGACTGTTTATGATTAAAATTAACAAGAAAACACTGTGTATCATGAGGAAGGACATAGGATATTTTTTTCGGGGAAAATTGAGTTTTTTTCCATAAAATTAAAAAAAAAATCTAACTCTAAAGTTTGACCCGTCGAGATAACTGGTCACGGCGGACCTAAGAATTGGCGCTATTTTTATGACAATTTAAGTCCACGCGAACGGAGTCGCGGGTAAACAGCTTGTATTATTATAATACACAACTCTACATCTGCTTTGACCATCAAACTCCATCAACATTACTTTCGTTGTTAAATCATGAACCACAAATTACCTGAGTCTATCCGCATCTGCTTCGCAAAAAACAGCACGTGTCACACACTTACATAGTGGTCACCGTCATAGAGCGGAGAATTGCAAACGTCAATTATTTTTTTGTAATTTGCGCGCTGTTACAATTTTTAACCCCCGACCTTTTTGGCTGTTTTTTTTTTATTTATACATGTCATTTCTTTCTTTCTTCGACGTAAAGACCACGATATAAAAGTAGGACTTCTAAAATCAAGGAACAGTTTCAACCTTTCCCACAAACCACATCTCGATAACATCAATACGCCAATTTATCGATAATTTTAGTATCGACTTCTGATAATGAGTGACGTTCTCAGGAGCCACGGGGTGTTTGGGGGTGACGTATCTTCGTGTGAGATCTGGTTTTACAAGCCAATAAGTTAAATGGCAATGGAACAATTGGTGGCAAATTGTTTATGGTTCTTAGGTTTCAATGGTCGCTACTGTAATTGCTTTTGTATTGACAGTTGAATGTGTTTTCTTATTGTGTCGGTCGAAGTTGAAGATGATTGAATCGTAGATTAAGGTGTTTACCTGGTGCGGATACAATGAAGAAAGGAATTGTATGATTTGAGTATAATAATTTTCTGTTATTGTAGATCATAATACTAACTTGGCGACCTCCGTGGTGCAGTGGGCGAATAACCGGCTCAGACGCAGGAGGTAGCGGGTTCGATTCCCGTCACGGAACAAATGTTTGCATGATCTACAGATATTTGTTCCGGGTCTGGTTGTTTCTCTATCTTTATATATATATAATTCTACTGTACGTGTGTATGTCACTGAACTCCTAAACGACTGGACCGATTTGAATGATTTTTTTTGTATGAGTTTGGGTGGCGCCCTGGATGGCTTAGATTCACAAATCAGGCCGGCAGATGGCGCTGCAGTTGGTATCTAGGTTATTTATCTATACTGCAACTAAACGGCTGAACTTTTGTGTATGCATTCATTCATTTTGTATGTATTCATGCAGGACAACGTCTGTCGGGTCCGTTAGTATACAGGGTTACAGGAAAAATCGTGCTAGATCCGTTAAGGGCGTGGAGTACCCATCATTTCTGACTTATTTCACTATGAAACACCCTATCCTAAACATAACCCTTTTCGAGATATTCGACTTTTAATTTTTTTATTGAAAATTGCCGATTTTTAGGCTACTAAATTTATTTTTGTTTATTTTGTGTATCTTATTATTATTATTATTGCATTTTTACATGTGTAATAAGATCTTTTAGGACGTCTATCATTAAAATAGTGCATAAGTTAATTGAATAGACCGTAGTAGACAAGTGAAAGTTAAGAAATAAAAAAAAATATTAGAAAGTTTATTTTTCTCTAAGGGATATCTAAAAAAAATATTATGGCAATTGTTCGGCAGATGTTTTTTAAAATATCTACGTTTCATCAGCTATCTAACGAGGTATAATAATCTAGGGTTTTATTCAAATGCATTGAAAAAAATTTAGTTTTATAGGCGACAGTGGAGAAGAAAATTTATACTTAGCCCTAAAAAGTAAAATAAAATAATAGGTAAGCATGAAATGTCATTTATTAAAGATTTTCACACAACTTTTTCTTATTCTACAGTTCATGTTCAACATGGCCGCCTCTATTTCTGATACATTGTCGCATCCTTCTACGGAGACCAGTCTTTACTACTCCAGTGGTTAACGTGGTCCTCATTTTATTGGCTGCATCCACAATCCTTTCTCGTAAGTCTTCCACAAACGAAACTGGATTCGGCTCGCTGTACACAAGACTTTTCATGCACCCCCACACGTGAAAATCCATGGGGGTTAGGTCCGGACTTCTTGCTGGCCATGGCAACGGTCCACCTCGTCCTATCCATTTGTTTGGATAATTTGTGTCCAGCCAGTCTCTGACACTTCTCCTGAAATGGGCAGGGCAGCCATCGTGTTGGAACCACATGTCCCTGATCAGGTTGAGTGGCAGATCATCCAGCAAATCACTTAAGTCTGCTCTCAGGAAATTTTCGTAGCTTTCCCCATTTAGATTATCCGGGAGAAAGTAAGGTCCAATCAAATGATTGGAGATAATGCCCATCCACACATTCACGCTGAATCTTCGTTGGGACCCCTTCACTCTTTTCTTATTGGGATTCCTTAGCTCTTTTGGGGCCCAGTAATGGGCGTTGTGATAGTTAGTTATGCTATCTTTATCAAATTTGGACTCATCCGTCCACAAGATATTTCTTAGAAAATCTGGGTCTTCTACGTCAGCATTTAGCATAAATCTGCAAAAGACCAATCTTCTCGCGGGGTCTCCTTCTTCAATAACGTGTACCGGCGTGTAATGGTACGGGTATAGGCCAGCAGTATGCACTGTAAACCACACTCTCCACTGCGAAAGTCCCAGATCACGGGCAAAAAGTTGTGTGAAAATCTTTAATAAATGACATTTCATGCTTACCTATTATTTTATTTTACTTTTTAGGGCTAAGTATAAATTTTCTTCTCCACTGTCGCCTATAAAACTAAATTTTTTTCAATGCATTTGAATAAAACCCTAGATTATTATACCTCGTTAGATAGCTGATGAAACGTAGATATTTTAAAAAACATCTGCCGAACAATTGCCATAATATTTTTTTTAGATATCCCTTAGAGAAAAATAAACTTTCTAATATTTTTTTTTATTTCTTAACTTTCACTTGTCTACTACGGTCTATTCAATTAACTTATGCACTATTTTAATGATAGACGTCCTAAAGCATCTTATTACACATGTAAAAATGCAATAATAATAATAATAAGATACACAAAATAAACAAAAATAAATTTAGTAGCCTAAAAATCGGCAATTTTCAATAAAAAAATTAAAAGTCGAATATCTCGAAAAGGGTTAAGTTTAGGGTAGGGTGTTTCATAGTGAAATAAGTCAGAAATGATGGGTACTCCACGCCCTTAACGGATCTAGCACGATTTTTCCTGTAACCCTGTATTATAAATATGTATTTACAAAAAAAAATGTACATAAGTATTCTATCAGTTATCTGGTTCCCATAGCACAAGCTCTGCTTAATTTGGGGCTAGATAGCGCTGTGTGAAATGTCCAGCAATATTTATTTTATTTTATAACTGTTTTTGTTAATTCTCAATATCGTACCTACCTATTAATAATACTAAGAGCTTATTTCAATTTGTTGCGTTTTTTAAATTGAAACTTAGGGATATAAAGGAGCTTGCAAATTGGCAATTTCAAGGAAATACGCGTAACTCCATTATTGCTCTATATTTCTCATAACTCTTACCTACTAAATAATCAAAAGCAATACCGGGTACCCTTTCAATGTTCAAATTAAAGCAGTATATTTAGAAACTTTTTATTACGATTTGTTCCGTCGGTCTCAAGTACCACTATACTAGGGGTGATCCAAAAGTAGTGATAATCAGTTATTTCTAGTGCACACAAAAATACAAAAAAATATCAGTCACTTGCTCAGTTACCCACTAGTTCAGGAAAAAAAAAATCATATAAATAGGCCATGATTCCCGGGAGCTACATTCATTTGAATACGGACTGTCAAGGAGTGAACATAAAAATGGAAAAACACGAAATCAGAGCTGTCATTAAATACCTCTGTTTGAAAAAAATGTGTACCAAAGACATACACAGCGACTTGGTGGAAACATTAAGGGACTCTTCTCCTCCATATTCCACAGTTGCACGCGCTGGGCTAAGGAGTTTAAGCTGGGAAGAACATCGACAGAAGACGAACACCGCGAAGGACGCCCATCGACGTCCCTCACTGAAGAAAATGTGAAAAAAGTTGAAGAAGTTGTATTGGAAGATCGAAGAGTGACTATCAGGCATGTAGCTGAGGTCACAGGGATCTCATATGGCAGCATTCAAAGAATCCTTGCGAACGAATTGCATATGAGAAAGGTCTCCGCGCGTTGGGTACCGAAAATGTTAAACGACGAGCAAAAGAAGAAACGAGTCGACATGTCAAGAGCAAATCTCGAAAAGTTTCAGGCAGACAAAGATAATTTTTTGTCACGTTTTGTGACAATGGACGAGACCTGGATCCACCATTTTGATCCTGAAACAAAACAACAATCGATGACATGGAAACGATCCGATGAACCGACGCCGAAGAAATTCAAAGTGTCAAGCTCAGCAGGGAAGGTTATGGCGTCTGTTTTTTGGGACGCTAAAGGAATAAT
Source organism: Philereme transversata (assembly GCA_963924445.1). NCBI lineage: Eukaryota > Metazoa > Arthropoda > Insecta > Lepidoptera > Geometridae > Philereme > Philereme transversata. The sequence goes on along the minus strand of OZ004337.1, from coordinate 7,964,166 downwards.
CATGGTGGACTACTTGGAAAAGGGGGCCACTATTACAGGCTCCTACTATGCAGAACAAATAAGAAGATTGCGGGAGGCTATTAAGGAGAAAAGGCGAGGCAAACTGCGGGCTGGAGTGCTGTTCCATCAAGACAACGCACCGGTTCACAAAGCTGCAATTGCCATGGCTGCCATTCAGGAAGCGGGCTTCGAGCTGGTGGAACAACCCCCTATTCACCAGATCTAGCCCCCAGTGACTTCTATCTCTTTCCACGACTCGTAATTGTATATAAAATTCTGTCTCTAGACCAGTAGAGATCGCATGACCTTTCTGTTATATCAAATAACTTTCAGTTGCATTGATAGGCATCAAATTGAAATCGAAACATGAATTTTATGGAAATTGGCCTGAAAAAAACCGAAAAAATCTGACATGACAAAGAAACAAAAAAGGAAAAGTTAGACTTCCTTAAGTCCTCGTGAAAAACTGCGCAGATGATGCAACTTCCATTAAATCTAAGTACGTACATCCATTGCAGCTCCTGCTTGGGACTAGGTACAAAGGGCGGCGCAGGTGGCCGACACACGATATCCCATTGATGGCGAGCTCGTCTCCTCCGATTGTCTCCTTTCAATAGAATTCCTCGCAGACAACACACCCCGCTACTAATTAAATGAGATCAAAGAGTGCTGATGTGAATAGAATGACCCTGTTGGACATATGGGAGGTGTACTATGTAGACTTATTTCTATTCCTTCCTACGTCTAAAGGGAATAAGTAGATACTTACCTGTTTTTGTTAGCAAGCATGCTATGTGACCGAAAACTTTGCAGCTCCTTTATATTAAAACTACATATATTATTTTTGTAATATTAAGATAGGCCTATTATATACCTATTATAGATAGAAAAATAATAAATGCACAAAACAAATAAAACTATACTTTCACAAACATTTATTTATCTCTCAGTTTATCTTTGAGTATTGCAAAAAAACAATTTTACAGAAATAAAAGCTGCCGCTGCTCTGTTTTTAGCGTAAGACTAAAAATTATTTCAACTTTTAGATGGTCTATCTGTTCCTATTAACTTTACCTACCTCATCACTACTTATCGTGAGTCATCTTGCGTGTGCGCACAAAATGCGTTTGCGTTCAAATGAAATGAAAAGCGTTTTGTGCGGTATCCCATCATTGAGTTGAGAGCGCATGTGCGCACACAAAGGCTTCGCAATGTTTTGCATTGATTTGTTCTATTTATCGACGTCTGTTATGATTTGCACTATCTATTTATCTACCTAGTGATTTTATCTCAACGGGTCTCGTAAATAGATCTTTAAAATATTAGAAAATGTATCGAAAACTTTAGTCCTCGTAGCTTTATATTATAGCTATTGGTGGCAATTCTGTTATTTACGCTGACTAACTAAAATTGTATAAAATACGAAGGGTCTTATTTTGTTCACACTAAAGATCAAATTAGAATGACATTTAAAGTGACATTTCTAAAATTAAGTAATTTTTGTTATGATGGCATGTTTGCGGACTAGTTTTAGTGATCAATCAAATTGGTGTTGACTAAAACTAGCCCGCAAACACGCCTTCATAATTAAAAATACTTAAATTTAGAAATGTCACTTTAAATGTCATTCTAATTTGATCTTTAGCGTAAACAAAATAAGACCATTCGTATTTTGCACAATTTTAATTAGTCAACGTAAACAACAGAATCGCCACCAATATTGTATTTAGATATAATAAACTAGCTGATTCGGTAAACGTTGTTCTGCCATATAAATTATCAAAGAAATCAAATGCAGAATGAAATATCAAAGTGACGTGACACTTCATGTAAATGACTTCACGTCAATGAACGACGGCGACAGTTAAATTATAAAGAACTTTCAACCCCTATTTCACCTCCTTCAAGATTATTTTTTGAAACAAAAGATAGCCTATGTTCGTCTCCAGGATATAATGTACCTTTTTGCCAAATTTCATTACGATCTGTTTAGCCCTTTAGTCGTGAAAAGGTAACAAACAAACAAACAAACAAACAGAGTTACTTTCGCATTTGTAATATTAGTATAGATTATTATTATTTATTTTTATTATTTTATTATTAATATTTATATTGTAGCCAATATTTTTTATACAAGTTGTAAATTAATTCAAAATTTGGTCAATCTAGAAAATCTACTTGAATTTCTCCCACAGCCATTTTACATTCAAGTGCATACTGAAAGCGAGCTTCGTAGAAAAACACCTCGATGCTTTACAAGTCTTGATTTATTCATTAATACACTCCTTTATTACCAATAATAATTCAATCGTTACACTTTAGACGCTTCGCAGCTCGAAAACGACTGACATTGCTGCCAAATCCACAAGCAAGAAAACGTTATCAATTCAAAAATGTTATTCCAAGTTTCTTTAAAACGAGTCTTTTTAACGACAGCCACGACTTCCGTTGAACTACTCAATAACAATTTATGAATTAATAAATGCCAAAAATGTATCTTAAAATCGTATTATTTATTTAACACAATTCAAATAAATAATCCAATTATTTTAAACAAAGTATTCTATAACGGTCAAATTTAATTATAACTTACTTCCGTCAATATTGCATTGATCATGTATTACTACATTAATAAATTGCAATCAAATAATAAATAATACCATTAAATATTTATATAAACCAAAGAGATAATTTTTAGGCAAGCTAACAATACGTAGGGTAGTTCAGAAATCATTGCCCAGTTAAACCAGGTCAGTAGAGCTCCTTATACCCCGCATACCTATGACAAATATGTATATTTTGTATAAAGTACATTTTGTCATATCTAGAACAAATTTTTCCATTCGAGATTTCCCCGTTGGTTTTCCTACAGACCACAGATTATCTCCCTTATTTACGTGTCGTTACAATCATGAGGGTAAAGGTGTATTGCAAATAAAAAGTGTTATAATTACCGACGTGTTTTATCACATTTAACTCCAGCACATGCACCCGTATAGTTTTCCTACAAATCTAACGTCGTTGACCAAACACTTGTACTTACTGCATTACCATTTTGTCATTAGCCATCGCCTATTAATACTTAGATTACGGAGAGTATAGGGGCTAGCAATTTCCACGGCACGGACAGCTGTTTACCTATCACTGCAAAAACTTTTCACTCCAAGCCACCTGCGTGATTCGATATTACTTACCTATTTCTAATATTGTCGTGTTTGCTCATCGATTTATCATGACAAAAGATCTTACTGATGATTGATGGTAGGACCTTACTTAACTTAGTCTGAGCGAAATTAGTTTTTAGTGCATTCTAATGACCTAGACGCCTGCTGGGTTTTCTTTCTTATTTTAGGTGTAAATGAGGAACGTGTAAAACCTCATTAAGCTTACAGGGTTGCAAGCCAACTGAGTTGCTAGACGTAAAATGCTTAAACCATCATCATCATCATAGGCCTCCCCCATCTATGGAAATCCAGAACAGAATTTTTTGTAGCGATCTTTTGCGATCTGCATCTGTAAGTATTACTTGTACGTATTTCCATAAAAGCTAAATCAAAAACTGAATCCTTTTAATCTTGAAATTAATAAGACGAATTTATATACCTGGTGGCCAGTTGCAGACACTACCGCTGTGGTGGTCTCTGGCCTGCTGTATCATAAACCGTAGACTTAACCAGTTGTCATCCTAAAAAAAGACATAATCAAAACGTGCACGAGTTTCCTATGTTTTCCTTCACCGTGTAGGTAAATGCACACACAAATAGAAAAAAGCATGTCTGCAATTCACACTTGGTAGAAGTGTAACCTTCAAAAGTTTTGGTTTCAAGATAATGAAACGAATGTAAAATTTCGGGAAGATGATAATTGTAGGTTTTAGTAATGATCATAGTGATGCAAAGTTAGATAATTATTAACACGAGTGGAGGGAGTACGAAGCAAAGCACAAAGAGAACCACGAACATAAGAAACACTGTATAATGCTTCCTATCTCATCTTCTCCCACGTTGCTAAAGAAGTTTTCACTTCATAAACTTCGTAAACATACAATTTTTTTACCATTTTATTAAACTTCCCACGAGTTCGCAAAACTTAAAAAAATAGTATAAGTTAAATTGTTTTGTTTTCTTAATAAGTTAAACAGGGGTTTTGCTTCCCCTATAAGGATACGGCGATTATCACATCGGCGGGCGCCCATTATGTAATGGCTACTCTACCTATAAAATCGCGACAACTCGTTTCGCCTGTTTTGTAAGATGGTCATTCCGAGGGTTGTCACTTAGATAAAACCACATCCAGAAAATTTACATAATCATTATATAATTATTGTATTTAAATTACAATTACCTACATAATAATGCATTACCTTATACCATGTACCTTATACCTATTGCAATCTAACAGAAGAAAGCAAAAGAGAAAAATATTATTTATTATTCACCAAAGTAGAAACGTGTGTTTTAATGCTATAGATATTTAGTTAAATAAAAACAAAACAATTAAAATTAGTACTACTTAAATGAATATAATTATGGCCATGTTTTATCTTTTGGCCAAATCACCAGGCGTGTTCAACTTGGATGGGCAGTTTTTGGCAAACTAGATGACATACTAAAATCTACACGTATTCCACAATGTCTTAAAACACGTCTCTACAACCAATGTGTCCTATCAACTATGACATATGGTGCCGAGACATGGAGGCTCAAGGAGGCTGTATACAAAATAAGTGTAGCACAAAGAGCCATGGAGCGCGCCATGCTCGGCATCACACTCTTAGATCGAGTCCCTTATACCGAAATTCGCATGCAGACCAAAGTACAAAACGTCAGCAAGCGAATATTGGGGCTCAAGTGGAGTTGCGCAGGACACTTGGCCAGACGTAGTGACGACAGGTGGACTAAGGCACTAACAGAGTGGAGGCCGAGAACTGGCCATCGAAATAGGGGACATCCATCAGCGAGATGGGTCGACGACATCTATAAGACCGTGGGTCGTACGTGGTTCAGACTGGCACAGGATCGGGAAAAATGGCAGAAACAAGGAGAGGTGTATGTCCAGCAGTGGGTCGACATGGGCTGAGAATGATGATGAATGAAATGAATACATATTTACAATTGGCGGTCTTATCGCTAAGTAGTCTTATCGTAAAATTACATTCCATTTTGGCTAATGATTGCCATAACTGACGATCTCCGTGGCGCAGTGGGCGTATACCCGGCTGAGACGCAGGAGGTAGCGGGTTTGATTTCCGCCACGAAACAAATGTTTGTATGATCTACAGATATTTGTTCCGTGTCTGGGTATTTTTCTATATATTATAAGTATGTATTTAAAAAAAAAGTGTATAAGTATTATATCAGTTATCTGGTTTCCATAGTAAATACAAGCTCTGCTTAGTTTGGGGCTAGATAGCGCTGTGTGAAATGTCCAGCAATATTTATTTATTTATAAACGGCGGAAAAAACAACCAAATATTCTAACTCCATCACTCCACCTTACTACACGTAACAACCACGTGTTGTAGTAACACACATTTCGTATGTATATGTTATTGGGAATAAATAACCAAGGTAAGTGTTTCAAGGATGCCTATCTAGCTGACAAGCAACAACCCTAGCCAGCCACGTGGAGATTGGATAGCACCTGTTAGCTAAATATACAGCGAGTGCAATCATCTCGCACATCTGCCGATATTACGCAATGCCTCTATGCTTAATAAAGTGTCCTGTACCAGATGTGCCAGTGCTTTGAACTTGAGATTTTATGGAACTGCTCATTAAAAGAACTGGATCACAGAATAAGTTTAGCTCAATAAGCAGTAAATACACTCTAATACTAGTTGCCAGCCTCTCCCTGCTCCTTGCTCTTTCCGTCGCAAATAAACTTTAGGCCGGTTCCTATATCCGTCGGTAACCGACTACGACTTAAAAAAAATCTTCTTAAAAATTGTCAAACTAGAGTAAATTTAGACACGTTTTCAAGGAGAAGCGAGTCGTAGCTGGTTACCGACGGACATAGGAACCCGCCAATAGTAGGGAAACAGCATCAATGTTAATTTGAAGTTGGGTTATTAAAATTCACCACAAATTCACAAAAATTGAAATATAGAGGCAGCTTGATCACCGGTCACATTTTTTTTAAACACTAAATGGAGATTATATGTCAGGAATTAACGTTTAGGGGCTAGAGTAGCTAGCTAAAGCTAGCGTTAGCTAATACACCTAGAAAATGAGCCAGTGATAAAAGTTAGACAAGCCACTATCAGAAATTACAAATAATTTGGTCACTATATGATTTTTTAGAATCGGAAGATTTGATAAATTACAGATATTCATTACTAACCGAGTGTCTCTACTGCTTAAAAATATATTTTCTGTGACTGAGAGGAATAAATAAATAACTTGTTTGTAGCTAATAGTAAATAGATTGTGGACATGCAATATCGTATCCGTATTTATTATGTAAAATAGTTAACAGATTGCAGAGCAGATGTAAAGGTGGTTATTATTACAAGTTTTTATTTAACTTGTCCTGTAGTTAATTTGTATGGTTCAATAAAAGTTTACAAGATGATTTCAAGCAGAGTTCATGGGCGATGTAATTGCAATTTTGCACACTTTTACTTTTAATATTTTATTTTTTTAGAAACTTGACCTGACCACTTATCCGACCACGGCAACGCTACCGCGCTGGAAGGATGAGCTTACTTGAGTGAGTGAAAAATAAAAACATCTCACTCTTATCATCTCTCATGTCACTCACTCACTCATATTTGAAGACTGAACTGGCCTTTGCCCTGCACATTTTTCCTTTGGACATTACGGTCTTTGGATAAATAGCAATAACAAAATACATATTTCGTTAATACAACGAACTGCTCCAATGTTGTCTCTCTTCTCGCTGAACAAATAATAGAGGATATTAAATTGGCAGTAATAATAACAATTATTTATTTAAAAAAATAGGTATAAAAAACATGTATACAAAAAATATAAACACATAAAGTTATAGTGAAATACATAGTACAATAAAACTTAAAGTAGGTACGTGTTATACACATGGGTGCACATTTGGTATCAGCGTTCAATCCGTGTCGATTATTAATTTCATCATAATTATTGTAATTATTGGATAAGGTGATGGTTTTTATTATTTTATAGGTGCACCTCAGACAGACGACAGCGAAGCATCATTAATAAAACAGCTAAATTACTACACTCAAGGTGTAGAGCAATTTCTTAATTAAGTAATTAATTTAACTCCTGTGAGTAAATACGGAATACCCAATAATGATCTGCACTCAGAGTAATATTAAACAGCTTCAGAACTGCACCTTGAATATGTGAACTGGAGTTTGGAAAAAAAAAATTCCACGCCACCTGCTCGACAATGTCAAATTAATGTCATGTAAACCTCACCGAAAGCAGGTGATTAAATCCCTACGGCTGACCTGGGAGTAAAGTTCTACTGAATTTCATTATGCCTTCGTGGGCATAATGTAATTTGAATTTGGAACCTCATCTGTATTAAAATTTTAACCAAAGAGACCCACACAATAAGAACTTTTTCGTAAATCGAACTAACCTCTGCACAGAATGCACCAACCTAGATTTGGTTTTTATTGTCTCGCAGAAAGTGTGAAAAGTAGAGTATTCTCCTCGTGAATAAAGCTGTCTGCATATTGGACGTCCCTTTCTGCACTCAGGATTCTCGTATTAACTCTAGAATCCTTCGTTACGTTAGGGATTCATTATAGCGCCCGTGACGCCAGACACTGCTTTATCCCCTCGTTTAATTATCTACTATTAAGTATGTATTTCTATCTTCCGTTATGTATTTTCTTGTGTAAAATAGAGAATAAAGAATAAAAAAGGGGGGATATTTACCATGATTTGTATGTTTTTAAACTACACGGGTTTACCCGTAATCATGGCGCTTACAACTGGGCCGAAAAATCGAGACACTCAATAATTGCAAATAAAGAAAAATTTTAATTTTGATCTATGATCACGAGTTCCGTTGGGGATATGTATATTACTATGTTTTTAAATACGGTGTAAAAGTAAAAAAATGCGAGATAAGTTGCAGAACTTGTTACGGTCATCCAGTCTATCTTTCTTGTTACAACTCTATGGGACTATGAATGCAGTAATTAGGTAAAAACAGCAATGTTGGTGGTCTCAGTATTGAGTCGTGAGTAACATATGCCCTACCTGATAATCTAGAAACGCGTGCTAATTTTATTTTATATTTCATCAGTAACAATTATAATATTGTGGCTAGTGATTTTGTCTTTATGGAACCCAGGATAAAAAGGAGTCCTGTTGACTATATTTTGAGCCAGGAATGACACCTAATGTTTTCTATCTTAAAAGTATCTACAAATCTGATTACATTAATACAACTTTGAAATTTCACATCGATGTTTATTATATAAAAAGGCAGTTTTATGGGACCTTTTCTCAGTACAATACAAGATTAACTGGAAGAGAATGCTTGCTAGCATTAGGTTCGCCTATATACAGATATATTAATTTTTGTGTAATTAATAATTTTCAATCAATCAATCAATAAATTTTTCGAAATACGAGTATGTAAAAGTAGAAGTGAGACTTATCATAAGTAAGGGACAATGATTCTAAAACTATGTTTAAGGCATAGGCTCAAGCGAAGAATCGTTAGCGCAAGCGTAAGTCTCGATTTAGTTTCAAGATCGGTACTAGAATGCAGACCGCTTTCTTGTTTCTTTCTGAGCTAATCAGCCTATCTCTACCAAATACTGTTTAACCATAATTGACTCGTGAATAAAGAATATTATATAAATTTCTTATGAAGAGACATAGTTTTTAATGATTCTATATGAGAATTTATTTGTACTCGCATTAGGTTTTCCCTCGGCACGTGTGTCTAATTGTGGACCCGCATCCACTGATTCGCGGCACCATTACTTTCAAACACATTTCTAGACAAGTCGTCAACGAAATAATCCACAAAAGAATTGTTTGGGAAGTGTATGAGGATAATTTATTAGCGATTCGTTGTTTCTATTGCGACTTCTCTAGGCCAATTCATACGAATGTAGTGTTATAGTATTTAGTTGACATTAACTCCTCATTTATCGTAAGGATATTGAATACACAATGCACCAGGTAGTATCACTCAAAAGCGATCTGTTTTAGACACTATTTTAGATTACCGTTGGATTCAACTTTTCCAAAAGAAAGTCAGATTTTTTCTTCCTTTTGATTTGTAGAATGTCGGTCAAACATATTCATGTCATAGCTGCCTACACCATTATACCGAAACATAAATAGTATGGACTCATCGAAAAAAAATATCTATGTATAATATATGCTTGTTAATTCATCATAACCATTTTTATAGTTGCTTGTTTGATTATAATTAAATTTGAGTTATTATTAGTATTTTAGGTTTATAGTATGTAGGTATGTTTTAATTTTATATAGATGCACCGCCGTCATGTGATATGTTATAATCCTGTCCATACTAAGGTTGTCTGGAAGAGATCGCTTTTAGCGATAAGACCGCCCATTGTACTAAATTTGTTAGTAAAAATTATGTTCTGTATTTTACTTTGGTGTACAATAAAGAGTTATCTTATCTTATCTTATATATGTCAATTTTTATTTAATTTTTTTAGTCAATTTGAATACAAGAAAATATATACAGAAATAAAAGACATGTACAAAGGCGAGCTCAATGCTAAGAAGCGTTTTCTTCCAGCAAACCCTTCAGGCCAGAGAGATGATTTTAAATTCTATTTTTGGATACTTAGTAGGTTTTACCGACCTCCGTAGCGTAGTGGGCGAATAGCCGGCTAAGACGCAGGATTGCGGGTTCAATTCCGGCCGCGGAACTAATTTTTGCATTATCTACAAAAAAATGTTCTGGGTTTAGGTGTTTTCCTAAAATATATATTTAATTAATGCAATTGTACCTACTGTTCTTCTTATACTAAATATAGGATTTATACCAAACAAAGGATTATTCTAATATATTTACAAAACAGTATACAAGTATTCTATCTGTTATCTGGTTCACATAGTAAGCTCTGCTTAGCTAGTGGCAAATAGCACTGTGTATTTCATTATTTATTGATATTGTTATTTGTAGCCCATAGTGATTAGTTCTACGTTAGAATAAATTGGACTTTTCCTCCACTAGTACCCATTATAAAATGACATGTAGTTCAAAGATCAGTATCAATATCAATGGATCAGTGTCTGCGATCCGGCCGGGTGGCGTATCATGCCGTGACAGACCACCTGGGCACAAGACTACACCTTTTTGTCACATGCTCAGATAAAAGCACATAAAAACACTGATCGTTAATTATATAAAATGTACTGTTAAGGAAATAAAAGTATTATAAATGATATGTTTATGAGGACGTTTATTGCTCAAACATCCTTTATATATAATTAAAATTATATAATTCATTTATTAAATTAATTCTTGAGCAGTTGCGAGTCTAACAAAAGAATAGGATATCGTAGTTTGGGCGTAAGACCTTAGTAGTTTAATTAGTTCTGAAAGGATTAAGAACAGTACGATGTTGTACAGTCACATCCACATTCACAAACAAATAGAAGACAAAAGCTTCGAGTCCTTGTACCAGATTCACAAGCTAATTGCATCGCACATATGAGATAAACTCATTAAACAAGGATAGCCAGATTCCGTACAACCAAGCTTATCTGTTTAGGCTGCTCGTGTGTTTATAAGCGGGAGAGGAAGCAATACATCATATTATGTGATCATAAGTGCACTAAAGTGCACACAGTAATAGTTAAAAAATATATACATCTTTCTTTTTACATGAATATAGATAATGAGTGAATAATTTTTACCTGTCAAAAAAAATATCCGGACATTGTATATCGGACATAGTAAGGGCCCCACACACGTCACGACTTCTTTGCGTAAGCTTTGTCGAATCCGCTGTGGGAAGATTTTTTTTTGTATGGTTGTTCTAGGTTTGCGCAAAAAGCTATAAAGGTGAATAAAATTACTTTTTATTTCACACAAAAATAAATTGGTAAGTCAGTGATTTTTACATTTTTACAATTTTTACATTTTTGACATTCATCATGTCAAATTTAAATCAGTCAATTCTTCAAGTCTCCTTTACAATGTTAATTTGTTATTTAAAATATTATGCCGTTTAATTATAAATTTGTATTATAAAAAAATATAAATGAATCGAATAGAGATTAAAAATTAAAAATTGTTAATTTTTTTATGTGAACCCTTCTTTGGGTAAAGGCCTCCTCCAGAGCTTGCCATTCTTTCCGGTCGTTGTTATTTTGTCCTTCATCTCTCGTGTAGTCTGCCTTTGGCACGGATTCCGCTGGGTCCCTTCCACCGCTTTACAGTTTTTGTCCATCTGTGATCGGTAGTGCCTGCTAGGTACTAAATAGATAAAGGTACTAACCAATTTTAATCAACCGTATCATCCAAATTTACCAGTTTCATCGTCCATTGTCTACTGCTACTTAAAATTGTTTAATGTGTCATTTTGTGTGTACCAAATAAATGATTATTCTATTCAGTTTCAAAATTGACACTAATTGCAAAAAGGTACATTATAGTTTTACTGATCTAAGATATGAGTCGTATAGAATCAAAGGTGGCAATAGTCTCAGAATGTTGATAAATCGAAAAAAACGACTCCATTGAAACGTCCGACTGAAATCTGTTGTAGGTCATGATGGAATAAACGCTTATGATTGGTCGAGCAAGACTGATAGTCACCTTTGGTTTTGACATTAGACACAGATAGCCACATTTGATGCCAATCTCAATCTTACGGTTAGTTTTTTAATGTAATTTGCCATGTTTGATCCTGATTCAATTAATAATAAAGTGTCTTTTTAAATTTCCCGTGTTGCCACATTCATAACACAATTTTACTCTGATTATACTGAACAAGTTTAGTTTAGGAGTGTAAAGTTTTCGTAGTATATATGAACAGCTTTTTTATCATATTTCACGTGGTAAAGCATTCCTGCCAGCAAGCTTAACGCTAAACCTACTGTTACGAGCTGAGGGTTCGGGATAAAATAATGAAAATCAATCTAACTAAAATAACACTTTTATTCAACACTAAAATGATAAATATACGATATTAATCACAAGTAATCACAGCACATTAATTCACACCACTTTTGCACAATAAACCACTAAAAGTCACCGAAATATTCGCACGTATTGCCAAAACTAGACTGACCGCTCCGGGCGTTTCTATGTTTTTTTTTCTGATGGACTAAACTCGCTGTTGGCCTCGGAGGCCGTGACAGCTTAACCGAACTTTTGGCGAGCGCAGATGGCACTCAGCCCAGTAAGTTATTTAGGCAACTAGCGCAAGGGCACCACTTAGGTACGAGCCTCGGCTTGGGCTGTTGCCGGGGTGGGGATAGGAGAGAAACGCCCGGGTACATGTCTGTACCTCGTATAGGCGGCGACTGAAGGGACTCGTCGACCTCGCCGGCGAGGTCGGTGTTTCTGTGAAGTGTTTGCTCTGTCTGATGTAGATGACTCAGCTTCCGCATTAGCGGAGGTGATTTCGTCATCCGGGTCTCCGAGAACGTGTCTCGGACGACGGAGTATTTTGTTGGCGGGCAAATCCAACGGTTAGACCGGAATGGTGTGTACCAAAGGGTTCGGATGATTGGAGGCAAGTTCATAAAACCGCTTGGGAGCGAGCTTCATGAACCTGGCTATTGATTCTAATTTCATATCGCGATGTAGATCGTTATTGCGAAAATACCATGGCGAGCCTGAGGCTTTTCGCAAGAAGCGATTTTGGATGACCTGAATGGCACCAACTTTAGGAGAGTGGGCAAATACTACAGAGGAGTATGTCATGATGGGACGAATGCACGCTTTGTAAAGGGTCACCTTATTTATAAGGGACATTTTACTTTTCGCGCCTAGTAGTGAGGACAATCGTCCTAGGGTGAACTTTGCTTGGTTGCACCTCTTAGTGATGTGCAACCTAAAGGAAAGACGCCTATCGAGGATGACACCCAGGTATTTGGCTGATGGGGCCCCGCGAATTTCTCCGTGAGAAGTACACTGCTGTGCTCTTCGACGGGTTTACCTCGATCCGCCACTTGCGGAACCAAATGGCTAATGAATGAAGGGCAGCCTGCAGCCTTATACCCACCCGATCAGGATTCCGATTGGATGTGTACAAGGCTGTGTCGTCTGCGTATAGGGCTATTTCCACTTGAAGAGTGCGGGGGATATCGCTGGTGTACAGCGTGAACAGGAGGGGGCCGAGAACGGAGCCTTGAGGGACTCCCGCTCTGACTGGTCTAGACTAGAGAGAGTGCCTTCCACGGTGTAGCGAAAGCTGCGACCTTGTATGTAGTCTCGTAAGATGAGCACGAGTCTGTCTGGGACTCCGAGTTTGAAAAGCTTGTAGATCAAGCCATTGTGCCAGACTTTGTCGAAAGCTTTCGCTACATCGAGGAAGACGGCACCAGTATCTGAAGGCCAGGTATTTTGCCGATTGGAGAGGACATGCTCCGTTATGCGGAGCACCTGTTGTGGCATGAGTATTGGGCACGGAAGCCAAACTGCTCATCGAGAAGGAGGGCGTTTCTATGCTCTATTTATACGCTATTTATACATATACTATTCATACGCAGCCACTACATGCTTTCGAGAGCGCTCTAGAAGGTTCCACTAGCAACTAGAATCGTATAGGTATTTCGACAGGACTACTCTTTCTTATTCTGTGCAACTGTAGGTAAAAACGTAATAGGTATATACCACACGTAGTATTACCTATTATGTGACACAGTAGGTATAACTTTAAGATGCCGACTATTGCCTATTCTGTAACAGCCTCGGCGTAACAGTACTTTACATTATGGTACATTCATCATATAACATCTGCCCCCAAAAATAATTATACAACATGACGACGACGACTGCTCTGTCAAGAGCGTTACGATTGAGAAGAACCGTGACTTAGGCGATTCCCCCAGACTCTGACGTCATCAGCCCAGTTCATTCAGTTTGCAAAACAATAACGACTGTAAATCGCTCAGTTCCTCACCATGCAAATTCCAACAGCCACGTACAAAGGCCTTTGACGCGCGGGGAGGTAGGGCGGGCGGCGGGCGGCGGGCGGCCCGCATGATCGCGCGATCGCGACCCATTTGCGCCTCGTTACACGCCGATAGCACCAAACAAAACACCCCAAGTAATTAGGGAAAGCCTTTTCCAGATATCGTAAGCACTGGCGACTTTTCATGTGATAATGCGTTTACCTCGTAGGTATGTTACGAGTTTCCGACTTAGCTCGGAAGAAAATAATAATTAACGATAGGGCTTTAGGACTTTAGTAGAGTACCTACCTATTCAGTGACACGAAGGAGTTGTTGTTTCTTATTAATGTTTACCTTTTGAGAAAAATCGTTCGCTCATGTCCAATCGATTCAAAATATGTATGCATGTAAAATTGATAAGTTTGCGAGTAGAGTGCTCATAAACTTATGAAGTTCAGTGACTAGTGTAGCCATATTTAGCTCTAGTTTAGTTCCACTTCGTCCACAAGGGAGGTAAGATGGTGCCACAGTATCTAAGTTGTTATTGAAAATTTAATAATGTTAAAGTGTGGACAATGGCACGAAAGATATGACCTGTAGCAAAATAAAGCAAAATTTTAATTCGAACAATAGAAAGTGAAATTTTATATCCCATAAAAATAGACAATGGAAGTGCTTAAAAGGCAAGGTGTATTCATACCACACATTTTATGTCTCTACTATTCTGTGGTTTCTGAAGAAAGATCCATCTTTGTATTTGGATATTTAGCAAATGGTCTAACATTAGTTCTGACCGCATTGCCACGAGGCTTGCAACGAAATTACCAAAGATATTAATTTTAAAACATCATTATGTGGAATAGGCATGTAATTGTGTAGTTAAAACTTGAACGAATTTTGTTGTTTTTGTCAGAAGTATATTGCTGTACAAGGGCCTCGACTCGACTCGATCATAATCCTGGGTGTAATAGATCGCCTACCCCGAAACTAACCTAACACATCAAATTCCATCAGGAATGCGAGTAAATTAAAAGTCTTTTCCACAACAGCGTGTTAATAAATAAAAAAATAATAATTCCCAGTGTCCATTTGTTAATTGATCGAGCGAAGAGAGATCTCTTAATCAACTTGGGCAAATCGGCGTTGTATGTATGTATGTATGGTTGTTTGTCCGAGGATAACTTTCGAAGCGTTTATCCAATCATCGTGAAATTTGGTAGGTATATAGGTAGTGATGGCACAATTTTGGTGTGACTCAATAAGCTAAAAATGTGAAGTTGAAATATTGGGGTTCAAGAAAGGTAAAAAACAATTAAAATGAGACTATTAGATCAAATGGGACGTCAAATGAAAGGTAAATTAGTAAATTTCGACTACGTCTTTATTTTTAGTAAAGTTTTTATAGTTTTTCAATTATTAGTCATGGTAAAAACGGAACTTTGACAAAATTCACAGGGTACACCAGTGACCCCACAGTGCTGTAATTTGGTATACGTGTAGCTTAAGTGACACAAATATAGGCAAAAGTCTAAAATTCAGAATAACTGCAATTTGTATCCCATAAAAGTGTAACCACATAACATGGACTCCCGTTACCTGTAATTTGAATGAAACTGTAGGTCAAGTTTTTGGATATTTATTTCGTGGCACTATTTTGATAGTCAATAGGATTTGTAATCTGAATCTCCGTAATCGGAGACTTGCGAGATCACAGTTCAGGGCGAACCACTAGTTTATTTTATAATCACCATTTTTAAATAGCAATAAGGGTTTGCCATGGAGACTGTATTTCATTGTAGCATACTAAGAACGTTATGAGTCTTTTTCTTTTTTCAACTACACTTACGGCCGAAATATATTTGAAAATAGAAAGAGACTCATGTGACGTCGTATGGCCGACACTGACCGAAAGTGTAGGAAAAAAGCAAAAATGTAGTTGTAGCGCGCTTCCACTACTACTAGTAAGTGGCCGCTTCCAGCTTTATGTGGCGGTATTTTGTGTGTGTGGCGACTTAACAGAAGACCTTATTTCGTCAAAAAGACGAAACATTTCCTAAAAGCAAGACTAACACTAATGATTATTCAAAACTATCTAAACGCTAATTCACAAAGTAATTTACGATTATTACCATTATAATTGTATTTTCATTATCTAAACTGCCTGTATAAGTTATTTCCTAGGCTAGAAATGTCTTTTGTCGCATACCTACTGTAGCTTTGCCGCCATTGGCTGACTCGGGAAATCGATAGCGCGCAGACCTAGATTGGCTGTGTGGTGGAAAACCCGTTTAGTGTTTAGGTATGTAGGTATTTCACTGATAATTTCGTTAATTTGAAGACACAACTACTTTTACGAGTTGATAATTTTGAGTAGGTAGGTACAATTTTCAGGTTAGGAACATTTTAGAGTACTTTTATTAGAATAAAAATTATATATTTATGTACCAATTTAAAAATCACAAAATTAACAATAAAACAAAATTATAATAAACGAAGTACAATCGGAATTAGCGCTATACATTAAAATTACAGTCAACATTTAAATAAACCTTAAGACTATTTGTGGGAATTTTATATCCCCAGAAATAGTGGGCAGGATAGTTCAGTTTACAATTACAAGTAAATAGAGTGACTTAAAATTAAAATGAATAAGTGTTCATGATACCAAACCTGGAAAAGATATTATGCTGAACATATATACATTAATTCTGGCAAACAAATCAAACACGCACCTCTTGCGTTCCAGCCAACGACTCACCACGTCATAGTCATGCGTTCAATAAACACACAGTAGATCGAAACTGAATAAAATCATCATTTGCGGTAACATCACATGCACTCATAGATCACTCATCGTAACAATTATGTAAATTCCATGGATGCAATATGGTCTGTGAATTGCTACCTTATCGCAATCGGCACGCGACGCTTTATTTAATTGTGGGCTATTGTTATTTTTAAACTGTGTAATTTAAAGATATAAATATGAGCTAATATTGAATTTAAAAATATCTTTGTTGCTATTAAAGCCCATTCTACCTGGTTTAACCTGTGGTATGCTGAAACACATATCTACGAGAGATATAATAGAAGAGAATCCATTGTGTCTGGAATTCAAGCATACCAAAGGTTTAGCACTATCTACCCACCTAAGTAGTTGATCGAGCAAAGCGAGATCTCCCAATCAACTTGAGAAAATTGGCGTTGTATGTATGTATGTTTGTTTGTCCGAGGATAACTTTCGAAGCGGTTATCCGATCATCATGAAATTTGGTATATTGGCAAAATTTTGGTGTGACTCAATGAGATAAAAATGTGGGGGGGGGGTTGTTGAGATATTGGGGTTCAAGAGGGGTACAAAAAAAAACAAAATGAAAATATCTGGTCAAATGGCACGTCTAATAAAAGGTCTTTGTGAGTACATTTCGACCCCGTTTTTATTTTTAGTTTAAATCTTGTAGTTTTTAAGTTATTAGCCATAATAAAAACTGTACTTTGACAAATTTCACCGGGTACACCAGTGACCTCACAGTGTTGAAATTTGGTATGCGTCTAGCTTTAGTGACACAACTATAGGCAAAAGTCTGAAACCCAGAATAACTGCAATTTCTACCCCCAAAAAAATTTAACCAATTACATAAACTCCCGTTACCTGTAATTTGAATGAAACTGTAGGTCAAGTAAAGTGGTTATCTATTTCGTGGCACTATTTTGATATTCAAAGATTACGAATAATACGTTTTTTTTTGGGTTTTATGGGAGACTTGTGAGATCTCAGTTCGGGGCGAACCACTAGTTAGTTGATGCCTTCTTTTTGTTAGAAATTACAGTCTAGCAGCGGCGGATTTAACAGCAGACTGATTTATTTTTAAGTTTTTTGTAAGGCTTCTGATGTTTTGCAGTAAGAAGTCTACAAGCCGTGTTTCCGACGACTTTTCCCTGTACCCTTTCATTGTATTCAAGCAACGGTACCACAAACTTCTACATTCTATGGTGAAACATTCATTTCGCGGCCCCTAACCTACATTACCTCGTCTCTGCCTTGTCGTACATGATTAAGCTTTAATAAGCTCAGAAATATAGCCAAAAACGATTTCTTGTGCAATTTCAACTAAATTGTTGGATTGAAAGGCGGTAAAAAATTCCGCCACTGTAGTGTAGGCAGGTATTTTGTTATCCTATTGATATATTCATAAGTTTAACAATAAGATCTATATCTATCTAGCATGTTGGCACCTACTACAGTCTGCGGAGTATAAGGCTCGGACTATATGGCATCCGAGTCTCCCCGATCTTGCGAATCCGGACATGTTCCGGCTACTTCCAGGTAAAAATCGGAGTCGGATGGCCTCGGATCATGTGTAGTCGATGCACAAAAAATTCAAATGTTTGGTTGTGTGACGGATTGGTCAGGGACCGTTAAACGTTTTTTAACCCCCCTGACAAGCCCAGATTATATCGTTTGAGCCTTAGGCTATCTCTTTATTCCGTCACTCTTTCCGGTCCCGCGTTGTCCTCATGCGTTGCTGACAGACCACGCTGACGATGTCATCCGATCATCAGGCTAGGATAAAAACGCTAATATATTTAACATATAAACTGGCGATACAAACGTTCGCAATCACTATACATAATTACTGCTTATAATGGGTATTTATCGCGTAGATATCTACTTTTTTTATTTGTTATCCCGACGTTTCGGCCGTGTAGCAACAGCCGTGGTCACAGGCGGTCATACGCGTTATATACCCGTTTTAATAAGTAATTATGGCGATACAAATATGTATACCAGAACTAACTTAACTTGGCGTCAAGTTTTAAAGTTACTCTTACAGTGTATTTGCGAACCAAACTCGGTTTGTGTGCTGAGGAGAAATGGGGATGACCACAACAGAGCCTTGAAAGTTCAAGAAGTCTTCCACCTTAGGTCCTTGCTCCTGATTTACTGCCTCCGAAAACCGCAGGGATTCAATGTGCCTTTGTTGCAACAACTTTTTATTGAATAATAAAATTTCTACACAAAATGGAACCACTTTATAGGTCAATAATTTTAACTGTCGATGTTTATGTTCCAAAAGTGAATGTGAGCTATTTTGGAGGAATAGTTACACTGTTTGTGGCTTAGTCAAAGTCAAAGTCAAATATTTTTATTCATTAAAATCACAAGGATGACTTTGAAACGTCAATTTTACTGCCTGTTCCTTCGCGACCAAGCCAGGAAAGAAAGGCAAGAAACAAGGCTGGTTGTTTTTTTTAACGATCCTTTTACAACACATAGTACAGAAAACAAATTACGTCTAAATTGTAACATTTTGAACGAGTTGGAGCAATTTCAATCCCAAGCTTCTCTATCATCTAAATAATCCCATATTTTATAGTAGGCTCTTTTATAAAGATTTTGTTTAATTACGTTTTTAAATTTGTTAATTGTTAATTTTTGTACATCCCTTGGGAGTTTGTTATAAAAGCGTACACCTTGCCTTTTAAACGATTTACTAACTTTATGGAGTCTACAAGTGGCAACAGCGAGTTTATCTTTATTTCTAGTGTTAAAATTATGATTATCGCTATTTTTCTTAAACAAATTAATATTCTTGTGAACATACATCAGATTTTCATAGATGTATTTACAAGGATTGAAATAAAAAAAAATGCGGAGAACAAGGTTCTATTTTTAAAACTTTATTGTTTATGGAACTCGCTCCTTCAAGTAACGCACTGGCTGAATTAATAAAAAGTTTATCTGAAAAAGTTTGTATGGATGTGAATAAGGTAAAGAGGATGACATCAGTGGCCACAAAATTAGTGGCGTGACGATAAAAATATAAAGGTAAAACACATTCGTGCTAAGATAACATCGTATGGTAAAACGCGAACACAGAGATAATGAGTCGATGAATAATAATGAGTTTTGTAAGTGTGAATCACCAAATATATTTAAATTGTTATCAATTAAAAGCAATATAATAGCGATTTGAGTCGCGTGGGTCCTGGCCATATGGTGTGGCGCACGGGAGCTTTTTGTGTGGCCCCAGAAAGAGCTGATAGTCGAAATTTTACAAACAAGTTAATTCTAGTACTAACCTATATCACAAGTAGGCAGATTTTTTAAGTAAGTATTTTATTGTGATTGTGACCGTCCTAAAAAATATTTGCATTGATTTTAGCACCTAATATTTAGACATTATAATTAGAGTGTAATATAAAATCCTGCGCTATGTAGAAAGTATTCGTTATGTGCTAACTAAAACTTATAAATACATAGACAGGTGACCATTACTATTTTTTAATGATGATGATAGCAACAACAATATATACATATATATTATTACTATTTAATATATATTCAACAACAATGGCAAAAAAGTAGAGCTTTATTTTGTATCACTTTTTTATTAATCATTTAATCATTACCTCATCTGATAGTTAACTGATCTGATCAAGGGATCGTACAATCGAATAAAACACGCTTGCCTAGAAATAGCCTATTTTTCCTAGACTTAAAGAAACTGAGTTTATTATGGTAACCGCCGTTTTTGTGCCCCCACAGCTCATGTAAATTTGTCGAGCTCAATTGAAGTTAATAGTACATTGGAGGGTGAGGACCAGCTGACGGAGGTGTGAGGGAATGCGCCCTCTCTCCGACAATCGACGATCAAATAAAAAAAAACTTTGACAGTCTGGGAGGGCATACGGATCGGTTTTGATGACAGCGTAAATAAACTGTTGGTAGAATAATTTGATGTTCATCTGAAAAAAACAACTATATTAACTATCCTTGTTGTTGAAATAGCTAGTACACAAACAAGTTTTAAAAACGTATAGTATAAAATTTTAATCTTCTATACATATAAAATGATTTGTTCTGAATGACTGACTGACGGATCAACGCACAGTCTAAACCGCTGATTGTAGACACTTGAAACTTGGAGGGTGTATTTTTTGTATGACGTAGGCATCCAATAAAAAAGAATTTTCCGAAATTCTACCCCTAAGGGGGTGAAAAAGGGGGGCAAAGTTTGTATGGGACAACGTGATTCCTTGGTCCAATCTTCTTCAAATTTTGCATAAACCTTTTTTAACAGAATTGATGGAAGACGTTTCATATTTTATTGAAATACATCCCCTAACAAGGTTAAAAAGGGATAGAAATTTATTTTTGGCGGTGATTTGCTTCGAAGTTGATATCAATACTCTTTTTGATTTAAATTACATTTTATTTTTACCCATGTTTGAAAACTCAATCCGATTTTATTCAAAAAAGGTTGAACTCACATAAAGACATAAGAAAATACTCTTTAAAATAGGAAAGTTTCGAAAGTCACCATACTATATTAGTACTTCATTTGAAGGTTTCTAAGCTTAAAGAGGTTATGCACTTTTAGGACACGGCCTCATAGGGACGTAGAGTTCGAAATTTGAAATAGTAAGGCTGTTTGTTTATTTATTTGTTTGTTTGTTACTCAATCACGTCGTAACGGCTGAACCGATTTAAATGAAATTTAGTATGTACATAGATTATAACCTGGATTAACACATATGCTACTTTTTAACCCATAAGTCAGGTCCTATTGGATAAAAAGGGGGTGTCAAGTCAAGTTGTAACAGCGAGTTTAGCTATATTTCTAGATTATCTACTTACATTTAGTAGTGTAACGCGTATGAAGTCGCGGGCGTTCAGCTAGTAAATACATATTTGGCTAGACCTGTCTTAGACTTCACTCAACATACTACGAATAGGTTACTTAAAAGTGTCTGGTGTTGATATATGAAATAAATAAAACTACTTTCATTATATTTGTTCTAGCTCAAGCTTTCAAAGGAAAACACTGAACTTGTTTGAACAAAACACTTTGGATGCACTCGGGTCGAGGGCGAGTCTCATGAATGTTAAACAAGCAGATAGTGTCTGACTTTGCTTCCCCTTGTGATGTGACGATAACTCGCAATTGATGTTATTACCCTATTATTGGGGGAATTCAAGTGACTGTGGACTACAAGTCATTAGAAGCTTAGAATTTAGATCAGTGATGAAGTTTGCTAAATTATATTGTAGAGACATGAATAACACTTTTTTGTTTATTGATGATAGTCAAGCGCTTGACCACTAACTACCTCATTTGATGGTAAGTGATGGTGTGATCAAAGAGAAGCGCTTGCCTAAAAAGAAGTTGTTCATTTTGGACTTATACTGGTCCGGAAAAACTTAAGCCAAAAGTGAGTTCCACTCCTTACTCGTGCTAACAAAAGAAGTTGAAGCAAATCGTTTGGTAAACACAAATAAATCAAGCAAATACTTATTTTTATCATTTGCCATTAACCCCCTGTCACCCACTGTTCTACATGTAATTATTCCAACACATCAAAAATCATCAAAATCGGTCTGGCCGTTCTTGAGTTATAATTGGTGTAACCCGACTTTGTTTTATGATCGAGCGAAGCGAGATGTCCAAATCAACTTGGGCAAATCGGCGTTGTATGTATGTATGTATGTATGTATGTAGGTTGGTTTGTCCGAGAATAACTTTCGAAGCGTTTATGCGATCATCGTGAAATTTGGTATACAGGGTTACAGGAAAAATCGTGCTAGATCCGTTAAGGGCGTGGAGTACCCATCATTTCTGACTTATTTCACTATGAAACACCCTACCCTAAACTTAACCCTTTTCGAGATATTCGACTTTTAATTTTTTTATTGAAAATTGCCTATTTTTAGGCTACTAAATTTATTTTTGTTTATTTTGTGTATCTTATTATTATTATTATTGCATTTTTACATGTGTAATAAGATGCTTTAGGACGTCTATCATTAAAATAGTGCATAAGTTAATTGAATAGACCGTAGTAGACAAGTGAAAGTTAAGAAATAAAAAAAAATATTAGAAAGTTTATTTTTCTCTAAGGGATATCTAAAAAAAATATTATGGCAATGGTTCGGCAGATGTTTTTTAAAATATCTACGTTTCATCAGCTATCTAACGAGGTATAACAATCTAGGGTTTGTATTACATTTCGTGGAAAAAAAGTAGTTGGGACGGGTTGGATGGGTTGGGTTGGATTTCCTGAGAGCAGACTTAAGTGATTTGCTGGATGATCTGCCACTCAACCTGATCAGGGACATGTGGTTCCAACACGATGGCTGCCCTGCCCATTTCAGGAGAAGTGTCAGAGACTGGCTGGACACAAATTATCCAAACAAATGGATAGGACGAGGTGGACCATTGCCATGGCCAGCAAGAAGTCCGGACCTAACCCCCATGGATTTTCACGTGTGGGGGTGCATGAAAAGTCTTGTGTACAGCGAGCCGAATCCAGTTTCGTCTGTGGAAGACTTACGAGAAAGGATTGTGGATGCAGCCAATAAAATGAGGACCACGTTAACCACTGGAGTAGTAAAGACTGGTCTCCGTAGAAGGATGCGACAATGTATCAGAAATAGAGGCGGCCATGTTGAACATGAACTGTAGAATAAGAAAAAGTTGTGTGAAAATCTTTAATAAATGACATTTCATGCTTACCTATTATTTTATTTTACTTTTTAGGGCTAAGTATAAATTTTCTTCTCCACTGTCGCCTATAAAACTAAATTTTTTTCAATGCATTTGAATAAAACCCTAGATTATTATACCTCGTTAGATAGCTGATGAAACGTAGATATTTTAAAAAACATCTGCCGAACAATTGCCATAATATTTTTTTTAGATATCCCTTAGAGAAAAATAAACTTTCTAATATTTTTTTTTATTTCTTAACTTTCACTTGTCTACTACGGTCTATTCAATTAACTTATGCACTATTTTAATGATAGACGTCCTAAAGCATCTTATTACACATGTAAAAATGCAATAATAATAATAATAAGATACACAAAATAAACAAAAATAAATTTAGTAGCCTAAAAATCGGCAATTTTCAATAAAAAAATTAAAAGTCGAATATCTCGAAAAGGGTTAAGTTTAGGGTAGGGTGTTTCATAGTGAAATAAGTCAGAAATGATGGGTACTCCACGCCCTTAACGGATCTAGCACGATTTTTCCTGTAACCCTGTATAGGTAGGTCACGATGGAACAATTCAATTTTGGTGTGACTCAATGAGCTAAAAATTTTGGGTGGTTGTTGAGATATTGGGGTTCAAGAGAGGTAAAAAAAATGAAAATGAGGCTATTAGATCAAATGGGACGTCGAATGAAAGTCTTGTCTGTAAGTGTTGTCTTGTTTGTAAATTTCAACCCCGTTTTTATTTTTAGCTTAATCCTTGTACTTTTTGAGTTATTAGCCATAGTAAAACTAAACTTTGACAAAATTCACAGGCTACACCAGTGACCCCAGTGCTAAAATTTGGTATACGTGTAGCTTTAGTGACACAAATATAGGCAAAAGTCTGAAATCTAGAATAGCTGCAATTTGTACCCCAAAAAAAGTAACGAATTAACATGAACTCCCGTTACCTGTAATTTGAATGAAACTGTAGGTCAAGTTCGTTGGTTAATTATTTCGTGGCACTATTTTGATAATCAAAGATTACGAATAATATTTTTTTTGTTTTTGGTAGGCTCGCGAGATCTCAGTTCGGGGCGAACCACTAGTATATTAATAGATTTAAATTCAGATAAAAGAAAATGGTAAATAACTTGATATTTAACTTATTTCGTATGACACTTAAACCTTTAGGGCTTTTATTTATTATTACAAGTACTTGTAGAGTAACTATGTACCTAAGTAATTTACTTTAAATTATAAAATAGGTTAAACGAAATCATTATTTTGTAAAAGTACATATCTATGTAATATTTGTCAATAGTTATGATAAAAATAATTTATAATCGTTTGTGGTACCACAATACCTGTGAAGAGCGTGGCGGACCCAGCTGCCCATCCTGATAACAATCTGACGGCCATCAGCTAATGCCGCACGTGCAGGCATTAAGAATCAGGAAGCAATGGGCACAGGGTCCAAGCAAGTGTCACGTGTCGAAGGAATAAAATCCTTTATTTTTCTACCTGGCCAACGCCAGGATTTATTAACATCTGAGTTGAAGTTTATTCTACCATAATTGGTAGAATAAACTTGAATTCAGATGTTTATGTTTTAGATGTTTCAAACATCTGAATTCAAATTTATTCTACCATAATTGGTAGAACAAACTTGAATTCAGATGTTTATTCTACCACAATTGGTAGAATAAACTTGAATTCAGATGTTTGGAAAAGTGCAAAACTATTTACAGAATTAAAAAAGAAATTGAACAATTTGACGGCATCATAGTGCAAAACTCTATAGTGCTTAATTTTAAAATGGAGATTGAATTTTGGCGCTAAACATTTAGATTTTTAGTTTGTTTTATTATTTTGTTATGTTAATGGGTAAAAATACTAAAATAAAAAATACCTACTAATTTGTTGAAATCAAGTTTTACGGACAAGCATTGTAAACCGTCTGGTAAGCGTTTCACACTTTCAATTACTTTTTTCTCGTTTCAAATTTCATTGGTGCGAATCGTTTGAAATTTTCTCCAATAATTTTAGTTACGGTCTTTATTTTGTGCTTAACATCTGTAATTAATTACGGACAATAAAGTAAATACAGTTTTGATGCAGTAGCGCGCGGTTAAAAATGGACGGGATCGAGTCCATAAAATATGATTTTATAGAGATGAATGTAGAAGGAATAGACCACGCAAAAAGTCGGTACGATGATATCGATCTTAAGTCTCATTCGTTATTTATGCTAAATGATAAATACAAAGATTGGCATAAGTTGTTTACTGACGGTTCTGTATGTGACAGTGGTGCAGTATTTTATGATCCCAGTCAAAATGTAAAAGAGACATACGAAATAACATACGCATGTAACACTTATGATACTAGAACTAATTGCAATGTCTGAGGCGATACACTTTTTTTTTTGCTTGAAGAAATTCGTCATGGATACCTTCCGCCTAACAAAAAAGGCGCTTATCTAACCTAACCTAACAAAAAAGTAGTTATTTTTTGTCAGACAGCCGAAGTGCTTTACATATCGCTCGGTGTGCCTCTGGTGCACGAGGTACTTCAGTTATAGCTTTTGCTATAAATAATATTATTATTAATATATATTATATTGTATAATGTAAATAATATAATTGGTATGATATAGTAAATAAAGTGCTGAGTTTTCTAAACAATGGTGTGGATCTGAGATTGCAGTGGGTTCTTTCGCACGTTGGTGTTCAGGGCAATGAGGAGGTTTATAAGTTAGCTAGGGAAGCTATTTCAATAGGTACAGAAACATACATTTTACCTGAACACACAGAAGTTTTATTAAAATATATATACATATAACATTTTTGAGAAATGGTCTTTATACTCTTTTGATATATCAGAAACGAAAGGAAGTTGATACTTTATACAATGGTGGATATTATTATTAAGTTGTTAGTAGATATATAATTGCAAGATGTAACAGCGACTCAATGGCCTTTTAAATGTATAATAATTATTAAAAAAACACCTTCAATTACAGGGTATTGAAAAATATTATGTAAATGTAAAAATATTAAATAAATAAATAAATATTGCTGGACTTTTCACACAGCGCTATCTAGCCCCAAACTAAGCAGAGCTTGTACTATGGGAACCAGATAACTGATAGAATACTTACATACCTTTTTTTTTGTAAATACATACTTATAATATATAGAAAAATACCCAGACACGGAAAAAATATCTGTAGATCATGCAAACATTTGTTCCGTGGTGGGAATCGAACCCGCTACCTTCTGTGTCTCAGCCGGCTATACGCCCACTGCGCCACGGAGGTCGTCAATTATTATAAAAATTATTATTAAATATTAGAATAAAAGTATTCTTCTTACCAAGGCTGTACAAACTATCATTTTATTCTACGGTTAGGTGTAGTTGCTATAAATACAGCAGTGGCTAAGGATAAATTAGTAGAAATGTCTAGATTTAATTCGTAGCGTGTGAACGCAGCTGCTACGCCACCTGCCTCATGTATACCTAATGCAGAATCTCTAATGACATTAGAAAAATATGGTATCGACTACTAAAACGAGAGTAGCTTGTAGCTACATTAACTACTTGACTTGATATACACTATAAAACCTTCATATACATTGTAAGCTGTAAACCTCCTTCATTGTTTCAAAATGATTAGCAAAGGTAAGTAATTTAAAAAAGTATAAACGAAATGCCACTAAAATAAAATGAATTTACTTATTATTACAAGATTCCGCCCGCGGCTTGACACGCGTGGTTTGTCATTAAATTGTAGCCTATGTCTCCATCTAT
The DNA here is from genome assembly GCA_963924445.1 of Philereme transversata. NCBI lineage: Eukaryota > Metazoa > Arthropoda > Insecta > Lepidoptera > Geometridae > Philereme > Philereme transversata. Next base: position 7,936,795 of record OZ004337.1, on the reverse strand, counting down.
CTGCTTACCAAATTGTATCCAATCGATCCAGCAGTTGTGAAAAAGAAACAAACAAACAGAGAGACATTTATAATACTAGTGGTTCGCCCCGAACTGAGATCTTGTGAGTCTCCCATAAAAACAAAAATATATTATTCGTAATCTTTAACTATCGAAATAGTGCGATGAAATAAATAATCAACTCACTTGACCTACAGTTTCATTCAAATTACACGTAACTAGAGTTCATGTTAATTGGTTATTTGTTTTTAGGGTACAAATTGCAGTTATTCTGGATTTCAGACGTTTGCCTATATTTGTGTCATTTATTACACGTATACCAAATAACAGCACTGTGGGGCCACTGGCCCTGTGAATTTCGTCAAAGTTTAGTTTTCATTATGGCTATTATCTCAAAAATTACAAAGACTTTGCTAAAAATAAAAACAGAGTCGAAATGTACTAATGAAGACCTTTCATTTGACGGCCCATTTGACCTAATAGTCTCATTTTGGTTTTTTTATACCCCTCTTGAACCCCAATATCTCAACAACCCCCCAATTTAGTCACACTAAAAATGTGCTATCACTATCTACTCTACCTACCTATCAAATTTCATGAATATCACATCAACGCTTCGAAAGTTATTCTCGGACAAACAAACATACAAACCTATATACAACGCCGATTTGCTCAAGTTGTTTTGGAGATCTCGCTTCGCTCGTTCAATTAATATGGAGTTGATTCCCGTTGTGCCTTTTTCACACTTTGCTATGAAGATAAAGAATTGACTAACCAGCGACGTTTCTTTAGATTATAAACAAGTATGTTTTTTATTTACACCTGGAGATGGAACAAGCTTATGGGCCACCTGATGTTAAGTCGTAACCAATCGCCTATAACAGAGAATTGCCTCGTAGGTCTCGCACGTTAGAAACGTGCCCTACGTAAATAAGTACATACTCATAATATATAGAGAAACACCCAGACCCGCAATAAATATCTGTAGATCATGCACACATTTGTTCCGTGGCGGGAATCGAACCCGAAACCTCCTGCGTCTCAGCCGTTTGAGCGCTATTAGCCTTATTTTATACTAGTAACTACTCAAGATATGAAATCCACATAAAGTGTGCAGAATGTTTACTTAGTTAATCTGTTTATTACCATTTAAAGGCGCCTAGTCCAGGTGGCCCGCATCCTTTACTGATATCAGCTGTTAGAAGCCAATGTTCTGTGACAGTCACTGATATTTTTATTCCTATTTTTTCTATAATTGCAATGAAGGCTTAGATCAGATTAGAGTTGACATTTTATAAGTTGTATCTATAAAGATGAATTAAAATATAAATAAAGTTAATTAGAACAACATACATATGTAGCGAGCGACTATAGACACAAGTTGTTATACCTATTCATAAAGAAAAATAAATTCATACTGATTGGTAGGTCGAGCAATCTCACAACAAACCCTTTTGATTAAAATAAATCTTCCTAAGGTCAAATCATTGTTTATTTTTTGCATAAACTTCCTCATAAAAAATTTTTTAATTGCTTAGGATTATGAGAACTTTTCTATTAATTACCCCCTAAATGAGCAGCGCGTTTCGTCACCCGTTCAATTTTGCTAAACAAAAGGGTTGAATGCACTCGAGAGCTATTGTTTTTGGCTATAAATCTGCTGGTTTGCATAATTACAACGTTTAATATGTGACAGTTGCATTGTGTATGCAAATGCAACGGGGTAGAGTGGGGTGAGAACGGAACAGATACAATATTGTACACGGCGGGGCGCCACTCCTTGTTTAGATTCCATAGTACTATTCATTTGTTTTTATAAAGCTCACTTTGGTACCTACTGATTGAGATATAAACACAACTTTCAACAGAATTTAAAACACGAACAAACATAAATACTCTACCTTGTTGTAATTTTGGACTTTAACGATCTTTTTGGGTTCCGTCTCTCAAAAAGAACAAAGAAACCCTTATAGGATAACTTCGTTGTCCGTCTGTATGACTGTCTGTCCGTCTGTCTGACTGTCTGTCCGTCTGTCCGTCTGTCCGTCTGTTAATACCCTTTTTCTCAGGAACGGGTGGGAGGTATCAAGTTGAATTTAATTTAAAAAAATATTCGTATGAAATAGCTACGTAGGTCTATGGTCTCTTGAGGCTGTAAAAAAGTCAAGTTTTGAAGTCAACGCAATCAAAAAATATGGCCACATATGCAGTATATTTATCTCAATTAGCAAATAAATCAAAACCCATTGACTATAGTCATATTCTATCATGAAATATGGCGAGAAGCAAGGTAAAGGAAAAAATCCGTTAAAGGTTAATTTGTAGTTAAATCACATAAAAATAAAATATTATACGGAACTCTCGGTGCGCGAGTCTGACGCCCACTTGTCCAGTTTTTTGTATTCTAACACTAGGTAGTTTAAAATCCAGCCGTACCTATCCTTGAAATAAAATACCGATCATTTACAAATGGAACAATTAAACAATCATTATAATAGACCCCTAGTAAGAAAGCTCTTCAGTTACAATCACCGCACAGACGTATTTCGATAACTTAGTAGCGATTGTGTGCATTGTTAAGCGGACAATGCTAAGTAGCCACTCAAATGTGAGAAACTGTTGCGTTTTCGTTGAGATCGCTTGTGGGAATGTGAGTTCTAATATTATATGGGCGATCTTATTGTAAAGATTTTTTTGTTCTAATCCTACATTAATATTATGCATAATTTGTAAAGAAAGTTTTACAAAAATGTACCTACAATTTAGTAAAATATTTGTTAAATTAATAATTGTGAAACAATATAATATTAATTTTTGCTGATTTTAGATCTCCTTTTTCGGATGGTTCATCCAAAAAGTTTTTCTATACTTCCTTTCGATAAAATCTCCCATACCATTACAGCACTCAATATTTTAATAGCGATTCGGTATTCAATAAAGTTGTATTAAAATAACGTTTGAGCAGTCAATTAGGCGTTCACGTATCGTCCATCGAGATAACGCGATGGTGGTCCATTGTGGTGCGGCTCCCTGCGGCTCGAGCTGCCACTGCACAATACAAAAACACTGTATCCTATTTTCATAACTGTTGGGTTTAGTGCCGCCTCGCTGACCATTCTAGAGGACGGTTTTGTGGGAAGCTGCTGAATGAAATGTGAAGTGCTTTTGCGGGTGACGAAATATATAATTCTTTACATTTGTACCTCGTATCATCTCTTGAATTACATTTATACTTACATTTATTTCAGGTCACAAATATTAATATTTGAATCGTATAAAAATTTTTATCAATGTGCCACTATTTCTCCATAAATTCTCGTCTATCAGATTTCTCAACCCTTGATAAGTTCATCAAACTAAAAGTCGTTAAAGACTTTCTATGAATCGTAAATTACAAAGATCTTATCAATCCGTTTTGAATCTTAGATCGTGACAAAAAATAATGGCGAACGACCGGGTGCAGTCCCGTGGCGACCTCCCAACTGCGGATGTTAGGGATTGTTGCTTCACACCGTCATCAAAGAGTTGGGTCGAGTGATCGAGGGAATAGATAAGTGGTTTCTCACCTCCCCGCGGCCGCGACTCGCGAAAGGGTTCGCCGAATAATTGCAACAATCAATTTGGAGGAGCCATCGAACAATTTGTATGGTATTTGTGCGGGCTGTCACCCGCTGATGGTATCGGCGCGCCTCAGGGTGCCGCGGCCCTAGGCACTGGGAACACTTTGCCGCGGTTACTTTCTCACACCTCAAGTATGTCACTTGCGCAATTTATGCTGTGCAATATAGTTTTTTAAGGGTCATTTGGAGCTGATTAAGTTTTGGTTGATATGCGTAAGCTACCGCAGAGGCAAACTGGATATGAAATCAAATGACGCAATGTATACTCCTCTATATTTTTTTACTCCTAACAACAAATCAGTTAGTGGTGGCTTACCAAGAACTCCAAACGTAAACCATAACTCACCTGAGCGTCCATAATAAGACATAAACATCAGCTCGTTGCAATATGTCACGAATAACAAAGCGCTGCGGTAACGGTTTGCATCATTTGTCTGCTGTTACCCTGTTATTTATGGTCTCCTGCCAAAGTAGAAGAACAAAAACGGGACTGCTGTTAAATATTTGCCCTGAGACAGAGGGGGCGATAATTCGAGGCTATTATGACGTCATTTCACGCCCTTTGTGAGGTCGTCACGCCGTGTCATCTGCTCCTCGAGACGCCTGCCTCGACTATCTCTCGATTAAATCTATTGTGTCATTTTTTCAGTAAGCGCAAGTCGGATGTGCCACCGACGATGATTTCGTCCCGTTCGCTTGTTCGCTCGACTTCGCCATAAAAACACTTGAGGATCTGTCCCATTGTCTCCTGGCCCTTTTACGAGCTCCGTTTTGTGAAGCTGTTATTGTTTGCGGTTGATAAACATCTCGCCACTAGGTTATAGGTAGGGATCATCATCACTTTTACCGGTGGTTTATTTTAATAGAGATCCACCCGGTTTGTTTGTCAATTATTGCTCTTTTGAATGGTTTTTGAGACGTTTTTTGTAGGATGGAGTTAATGAATAAGGACCTGTCGAAGCTGACAAAAGATTTGGTCTTTAATCCGGAGTCGGCGTTCAAGCAGGATCCAAAGCTTGTGGCTGCGATTGATAGACTCTGGAGACACCAAGCCGCTAGTCTTACTGGGGACGATGGAAGAATGATGTTGCCCCAGCGCAAATTAGATTTCACCGAAGTTCAAAATATGTTGAAAGAGACTGCAAAACCTAAAGGTAAAATAAATAATAAAATAAATAATATATGTGAATAGAGATAATATTACCTGACAAAGTTTTTTAATAATAAATTGTTTTAATTTAAGTTGTAGAGAAGCCTGCTGAAATATTGCTAATGGAATCAAACGATGCAAGAAAAATGTTGATCAAAAAATTAGAAACAGTTCTCGGCGATATCAATAAAAGTGCAGAACACGGAGATACCCCAAAAATAACTATAAGAAACCAAAGACTGTGGGGTAACTGCATTTACGATTTAGATCGGTAACAATACCTATATTACTATTTTTGTTTTTTTTTTAATTTGCAAAGTCAGGTAACATTTTAGTGGTTTTCAGGGTGACGCTCAAATCTTTTAAGGATGCAAAAAAGACGACCATAACCTATTCCAGTAGCGAAGATAAAACAAGATTCAATACCATTGTATTTGTTCTTACGAAAGTACACGAACTTCTTTCCAAGAATTTAACGGTCACCAGAAGGTAAAACTATACTTTAATCTTTAAATCTTCTAGCAAAGGGTAGCGCTAACGGGTTAAAATATTAAATTATAGTAACAGATTATTTCTAGCGAAGTTCAAGCCCTATTGATTAATTCTACTGGGTGAATTTGTGAACAGTCGATATGTTTTGAAGCTATACTCCGTCCGCAATCTAAAACAATATAACCGGTATATTACGTGTTTTGTTATGTAAGACATTAAATGAAAACACGGGTAGGGCTATAAATCGTAATGTTCTAAAATAAGTTTTTTCAAATTCATAACCATAGAAAATTATAAATTAAAAAAAAACTTTTATATCAAGTCTTAACATATAAATGAAACAATCACACTTATATTATAAATGTGAAAGTTTGGATGTTTGTTTATTTATTTATTTGTTTGTTTGTTTGTTACTCAATCATGTCGAAACGGCCTGGATTACCATATATGCTACCTTTTATCACATAAATCAGTTCCCATGGGATAAAAATGGGATGTCAAGTCAAGTTGCAACAGCGAGTTTAGCTTTATTTCTAGGTTACCTACACATTTAGTAGTGTAACGCGTACGTAGTCGCGGGCAACAGCTAGTATAAAATAAGTAAATAAACTGTTAAACTGACTAAGCGGCATCGACGCGTCGCCGATTTACGTTAAGAATTGTTTATTGGAAATGTATCGATTAATAGATAATTATTCAAGCTACCGGTATTAAAATCAGTTAATACGATTCCAGATGTGTGTTTTAAATTAATGTCGTACTTAATAAAACAGGTGGAATATACATACATATATATCATGTTTTCGCAGAGAGTTGTTTTACCAGAACGTGATACGTCTTAGGAACCAAAGTAACTTAGACGTAGCAGTTAGAGATGTATGCTGCCTTCTAGAGACACCACCATGGAGTTTAGGGATAGTGGCCACCGCGAAAGGACTGATAGCTGGTTCTTTGACGATGCAGCACAGAGATGGAAATGTGACCGATTGTATGACTGCAGGAGGTAAAGGTTTACCTTAAAACAATTGTTATACTTACACAGATTTACTTCTTGGGTGAATTTTTTTTCTTAGAGGTTTTTATTTAACTTGCAATGTTTGTTAGTTAGTTTGTACTCATATAGGTCAAGGTATGTAGGGAGGAACTGGTTTCACTGAATTTTAAACCATTTCCTCCCTACCGATCGAGCTGAAATATACTATTTGTTTTGTTATGTACGACATTAAGAAAACACGGGTAGGGCTAATGACTAGTATTATTGTAAAATAGGTTTTTGTTTCAAAGTCATTACCATAAAACATTTTAAATTTGCAACCAACCTTAATATCAGTCCTAAAATATCAATGAAACAGCCTGTATAAAATAGGTAAACAAATCATATTCATTTATCATGGAAAGGCGCCGCCGATTTACGTTAAAAATGTTTGTTGGAAATATATCGATTACTGGATAAATATTCAAGCTACTAGTATTAAACCCACCTCCAAAATCAGTTAATACGATTCCAGATGTGTGTTTTAAATGAATGTCGTATATAACCAAACAGGACACATAGGCTACTAGTGTTTGTGCTTATTTGAATCTGGTTGCAGTTCCAATTATGAATTTTATGAAAGCTTCTTTTAAAAAAGTATTTTATCAACAAAAAACTTATTTGTTTTTTTATTCGACCTGGGGATAGAAGCATATATCTGATTTTAAGTGGTAACCATCGCTTATAACCAAGTGTAGCCTCGTAGGTCACGCACCTTAGAAACGTGCACTACGATGCACTGACTTGTGTCTTGTCTCCCAAACCGATCTCTCTATTTGGCCAGCCCATTCGCTGGGCCCCATCAGCCAAATATCTGGGTGTCATCCTCGATAGGCGTCTTTCCTTTAGGTTGCAGATCACTAAGAGGTGCAACCAAGCAAAGTTCACCCTAGGACGATTGACCTCACTTCTAGGCGCGAAAAGTAAAATGTCCCTTAAAAATAAGGTGACCCTTTACAAAGCGTGCATTCGTCCCATTATGACATACTCATCTGTAGTATTTGCCCACTCTCCTAAAGTTGGTGCCATTCAGGTTATTCAAAATCGCTTTTTGCGAAAAGCCTCAGGTTCGCCCTGGTACTTTCGCAATAACGATCTACATCGCGATATGAAATTATAATCAATAGCCAGGTTCATGAAGCTCGCTTCCAAGCGGTTTTATGAACTTGCCTCTAATCATCCGAACCCTTTGGTACACACCATTCCGGTCTACCCGTTGGATCCGCCCGCCAACAAAATCCTCCGTCGTCCGAGACACGTTCTCGGAGACCCGGATGACGAAATCACCTCCGCTAATGCGGAAGGTGAGTCATCTATATCAGACAGAGCAAACACTTCACAGAAACACCGACCTCGCCGGCGAGGTCGACGAGTCCCTTCAGTCGCCGCCTATACGAGGTACAGACATGTACCCGGGCGTTTCTCTCCTATCCCCACCCCGGCAACAGCCCAAGCCGAGGCTCGTACCTAAGTGGTGCCCTTGCGCTAGTTGCATAAAAAAAACTTACTGGGCTGAGCGCCATCTGCGCTCGCCAAAAGTTCGGTTAAGCTGTCACGGCCTCAGAGGCCAACAGCGAGATTAGTCCATTCGAAAAAAAGAAAAAAAAACTGACTTGTGTCCATTAACTTGCGGATATACGTGTAAAGTATTATGTGCCTGTCATTTCACCGGCACCTTCAAACTAAATGCTGATTGGCGGTAGAAATATGGATGGTGGTATTATTTCCCCGGACGAGCCTTTTCACAACAAATTCTACTATTCTTGACTTTAAACCTAGTCCTTAGACCAAAACGTTGGTTAATAGCCCATACGTATCTACTGTATGATTTATTATTTTTACCAGGCGTGTTGATACCTCAAGATATAAATGGAATAAAGCGGTTCAATTCTACGGCAAAGTACATTCTAGTTGTGGAAAAGGACGCTATCTTCCAAAAGCTTCTCGACGAAGGAGCTTTGGTCCGATTGGCTCCAGTTATTATAATCACAGTAAGTCACAGAAGCCATAGAATTTTAAATTAGCATGGATATTTGTGATTATATATTTCTTAAATAAGGTATATTTCTGTAGTTTACATACAAAAACTGGAAATAATAAGCAACATTTAAAAATCATCCATAGCCCATGATTAGTATGGACAAGTAAGATGTTTCTAGCTAACCTGTGCAAATACTTATTCGTTCCCTCTTTGTGTACTACCGACGCCTCTTTATCCGCAATACGCAAAGGTTATCTCGAAGAGAATGTTTTTTATGAATATGTCCTACCCTAGTCCTATATTCTATGTGCAATACAGTGTTCCTAATGAATTAATTTTTTTTAAATCATATGATTTGGAGCCGTAGTAGAGCTTTCTATATAAAACGTTTGTAAGCGTCATTTATTGATTCAACTGTTTAATCTTTCCAATCCATCCAAAGGTTTCCATGAAGGTATCACTTTAATAAGCGATAAGGCCGCTTATTGTACCACCGCGTATTAGTTTTTAAGTTTTGTAGGTTATGTAATTATAATTTGGTGTAACAATAAAAAGTTATCTATCTATTAATATATCTATCTCTCTTAATTGGTATACCCATTCTAGAATACTGTATGCTCTTGTTTTAGGGAAAAGGCTATCCAGATGTTTGTACACGGCAACTCTTGTGCCGCCTTTGCAATGAACTGAAACTCCGAGCGTTGGCGCTCGTCGACGCCGACCCTCATGGCTATGAAATATTCCTCACATATAAATATGGATCATTGGTAAGGAACCGGTAATCTTACAACAGTATCTGCTGGGTGCCCATGAAACAGAACAGCTTTTCATACAAATATATCATAAGCTTTGGTGTCTGCCTTCAAAGCCGCGAGTCCTGTTGTGTTGAATAATTACGTGTACACGCGGCGATAACCTAGGCTGCTATTTGTCGATCCCGATGGCAAGGACTGATCTCCTGAGGGAAGCTCCATTCACGCATGCCCCTCGAGTAATCAACAACCGAAGATGTTGATATATTTAATATTACCTTGACGAAATTTACAGATACGGTCTGTCATTTTATAAGCCGACCTATCAACTCTAAGTCTAAATAAGTACTAGATATTAAGCTATTCATTGTCGCTTTGGGGTTTCACTGTAAAAAAACAGCTGTTTCTAACTCCGCGTATCTATCATAGGTCTGAGAAAATTGAATGCTTGTGCGTATCGTGAGCATGTGCAGTGCTTGTATAACATTCACACGGAAAGACGACCTGATAAAGGTCGCTGGGAGCCGTTGGATGCAGGCCGCAGAAAATCGGAAATGTATGGAGGAGGCCTATGTTCGGCAGTGGTCGTCCTATGGCTGATAGGATGATGAAACAGTATAGGTAATGTAATGTTTGCAGGCTCAATCTCATCTATCATCATCCCTTGCCTGCAGTTCACTGATGCTTTTAGGCGCTCGCCATAATGACATCATGACATTGGCTCCGAACGAGGCACGGCTGACCCTTAGTGACTTGGACAAAAGGAAATTGAACTCGCTGTTGATACGACCCTATCTGGTCAATGCCGTAGGTAAGTCAGGTTTAAATGTTTTATTTTCACCAAAATACACTAAGTTGGGAAAGATTCTCTCTCAGCCTAAGACGGCCCAACTAGATTTTTTATACTACTTGGAGATAGAACAAGCATACCCATCTGATGTTAAGTAGTAACCATCGCCTATAACAAAACATTGCAGCGTCTGTTATGAACTTTAGGAACGTGTACTACGATTAGGGTTCCCAGATTAAAAAATTGAAATTACGGAGAAAGTTCCAGCCATTTGATGAAAATTCCTGACTTTCTTGCAAATATAACATTAATGTCGTTAGCATCGTGCATGTGTGAACGATGCAAAATATTTGGTTTATTTTATGTTTTATTTTACTCGTTACCTACTTGAATTGTAGAAATTCCGGATGGTTTAGGATTCCTCCAGCATTCCGGACAAAGACCTATATTATCGGATATGTCCGGAAAATTCCGGACGTATGGCAACCCTACACGATGCACTACGAACCTCATGTTCGTAGTGCATCGTGTAGGATTGCCACCGTACAGGTTTAAAGCCTCATGTGCCTGTAATTTCACCGGCACCCATCACCTTCAAACCAAAACACAACAATGCTGATTACTATTACTAGATGGAACAACAACCTAATAAAGATTGCCATTCGGGTTTGATTGGTAGCCATTGGTTGCAGCACAAGATCACTCATCCTGGAAATCTAACGGGAAAGTTCAGTACACGTTCTATGGATAATACATGATGATGATGATAATGCCTAAAGTTAAACTTTTTAATGTTCGTCGCACTAACTTCTTATAACACTTTACTTTTGGGCAGTAGAACAAGTCCCTAAGACTATTTGCCAGTTGTCCAAATTCGACAATAATTCACTAATTGTTTTATTTATCACAATTTTAGCCTTTGGCCCTCCTTTTCCATATAAACTTTAACTAGGTATGCCAAGTCTCATACTCCTATAAGCTTTAAAAGTGCGCGCAATAAGCTTTAAAAGAGGTACAAAGTCCTCTCTTCACGTATTAATATAGTATTTGGCTTTTAGACAAGTTTAATAAATAGATCTGCTATTTAAGTGTAACGAGTAATTCGATTGTAGGTGCACGCATCAAAGAAGAACTGAATGCTATGTTATCAAGTGGAGTGAAGGCTGAGATAGAGGCGTTGGCGCCCACCACAGCAGCTCTATGCGATGCTTATCTCCCTGCTAAACTCATACGCGCTGAATACTTGGGTGTCTAGAATGTATGTGAATTGAGATTTGCTAATTTTTAACTAATATAATTTTGACCTAGGAAAATATTTAGAAGTAAAGGTTTTTTTTATCTAAATACTTAGGCGTGTTTCTTTTTTTCTCACCTATTATTTATTTATAGGTTCAAATTCATACATGGTAAGAATTACAATTACTCTGTGATGCGGATGGTATAAACCTGCTCCCGCCATCTAGCGAATCGTTATAAAATCTCCTCTCGTTGAACCCGGCGTATAGGGGTTGTTTATTTTTGAAGACTGGCCTTGCATAGTGTGTTGACTACGTTTTAGTTTTTAGTTAAGATACTAGATGGCGCTTATGGTGACTTCTCGGTAAGTCTAAAAAATTTAAATTTATGAAACATCAATGTCATCTTGTATCTTTTTCATCTATGGACCATAGCACAAAATTATTATTTTAAACTAAAATTTTATTGCAACATAAATTCATATTATTAGTCATGGAAATCGATGAATCAGTAAAGAAAATGAATAAGGCCAAATCTGTAAGCAGTGAACCTCAAGGAAAGTTAAAAAACGAGGCAGTTAAACGAAAGTCTAACTTAAACGAAGCTGTTAGATCATTGGACATCACTTTGGGAAGACTAAAGAAGAGTAAAATAATGAATGGAGAATGTATAACTGCTACAGGTCAACCGAGCAGACCAATGAGACGCGGGCCTAGGGACTTGTTCATGGATGTCTGCCCCTCTAACTACAGCTACGTAAACGACACCGCTTCATTGATATCCATGAACTTATCCTATTACGAGCTAGCACGAAATCTATCAAGTTCCAACTGCAATTCTGATGCGGCTTTCAGTAGCACTACTTGCAATGCTGCGATTTCTCCAACCGATACCAATGTGAAAGACGAACACTTGGAAAGATTCTTCAGAAGCGCTGAGTTGTGGACCCAGAAGTACAGGGAAGGAGGGCCGAGTCATTTGAATTTGATTCTACCAAACAATTAAGTCCAATGAAACTGTCCGATGAACGATTATGTAAATTTCAAAATTTTATTTATTCAAAGAAACTTTACAATATTAACAGAATAGTATAAGAATTTACAAATGAAACGTACCAATCTATACAACACTGTAATTCTTAAACGAGACGACAAGATTTAACACTGAATAACAATAACCTAGACTTTTTTTGAATTTCTCTAGGGCCAAACTATGCGCTACTGAATACTAGATCAATTCAGGCTCATGTAGCAGATACTACCGTTTGTTCTATTCATTTGCTTATTTTCTGATGTGTCAGGTACTTTTATTATTAAGGTTTTATTAAGGTTTATTATTAGGGTAACTAAGGTTGTGTGATAGTATTCAGTATCGCGCTCTTATCTCACTCTACCCTATCTACCACTCAGGGCGATCCGCAACACTAGCTAGAGTTACGAAGGCGGACACTACACTGCATTCCAACTGCACTCGACATAACATAGGTAAATATAGATTATCATTAACATATATTATTTAATAATCTACAAAAAATTTAAATAATTACAGCTTAGGATTATTCAGAGAAAAGTGTTTAATTGTTTTTCGTCATAACCATTTAGAATTAATGACAGACTGCACCTTTACCGAGGTAGAAATACCTAGAAAATATGTCGCTTATATCGTCTATTTGTTTCGTATTCGCACGAGAAAGAGCGAGACAAAACAGTCGACAAAATTTTGTCATAGCATCCTACAGGGTTCGATCTACAGTGGATCGTGGTAGCTGATTATGACCAAGATGCACTCGTGTTCTTGACAGGTTATTCAATTCAGAAATTTAAAATAGGTAATGTTTAGTAGGACCTTGGTACATCGAGTGCAGTTTAGGTTAATTTGCAGGGATCCCTAGAACACAGCATTACATTCACATTTAATACCACATTCATAGAATTTGAACCATCTAGGGACACAATCTAAACATTAGACTCTTTTATAGAAGAAATAACAAACAAAACAAAACAGCTGTTCAAGAGTCGGAAATATGAAATAATTGACATAGTCATCACATAGTTCCTACATTCCTGCTTCAAGAGTAACATCAGGGTATGGAAGCTGCAACAGTGGAAGACTAAGGACTAGGATAATATGAAAACCAGTAAAAGTTATGAGAGAAGCGAAGTGCAAACAATTTTCTAGAACACCTTCGTGCTTATATTTAATAACAACCCGGTTATATATAATTTAATTAAAATTTCTAATATATTTATGATTTTATTTGGTGTTATCGACAGGTTTAGACGTAGTTTTATGTTCTTGCAACTTAGGATAGCATGAATTAGATTATGTTTTGTCTTTGTTCTAAAATTGAAATTAAATTGTGTTTATAAATATTGGGGTACTCAGAAATTTACTCAACCTGAGCTGAATTTCGTTTAGGTCGGAATACTAGCCTAAAATTAGGTTGAACTTATATAAATGGAAATTCTGATAACCGAGTTCTGTAGCCGTACTCCATGCTTTCATTAGTTGCAAGAATTACAACTTACAGCATTTTTCTCTTGTTGTAAATTATTCTTACGATAGATAATATTACGAACTACCGTTTGTATCGCACATCACACTCGCTATGCTTCCTCGCATACCGACTGCAAGAGCCTATCGTTCACTAGTTACTCACGTATTGTTTAACTAGAGAACAGTCGCTAACCAAATCAATACATACATAAACATGATGTACCTAAAATTTAAAGCACCCGGTTTCCGAACTCTCTCATATTTTATTCTAACTATAGGTAAAATTTCAGTTGAGTGTGAGTACTCGTAGCCCGTCCTATATTGTCTGTTTATTTCATAACGTTTCGGGAACAAAGCTTTATTGTAATTTTTAATGGAAGAATCACAAATTATCTAAAATTAACGACAGCCTTATTTAATAATAATTACAACGAATTCGATTTCACTAGGCCCTACGTAATGTCAGATGGAGACATTATTAATACATAATTATTAAATTTATTATTATCATTAAAATTTACGCAATAGAAGAATCACAGCATCCTTATAAGACCATAACGGCAATTGAAATTAATCTCATCGACGTATCGTAGGTATTTAATTATTACAATGATTGTAAAATTTAGACCAAATTGGCAGTCTTCACAAACATGGAATGTACGATATGCGTCTATGCAGGTATCCGATAACACTTACAAATATCGGCGAACGTTTAAAATACTCTATACAACAACAATGACCTAGATATTAAATTACATTGAAATCAACAACAATGGTATATTCCGTAATCCGTATAATTTCAACTAGCGTTCCGCATAGCGGTTAACTTTTCAACCTCAGCTTATGATGATATTGAATGTACTTATTACTCTATACATCATTTCAATTAATAACTACGAGTATTTAGTCAAATAATGATATTAGAGGAGAATGCCCATGGGTTAGTCCACCAAATCGCTTGTGTTACTAAAACTTGAATGCTAGAAAAAATGTTTTTTTATACAAATCTAAAGGCTAGAAGCTTTTTCAAATTAAAAGGTACTTAATAAGTATGTAAGTATCTTTGTTAATCAAACCCAAATCAGTCTAATTCATAATCATACTTATTTATTCAAACCGCAGGGACACAATATAACACTTGGTTACGTCATTACATAGACTTTTGGGTACATTTTGGGCATTGTCCTTTTCATTATTGATGTACATTATCGCTATGTTTACGAATATCTACCGGAGAGGCAAATCGTTTAGCACTAACTATGTTTTACTATGCAAGCTTTAGTCGTAAAGTTATGTCAACTATTTAATTTCTACTGTAATTTAACGGTGTTTTAACCTGTTTGCTATCACTGTTTAATTTATCTATTGACTTATATATTTTACTGTTAAACATTACATGTTATTTTTTGAAGTTATACTCTTTTGGCGCATCAAGTGAAACTGACCAGTGTATTTTTAGCATGTGACGGAAATTGCACGCACCGATATAACACACCATTAAGTTAGTTTTAACGGTCTGAAGTTATCCAGGAGGTGCGTAAATGACATAATACTATTTACTCACGCCAAAGAAGTATAATTTCTCACGTACACGCTTTTTTTTGTATCGTCTTAGATACTTCGCACATATACTGAACTTTATTTCATAATTGAATCTAATGATCGTAATTGTACTTCAATTAGAGGCAGTAACTAAATAAATAAATATTGCTGGACATTTCACACAGCGCTATCTAGCCCCAAACTAAGCTTAGCTTGTACTATGGGAACCAGATAACTGATACGTATAGACATTTTTTTTATAAATACATACTTATTATATATAGAAAAACATCCAGACCCGGAAAAATATCTGTAGATAATGCAAACATTTGTTCCGCAACGGGGATCGAACCGGCCACCTCCTGCGTCTCAGCCGGCTATTCGCCCACTGTGCCACGGAGGTCGTCAAAGAGGTGTAATTTGAGTAACTGTAATTTATATGTGAACAAATAACGTCATATAATCGTAAAATAATTTAAAATTGCAGTTAGGGATTCTTATCGCAATTATTGAACGCTACGGGCAATTTCAAACCATATGAGTTATAGATATCTAAGATTATTTAATTCTCAGATAAACTGTCGAGTTGGCAGGTGTTTCAGTTATAGAATGTTTATTAAAAATTAATCGCGTAGAGCCAGTGCTACCAACTTCTACGAAAGCTACTCTTAATTGTGTAGCGGATTTTAACGTGATATATTTATTTATCAATGATGCACAAAGCTTCTTAACAATCGTGTATAATTGATTGGATACTATGTGGTAGGTATCTTATCGATGATGAGATGAGCAAAAGCAGCTAAGGTCAAGGGATGATCAAGGTCACTTCAATGCTATATATTACGAGTACACTATTTTCACTCAATATTCACTTGCACGATTTACATTCTTTGAGGTATTTCAAATGTTCTTTTTCATAACAAACTTATTAAGGTAATCTTCAAAAGGTTTATTTCAAAGTCCTTAAATGATAAGCTCCTCATTATACAATTTCAGATTTTATTATATTAAACTAATAAAGTCAAAATTCAAGTTTGCGTATTTACTAGGTGACCAGATAACCAGTATTTATTATAACGCACGCACGCGTAGACGCACGCGTTTGTGGATTTCAGATCAATTCGTTCGAACGTTCGACCGAGATCGTTCCGGAATCCTCGTACGCGCGCGTCTTTAACTGCGCGCGTCGCCTGTTTTCGCTCGTTGTACTAAACGTCAAACAAAATGCAAAAGTTTCAATTCAAACTCAAAATTATTTATTTGGAACATAAACAAAGTACAGTAGACAAATTAAAAACGTTGACAAACTTTTGTACATATTCTGTGTTGTTAGCTTGTTACGATGGCACTCTTGTTATCTGTTGTAGATCCTATGCTAGGTCACCTAGTGAATGCGGCACGGAACTGTCACAATTACAGATTATATTTACTTGACTATTCAACTACCTACATTTGATTTGTTAGTATTTACTTTATTCCTTCTACATTAATTTTATTTTTGTTGACAACCTTTAATGCGTTTTTTTAAAGGTTATACGTAATATTGCTTTATATTTTCATTTCATAGCACTGTAGGTGTGGATAGACATCGTTCCAGTAGATTCGTTTCACCAAAGAATTAAATGTAGATATCGCTAAGTTACATAGTCTACAAGGGAAGTTGAACTCCTTTGCATAATAGTAATAGGATAAGAATGATTGACAGGTAAAAGCGCAGTAGAAAAATGTAAAGCCAAAGTGAACAAGCTCTATAAGTCACAATCTTTTCGAGAGAAATATTTTTTACCAAGATTACTTTCAAATATCTACAATAGTTTTTAAGATTAAAGGTAATACTCATCTGAGGATAGCTTAAGTTGCTGAAGCGAAGACTTATGGACATTATGAAGATATTAATTTTAATTCGAAGATTAATCTTATTATTTATGTAGCCTTTCGTTTTCAATACAAAAACAACCTCACTATTACGTTTGAGTTATGCGACGCCTCAGTAACACTTTATTTCACTAACTTAGTTCAAACACTATCTCACACGTTTTATGATAGTCTTTGAAATCAATCTTACCACAAAACAAAGGTAACTGTTTGAACATTTGATTGACGCAGATTTACGGATTAAAAGTTAAGAATTCATATGAAAACACGTGGTGATACCTACACATGTGTTGTCATCTTGGAAGCCAAGTGTCATTTGCTGGCTCATTATCTTTTGTGGTAAAACCCAATGCTTAAGAAATCCAAACTTGGGGACCACATTTCATTAAAGCACTATTCTCATTTTACATACATATTTACAAAAACATAACAACTGGATATTGGTGGTGGAAATCATCAAAAATCTTATTTAGTAAAATACGAAACTTGGTGAAATCAATATCCCAGGTTTTCACCAACTATCCGTAACATATTGTTAGATGTATGCATTGCTAGTAACAGCTACAAGATTATTGATGAAAACGAGATCTACACTGTTGCTTTTCCGGCTTTTATCTATCTGGTGGAGGCAGTTTCGTGTCTTCCGGGTCGAGTGAAAGGCATTCGCGCAGGTAGTCCTCCATTGAGCGGTACACGTGCTCGATTACACCTTTCAAATCGTGACCTTCGTCAGCATACGCCTGGAACGAAACAGCAAAGCTTTAGAGTCATAAAAATAATATGGTGGAGGTTCTTCTATCGCATAAAGCCTGACGCCTGAACTCTGATTCTATTTTCGGCACCCTGTGATGGTCGGCAGTTAACTTACCTGATATCTAAACAAGACACCGGCGTCAGTCAGCGCTCGCGCTAGCTGCAGTGCATGCGGGTAGGGCGCGCTCATGTCTGCCATGCCGTGCACGAGGTACAGTGCATGAGCAGGCACATGGTGCGCGCGTTGTGACGCATCCGCCTCCACATAGCCCTTGTAGTTGACTGACGGTTGGCCGAGAGTTCGCTCCGTAAACGCTGCGTCTGGAATGGTCAAAAATTTTATGAATTAAACACTGATGCTGATTTAGGATCTCATAGATGAAAGGGTAAGTTATCCTGAACTTATTTTCAAATTTAGAAATTATATTCGATTGAGAAGCAAGTAGTATCAAAACTCTAGCAGTAGTTACTAACGAGATAGGCATGCCAAATGAGATACAAAATGTTTTAGAAGTTAATATAATTCAAAACAAAATTAAACTTACTGTAATAGAGCCAATCCGTGATTGGTGATACTGCAATCCCACACTTGAGCGTAGACTGCTGCGAACCCAGCAGCATAGCGGTGACGTAGCCGCCGTAACCCCAGCCCCACACCGCCACCCGGGTCACATCCAAATACTTGAACGTTTCTAATAAATATCTAGAAGGAGAAAAGGTAATCTTATATTACATTTACATACATCAAAATTAAAAGAAAAACAATTATTCAAAATGTTTTTATTCATTAAAATCACAAGGATCACTTTAACGTCAATTTTACTGCCTGTTCCTTCGCGACCAAGTCGGGAAAGAAAGGCAAGAAATAAGGCTGATTGTTCTTTTTTAGAAAAACAAACAGTCAAAAACATAAACCTAACATGTATCCATGTGACATAACATAACATAACATAGAGTGTATTTTCGTATAAATGATTGTATTTAAATGGTGTGCAATAAAGGAATTATCTATCTATCTATCTATAACTTTTAACAAGTTCATGAGTGGGGTTTTCGAGTTCATTTTTTCCGGCTAGAGTACCAAGCCTATAAATGCACTGAAAGAAGAAATGCAACAAGTGGGAATCTAACTTTTATAAAAGGCATTATAGGGAGCGTTTCGTTCTTGGCTGAAATTAAACTATTTTATAGCTCGTTTTCCTTTGTCCGTGAAGTTTCCTGTCAAGAGTCTTTATTTATTTTCCTAGAACAGCTAATCTACTAGATAAGTATCTTTTAACGAAAGTTAGTAACCTAATAACAGCCAACTGGTCAGCCACCTCGACCCCTCCTAGCCTGCCTCGTAACAATGCTCTCGGTAGACCCCGGGAGCCTGCCACGTCCAGTTTTACGTACACCACGTCATTCCGAGACGACATGTACGAACCCCAGTCTACAAGGTACTCTTCTGTCACTTGCTGACTGCCGGGCCTGCCGTCTCTGGAACGAAAATAAAAGAGTTGATTAAAATTCTTAAGCAAGCACCTCTTCACTCAGGCAGGCAGATAAAAAAAGTCAGGAAAATAGATCTTGATTGTTGGAGACAGTGCAATGAAAGTATAGTAGACTTACACATGAACAAGCACCGGAAAGGCTGCATCTCTTAGCTCCTCGCGCCATGACGGTGGCAGCAACAACTGTACTCTAGCTCTAGATCCACTGCCCAATTGAACATCGAACGACCGCCGTGTGGGTAACGCCAATTCGCGTAATCGTACTGATCTAAAAATTGCAATAACCAATGTAACATGAGCTTTAGAAGGAAGTTCTTTAGGGGGGTCTCTATAATTTATCAGCTTACCTATAAGGCCTCGTGTCATATAATATTCTTTCTAGTTTATGTGTTCTGGCATCATGTAATCCAGCAAGCGGAGGTCCTGGACCGCCGCATTCCAAAACGTAATGCGTTATGCCAACACTGGGTTTAACAGGAGAAAATTTTGCTCTCCAGAAAGAGCAGTTGGCATAATGCAAGCGAGCTGGCCACACCGCTAGCTCGCAGGTAAGGCAACGAGGTTCCTCTCTCTCGGCCCGCGCTCTCACGGAGTTACTACCGCCTCCGTAGCTCGGATCCCGGACCACGTAAACGTGCCTTTGACCCGGTCTATCTGCACTACCTGTTTAATCAAAAACATTGCGTCAGCGATCCCTAGCACTAACAAATTCGTTCT
This sequence comes from Philereme transversata, assembly GCA_963924445.1. Taxonomy (NCBI): domain Eukaryota; kingdom Metazoa; phylum Arthropoda; class Insecta; order Lepidoptera; family Geometridae; genus Philereme; species Philereme transversata. Next base: position 7,916,865 of record OZ004337.1, on the reverse strand, counting down.
ACAAAAATCCCACACTGGTTCAAAACCACAAATATCACACAAACCCCAATCACTAAAACGTGCCGTTCCAATGATAAAATGAACATAAACGCGAATTTCAATATCGAATGAGTTCAGAAAATCACTCAACTGCAATCAATCTAAATACTTAATTTGATTAGCTTCGTTCACCATATCGGGATGTAGCTTAGATATTAGCCTTTCATTGTCTAACCCTTAAATAAAAAGCAAAATCGTAGGTTAATAATAATTAGTGTACCTAATACTGAAATATATATATCGATAAATAGCTTACCTAAATAATAAACTAAATGGTTTTCCTGGTCCCACGCCAGGACTTCAGTCACTTCCACCCGTCCGTGGGATAAAACCGCTATTCGTTGCCGATTTACATCCACGTGTTTGATATGGGTGTAGTATTGGCCGCCGCCCTCTTGAACTGCAGCTAGAAGGAGGAACGCACTGCCATCTTCGGAGTACACCGGCTTTTGATGTACTTCTAGCCACGGCTCATCTGTTGCCTTTTCTGAATGAGTCTGAAATTATTTTAAATTATAATTCATGGGTTTTCAGATTCGTCAGCAAAATTATGCGAAGTCATCATTACCTCTGTACAAGTCCAATTGGGCGCATAGCAACTACTATAAACAGTGAGATTCTGCGCACGATTCATCCACACCGAACCTATATGAGAATTATCTTGGCCCACCCATTGGGCTGATATGAGGTAATACTCCCTGAAAATACAATTATGTATGAGAGTCACGTATTTTATCAGATGATACATTTAGTAAATTATAGAATAAATTCGCACGTACATTCCATCTAGAGTACCAGGAGGCTTCACTTCCCATTTCTGCGGCGTAGTGGACGTATTCTCAACTTTTACTATCCATAACGTCACTTTTGGTATAGAGCTGCCAGGCTGCGAAAATAATAAACACTATAACGACGACCCCCGTGGCGCAGTGCGCAAATAGCCGGCTGAGACGCAGGAGGTAGCGGGTTCGATTCCCGCCGCGGAACAAATGTTTGCATGATTTACAGATATTTGTTCCGGGTCTGGATGTTTTTCTATAAATTATAAGTATGTATTTACAAAAAAAAACAGTATATACGTATTCTATAAGTTATCTGGTTCTCATAGTACAAGCTTTGCTTAGTTTGGGGCTAGATAGCGCTGGTGAAATGTCCAGCAATATTTTATATCAGATATTTTATATTTTATAATCAGAACATTGCATACAAAGGACGTGAACCATTTTATCGTCAGGTAAATCTTTATCTTGGCTACGCTGCTTCGACTCCATAAGAGCACGTTTGTAGAGAAGCAGTGCGTTGCGTGTCGAGTGGTGCGTCGCGTCGCGCGGATGTATTAAAATATAACTAGTGGTTCGCCCCGAACTGAGTACTTGCGAGTCTCCCATAAAACAAAAAAATCGTATTCGTAATCTTTGACTATCAAAATAATGCCCCGAAATAAATAAACAACTAACTTGAAACACCTGGCACCTGAAACACAGTTTTTTGCTAGTTCAGGAGCATATGGATTCAAATTGACTATGTCATACTTAATTATGTCAATAAATATAAATTTTTATTATAACTTGACCTACAGTTTCATTCAAATTACAGGTAATGGGAGTTCATTTTATTTGGTTAACCTTTTTTGCAGCGTCTGGATTTCTGACTTTACCCTACATTTGTGTCACTAAAGCTATACGCATATTTCAGCACTGTGGGGGTCACTGTTGTACCCTGTGAATTTCATCAAAGTTCTGTTTTTATTATGGCTAATAAATCAAAAACTGCAAGGACTAAACTAAAAATAAAAACGGGGTCGAAATGTACCAATAAAGACCTTTCATTTGACGTCCAATTTGACCTTACAGTCTCATTTTTTTTACCACCCTTGTACCTCAATATCTCAACAACCCCCTCACATTTTTAGCTCATTTAGTCACACCAGAATTATGCCATCACTACCTGTGTATCAAATTTCACGATGATCGGATAAACACTTCGAAAGTTATCCTCGGACAAACAAACATACATAATTACATGCAACGCCGATTTGCCCAAGTTGATTTGGAGATCTCGCTTCGCTCGAACTATAATATTTTTATATAATTTTTATTGATGTAAAACATCTATTGGCTCGCTTTGGGGGTTAGTGCGACTCATATGCCGTCACGCTGTGACTGCATGCGTCAAATAGAATTGGTGTAAGATTTATTATTATTATTTTATTAAATTTTTTATTGGGTATGATGACGTGATAAATAATTGAGAAAAAGTCAAAAAAGTAATAAAGAATTTGCCCGTGACGGCAAACAGTTCTTATATATTTATATTGCGTATAATAAATTAAGTGAGTATAAATGGTTTTTTTATTATAAATTCTTTCAATAACCATCAATTATGAATGATAGAGGGAGGTAGTGACTGTTCGTCCACTAAACGGGTCCCTATAAGTCCTGCTAATAGGTTAAAGGGGTTTAATAATAAAATACCATTTATTTTATTTACTTGTTAAAGTTGAAGTAAAATATTGATAGGAAAATCATAAAAGCTTACCGTAGGATATCTTATAGTAATATGATCAGGGAAGACTGTGTGCATGGTGTTGTTGATAGCTGGCATGAGGAATCCCGCTCGAGACGCGCCCGCTCCGCCAATACCATCGGATATCCGCGGGAACTTCAGCTCGGAGACGGCAGTGTCGTCGTACTGGACGTACAACACGAGACTGCCGTCTGGTGAGCCCCATATCGCCGATGCTGTCTTTGTCACCTCCTCTGTTGGAGTTAAACATTATGATGAGAGACTGACCCATGAGACCAACCAAGGATAAGATAAATGTTATTTGAAAAAAATCATAAATCATTAAAGAAATGCTTGAGAAATAGAAAAATAGGAAACGAGACGAATCATCTTTTCTAGAGCCATTAAAATAAGAACAATAGAATCTCAACAGCTTCTGTGAGAAAAAAATACCTTGATATAACCAGTCCGACACTCCATTGTACACCTTGCCCGGCACCGCGTCATAAGTGAGCTGCAGTAGCTGTGCCCTCCTCGCCGGTGGCCCCGGCAGAGCCAGCACCTCGTTGTCAGCCACCAGCAGCAGCGATCCGTTCGTGCCCAACCACGACGCGTGCTGCCAGTCCCAACTCCTCTGGCCTTCGCCAAAGAGTGGTATATGGTGGCTAGACAGAAGTTCACTATGAGGAAAAACATTAAAAGATAACTATTCGATTGCATGCAGCTTTATTAAAAGTTTTAAATACCCAACAACATTCTGCAAAAGCCACAGCAAACTAACGAGTACAAACTTATTTACTTCATAGAACAAACTACTCAGGTATTAGAAGTTTCTCTTCTCCGTGGTGCCGTATGTTTCGGTATTCGTCGAAGTAAGTGATGTATACCTTCAGCCTCGAAGACCGTAGTAGGAACCGTCACATTAAAATTCAACTCACAAAATTTCAAATAAATTGGAAATCGCATTCACGTAATTTACCTATCGTCATCGAATCGATTTCTTCACCGCGAGTCGACAGCCGAACGGAAATTCACAAAGATGTGATTTAAAGAGAAAACAAATTGAATTGCAGGTAACTCTTTAAAATTGACTTTTAAAAGCCATTTCCTCCAAAGATACGTACACGTTAAAAGCAGTTCATGCGAAATAGATAAAAAAATGGTCTAAATAAAATTCTTTTGAGATAAACTTTGGAAGAAAAAAAGGTGAAATCGTAAACATAAAAAATAATGATATAAAATAATTTTTCGATCTCCGTGGGGCAGTAGCTGAGCCGGCTGAGGCAAGATTGCGGGTTCGATTCCCGTTGCGGAACAAATGTTTGTGTGATCTTTATATATTTGTTCCAAATTCCGAGAACAACACTCATGTTCTCTATATTATAAGTGTGTATTTATAAAAAACATACTTATTTGTAGGTATTTATCAGTTATCTGGTTCCCATAGTATATACAAGCTTAGTTTGGGGCTAGATATCACTGTGTGAAATATCCATTACTATTTATTTATTTATAATGTTGATAAAAACAATATAGAGCATTGTGAACATTCAAAAAAATTCAATCAGGTATGCAAACCGTTATCATAACATGGTATTTTTAAGATTTTAACCCTTTCTGAACCATACAATATTCATTAGTGAAATGGTCGAGATGATATCAAGATTCCTTTGGGAGCGTAATAAATGTGGGAAACGAATTCAGATCGTGCAGATATTATATATTTTCCGAGGGAAGCGGAATCATGCCGGTTCGTACGTTGCCGAAATTTATTATTACCGTTCGACAGATCGGCTACAATTTAGTTTCCAGTTACCTCCGAAAATGCTTGAAAAAACCTACATCAATAGAATCACTACAAAACTGTCAATTGTATTTTATATTATCAAAGCAAAAGCATTCATGAGTGAAAGTGCGGCGAGTTACCAATTTGTGACTTAGAAATTCAATTTACAGAAGGAAATGTAATTACGAAAACCTCGCGCCTTTTACTGTGACCTTTTACCATGTTCAAGCGTGAAATATCAAAAGCTACTCACTCATTTGTGACGTCATAAACGGTGTAGGTCGCCGTAAAAGTCCGCTGATAAACCTGAGAAATAATAAAACTTCAATAACATTTTCCGTGCCAGCGAAGTTTTTAACGATCAGCCTGTATATTTTAGAAAAAAAAACAATTAAAAGTTTTATGACACAATGGAGATACGTACTTCTCTGATATTGTGTTGAAAGAGCACGTAACGCAAGTTCGGCGAACACTGATACCCGCGTACATTCAGCTGCCTCTGCAATCAAATAGTTCAATGGATACAACAATTCTAATTCACCTTCTTCGATGAATCTTGGAGTAAGAATCTTGAACCTATTGTCTTCACTTATTTTCTATCGTGGCAAGAAACGCAAATAAGTTAGTATGATGTATGTGTTTCAAAAGATACGTATGTTTAGAAGCAGATGCTTTGTCCATCAATTATGTGATCATCGTCCAAATGAGCTTCATTTAAAAATGTTAAATATGTTAAGTTTTTAGTAATACTAAATAATATATTTAAACTTAGATTCAGGTAACAGTAGGAAAGTACAAGATGTAAATTGACTAACGTACATATTGTAATACTTAAAACTATTTGCTGACACGTAAAGTAAGTAAATGGATTAGAGGAGAAGTTGTGGTCACACAAGTAGCGATTGCAATCCGGCCGGGTAGGCTGAGTGCAAACTTTCATACTGTTACTACAAAGTTCGCGTATACCTACCTTATTTTCTATGGAGATGTTAACAGCGCCCCTAGCAGGAAATATAAATAACTGTTTTGCGAGTATGGACGTCCTAACTTTACAAAAACTTCACCTTGACATTGACAGTTTTGCGAGTGTGAACGGCTAATTTTGACTGCTTTTGACATAAACATAAGTTATTTACGTTAACTTTATAGTAAAGTGATTCATTTGAAATTTGGAAGTGAGAACCACGATTGTTATTGTTTTTGCGATAAAATAATGGATATTTTTATGCGCGCATATATTTTTATGCGCGCGTATAGGTACTTGCGCGTAAAATGCTTGAGGCGGCTAATGCACAAGATGAACGTAATAACGTAAGAAATATTCGGGCTGAATTTCGCGACAAGTTTGATCCTTTGCGAGACATTTCGGAAAATGGTTTCCGTGATGCGCACCGTCTCACTAAAGAAGCATTTTTGTTTTTATGCGTAGAACTTCGTGAGCATACTTTCTTGAAGTCTACATAGAGAATAAGTTTGGGAAAAATGATACAACACGTATTACTCAATTAGGGTGTCTCTGCAAGGCGCTCTGGAATGAATCCTTTATTGAATCGCTGAATCATATAACCACTGCTCTAATTTACCATATCGCATCAGTCAGGATAAAAGGGATAGGATATCAACTTAACTTTCCTTTTTCGTTCCAACATGGACCGTTAATAAAGTGTAAAAAAACGAAACGTAAATGAAATTTGAATCAAACTGTAGGTCAAGTTAGATGGTAAAGTATTTCGTGGCTCTATTTTATTAGTCTAAGATTATGAATAATATTTTTTTTGTAATATGGGAGACTAGCGTAATTTTATTAAAATTGCAATTGGATTGCAATCCCTACACACAAGTCGAGCTATAGGTACGACTATTATGCGGCGGGAATTAAAGCTTTCCGAGAGAGTGTGTTGATAACATTAATAGACATTGCGACATGACCAACTTTAAGATACAGTATTAATTCACAGTTACGACTTTAACTTGTTTAAAACATAGAGTCTCATCTACAATTTCATCTTATTCACCTGAAGTAAAATGCTTTAAAGTCGCACTCAAAATTTCATCTTCCGAAGCCCGCATAATAATGCCATTATGGAGAATCGGGGATGCTGCCATAAATTTTATAGTAAAGAGCGCCGGTAAAAGCAACCGCACTTTTAAAAGGCTACGAAATGTCTTTCTCTTCTTAGGCTCACATGTTACTCTTTAGTTCCAGCTATTAGATTTTCGTAGTTTACTCTAGGTTATACTCGTATATTTAATACCCTAATGCATATGAAACGTTAGAATAGGTGGGTTTAATGCTTTAATGCAAATTTTTTACCAGCCAATCCCATGTGATGGTAGATAAAGATTTTTGGCGTGCTGCAAAACACACCGGATGCACATACAGTATACTTATAGAAATATATATTAAAATAAATACTAAAAACTGTTGCAGTTATGACAGTTTGTGATGCATAAGAGGAGATTGGATGAGAAAGATATTTATTATAATTAATTGAGAAAAGTTTAGGAATGTGTCTTTTGAAACAATCTTTAGACTCAATATTTTTAACTTCAACAATTTTAACTGCCTCGACGGAGAATGAGTGAAAAGATGTACTGTGTTTAGGGCTTCAAGGAGGAGGTTGTCAGCTGTGCGTAATTGTCTGTAGTTTTTATCAGCTGAGTACTGAAAGCGATGCTTGAGGTGGGCAGGGGAAAAGGGATATTTAGGAATAAATAAAAGTAAAAATAATATTCTTAGATATTTTAGCCACCATGGCTAACATGGACTAATTTGCGAAGAAAGAAAACAACGAATACGGGTGTTGAATAGTCTACCATTCCAACAATATTAAGGTCGTTCACTTACAAGTTATGAAGACAGGCTCCGTAAGTTCAATGTGGCCTTATCTACTCGCAGAAACCATATCGATCTCGTAGATCTCGCATAAAATCCTTCATTCTACTATTGACTGCTCGAACCTTTTATCCTCTCTAGATATTGCTTACTATACATACCTAGGTCTTGTAACCCTTCAACATTTTTACTCTGAGTATAAAAAATACCCACTTCTTTTTATAACCCGATTACTAGAATGTGTCGTCTTTACAACGAGCTGGCCTTGACTAAATCTAAAGGTGTATTTGACTCAAATTTAAACAGATTTATTTCAACCAAACTAGATAATAATCTTCTTAATACATAAAGCAAAGTCGGGTTAGTTACACAATTTATAACTCAAGAAAGGCGGGACCGATTTTGATGTTCTTTGATTTGTTGGATTAGTCTCCGACACGAATAGCAGAATAACTATTAAGATATCGTAAATTACGCAAAAAGAAACAATAAAGAAAATTCATTTTCTCATACATAGATGCAGCGGGTGACGTACATTGACAGCCCGCGTCATATGCGTGCCAAGGCGGTACGAAGTTTGCCGGGACAGCTAGTTAATTAATAAAAACTATTTCATTAATCACATTGATAGTATTAGCTAACTTGTTCAGTTAATACTAATGTTCTAACTTGTAACTAATAATTGCAACACGGATTTGTTTTTTTTTGTATAAAGCTACAATCTGGTTCAAAGCTATGTACTCCATAATAATTATGTTTTAGTGATAATGAGCTTAGAAAACTTTAAATAAATAAACTAAACTCAAATCAAATCAAGTTTATTTGGATGACACCAGTAAGATCTAAAAAGCTACGTCAGCATCAGGTATTGGAAGCGCATTGACCAGGTCATTTTTTGTAGATATCGGAGTAAGTATTTCAGAAATAGTGAGTGAAGAGTGGCGTAACATCTGCGAGGTCTCCGGCAAGGCTTTGACTCAAACAGGTTACAGGCTTTGTTGGATCTTTGCTCATTAAAAATATAAGGTAGATGAATTCTATTTGTCATCTGCTTTTTTTGCGACTACCGTCGTTTTGAAAACGTTGGATAGGCGGGTCGGCTAACTGCCGTGCCTAGCCCCGCGCGCTCCTCCGCGCTGCTCCCTGGCAGCGCGGGTGCCGTTCAATTGACTTGCACGACCGAACCTTGCTGGTCGCGTTCTTACCCCCTGAAGAAACTATTCCGTGAATAGACAAGTTTAACTCTATTTTGTAACTGCTGTTCTCGAGACGTTTCTCGTGAAGTGTTGTGCATTTTCAATTGTGCCTCAGAAGACATTCCAACATCAGGACACCTGTGCTGAACAAGTCCACGTCTAGAAACGTGCGGTTTGAAGTAATTAAGGTGGGTGGCATGCTTTTTTCGTCTACTTTATATAGTTGAGCAAAAATTCTTCTCTGAGAGCATACCTACTTCCATACTATTCCATACTTATTATTTCAATTTAAAAGGTCCTTCTAAATGACTAACTCTCCATTACCAGCCCCTTATATTCATCCCCAACAGACTTTTTAGTTCTATTTACAGATTCGGTAAGGTATGAACGTTTTCAATTTGTATAATCATAATTGAATTTAATGAAGATAAATAAATATATATATATTTTTTTAAATAAATATTGCTGCTGGACATTTCTCACAGCGCTATCTAGCCACAAACTAAGCAGAGCTTGTACTATGGTCCTTATTTTGTTCACATAGATCCTGTCCATTCAAAGGTTGCCTGGATGAGATCGCTTTTAGCGATAAGGCCGCCCATTGTACCTATTGTTTAAGAGTGTATTTTCTTATAAATGATTGTATTTAAATGGTGTGCAATAAAGAAATTATCTATCTATCTATGGGAACCAGATAACTGATAATTAGATGATAATGAGAGAATACGTACCTATATACTTTTTTTTTAATACATACTTATAATATACAGAAAAACACCCAGGCACCGAACAAATATCAGTAGATCATACAAACATTTGTTCCGTGGTGGGAATCGAACCCGCTACCTCCTGCGTCTCAGCTGGGTATACGCCCACTGCTCCACGAAGGTCGTCAAAGATAGTGTATCTTTGGTAACCTAGAAATAAAGCTAAACTCGACTGCAACTTGACTTGACGCCCTATTTTTAACTCATGGGACCTGATTTATGGGATAAAAAGTAGCCTATGTAGCAATCCAAGTTATAATCTACGTACATACTAAGTTTCATCGAAATTGGTTCAGCCGCTACGACGTGGTTGAGTAACAAACAAACAAATAAATAATCAAACATCCAAACTTTCGCATTTATAATATTAGTGTGATAAATAATTAGTCAATCATGTGTTGGACCACGCATAGTGAAGGGTTTTGTATTCAAGTAAAGCAGTATCTTATTCATTTTAAAAACAGAGATAATTTTGATAATTTCGTATGAATATTAAATGAATTGTGTACAAGCAATTAGTTGATCGACTTCTGCTCGTAAACTATTAGAGTCCGCTCAGCATTGGTCATTCTTCTTACAACTACATACGATGGGGTATCATTGAATAGGACTAAGGAAAAAAATCACCACCAACTTCCATAGGGGAGGTACCCTAAAAAAACAATTGTTTAAAATATTTACTTCTTAACTTAGTAGACCTTACTAAAACGTATCAAGCCAATATCAGCTTTAAGGCGCTGATAGTGGAATCTACGAATAAAACGGCTGCCACTTGTCAGATAGACAGACTGCTGAGCATGGCGAAACTGTGAGGGAACCCTAAAATGACACAAATAACTGTTAAAATGTTAAGTTGACATCGTTTACTTAGGTACTCGTTACTTGAAGTAGGTATTTAATGTCATAAAATAAAAAACATTCTTGGAAATTTGAGCATTAGTTTGACAACCTTCTTCGAGATAAATCGAAATTGCTATACTGGTCAAATACATGCGAGCAGCGGCCGGCAAATGTTGTATGAAAATCCATATCTGTCGTTGTTTAGTGGACAAATAATTTTCATAGTAAGGTCATATCTGTCGTCTAATTTAAAAATGGAACGATCTTTTACTCCGAAACATGGCAACCAAAGAGGTAACTTATCAAAGGTTTTATTTAAATTTCGAACTGGCTTTCAAAATAGAAAGCTGTTAATTGAAAAAAAAAACAAATGAACACTAACGCGGGAAAAATTATTGTTGTACGTCATTGATTTTGAAAAGTGATTGAATTTTTTATTTTATTTTATATTATTTTATAATTTCCGCGCATTATTTGAGAAAAGTAGGCATTGATGGACTTACGTATGTATGTGTGCCTCGGCTTCTCCTCGGCCCATATTTACACCTTCGTTTATCAATGCCTCTTTTGCTGGCCGCTGCAGTAATGTACTATTGTAGAGTGGCGGCTGGGCGGCTTCTACTATTTTTAAGTCCAACAGATATACATAAGTCTCGTAGTCTCGTCGTAGACGACCTCCACGGCGCAGCCGGCTGAGACGCAGGAGGTAGCGGGTTTGATTCCCGCCGCGGAACAAATGTTTGCATGATCTACAGATATTTGGTCCGGGTCTGGTTGTTGCTCTATACATTATAAGTATGTATTTACAAAAAATAGAGTTATAAGTATTCTATCAATTATCTGGTTCCCATAGTAAAAGCTCTGTTTAGTTTGGGGCTAGATAGCGCTGTGTGAAATGTTCAGCTATATTTATTTATTTATGTTAGTTATAAATCAAACTTACTAGTGTATGATTGGTGACTAGAACTGTGAGGGTGTTGTTGAACGTATTGAAGGCGAACAGGCCTCCGTCGTCCGCCTGGTAGATGAGCTGGTGTGGGCTCACCCACGTGGTCGGCAGTCGGTCTACCGTCAGATCCCCTCTGAGAAACTCGTCCAGGCGCATACGACGCCCTGACCAGTACAATAACTCGTCTACATACCTGTGGATAAAGTGTAAAATAAATTGTAAGCTCACTCATACACTACATTGTGACTCGTACATTTGTACCCCCATTCGTTCTGACAATGGTACTTTAGACCCAACGTACGTTTTGATACGTACGTAAAAATAAAAAAATATTGTTTAATTTGTCACTTATGCCATTAAACCCATTTTATATTCATTAGTATTTCTCTATGCATTGGATTTTTTAGTTGACCTCCCAGACACTAAACGGAACTTTTAGACATAAATCTATAAACAGTAAAATCACAATGTATTCTAATATAACTTTCCTAAGATAACTTACGTGAACTTCTACCGATATTATAAATATGGGCATTATCACGTACCGTTTAATCGGTGCTACGTTCGACACGAAATACCGTGAACCTTCATCAGAGTGAGTGTAATCCACTTCGTACCTCGCACTAAAGAAAGTTCTCGAATAGAATCGAAACATTGTCGATAAAACGATAAGAGATTATTTCCGTATTTAATAATAATCTTCTAATCCTTGCGTGGTTTGTTCTATGTTACCTATACTCTACACTGTACGTTCATGCTCGATTAGCAAGTATTGCTTATAGCGGGTTCCTATATCCGTCGGTAACCGACTACAACTCGTATCTCCTTGAAAAAGTGACAAACTTTTGATACTTTTTCAAGGAAAAAACAATGGACAATCACAGAATGCGCAATTATTGCCACCATGTTTGCCCAGCTACATTTGTTAATTATGGACGTCGAAACAGTAACAACTGCCGCTATTTATTTATTTAGTGTATATAACCATTATATAACGCGTTATATATAACTCACGTGTCCGATACCATTACCGTAAACAAATACGAACTGCGTGATCGGCGATCGTATGGACACGCTTACAATCATGGCCGCAAACCCCTTTATGTTTGTCCGCAAAACCGACATAGCGGCAATTACGCTCGATCATCACCGATCATGGGCGATTACAGGCAATTACGCCCTCTACACGATGGTGATCGTCTATGATCGCTCATCATGGCCCATCGTGTAGAGGCGCTATTTGATCTTGCTCGATTGTACCCATAAACGTTGAGCACAATGTACCATTTGAATACACAATTTTAGTTCTCTTAAGGATGGTAAAAGACTTGGTTACAAGAAGAAAATAGTATTTATAGAAGCCAGCAAACTTATTGCACACTTACCCTAATAAATAAATTGCTACAACGATACCCGCTATCACAAAACTGATGACCATTAACGAGAAGATGATACTCTTCCAGTTGTGGCCTTCCCCGCCGTACAAATCCTGAAAGCATTCGCAAGTTTTAAATAAAACTGAAACATAAGAGGAGATTTAGTAATTATTTTTAAAATTCTGAGCACTTGTGAATTTCTCAACCTGCTTATGACAAAATGAAGTGATCTCTTCCTGGCCAGAGCCAGTTGAGGTATATTTTGGCTTACATTTGTAAAAATCTTGTAAAGTAGGCTTTTTAGGGTCCTACTGTCTGACAAAACTTGAGGTTATCAGTATGAGGTAAAGTTGTTTGTACGTCTGAATACCTGAATCGATTCTGAAAATTATTTCACTGAAAGAAAGCTACACTATTCCCGGGTGCTTTAAGGCTATATTTTATTTTGATAAAAATCCATGCGAAGCTGGTCCGGGTCAGCTAGTAATAAATAAATTAATAATAATAGTAATAATTAAATTAGATTTATTAATTTTCTTTTCACAACTATAATAAATACAATTAATAATTTATCAATTAATTATTAACAAGATTTGTGGTCGCTCTTGAAGTCTATGGGGGATTTCTATGTTCATCAGTGTTCCTATGGCTGATATAATGATGATGAAATAAATATTAACACATCAATGTACAATGGAAAGCTTGTCTAAATGCTATAATTATAGTGCAGTGTGTTACCTCTTCTTTGGAAGATTTGGGGTCGGCGACCTGCAACGTCTCGTCGGGCGGGAGGCGCCAGGAGCCGCCGCCGCCGCCGCCGCCCGAGCGGTCCGTGTGGCCGGTGGCGTGCATGCGCCGCCGCCGCGCGCGCACCCGCCACCGCGCCGCGCTACGCCGCCGCGCGCCCCGAAACTGCGCCCGCGCCCGCGCCCTCACACGCGCGACCACAACACGCCACGACGCGCCGCACGCGCACCCTCCACTCCATCACTGTAAAAAAATAAAGATAATTCAGACTTTTTTTTGCACCTTTGACAAATGTCTTAGTATTAACAAAAATCCTCACCACCTTCAGATTGTCTGGAAGAGTTCGTTCCAAAGCGATAAGACTGCCGGTTTTACTTTTTCTCTTCTTTTCTGTTTGTTTATTTTTTTACTATTATGGTGTAAGTACAATTATGTACTTATTACAATAAAATTATAACCATATTATATAAAATAGTATAAAAACCATGCAAGATTTGTCTGAGTATACACTATAATTACCTACCTAAAAATGCTCAAGACCCCACACAAAAAGTGCGATATAAGTGTGTCTTTGCCTGTCTGTATGATAGCTTCCAATCGAATGAACCAATTTACATGCGTATATTAATTAAAAAGCGTGATAGTGCTCAGTTAAATTTGGTCGAAATTGGCGCAGTCATTGTCTGTCCGAAGCTAAAATTATTTTCATAGTAAGATACTTTTTAATCCTCAAGTACCTTCAGATGGCCGTTCTATGTGCGCATCTTAATCATAACGCGTACACCTGCGACTGCTAGCGCGCAAAAGTCATTTGTTGATAACTAAAATACAGATTTTTATGTTTATATTGAACGTTATGAAAAATCTTTAAATCTGGTTTGGTTATTGCAATAAACAAGATTTCCAAAACCAATGCTCAAAAAATTCACGCGGAATTTTATTAAAAAATATTTTTGCGTTCGTTTTGGTCTGGATTTTTAAACCATTGCTAGAATACCGGTAACAAATTGAAGGGAAAAAATACGAAGCTTAAATTGTTTTTGAAACAGGATTTCTGGTTTATTGTGGAAAAAAAATAAGCGTTCCATGGTGCCAGCGGTTGGATTTGAAATTGTGCTGTTTCGACCGCAACACAGTGTGGGTACGCGTTGGGGAAGGCCCCTTTTGCTTGCAATTGGATTCAGTGTATCTTCGTAAATGTTAGGGAACCAACCCTGGTGTAAGAGTGTATAGGGTGTCTGAAGGCCTTCATTTGCCATATCGTTACACCTAGACAAAGATGCCCTCCGAATCACAGGTCTGCTTAGTGTAGATGACGTTGCTTGACCTAGCTCATCTATTAAAAGTAACACTACTTTATTTTAATTTTAAATAATAGCCATAATAGTTATTTATTGATAACTAGCTGTTGCTCACGATTTCGTACGCGTTATACTACTAAATGTGTAGGTTACCTAGAAATAAAGCTGAACTCGCTGTTGTAACTTGACTTGACACCCCATTTTTATCCCATGGAGTTATGATCTACGTACATATTAAATTTCATCAAAATCGGTTATACAAACAAACATCCATACTTTCGCATTTATAATATTAGTGAGATAATCATTATACGTCTACACATTTTGTACCTACATACAATTATAAATAATATAAAATATAATTAATCAAATAATAGATAAAAACAACAATAATACCCATTAATTTATACAAAATAAATAATCAATCATTTATGAGCTATAAACTCGTCGTAGTTGGAGAAGTTTTGCTCAAAAATCCAGCGTTTTATTCTTTTCTTAAAAATAATTAAGTTAGGAGCCTGCATGGTAAATTGTATTCAGTTTGATGTAAGAACTCTCAATATCAAATTCAATTTAATTACAACCCATAGAACTCAGAATTTGGTAATTCATACAGTTGTAGCAAGGGCTGCTACGGAGCTACGAACTTGCTACGAGCGATTTTATCGACTTTGATAACGTCGCCACATGCCACATGAAGTGGAAAACGAGTACTCTCTACTGCGGGCGGGACTATTATCGAATAAAACCTGTGAAAAGTTATATTTGCGGGCTTTAGAAATACTGCGCAGATTTATGAAACAAACTATTAATTTGTTAATTGTTTTTTTGACGCATTGTGTCGATACAGATTGGTGTTGGATCACAGCCAACGCCGCGCGGTCTCACACTATATACATACGAGTAGATTTGCTCGACGCCAACTTTACTACTCCGTAAAGTTATTCCAACTGCTCTTTCAATGTGATTTTTTAGATTGGTGCCATTTTTATTACAAAAATATTCAGATCAGCATATCATTACTTAGTCCGTATGCGCGGTTCGGATAATAAATGTAAAATAAAAATACTGGAATGCAAAAAATCACTTTGCGCTCGTAGCTTTTAGGATTATTCTTGGCTGAGCTCGATTGCGAACGATTTTTGTACTTTTTATTAAAACAAACCGCGTTCTGTGGTTTACAAGGAATGCGAAAACTGCAACGGAAAAGTTGCAACGAGTTTAGATTAATGGCTTGGTGAGATCCGGGAAAAGCAGGTACCGACGCCAATTTGGGCATTAACCACGTTTCTTATAATTATCTTCAGGCTTTGCTATGCTTTAATATGCTTCTTAACAGCTTTAACGCGCTGTTAGTATTATAATACCCTCGTGACCTGCAATGCGGATGTAGCGACACTATTTATCATAACGAGTAAGGTGTTATAGGAGTGTATGTAAATGAAGTTGTAATCTAAGCTTAAAGTGAAATAATTCAGGATTGTCGCAAGGGAAATGGAACAAAGTTACGGCAAGGCGCAGCGGCCTGCACCGAGACTGAACCAATCCACCTGAAGTGCTAGATTGTGCCGGGATTTATAGCCCTAATTAACTGAGTTGGATTTATAGCTAGCTAGCTCACTTATTCGACAACTTTGTCGTTCCCCGAGTGGTTTTGGTTTAGTTTATTTAGATGATGCGAGTAGTGTATAGGTGTTTCAAATTGGCGCGAGTTGTGAAAATATAGTGAAAATTTGCAGCATTTCAGATTTGCACATAGTTTTTGTATTTATTTGCAAATAAAGTAGTGAAGCCGGTGTGTCCTGGCGGGCCGCCAGCCTCTAATTCAATTTGTTGAGCCTAGGGCTGCTGTTTGTTCACAGCCATTAATCGCTAAATATTTTTACGGCGCCGTTAAATGAATATAACGTTTCGTTAATGCATTTTATTTTAGCGTGCTCCATTAAAATGTAACAGGTTTAGGAACATCTTCGCTATAAATTGTAGACTTTTAAGTTCGACGAGTAGTTTACTGCTGTTTTCTTTCCAATGTGCAATATTTGAGTAAAATTAGAACAATTTCTATTTAAGGTCCGGGTGGAATAAGATGGCAATAGAGGTCATTCACCTCACCGACCAGTGACGAGAAAATAAACTAAAACAACTTCAAATTTTGCATTTTTGGGAGCTTCACAATTCTGAAGCTTTTTATGTATTTAATTATAGATCTGTATTATATTGTATTTAAAAATGTTTTCTATACTTACTTAAGTTCTAATAATAATTCACAGATCATATAATTTTATCGGACATGTGCATGTAATTTGTGCTACTCGGAACCGTAATATTATTCATAAATGCAATATAAAATCACTGGCTTAAAATATATTTCGTATTTTAAAACAATAAATACGTGAATAAAACATTGAAAACATAAAATTTCATGCAATGATTTTTCCCGATTTTGTACATTTTCAAGTTGCACAGTTTGCCCAGTTGACTTCTTGTAGGCTTTGTACTACGAGATTCTTGCGATAGCAGTTTTGCGACGTGTTTGTATGGTGAGTGACAGAAATAGCGATACATCTTTACCATTTTGGGATATCGTGGTGAAGGAAGGTGAATGACCTCTATTGCCAAGCTACCGCACATCAAGAAACGCCTATCATAGGTTCTGCTACACACTGCGGCGACACTGAAAACCAGCGCAGAAGCAACTATGCTTCACAATACCTTCCTTTATTAGTGTCTTTTTATTTTACACTAGTATGTCCGTGTCATAAATAAATATTTTCTATATCTATTTTTTTTAATTTTCCAAATGTCACAAATTTTTAGTAAGTATAATGATTTATAGATAGATAGATAATTTCTTTATTATTTATTATTTTTTTTTATTTATAATGGATACATATTACATCCATAGTAATATTATAAATGCAAAAGTAACCCTGTATGTTTGTAAGTTTGTTATGTTTTCACGACTAAAGGGCTGAACGGATCGTAATGAAATTTAGCAAGAAGATGGATTATACCATGGGAAAGGACATAGGCTATCTACTGTTTCAAAAAATAATCTTAAAGGGGGTGAAATAGGGATTGAAAGTTCCATATAATTTAACCGTTGCATCGTTCATTGACTGAATTGTGAATTGAAGTCATTTACATGAAGTGTCGCGTCACTTTGACATTTAATTCTGCATTTGATTTCTTTGTAATTTATACGACAAAACAAAGTTTTTCGAGTCAGCTAGTATAAGTAAGATCCAAAAAAATAAACTTTATTGTCAACCTACAAGATTATTTCATTTTATGATTGTTAAGATCGTGTATATTGTAAATTTCAATTGACAGGCTACTTATCGCTCCCAGACGATCATCGATCTTGCTCAATATGTGAAGGAGCTGGGGTTCACTCACTCAGTTTTATCGATGAACCAATTTAAGATAGTACTGGTGAAAAGCATTGGAAAACCACGAGATGGTTTAAAGGAAAACATATTTAAATCTGTTTCAATACGCCTGCTTTGAAGATGAATAGGGAAGCAAATAGACTTTTTTTAAACTTATATATACCTGCCGGGTTAGCATGACCGCCCATGTTTCTCTCTGCGTAAGAATAAAATAAAATCACATTTTAATGTAGAGAGTAGAAACATTTGTACGAACTCGCGAATAAATGTTTCTACACAGCATAAATGTAATTTTTCTGTATTATTCCATAAATATACTGTTATAGGGCGGCCATGCTAGCTCGGCTGGAGCCAAGACAATTTCGGAAGTATCGGACAGAGCCTTGTTCTTCGAAGAATAGACAAGAAAATCGCTGTACCTACTGGCCGTACTGCATTTAACATTGAAAGTTGTAAAATTAATCTTCACAAAAAATATACCTTTTACTCGAATATACTACAATATACCTAACCTTACTAGTTTATATATCACCTATTCATCTCATACTTTATCTGCGGAATCTTTTGATTGGCCTTCTTATATTAAGTAGCATTTATTGTTGTTATATATCATTTTAAAAAAAACCCCTACATAACATATCGGATTATTTAGATGATAGAGAAGCTTGGTATTGAAATTGCTCCAACTCTGTCAAAAATGTTACAATTTAGACGCAATTTATTTTCGCTATTAGAATATAATGTATTCTAAAAGAATAATTAAAAATAACAACCAGCCTTGTTTCTTGCCTCTCTTTCCTGGTTTGGTCGCGAAGGAACAGACAGTAAAATTGATGTTTCAGAGTGATCCTTGTGATTTTAAGTGATAAAAACATTTTTAATTTTGATTATTTATTGACTGAAATACTATTTCTGTAAACCTAGCTGTAAGTTTTCCAAAAATTCTAATTATATTCATTTATTTGTTGTAAATCTAGGTAGAATGTTAGGTGGTAGGGTTTTTATACAAGCGCTAGATGTTGTCTTGCGGTGTACAAGTGTTTTCTAAAAGATCTAAAAATAAAATAATATAGAAATGCTCAGTAGGTAGATGAATTGTTTCTATTTTTTGAAACTATCACGGTTATGAACACTATTTTCACTAAAAACGGGATATTTACCATGATTTGTGAGTTTTTGAGTAACCCGATATTTCGACGCAGTTTCATGTGCTATGATCGCGGGTAAACTGAAGTTTGGGAATGGATGGTTATTGACAGATACATTGATCTACCCTCTTACTTATGGCCGCCATAGACATTCAAGTAATTTGATCAAACGAGCTGGTTCAAACAGTTTGATCAAATTGGCATGAATGTCTGTGGCAAAATTTGATCTAATTTAATGAATGGCTTGAAGAAATATGAATTTTCGTATTTTTATTTGATCAAACTGTTTGATTAAAAATTTGAGTGTATGTGTTGCGAGCGCTCAGTCGTTGCTGCGGAAGTGTTTCTCTTTTCATGAGCCACTTTTTACATATACAGTACGATTTTTTGTCCTTTTCTGGCCCTTCAAAGCAAATACTAAAACAACTTTGCAAACCAACAAAATTGCAAAAGCGTCGTCTTTAGACATTTTTAAAGAAGCACAACACCTTTTCGCCCGCTTTACTGAACTGACACCGCTTCAAGTCTACGTGAAGGTGTGTGGTCACTTGAAAGATCATGCCAATTTGATCAAACTATTTGAACCAGCCTGTTTGATCAAATTACTTGAACGTCTATGGCGGCCATTAGTCTCTTGCTAGGAATGAATTCACTAATATTATTACTACCACCGGTTTTATTCTCGATTATAACTGACACTCAACACTCACGGTATCAGGACGCGTAACTTACAAACCATTGTAAATATCTCGTTTTTAGTGAAAATATATTTGTTTCTGTCACCTTGCAGGTATTTGATTTTGATTTGTTATCAGATATATTTCCGTAAAGAAACCTAGTCAAATTATGTTATGATCTGCCTATACATACTCGTAAATCGTAATGCATCCAAAAGATAACAGAATTATAATTACAAGAAGTGAGATACTAAGCTAAGGATTGGTGAGTCTGGATCCACGCAATATAAATAACCGTTCATCATCATCGTCATACAAAATATTAATTGGGAGATGTACTTTTACACATTTCATTTTTAAAAGTATAAATTAAAATAACATTATGTGCGATTACCTAACTGTTGTCTTAATTATTGTAAAACTAAACGTAGGACTACGTAGTATAATATATAAGTTAAAGTACCTAGAGACAAACATTTGACATTGAAGCATTTCCTATAATAAATCCTATATGGATACGATGGATCCCAGCGGGTAATATCCTGTAGGTCCGGTTCCGTCCGTTCCAGAGCACTAGTTTGCCTATAAATCTCGCGGCATTTGACACTTCAATTCACCTTGCATTGCACAAGATGTTAGGTGGATCAATCACTAAGCTACTCTATTGAATACTGTGCATAATTACTTTTTCAACACACTTGCTCGTAAAGTAAGCCTTATTACATCGTTCTTAGGGCCATAAACCGAACTATAACACACACGTGCATAATAATATTACACACTAGTGCATAATAGAATTATCCCTACAAAGTTGTTAGTACTAAACTGCAAATTATATGCGAGTAAACAGAGCATTTTCAATTTAATCGGGTAATACAGTTTTGTAACAACAAAGAGGTTTTATGCCGCTGAAAATCCACTTACATTTTTGAAGTAATTAAATGTACCCCTAATTAGAAAGAAAAAACATGTATTATGATCAAATTATTTATAATTCACAACAGTTTGTTATAAAATATTTGCATTTTATCACTAAAATTATAATTTTGAAGTAGGCTGTATGGCTATATGTAATCAATCACCTTACATTTGGCGCGTGCAACAATATCGTTATGAAAATTGTACATTCACCAATTGTTTTAATAATTTTATGCTTAACGATTTATGCAATACATGTTTATTTTTTCATCGCAAGTGTGTTGAAAAAGTGCGTATGAAACTCGTGAGCAACTTGCTCACTAGACACTCGGCTGATTTACGCCCTCGCCTACGGCTCGGGCTGCAACTCACAGCCTCGTGTATATTGAGCAACTTAGCTCACTTGTATCATAATATACTATTACCTAATAAGTATATTGCTTAGTGTCTGTATTAAGCATTTATTTATGTTTATGAATGGGATGAGAATGGTGGATGGTTTCATTTATTCAATCTGGATGTTGAAGGCTAAATAGAGAAGTGTGGAAGGAAATAAGAGAGGCCTACGCCAAGAGGAGACTACTATTTTAAGCGATTCATAATTTCACTACTTTAGTTTTATTTAAAAATTGTTTTGGTTTTAATGAGCAAATATTAATGTTATTTACATATGTTAGAAATAGTAAAAAAATAAAGGCTAATTTTATTTTGTTTTTGTTCAATTTGGGTTTCTGTAAAGATGGAAAGAGAAAATGCTTACTTCCCGAGATTCTCGTTCGTGCTAATTGCTGTGATTGAACTAGACACGAAAGACATAGGCGATGTTGCCAAAATTATCACATTAATATTATAAATGTAAAAGTTTGGATGTTTGTTTATTTGTTTGTTTGTTACTCAATCACGTCGTAATGGCTGAACCGATTTCGATGAAATGCGTGTGTTGATAGATTATGACCTGGATTCAAACATAGGCTACCTTTTGTTGACAGACAACGCGTACGAAACCGCTGGCGGAAGTTAGTATGATAAATAATGTTGGAAGTGTGAAATTAGTTTAAGTTTACAAATAACAACCAAAAATGTATGTTCCTTAGTTCGGATTTAACATTTTTATAGCTTATCTGCACTAAAAAAGTAGTCACAGGTAAAGTATACCAATCGACCTGAAGGTGTAGGCGGAATATACATTTTCCGTGGGAGTGTCCCGTCTGAGAGGTAGTCCGGGATTTTCTCGTTCAATGCAACTCTGCTCTATTATTTTATACTCCATCAGAGTCTCAGGGACCTGCCGAGTTTACTTGGATAATAAGTATGATGGAAAGTAATAATAGCGACGATGGATTTTGTTAGATATAGTACTTCAGAAGCGGAAAAGCAATCTCATGATAACGAGTTTATTTTCGAAGCTGGTAATAACGTATTCGTCATTTTACTGAATTTATCAATTCGCGCAAGTCACGGGGCAAGTAACGAGATGAATATCTAAATAACCGAGACATGGAAATTTCCGTAAAATTATTAATATAACCATATGAAAATTTCAAAGTTTTAATGTGGATGGATACTTGAACTCCAAACTTACTCGCTCGAAATGTTTAAACTTCGACATCGATTGAAGACTGACTTTGAGATCGACTCGATACTGTCGTTATGTTTGTCAATAATTTCTTTTATTTATTTTTTCTAATCCAGTGAGCACAACTTTGTGATCCACTTTGATATAAGTAGCAACCCATTAGTTGAATGCTCAAAGTATTTGTTTAAGTAAATGCAACAGTGCGCAAAGATAATTATGCAAATAACGTACTAAGAAGCTAAATATTGTTCAACTAGCTTCCGCCCGTGGATTGTCAATAGAAAGTAGCCTATGTGTTAATTTAGGTTATAATCTACGTACATACCAAATTTCATCAAAATTGGTTCAGCCGTTACGACGTGATTGAGTAAGAAACAAACAAACAAATATTCATATTCATTTATTCTGCTTACATTTTTTAGCTTAGAAGCAAGTACATATACCCTGTAAGGGCACTGCGAGTTGGATTTGCGGCTATTCAAAAGTACAGCAATTAAACATAGAATTAAACATGTCAAATTAATTAAATAAAAAACAAACATCCAAACATTCGCATAAATAATATTAATGTGATTAGAATCTTCTATCTATACCTACCTACTTACTATTACTTTTCTTTTGAAATTATTAGCCAATAACTGATTGCAGATGATGCAGGGTAACAGAATACAAATAAGACCGTTTTAAAAACTTTGTCTTTCTGTTAAATAAGCTAATCTCCAAAAGTACTTCATGGGGGACGAATTTTCATGGCGTTTTCACAGGTATCTTGGGGCAACATGCAATAATCTAACAAACTGAGCATTTGAGCATATACGACATATCACTTAGGCCATAATCTGAAAGTAACTGTCATCTCAAGTTGTAAAAAGTACAATAAATAAGGCTATTTTTACACCAGAAATGTGCGAGGAAGCTGAGCCGTGCGAGCATGCTTAACGGTTCTTTTCAGTTGTCACCTGACTGGTAGACCAATAAAATTAATATTTAATGAAATTTGTATATATATTGTTTGATTACGTAGCTCTAGTTCGATACACCACCTCACACAAATCCCTCGCACACATTCCTAGCTCGCGGCCCGTGCACAGTTATCTCGCTGTTTTGTATAGGTACCTCGCTCCGCTCTGGTGGAAAACCTGCCTAAGTCTATACCACTAAGATTACGAGTATGAAATAAGCAGTCGTAGAAATTTATACTAAAATATCATGTTACATGTATTCCATTAATAGCGGTGTTAGTTATAAATTCCTATTCGATACCCGTGTTCCATTCCAATCCGTGGTTAGCATACCTACTCGTACATTTACAGATTTTGAACAGAACCCAAGTATTTAATCTGTGGACCCGAACCAATCTGTGTTAAGTTATGGTAATCTACTGGAGTATCAAGGTAGCTCTAAATCATTCCAGCTTCCGTTTCCTCTTATTTCGCTTTGTATCGTGACCCTATTTATGATCCTATGTTGTAGTGATATGTGTAATGAAAGCCGCGATTGTTCCGGACACGCTACTATGCCTGTTACTTATCTTTAAGAAGCAATTAGTAATTCTTGGGATTGTGTGACGTTTCTACGTACTGTGTTACAATGTAATATATTGTTTTATTTATATTTTCCTAAAATATTAAGTACTAGGTTTTACCGTCGAGTACTTATGAAATGTTAGAACAGTGACTATGGACCCTCCACTGTGGGTGGTGCGAGATGCGCTAGACCAATTATTTTTTATCTTTAACTGGTTGCAATATTTTTACCCAGATCAGTAAATAACAAATTAAAAAAATATTGAATCTACAATTCATAGATTACATGGCACATGCTGAATAGACTTTGTCTTTCACAGCGGTTGACTGCTAAAGAGCTAGATAGTTGCAGAGATTTTGTTGTCGACGGTTATATGTTATTCGGTTACAATAGGTTATTATTTTTACAGAATACCTATCACCTAAGATAGATATACAACTCGTTATTATCATAACACCATAAAAACAATAGTAAAACAAACGAAAAACTGCAAAATGATCTTATCGCTTTAAAGCCAGTTCTTCCAAACAACCTTAAGATAGAAAAAACTTTGTGGTAGAATGGATGGTGGTGGAAAATATGTTTCTTTTTTAAAAGAACCTTGTAATCCACAAACGGAATAATTACATGAGTTAATTGTTCGTCGTCGTGTGGATATACAGAGGTGTTCTAAAAGATTAGCTAAGCAGAAAAAATGAGTTGTCGAGTGAAAAGTAGTGCCGGGTGATAGTCCATGAAAGACGTTTTCACGCATAAAAAAATTACGATAGTGTAGCGAACTACCCAGCCAGATATTTGTTGTTAAAAAAAAACAGTATACTTTGCAATTTTACCAAAGATACAGCAAGTTTATTAGTGCTTGTATGTACAGATTTCATCAGTAGCAGTCAGTATGATGTCCCGGGTATCGTGACGTCACGCGTCAGACCTAGCCTGCAGTCAAGCGATAATTCTGTATTTATGGCTCGACGGCTATTGTTGCTACTGGACGCGATTTCATGTGATTCTAATCAGAGTTACAATATCTGATTCTGAATTAAATTAATCCACTGACTCGATCTATCTATTCTTTGTACGTGACTGCCATAAAAAAGAAGTGCTTTAATAATTGATCGAACGAAGCGAGATCTTTAAATCAACTTGGGCAAATTGGCGTTGTATGTTTGTTTGTCGAGGATAATTTTCGAAGCGTGGATCCGATCATCGTGAAATTTGATACATAGGTAGGTAGTGATAGCACAATTTTGGTGTGACTAAATGAGCTAAAAATGTTGGGTGGTTGTTGAGATATTTAAGTTCAAGAGGGGTAAAAATATAATTAAAATGAGACTATTAGGTCAAATAGGACGTCAAATGTAAGGTCTTCATTATTACATTTCAACCCCATTTTTATTTTTAGTATAATTTTTATAGTTTTTGAGTTATTAGCCATTATAAAAACTGAAATATGTCAAAATTCACAGGGTACACCAATGACCCCACAGTGCTGTAATTTGGTATGCGTGTAGCTTATGTAATACAAATATAGGGAAAAGTCTAAAATGCAGAATAACTGCAATTGTTACCCCAAAAAAGACAAACCTCCATGTTGCAAACGTGAGCTCCAGTTACCTGTAATTTGAATGAAACTGTAGGTCAAGTTAGTTGGTTTTGCATTTCGTGGCACTATTTTGATAGTCAACGATTAGGTACAATTTTTGTTTTGTTTTTATGGGAGACACTCGAGATCTTAGTTCGGGGCTAACCACTAGTTAGGTAAGTATAAGGTTTTAGACTTCATGTGAGTAGTTGGTAAGTGTTCGAGAGTTTCTTTGTTCTAATACACTTTTATACGCCTAAACTAGATAACATCTTAATATTACAAGTAGGTGCCTATTAGAATCAAGTAGTCTTGTGTGAGGAAAGTAAGCAGGTTACTTACAACTCTAAGATAATAAAGAAACAATGTATAAGAATGTATTTCACTATCTTCGATAACGAATAAAAATAGTAAAGAATTTGATAAAGTTTGCCAACAGTGGAGCTAACTAGATGTGAAATTATTCCATAACCTTAGAAGGAAAGAATCTATAAATATTTTATGAATGCTGTCACGGCACACTTGGATGCGCTTACTTGCCAAGGACTCTATCTCAGCATCGGATAACGGATCGTGTTCCTGAAAGTTACGACTAGAACATGATCGGGGAGAAAATTTATAAGCTATAGACACAGTATAGGTTACTCTAAGGATATTCTCTGCTTAAATTGATTCTATAAACTAACGAACTGCTTAGGAGCAATGAATGAATGCAAATTCTTTATTGCAAAAAATAAAAATAATCTGTACATTGGCGAATTTAATGATAGATAGCATTCTCTTCCAGTTAACTTTTGTGTAATACGGACAAACAGTTGTTGTAGAAGTTTAATTAAAAGAGTACTTGTAGATGTAATAATAATATTCTTCGTATTTCTGATATGGACTCACCGCAAGCATTAATAATTACCTATTACATAATAATTGCACCTATCAAAATACAAACGACAAAAGAACAATCGCATTATCTGATTCAAAAAATCACTCCACGGATGGGAAATACGAGGAAAATGGCAGTTATTTATTAATTTATCAGACAATAATACGTGTGGAGGCATCAGGTCGGCTGTTTCCTGTTGAAATTATTCAATTTACGCCCGACTGGAAGTTAATCCAATGCCTTGTTACGCAAAGTTACTTCCTCCAAAGGAAATTGTTTCTCCCCGTAGTTCTCCCCTTACACCAAAAAGGTCTGGTTTGTTTTTATTATAATCATAGAAGTTTTATGAGTCTGCATCTAAATAAAGGAGATTGTTAATAAATCGTTACCTCTTTAGTTTGTCTATTTATTCTGTGAACAGATGGTATTTATTTTAAGCACGCGCATTAGCTAACATCTCAATAACAGATGAGCTTTTATAGAGATGTGGAGATTTGATGCTACGTACATGAAATGCGTCCTTATTCCTACGGTAGGAATGTCTCGAGTACGGCTAGACGTAGCTCCCAGTCCACCAATCTCGGTTCATTACCCTGAGCTTGAGCTGGTCGTTCCCAGCTCAGCTCGCAGTAACAAGCTTGTTAGCCTGTCTGAACACCACCGCTCCGTTTTATCCCGAACTTATCCCCTATCACCATTGTAATAATATTCGGAATTGCGAGATCCGAAACTGAGATCCTACGCCGCGCTACGTAGACGCTGCACTTGATTGCTCATCTCGATTCCGGATCATTAGTACGAGTGGAGCTAGCGAGATGTGTAGCTTGAGTCGCAGTGCCGCAATATTGAGATAGCACCCGTGGGTCCCGTGAATTCAATTTGTGCTGTTTACCGCTGCTCGAGGTGATGCATCATGTATCGTCGTGAAAAGACGTGAAGTGCGAGCTCGCGTGTCGTCTCGTTTCACTATGCATATTTGAATTCTAGTTTGCCATTTGCATTTCATCCGCTTATTTCATTTGGTTATCAAATGAAGCCGTCACCTAAATTAAAGGGTTACTGATCGCGGTCGTTCTGTGCGTAATTTTATGGAGCTGTATTAAGCTAACTCAATCTGGGCGATTATTAACCACGCTGGCTTAGCCTGAGCACCTGCACTTGCATATAATGGCCATACGTGAAAGCATATTACGTTAATGACTGTAACTAAAACGATGCCACGAAAACTGAGTTTGCAGTGTGGGTCTCATACCCGCCCGTCGAATACACAACGGGTAAACGATGTGATATTTTCTCTAAAAGCAGGCTATGTTTACATTGTGTATGACATGTAGATAGGTACATACATGTATTTTAAAATTATTGATCGACCGAAGCGAGATCTTTAAATCAACTTGGGCAAATCGGCATTGTATGTTTGTATGTATGTTTGTTTGTCCGAGTAACTTTCGAAGCGTTGAGCCAATCATCGTGAAATTTGATACATAGGTAGGTAATGATGGCACAATTTTGGTGTGACTAAATGAGCTAAAAATGTGGGGGGTTGTTGAGATATTGGGGTTCAAGAGGGGTAAAAAAAATGAAAATGAGACTATTTGGCAAACTGGGACGTCAAATGAAAGGTATTTATTAGTACATTTAGACTACGTTTTTATTTTTAGTAAATTCTTTATAGTTTTTGAGTTATTCGCAATAATAAAAACTGAACTTTGACAAAATTCACAGGGTACACCAGTGACCCCACAGTGCTGTAACTTGGTATGCATGTAGCTTAAGTTACACAAATATAGGCAAAAGTTTGAAATCGTGAATAACTGCAATTTATACCCCAAAAAATGGACCAATTTACATGAACTACCGTTACCTGTAATTTGAATGAAACTGTAGGTCAAGTTAGATGGTTATTATTTTCGTGGCACTATAGTTTTAGGAATGTTTGACGTACAAATGAATTGCGACTTTATTTAATAATCGTTAAAAAATATTGGTCTAACTAAAGTCCGCCGTCCAATGTTATTACAATGACCTTTAAACGTCAATTTTAATATTTTTATAGAAAGCAAATACAACTTAGTAAAAGCAGTCAAAAAACAAGAGTGCTGCTTACATACAGTTAAAAGGTAGTATCCAATGTTTATCACAGAATGAGTAAATAAAACACAATAAGCTGATGGCACGGTGTATGTTCTGGCCATAAAAATAGTTTTATGAAGCCATATCCGGTTTGTATCGTTCATTTTGTTGGAAGCATCGCCAGATAATTAAAGTTAAGTGTCCGCAAATTGCAGCTGCGATTACCCGTGTGCTAATTGAATAATACTTGCGTTGAAAATGTATATCGCTTCAAAGTGGGATCCCATAAGGTCACGCACCGTGAAGATTCACAGGTCTTTCTGCACTAAACTCGAATGCAAAGCTAAGTATCAATAGCAAGTACAAAATACTCAAAGCGTTTTTACTTTAATCTACTTGTTTTCGCCCTGAACTGCGAGAAGGTTAATTTTGTTAAAAGTCGAAACATTTCGAAGCAATCAGCGAGTTTCAATTTAACTGTAGTCGTTTCAAGTCCGAGTTTTATAGTTCAATTAAAGAGAGTTGAACTTACGAAGGTTTGAATGAGAGGTCATTTGATACCACCCTCCACTTGCAACGGTAGACTCAGGTACTTACAAATTAAAAGTACCTAAAGTGCTATAGAGTCATTAGCTTGATCCATCTCCAGGTTTTATAAAAAATGATGCAAAGTAACAAAAATACCTGGACGGGATACTGGTTAACAAACACCTGACCACACCTCCTTTATCACTGAAACAGAAGCTCACGGACTAATGTGCCTATTCTCCCAATCCTCACCTACGACGCTCAAACCTTGTCTTTTTTAGGGTTCCGTCCCCCAAGGGACGGGATCATGAACCGTGATAAGATGATGTATTTCTGTTGCCGCTATAACAACAAATACTAAAAACAGAATAAAATAAATATATAAGGGGGGCTCCCATACAACAAACGTGATTTTTTTGCTCGTTTTTGCTCAATATTGATAACGGCAACAGATAGATGCTTGAAATATATATAAATACAACATATATATATAAAAACAAACATTTAAGGGGGCTCCCATACAACAAACGTGATTTTTTTGCCGTTTTTAAAGATACAGAAGCCTTCGTGCACGAGTCGGTCTCGCACTTGTCCGATTTTTTTTATAATGCCCACCAAAACTTAAATCACGGATGTCGGATAGCAAATGAGTAAATTGAAGTAGGATTGGGCGAAGTCTACCGCATGTCAGATGCGTTGTAAGCCAAAGCCACCGCAGAGTAGACGCCCCTAAACGGAAAACAATCTCGCGGCAATGATAAAGGGACGAATTGATACGTATTTAAATGTCTAGTGTCCAAAACAGAGACGATTGGATAGAAAGAAGGAAGGCCTTTGCCCTACAGTGGGACACCACAGGTTAATAATAGTTTTTTCACAATGTCAAATTATATGTCATGTACCTAAACCTCACCGCAAGCAGGTGATTGAATCACTATGGCTGAGCCGGGAGTAAAGTTGTACTGAATTTCATTATGCCCTCGCGAGCATAATGTTATTAGAATTTGAAACCTCATCTCTATTAAAATTTTATAAATGAGACCCGCACAATAAGAACTTATTCGTAAATCGATCTCTGCATCAACCTAGATTTAGTTATGATTGTCTCGCAGAAAGTGTGAAAAGCTGAGTATTCTCCTCGTGGATAAAGCTGTCTGCGTCTTGGGCGTGCTTATATCCCTCTCTGCACTCAGGATTTTAGTAACTCCCTAGCTCATCTCGTGAGTTAACTCTAGAATCCTTCGTTACGTTTGGGATTCAATAGACGACCTCCGTGGTGCAGTGGGCGAATAGCCGGCTGAGGCGCAGGAGGTAGCGGGTTCGATTCCCGCCGCGGAACAAATGTTTGCATGATCTACAGATATTTGTTCCGGGTCTGGTTGTTTCTCTATATATTATAAGTATGTTTTTACAAAAAAAAATGTATATAAGTATTCTATCAGTTATCTGGTTCCCATAGTACAAGCTCTGCTTAATTTGGGGCTAGATAGCGCTGTGTGAAATGTCCAGCAATATTTATTTATTTATTTATTTATTAATATAGCGCCCGTGACGCAAGACACTGCTTTATCCCCTAGTATAATAATCTAGTATTTTTTTCCAATCGATTTGGTGAAATAGTACTACCATTTTTCTCACCTACATCTTGCAATATTCATAATGAAATTTGTAAGCTTTTAACCATGATACAATATGGAAGCCAAACTTTATGATAGTGACGAATTAATAACTCTTTGTATGTATGATCGCGTAGGTCATTGAATAGTTTTACGTTTCCTATATAACTGTTACGCCGAGGCTGTTAAACAATGAGTAATAATCGAACCTTCTCGAACGCTTTTGTCTTGCTGTGTTATTGTTGCTATTGTTTGTGGTTTCGCAGAATGGGGAGTGGCCATTGTGTCGAGGGACCGACCCTTTCCTGGAAGGATCGACATCGTTCTCGAACAATCGAAATGTGTGCGATATAAATAGGCCGGAGAGATGGCCGGACAGTCAGTCTCGAGTCTAGAGTCAGTCTCTGCGAGGCCCTGGAGGACTGACGTGGGAAGGGTCTCGCGTGAACAGTAGTTGCTCCCGAGTCAGTCTGGATTAAGCTATACGTGCGAACATTTCGGTGACTTTAAGTGGTGCACCAGTGGTGTGAATTAGTGTGTTGTGATACGTGTGACCAAGTTCGTGTATTCATCGTCATCGTGTGGAATAAACGTGTTATTTTGGTCAGACTGATTCCCATTATTTTATCCCGAACCCTCAGCTCGTAACAATTTGGTGTCAGAAGTGGGATAAAATAATGCCGGTTCTACCAATGGATAACGTGGACGGTGTCAGGACGAGAGGTCAACGACAACAGGAAATGGATGAAAGGCGGTTTGGAGATTCTCCGGTTCAAGAAGCTCGGCAGAGTCGTCAGCCGATGGAGATGGAATTAGCCGCCATCTAATCATTTGGAGCATCATCATCATCATCATCCGTGGGGCAAGCTCCTGTGACAGGCGATCTTGCTGCTATTATGGCCATGCTTTGTCGTCAAGAAGAAGAGCAGCGACGTTGGCAGGAAGAACGGTGACGTCAGGAAGAAGAGCAGGCTCGGTTGCAGGAAGAACAGCGACGTCAGGATAAGGAAGAGCAGCGTCGTCAGCAAGAAGAGCAGGCTCGGTTGCAGGCAGAACAGTGACGTCAGGATAAGGAAGAGCAGCGTCGTCAGCAAGAAAAGTAGGCTTGGTTGCAGGAGGAAGAACGCCGTCACCATAAAGAAGAGAAGCGTCGTCAGCAGGAAGAGCAGGCTCGGTTGCAGAAGGAACAGCGACGTGAACAGGTGGAGCAGACTCGGTTGCAAGAGGAACAGCGACGTCAGGATAAAGAAGAGCAGCGTCGTCAACAGGAAGATCAGCGACGTTGGCCATAAGAGCGTGCTCGACTGATGAGGGAATCGTTCGGTTCATCTGGAAAGGAATTCCAGGAAGTGAAAGAACAGATAGAAATCATGAGAGCCGTGTTTTGGAGGCTGGAATTGGGATCGCTGATGAGAAAGGGACTCTGGGTGTCCTGAAGTACTGGAGACGGCAATGTGGCTCCTCTAGTTGCTACATCTTCAGCGCGAGGTGCGCCTAAAATTGTTCGTGTTGATCGGCTGCCGCGATATGGGGCTAAGAATGCTCGGGACGAGCATGTTTTAGGAGGGGGCAGTGTTACGCCGAGGCTGTTAAACAATGAGTAATAATCGAACCTTCTCGAACGCTTTTGTCTTGCTGTGTTATTGTTGCTATTGTTTGTGGTTTCGCAGAATGGGGAGTGGCCATTGTGTCGAGGGACCGACCCTTTCCTGGAAGGATCGACATCGTTCTCGAACAATCGAAATGTGTGCGATATAAATAGGCCGGAGAGATGGCCGGACAGTCAGTCTCGAGTCTAGAGTCAGTCTCTGCGAGGCCCTGGAGGACTGACGTGGGAAGGGTCTCGCGTGAACAGTAGTTGCTCCCGAGTCAGTCTGGATTAAGCTATACGTGCGAACATTTCGGTGACTTTAAGTGGTGCACCAGTGGTGTGAATTAGTGTGTTGTGATACGTGTGACCAAGTTCGTGTATTCATCGTCATCGTGTGGAATAAACGTGTTATTTTGGTCAGACTGATTCCCATTATTTTATCCCGAACCCTCAGCTCGTAACATAACTATATTTATATAACTCCTACACATTTGTTCACATTACACAAAGGTTATCTGGAGCAAAATGCTTTCTAGCATTAAGTTAGTATAAAGGCTGGTTGATTTATTTTATACAACGTTCTATCTGTTTATTATTCCATCTATTTTTTTTCTATCAATAAATTTTTTTATGAAGACATTTGAATGAATATTTTTTTAATGTATTAGGTTTATCTATAATGTAGGTATAGTTTAAAGGTATTATCTTTAATATGTATAAGTATTCTATTTTATTATGGTTTATATTATGTGTAACTATAGGTATTTATTAGTATTTTACTCCAATGTATTTTTCTGTGCACTATAATCAACTATCTCTATCTTCAAAGGTTTTTTTTTTATAAATTATAGGCTAGCGTTTGAGCACGATCTCGCCTGATGGTAAGTGATGATGCAGTCTACGATGGTACACGCTTGCCTAGAAGAAACCTATTCACTCGCGATTTGAAGATCCCTAGGTTGTAGTTATCAGGAAACACAGACTCAGGCAAGGCGTTCCACTCCTTGGCGGTGCGCAAGGTTTGCTGGAAGAAAACTCTTATTAGGGTTAAGCTCGCCTTTGTACAATGCCATGTTGTAAGCTATTTCTGTCTGTAAATCTATTTGTTAATAAAGAAGAAATATGTGTTAAATCTCGCAAAGTCATGAGCGTTTTATGATCACATTTTTGTAATAATGTAGGCAATTTTTCGTAGAACTCATTAATACCATCTAGACCTTTATCGATAAAAGCCTTTTGAGTTTAGTTTCAAAGCGCTAATCCCAAACATTTCCAACTCTTTAATCCGAACACGCTGGCAGCTTGCATTACAAGCTGCTCCGTGAAATTTGCATCAAATATTGCATGCTCGGCTTAGTTCGAAGCTTTTTCAACTTGTTACTGATATCAATATTTTGAATTAAACATTTGTTTTCTTTGAAATCTGCGTGATGTTTCACACAGTTGTTGTTTTGTAGTGTAGACTACCGGGAAAGTTAACTATCGGAATACTTTTAAACGAAAATTCTATTATTCAACTTTTGTTCGGACAGAAATAAGATGGTAAAATGGTGTATACATATTTGCAAATCGACTTGAGGAAGAGATAAAACCTCTTAAAATTTCGATTGAATAAGTTCGACTCGTAATTATGTAGCTCAATTATGTAGCCTCTACACCATGGGCCATGATGGACAATCACAGAATGCGCAATGATTGCCACCATGATTGCGCAGCTGTCTACACTATGGGCCATGATGGTCAATCACAGAATGCGCAATGATTGCCACCATGATTGCGCAGCTACATTTGTTAATTATGGACGTCGAAACAGTAGCAGCTGCCGCCGTTTATTTATTTAGTGTATATAACCATTATATAACACATTATACATAACGCACGCGTCCGCACCGTACCGAAAACAAATACGAACTGAGTGATCGGCGATCGTATGGACACGCTTACAATCATGGCCGCAAACTCCTTTGATGTTTGTGCAAAAAACCGACATAGCGGCAATTACACTCGATCGTCGCTGATCATGAACGATTACAGGCAATTATGCCCTCTATACGATGGTGATCGTCTATGATCGCCCATCATGCTATCTTGTAGAGGCGCTATTATGGTCGTAAACATCAAAATATCTGAAAGAAAACTTTGACTACTCGTATTACAGCTGGTTAACGAAACTACAATGCTCGTGCAAAAAACAGTTTATACTTGATGCGCAATAATTTAAATGTATGATAGTTATTTTTCTCGTCACTGGTCGGTGAGGTGAATGACCTCTATTGCCATCTTGTTCAGCACGGACAGTAGAGACCATCAAAACCAAACTAAACACAACTTCATTACGTCGTAGTAAAACAATCTTTATTCAATGCATAAGAATTATTTTGGAACATTTTACTGTGAGAAAATTTTATACAGACATGTGTCGGTGGTAGTGGGCCACGCATTTTTATATCTAAATATTTCTAGTAAAGAAACAAAATTGGTTGTAAAAACGTCTAGAGATCAGCCAATTTTTTTGTCAGCTGAAGATATTGATGACAGCTGAGACTGGGACGTTGAGTCTATAACCTCTCAACAAAAGTGCTATAATACTCTTTTAAGCGTGCTCTTGTCTCGTATACGAGTCGTTAATACCCATCTAGCTCACAATGCGACTATTCAACTTGAAGAGAGAATTTTAAAGGAAATAAAGCTGGGTAGAACCATCTTGAATAGAACCACATGTTTATAATTTTAACCTCTGCAATACTATCCTACTACTGTAAATTATATATTACTAGCTGACCCGCCCGCGGCTTCGTACGCGTGGTTTGTTAATAAACTTCCTTCTGTGCAGTCGCGAAAATTGTATCCTATGTCTCAAGTCCATTCATAATCTATCTAGGTACATATATAGATACCAATCGGTCGAGCCGTTAAGTCGTGAAAAGGTAACAAACAGACAGAGAGACAGAGTTACTTTCAAATCGATATGTACGTAGATTATAACCTGGATTAACACATCTTTTGGCACAGGCGACAAACAACAACAACGCGTGTGAAGCCGCTGGCGGAAGCTAGTTATACATGTTAACCTTCCTCTTGAATCTCTCTATCTATTGCTGAAAACTACATTATAATCTGTTGAGTAGTTTAAAAGATCTAAGCGAACAGACAGCGGAAGCGACTTTATTTTATACTATGTAAAGAAGCAAGTACTTTTGTAGAGTTTTGGTATAGAGCTTATAATGTACCTTGCGACAAGACAAATATGTCTACCCCAATGCAATTTTACAACTTTTTACTACTTATTTGTACTGACATCCCGTCAGTGAGCTAAGTTAAACAACGTTCAAGCAGATACTACTTGGATGGGCGACTGCTAGTGACATTTTCAACTAAGCCGTGCTGTGGAGTGCTTCATTTAAATCATCAAGCCACGTCGAAGGCCTTCAGACTCTGAAGTAAGCTACTGTAACGTACTGAATCGTGGCGCTGAATATTTCTTTTTTAAATTATAATCTATTTTAAAGAGTTATTTCTGTATTTGTCGCAACATAGTTCACTTGTTAAGTTAGAATAGTACGCCTCTTGGCCTTTCCTTCAGGCGTATTACAGTAGGCAAATTGCTCTAAACTGCCTGTACCGCGGGTTAGTGGTCCATTTGCAGTCTCAAACCGTTAGACGAGTCCTGAACAGAGGTAGGTACATGATACTAGGGAACACTACTGCAAATAAAATAATCCGTATTTAGATCATTACTGCATAATTGTCAGACTGCCTCCGTGGTGCAGTGGGCGTATAGCCGGCTGAGATGCAGGAGGTAGCGGGTTTGATCCCCGCCGCGGAACAAATGCATGATCTATAGATATTTGTTCCGGGTCTGGTTGTTTCTCTATATATTATAAGTATGTATTTACAAAAAAAAAATATAAGTATTCTATCAGTTATCTGGTTCCCATAGTACAAGTTCTGCTTAGTTTGGGGCTAGATAGCGTTGTGTGAAATGTCCAGCAATATATTTATTTATATATTTATTAAAATTGTAATACCCTAGTATATATGCTCTAGCATAACGTTTAGTAACCTTTGAGAGAGGGTGGTGGGATACGGCAGAGGAAAGAGATGATTGAAGGGATTTATGGGGAGCTAGAGCGAATGGCTAGTAAGTATTGGTTTAAAATATATTTTTTTCTATATCATTACCATAAAAAATTCAAACTACCATAATATCAAGGCCTAAAATATCAATGATATCAATAGGTAAACAAATCATAGTCATTCATCATATGTAAGTAGGTTACTTACTAAGCGGCATCGTCGCAAAGGCGCCGTCGATTTACGTTAAAAATAGTTTTTTTTTGTTTGTTCCACCTGTTTCCCTCTGACACAGGTCAGAGACGTTTTTAGGCATAACATTTTGCACAGGCGGTTTACTTTATTTGGTAATGACAGAGTAATTTGTACATCTGTGGGTGGGCCCAATAAATACTTATATGTAATACATGTTTTTTATTCATGTGGTGTGTTGTTTGTTTTTTTTTGTTTATTGCGTTTGTGTCTTAAATTTAAGAATGTACAGAACCTGGTTAGTCGTGTTTAATATTGTGCTTAGTCTCTATTTAACTTATTATTTATTTTATACATCTATGAGCAAGTTTGAGCAGTGTAATTATCTAGGTATGTAGTGTAGTCTATTTATTTCTAATATTTGCCTCCTTTGTTACGAGGCTGACAAATTTCATAAATTTATTTATTTATTTGGAAATTCATTGATTACTGGATAAATATTCAAGTTACTGGTATTAAACCCACATTAATTTCCTATTACATAACTATGTACAAAAATGCTTGGATCGGAAAGAAGGCGTACAAATGAGGAGGGTGGATGTTATTAAAGTTAATTATATGAGTATCTATCTATTTAAACGGTTTCTTTTAATATAAATACCATCTAATTATTTTTTACAAAATGTAAACCTATGGATATCATTTTTTTTTATTTTTTACGATGGGAAAATGCTTTACGCATGTCCTCCACCTCGGGGAGAGCTGAAGGGGTCTGTCGGACTCTCCGTAGAGCAACCAACGGCATACCGACTAAAAATCCACCGATATTCCTTCAATCACCTCAGTGCCAGTGCATCATCGAACCGCCCATTGTGAGATGAGTGAGTCGATGCCGCACTAGCACCTGACAGGGTCACGGGGTCCCGGTTGGATCCAACCGCGGCCCCGTCGGAAACCTATGGATACCATGCATCAACTTCCATCAATATAACTAAGAAGCATCTCTGAAACACCAGCTATCAAATAAACACAAAAATTAGATTTAAGCTGTTTACATATGCATCAAACTATGTGCATGTGAGGTGATTGTTAACAAGTCAGGCTAACATGACCGCTGAAGAAAAGTCCAGAATCTCCAACGAAGAAAAGATAGATGGATATATCTACTCTTTATTGCACACCAAATAAAAATACAGTAACAAAGGAAATATACAATAAATAACGGTACTTATCGCTGAAACCCTATGAATAGATTAAGCATATAGAGTAGAAACATTTCTAGGTTTGTGTTTTTACTCTCTACGCTAAAATGTCTTTTTTCTCCATTCTTCCGTAGAGAAAACCTTTTCTACGCTTTTTAGCCCAAGATGCAGAGTTGGCTAAAAAGTGGGATATTCATATACCTTATCTATTCCTAAAATGCTTTGTCACTCAATAAAATAGAATTGTCAAACGTGGGGCGGGAAGATTTGCCGAACAAGATGGTATCGAGTAGCGGGTGTGCCTAATGGGCCGTCGGAGCCGGTCCCCTGGGACACGGCCGGGAACAAATCTCCAGCGCCCTTCTTCACTAGCATTTAACGATTCGCATTCTGATGAATCATTGCGGTTTATAATTTTCGTATTTTCTACTTATTAATACAAAGCAAAAGTTTGCAAAAGTTGGGTGATAAAGAGATAGATACATAGATAGATACTTCAGCAGTCGGACAAATTAAGTTGTCTTTATTTCATTCGAAAAATCTATTTTTATATCCTGTACACCCGTTACAGAGTGCAATTACAAATATATAGTATACTAGCTGACTGCCCGCGGCTTGGCACGCGTGTTTGTAAATAATTGTTTTCCTACCAAAAGCCTATAGGTATATGAATTTTAAGATCCCTAACTTGAGGAATCATGGACTTCTCATACAAACTTTCAACCCCTATTTCAACCCCTTCAAGATTATGTTTTGAGACAAAAGATATCCTATGACGACTCCGTGGCGCAGTGGGCGTTTAGCCGGCTGAGACGAATTTTTGTATGATTTACAGATATTTGTTTCTGGTCGGGATGTTTTTCTTTATATTATAAGTAAATATTCGCAAAAAAAATGTATATAAGTATTCTATCATTTATCTGGTTCCAAGCTCTGCTTAGTTTGGGGCTAGATAGCGCTGTGTGAAATGTCCAGCAATATTTATTTTAATTTATTTATTTATGTCCTACAGGATATAATCTATTTCCTTGCCAAATTTCATTACGATCCGTACAGCCGTTTAGTCGTGAAAAGATAACAAAGAAACAAATAAACAAACTAACAACCAAACAGAGTTACTTTCGCATTTATAATATTGTTACGAGCTGAGGGTTCGGGATAAAATAATGGGAATCGATTTAACCAAAATAGCACTTTTATTCAGCACTAAACGATGAATACACGAACTTGGTCACACGTAATCACAACACACTAATTCACACCACTGTTGCACCACTTAAAGTCACCGAAATGATCGCACGTATAGCTTAATCCAGACTGACTCGGGAGCAACTACTGTTCACGCGACACCCTTCCCACGTCAGTCCTCCAGGGCCTCGCTGAGACTAACTCACTCACTCTGAGACTGACTCACTCAGACTGACTCAGACTGACTCGAGACTGACTGTCCGGCCATCTCTCCGGCCTATTTATATCGCACACATTTCGATTGTTCGAGAACGATGTCGATCCTTCCAGGAAAGGGTCGGTCCCTCGACACAATGGCCACTCCCCATTCTGCGAAACCACAAACAATAGCAGCAATAACACCGCAAGACAAAAGCGTTCGAGAAGGTTCGATTATTACTCATTGTTTAACAGCCTCGGCGTAACACTGCCCCCTCCTAAAACATGCTCGTCCCGAGCATTCTTAGCCCCATATTGCGGCAGCCGATCAACACGAACAATTTTAGGCGCACCTCGCGCTGAAGATGTAGCAACTAGAGGAGCCACATTGCCGTCTCCAATACTTCAGGACACCTAGAGTTCCTTTCTCATCAGCGATCCCAATTCCAGCCTCCAAAACACGGCTCTCATGATTTCTATCTGTTCTTTCACTTCCTGGAATTCCTTTCCAGATGAACCGAACGATTCCCTCATCAGTCGAGCACGCTCTTATGGCCAACGTCGCTGATCTTCCTGTTGACGACGCTGCTCTTCATTATCCTGACGTCGCTGTTCCTCTTGCAACCGAGTCTGCTCCACCTGTTCATGTCGCTGTTCCTTCTGCAACCGAGCCTGCTCTTCCTGCTGACGACGCTTCTCTTCTTAATGCTGACGGCGTTGTTCCTCCTGCAACCGAGCCGGCTCTTCCTGTTGACGACGCTTCTCTTCTTTATGCTGATGGCGTTCTTCCTCCTGCAACCGAGCCTGCTCTTCTTGCTGACGACGCTGCTCTTCTTCATCCCGACGACGCTGTTCTTCTTGACGACAAAGCATTGCCATAATAGCAGCAATATCGCCTGTCACAGGAGCTTGCCCCACGGATGATGATGATGATGCTCCAAATGATTCGGCGGCGGCTAATTCCATCTCCATCGCCTGACGACTCTGCCGAGCTTCTTGAACCGGAGACTCCCCAAACCGCCTTTCATCCATTTCCTGTTGTCGTTG
Source organism: Philereme transversata (assembly GCA_963924445.1). Taxonomy (NCBI): domain Eukaryota; kingdom Metazoa; phylum Arthropoda; class Insecta; order Lepidoptera; family Geometridae; genus Philereme; species Philereme transversata. Next base: position 7,877,117 of record OZ004337.1, on the reverse strand, counting down.
ACCTCTCGTCCTGACACCGTCCACGTTATCCTTTGGTAGAACCGGCATTATTTTATCCCACTTCTGACACCAAATTGTTACGAGCTGAGGGTTCGGGATAAAATAATGGGAATCGATTTAACCAAAATAGCACTTTTATTCAGCACTAAACGATGAATACACGAACTTGGTCACACGTAATCACAACACACTAATTCACACCACTGTTGCACCACTTAAAGTCACCGAAATGATCGCACGTATAGCTTAATCCAGACTGACTCGGGAGCAACTACTGTTCACGCGACACCCTTCCCACGTCAGTCCTCCAGGGCCTCGCTGAGACTAACTCACTCACTCTGAGACTGACTCACTCAGACTGACTCAGACTGACTCGAGACTGACTGTCCGGCCATCTCTCCGGCCTATTTATATCGCACACATTTCGATTGTTCGAGAACGATGTCGATCCTTCCAGGAAAGGGTCGGTCCCTCGACACAATGGCCACTCCCCATTCTGCGAAACCACAAACAATAGCAGCAATAACACCGCAAGACAAAAGCGTTCGAGAAGGTTCGATTATTACTCATTGTTTAACAGCCTCGGCGTAACAATATTATAGTATAGTATGGACTGTTATACAAGGGGCGTTAGCGATCAATTGCACAAAAGATACTTTAGCGTACAAGCGAGCGAAATCGAGCGAGGACGCTAATAAGTCAAGGGTGCTATTGATCGCTTACACCCGAGTACAACACATAACTTTTCATCACGAATGCGAGAAAATTGAAAAAAGGATTTGTTGCAAAAAATAAAAATTGCGTTCCCGGTATCCACTGTGTTTAGTTTTCCGTTATATTTAATTCTAGTATATGAATGCAATGAGACTTATTCTGTTTTCAAATTTACTTACGGCAATAGGGATGTAAATTTCATTTCCGCATCAGGTATCGAGCTAACAATGACCAAATATCAAAACATGTGTGATGAAAAATCCATTTATTGCGTAATATGGGTAAGTACTGTATTCAGCGTTTTACGCATGCAATGTTGAGTTTAATTAGTTACCATTTTGAAAGAACGAAGGAAAGAAAGAAAAAGAAACATTTATTTGTGACGGAACTAAACACACACAGCACACAAGTAAGGTACATACAAGAAAACATATTCACACAAAAAAAACAGCAATACCCAACAAATGTGTGTCTCATAATTATGAGACATTTTAAATTTAATAACAATGTCTAAATTATTGAAATAGTTACTCGTACGCGAATTATTAAACAAGATTCTTGTCATCTAAATATTCCATAAAACTTAATGTTAGCTTTTAGAGTAGAGACTAGAGTCTAAAACATCCGAACATCAACAAAAACTTTTACATATTGTGTAATATTAGTGCGGTACTTTTAATTAAAAAGTTTAAAGGTATCTTTTTAACGCTGCACTGAATGCATTAGCCAATGATTAGCAAGTTCAAGTGGAAATGGGCGAGGCACATAGCTCGCAGTACTGACGGCCATTGGGGTGGAAAGGTTTTGAAGTAGAGACCGTGTACTGGAAAGTGCACATAACGCGATGCACACATGACGCTTTTTAGGGTTTCGTACCCAAAGGGTAAAACGGGACCCTATTACTAAGACTCCGCTGTCTGTCTGTCTGTCCGTCTGTCACCAGGCTGTATCTCATGAACCGTGGTAGTAAGACAGTTGAAATTTTCACAGATGATGTATTTCTGTTGCCGCTATAATACTAAAAACAGAATAAAATAAAAATTTAAGGGGGCTCCCATACAACAAACTTAACTTTTTTTGCTCGATACTGTTACCGGCAACAGATAGACGCTTGAAATATTCAAAGAATATTGAGTTATATTATAATAGAAAATGGTACGGAACCCTGCGTGCGCGAGTCCGACTAGCACTTGGCCTGTTTTTATTTATTTTTGTTTTGATGGGTCTCACCTGATGGTAAGATAAAATAAGATAAGATAACTCTTTATTGTACACCAAAGTAAAATACAGGACATAATTTTTACAAATAGATTTAATACAATGGGCGGTCTTATCGCTAAAAGCGATCTCTTCCAGACAACCGTTGTATGGACAGGATTATAATTTATCACATGACGGCGGTGCATCTATACAAAATTAAAAACATACTACATACTATAAACCTAAAATACTAATAATAACACAAATTTAATCATAATAAAATAAGCAACTATAAAAATGGTTATGATGAATTAACAAACAATTACAGCTTCAACGCAGGGACAGATAATGGGTGTGTACTTTTGTTTTAAAATTACTAATAGACTTGGATGTTCTTATAGAGAAGGGAAAATCGTTCCACAATCGTACGGTTGTTACAGTGAAGGATCAACCATAAAACTCTGTCGTATGGACAGGAGTTTTAAGTTGAAGGGAATCTGTAGAACGCAAATTGCGATCATTAGCCTGGTGGAGAAACTCAAAACGCTCCTTAAGATAGAAGGGAGAAGAAGGGTTAAAAAGGATGTTATACAAAAGGGACAGTATGTGTGCATTCCGGCGAAGACGGATGGGGAGCCATTTGAGCTTTACGCGAAAACCAGAGACATGGTCATACTTGCGCAAGCCAAATATAAACCGAATACAGAGGTTTTGAAGGCGCTCAAGTTTGCGCAGTTGGGATTCAGAGAGGTCAAGATAGCAGGCGTAACCTTGGTAGCAGTCGGCAAGAAGTTACAAAGTCTCCGTAGAGATCCAGATGGTAAATGATGGTGTGGTCGAAAATGGAACACGCTCGCCTAAAAAGAACCGGTTCACTCTAGACTTGAAGACTTCGAGATTATTTATATTACCTACGATAAAGGTTCGAAGCCATTGGGTGTAGGTTACAGCAGTGGCCGACATGAGGATAGTTACGATGGGGTTCAGTAATAGGTACAACAAATTCCTATAAACTAAATATTTAATTATTCTAACTATTTATATGTTTTGCGAAATTCCGGCATCTTAAATGTACGTACACGCTACATAAAATAAGAGTGTAATGTTAGGAACGAACACACAAGGTTGCCTAAATGTGCATTGTTTGCAGTGAATTCAGCTGACACAAAAGCTATTGCAACTCCGACAAAACTCTTTTCAATGGTCGTGCAAAACTAGTGCTTTTGAGAAGTGCTCGTGTCGTACAAAAACCGAGTGCGGTTATCACTTTTAAATTTTCATACGGCTACTGTTGTAGATATAGAAGGTACAACTGTATTTTAAAGCGTCGGAAAGCTGTCGGATCGGCCCGATATTTTATTTCGGATTCTATTTCTAATCCAAAACGCTATTTGAAAACTATTTCGGATTGGCCATAAAGCTCAGATACCTATCCGACACGGATTCAAAGTTTACAAAATAGCGTTCCCTGATTCGAAATCGAATCCAAAAAAAACTGTCGTACCGATCCGATAGCTTTCCGTCGTTTTAAAATATGAAGGCCCAAATTCGAGTGAATCTTAAGCCCGAGATAAATCAAAAGTTTCTAACGTTTCCCATAGACAGATATATTAGTAGATTATTAAACGAGGGGATAAAGCAGTGTCTTGCGTGACGGGCGCTATATTGAATCCCGAACGTAACAAAGGATTCTAGAGTTAACTCACGAGCGGAGCGAGGGAGTTACTAGAATCCTAAGTGGTGAGAGGGATATAAGCACGCCCAACATGCAGGCAGCTTTATCCATGAGGAGAATACTCTACTTTTCACACTTTCTGCGAGACAATAAAAACCAAAAGGTGCATTCTGTGCAGAGGTTAGTTCGATTTACGAATAAGTTCTTATTGTGTGGATCTCTTTGGTTCAAATTTTAATACAGATGAGGTTCCAAATTCAAATCACATTATGCTTGCGAAAGAATAATGAAATTCAGTACAACTTTATTCCCGGCTTAGCCGTAGGGATTTAATCACCTGCTTTCGGTGAGCTTTACATGACATATAATTTGACATTGTCGAGCAGGTGGTGTGAAAAATACTTTAATACATTAAAAACAATTCAAACGAGAACTTCGTTAATGTGTTTTCTACAATTGTCGCAGTAATCGCTAAGTAGTCATGTCTAACACAACTTTTGAATGAAATGGGCTGTATGAGTTTTACTTACTACGTAACAAGTACATTATTTTTTCATCATTCATGCACTGGAAGTTGGTAATTCTTAACTCGATATGGGCTCCGATAATGGAAAAGGCCCAAGGGCCGCAAGTAAATGTGCAAATAGAACGAGGCTCATTGCATTCGTAATCAAATAAATATGTATACAATCGTTACATGACTAACTGACTGACTATCAACGCACATCCTAAACCACTGGTCCTAGTATGGTATAATGTAATACAATCACTATGACAAATCCTTATTTCTATTTAAAAATGGAAAAGGCTGGCTGTGAAAACAGGTGCACCGGGAACGCAAATTTTATTTTTAGCAACAAGAATAGAATAGAATAGAATAATCCTTTATTGTACACCAGGAATACTTAAAAAAACTAATTTAAGCTAAATAAAGTACAATGGGCGGCCTTATCGCTGAAAGCGATTTCTTCCAGGCAACCTTTGGATGGAAAGTAAATAACGGAGCAGTAATGGGCAGCGGTGCACAGAGTATATTTACAAATGAATGAAATAATCTATATAAAAATTATATCAAATAAAAACTGTAAGTACTTATACTATACTATAATCTACTATACTTATAATATACTATAATCCTAATACATAAATAAATACCTAAAGATAGACTAATATATACCCAAATAATAACCATACAGATATTCTAAAATGAGGACAATAAAATAAAATAAAATAATAAATAAATAGGTAACTCAAATGACAAGAAAGCTAGGCATTAAGGTAATGCTGCTTTAATCTCAGCTTAAAAGAGTGCTGTGAAGGAGCCCGTCTAATTTCCACAGGCAAAGCATTCCACAAGCGCACTGCTTCGACAGTGAATGATTTCCCGTAGAAGGAACTAGAGCTGCTGCTTATGAATGCAACAAGCTGTTTATGAAAAAGACTTTTGTATTTTCCTTAATCGTGATGAAAGATTATACTATAGAAATTATGTTTTGAAAACTTAGGTGCAAAGACACTCTTGTTTGCGACTGTACCCGCTGACTTTTCGTTTTTGTTGGTGAACGTATGAATTTATGGCCTTTGCCACAGTTCTATTCAACAATGGCCGACATATAAACTTCACGATCGCATAACTTTGCCTGTGAATACTCAGGTTGAAAAAACTAATACTTGTGTCGGAAACTCTTTTACTAAAGCAGCGTGTAAAATATTATACGAGTTGAAAGTTTTATGCATAAATTGTTTTTTTTTTTGTGAAGATTGTTTTAAGGTTAAATGTTGATTTTGCACATTATGTACAATATTTATAGGATGATAGCACTTCTTCAGGAACTAATAAATAAATAATGCTGGACATTTCACACAGCGCTATCAATTATGGAAACCTGATAACTGATAGAATACATAAATACTTTTTTGTAAATACATACGAGAGAGAGAGACAGAGAGAGTAATACTCTAGATACGTCTACATGGACTATACAATTGGATACATTAGTATTGATTGATTTTTAGATTGTGTTTAGTTAATTATATTTTTAGTTTTAAAATATCCGCCTGTCGCATTGTTCGGTATTTATTATTTATTTATTTAGATATAGTCTGACCACACTTATACTACGTTTTTACTACGTAATTGTAGATTGTGTTGCACAGACTGTACTTTTGAGATCTCGTATATACTATAGTAAAATCGATACTAAAATAAAATATTAAACGGTGTTCCTTTTCTTTCTCGAATGAAAATATATCATAATAGAAAACGATACTTTTTCCAGAGACCACCAGTCCATGAAATAAACCTGCTATGTTTGAATGAAACGAAACAGTCCGACAATTTTTTCCTTTTTTTGTGGAAATCTATTATTTGACGGAATGGGGACGGATCGGAATAATGAGAACTTCTCTATTTCGCTCGATATTGTTAAAGTTATAATGATGGGTTTGTTTTGGCCATCTACCCTCCTTAATGTATTTATTTGCTACTAACCGTTTCATAGATTAAATAAATAATAATAATAAATATAAATATCGCTGGACATTTCACACAGCGCTATCTAGCCTCAAACTAAGCATAGCTTGTACTATGGGAACCAGATAACTGATAATAGTCATAATAGTTATTTATTGATAATCAACATTATACGTCAACGATAGAATACTTATATACATTTTTTTTGTAAATATATACTTATAATATATAGAAAAACACCCAGACTCGGAACAAATATCTGTAGATCATGCAAACATTTGTTCCGCGGCGGGAATCGAACCCGCTACCTCCTGCGTCTCAGCCGGATATGCGCCCACTGCGCCACGGTGGCAGTCACTATTATTAAGCTATTATCAAGATTATTATTATTAAGCCTTTTTATTTTTCAAATAAATATTAAATATGTTTATCTATGTTTGTATAAAGTTTTTTTATTGAATTATGTTTATGGGTTTGCCAATTTGTGGGCAAAGGCCTCCTCCAACCGCTTACAATCTCCTCTTTGTTGGGTCAATCGGGTTCATGTCGCACCCACTATTCCCACGATGTCGTCGCGCCATCTGCCATCTTCGCCTCGGTCTTCCTCGGGGAAGACCGTTTTATAGATGGTCGGTCTAAATGAATAGGTTAGAATAAAACTAAACTCGCTGTTGCAACTTGAATTGACACCCCATTTTTATCCCATGGGACCTGATTTATGGGATAAATAGTAGCCTATGTGGTAATCCAGGTTATAATCTACGTGCATACCAAATTTATTCGAAATTGGTTCAGCCGTTACGACGTGATTGAGTAATAAATAAATAAACAAACATCCAAGCTTTCGCATTTATAATATTCGTGTTCGCCAAACAATCGCAGTTTTAAGATGTACCAGTGGCGTAGTTGGTATTGCATTCCTGTATCAAGGAGGTCGTGGTTCAAATCGGTCAATCGGTTTGATCCATTATTTTTAGGGTCTAATATGTTTGAAAAAATTGGTTTTCCGTGAGGTCTATTTGAGACGCACCTCGCCTTATGTAGCGGTAGACTCTTTAAAATAAAAATATCAGTCTGATTTGAATTTGATGAAAACTCTGTACATTACGATTAGGCATTAACCCCACTAGATGGAAGGAAGACCTGATACAGGTTGCTGGAAGCCGTTGAGTGCAGGTTGCACAAGACCGGTCGCTCTGGAGATCTATGGAGGAATCCTACGTTCAGCTGTGTACGTCGTATGACTAATATGATGATATTTGTGTCTGGGTGTTTTTCTATATATTATAAGTATGTATTTACAAAAAAAAAGTATATAAGTATTCTATCAGTTATCTGGTTGCCATAGTACAAGCTCTGCTTAGTTTGGGGCTAGAAAGCGCTGTGTGAAATGTCCAGCGATATTTATTTTAGTATTATTTATTTATATCCATTTCCCTCATAAGTGCTTTATTTACTACTAGCTGTTGCCCGTGACTTTGTGCGCGTTACACTACTAAATGTGTAGGTAACCTTGAAATAAAGATAAACTCGTGTAAAGTGTGAAGTGGTAACGAAGGACAAAATAATTTTTCTATAGAAACTTGACACCCCATTTTTATCTCATGAGACCTAATTTATGGGATAAAATGTAGCCTATGTGTTCATTCAGGTTATAATCTAAATACATACCAAACTTTATTAAAATCGGTTAAGCCATCACGACGTGATTAAGTAACAAATAAACATCCAAAATAATTTTTCTATAGAAACTTGACACTCCATTTTTATCTCATGAGACCTAATTTATGGGATAAAATGAAGCCTATGTGTTCATTCAGGTTATAATCTAAATACATACCAAACTTTATTAAAATCGGTTAAGCCATCACGACGTGATTAAGTAACAAATAAACATCCAAAATAATTTTTCTATAGAAACTTGACACTCCATTTTTATCTCATGAGACCTAATTTATGGGATAAAATGAAGCCTATGTGTTCATTCAGGTTATAATCTAAATACATACTAAACTTTATTAAAATCGGTTAAGCCACCACGACGTGATTAAGTAACAAATAAACATCCAAAATAATTTTTCTATAGAAACTTGACACTCCATTTTTATCTCATGAGACCTAATTTATGGGATAAAATGAAGCCTATGTGTTCATTCAGGTTATAATCTAAATACATACCAAACTTTATTAAAATCGGTTAAGCCATCACGACGTGATTAAGTAACAAATAAACATCCAAAATAATTTTTCTATAGAAACTTGACACTCCATTTTTATCTCATGAGACCTAATTTATGGGATAAAATGAAGCCTATGTGTTCATTCAGGTTATAATCTAAATACATACCAAACTTTATTAAAATCGGTTAAGCCATCACGACGTGATTAAGTAACAAATAAACATCCAAAATAATTTTTCTATAGAAACTTGACACTCCATTTTTATCTCATGAGACCTAATTTATGGGATAAAATGAAGCCTATGTGTTCATTCAGGTTATAATCTAAATACATACCAAACTTTATTAAAATCGGTTAAGCCATCACGACGTGATTAAGTAACAAATAAACATCCAAAATAATTTTTCTATAGAAACTTGACACTCCATTTTTATCTCATGAGACCTAATTTATGGGATAAAATGAAGCCTATGTGTTCATTCAGGTTATAATCTAAATACATACCAAACTTTATTAAAATCGGTTAAGCCATCACGACGTGATTAAGTAACAAATAAACATCCAAAATAATTTTTCTATAGAAACTTGACACTCCATTTTTATCTCATGAGACCAATTTATGGGATAAAATGTAGCCTATGTGTTCATTCAGGTTATAATCTAAATACATACCAAACTTTATTAAAATCGGTTAAGCCATCACGACGTCATTAAATAACAAATAAACATCCAAAATAATTTTTCTATAGAAACTTGACACTCCATTTTTATCTCATGAGACCTAATTTATGGGATAAAATGTAGCCTATATATTCATTCACGTTATAATCTAAGTACATACTAAACTTTATCAAAATCGGTTACGCCATTACGACGTGATTAAGTAACAAATAAACATCCAAACTTTCGCATTTCTAACTAATATCACATTTTTCATTTTGGTTCATAACTCGATAGGCCCTGACATCGCATTTGACAGTCATTATGCTGATTCAAATTTTTATATAGAGTGAGGACTTACATCATTAAAAACATTTCGATGCTACGAGTCTCCAAACATGTTTTTTTTCGTTCGAACCTGGAACAAAGAAATATTTTAATAGTACCAGTTGTGGTAAAGTCACGTGAAGTAAAAATAAAGATAAAAATAAAAAGTGAATAAATAAATCTTCAAAAGTTTTGCACAAGTTTATAAAGGCATATTTTTACGTAGAAAACTTTAGTAATTTTAACAGAAAACTGTACGGACGCGGTAAAATTTAATTAGGGTGCAAATATGTAATTAAGTTTGTGAATACTCGCGTTTTAGACATAACTAATAAAAAGTTGAGAAGGGGGGATTTCAAATCTAATAAGGAAAAAGAAATAAGATGCTTATTCAAAAGTAGGTACAAGAGGTAAACACCTCTATAATATACCTACAGAAAAAAATCATCATTGAAACGTGTTTCAATCAAACTTAAACTCTACATACTTATAGATAAGCTCTATAATCTATAACTGGGCTTGTATACCTTTCCCCTGGCTCCAGGGTGTGGTAGAAGATTCCACTTAGCGCACCATGACTCAGCAAGCCGGCACTCCTACAAACTGTGCATTATTCTGTGCTGTGCGAAAAATAACCATTACCAAACTAAATGTGAGCCACTTTGTTTGAACGGTCATTAGGCTGTTGACGAGAACTATTTTGGGCATGTCTGCTTAAATTAGGTAAGTTATTTGCTAATATTGTCAGTTTTGGTGAAAGACCTCGGTGAAGATCGCTTTTGGCGTTAGCCGCCCATTGTAGGTACTTATCATTATACGTCCGTGACCTACGATAGAATACTTTGTTTTAGGCGATGGTTACCACTTAACATCAGGTGGGCAATATGCTTGTTCCATCTCTTGGTCGTATAAAAGAAACTTATATGTAAACGGTATTCTCGTCTCTTGTCTGTGTAAACTCGGTATTTGGCCGCAACTTTAACTGACTATATGTTTCATTAAAATTGATATATTTATATAGTGAAACGGATTGGTATGTTTTGTAAAACCCACACAACCGTCATCATCCACAGCCCGTCTTCACCCACTGCTGGGTATAGGCCTCCCCAAGTTTATGCCATCCGCCACGATCCTGCGCTAGTCTCACTCATTGACGGCCCACGACTCTTACGATGTCGTCCATCCATCTCGCTGCCGGACGTCCTACCCTTCTACAGCCATTCCTCGGCCACCATTCAGTCGCTACCCTGCTCCACCTGTCATCACCACGTCTTGCCAAGTGTCCCGCCCAAGATCATTTGAGTTCCATAACTCGATTCCCAACGTCATGAACCTTCGTTCGTCTACGGATCTCGACGTTTGGAACTCGAACAACGTTAGTTTGAATAAATGCGAACAATCTTTTAACGGGAGGCAAACAGTAATGGTGGATTACCAATTTATTGCATTTGCGGTGCGATAAAATAAATTAACAGAGCTATAAATATTCAACTGAAGTGATACATTATATGACCTCACCTAAAAATATGCTCATATATAAATTGTTACAAAATGTATTGGATCTGTAACCCTAATTCTGGTAATTATATACATATATAAATCGGATTACTATCTATATAAGCAGCAGCTTAACAGCAAACGTTAAACCGATTTGTTTTTTAAATATATTTTAGAAAATTAAGAGTTTTGTATCTAGTTTCTAGTTTTGTTTTACTTTATAACTGGTCAATTTACATTTATACCATGTGTTACCGATTATCTTCAACCAATTAAACTTAGTTGTAATTACTTGTTAATGTTTCCATATTATTGTTTGTAGTGTACATTGTGATGGTCATCCATCACACTAATATTATACATGTGAAAGTTTGGATGTTTGTTTATTTATTTGTTTGATTGTTTGTTTGTTGTTGTAATTATTCAATCACGTCATAACGGCAGAACCGATTTCGATGAAATTTGGTATATACGTAGATTATAACCTGGATTACCACACAGGCTACCTTTTATCCCATAAATCAGTTTCCATGGGATGAAAATGGGGTGTCAAGTCAAGTTGCATCAGTGGGTTTAGCTTTATTTCTAGGTTACCTGCACATTTAGGAGTGTAACGCGTACGAAGTCGCGGGTAACAGCTAGTTTATTACATAATTTGATCAAATAATAAAAACAAACTATTATTTCCATCTTTTGGTAACAATTGTTCTATTAATTGTTCTTCCAATTATCTTGTTGCCAGCGTTCTTTTTAACAGATCAATAAAAAATACGACAATTTAAGACTACCTATTTATTAAAAATACAAATTTATTTCCGGTCCAAAAAAATAAAATAAAATTTATCTAACCTCATAACTAGGTTGCCCAACATACCACGAAAGATGAATTATACAAATAGGCTTATCGTGGTCTCGGGCTGGCGATATTTTCTAGATGTAGTGTCTTTTACTGGAAAAGTGAACAGGGCTTTGGTGTTTTGGGTTACCATATAAAAAACAATATATTTAGGTAAAAACTGGATAAAATAAGTAGCTTTCATGTATTTAAACATAACTTTCAACCGCGTTTCCAATTTATTGCATCCCTGGCGCAATAATATAAATCTACTGAACTATTTAATACATAAATACCACCTGGTATCCGTAATTTAAGGTTTAAACTCTGATCTGCATCTAGTTTAAATATTATATAAACGCTTTCAATTAATTATCATATAAGAAAAGTGTTTCTAAAATGAATAGATTTTGAGCTACACAATTTATAATTTAAAATATGCATTCCTTCCTTGAAAAATATACATGTTTTTTATACTGTATAGATCTTCGTTTGACCAGAATCTTACCTGATGGTAAGCGATGATGTGGTCTAAGATGAAGCACGAAGATCTAGAAGAAACCTATTCAAGAGACCAGGATTATATTCTTTAGGAAAAACAGACGACGGTAAAGTGTTCCATACCTTAGCTGTAAGCATCAAGAACGTAGAACCAAAACGGTGTGTACGAATGAACTAGGTACGGATGGTACTGAGCCGTGTGCCTGCTTCACCGTTAATGGAAAGGAGATGGCGGAATCAGATCGTAAAGTTTCCCAAAATTTATTCTGTAAAAGATTGATAGGCTTGCCACTTTACGGCGGTGTTCCAGACTTTGGGTCTTAGTCTCCGCCATGTATTGCTCACCTATAAACCTAATTGCTCTACGTTCTATCGAGTCTAAGGTAGCGAGCTGGTGTTTGACTGAACCATTCCAAAGGTGGCAGCAGTACTCCATACCAGACCGGACTTGTGCTTTGTAGAGGCTAAGAAGCTGTCCCGGTGTGAAGTATCTCCTGACCTTGTTGAGGATGCCCAGCTTCATGGCAGCTGTTTTAGCCTTAGACTCGATGTATGAGCTAAAGTTGAGAGTAGGCGTGAGCGAAACCCCTAGAAGCTTAAGGCACTTTACAGTAACGCTAACTATACATCACATAGATTAAGGTAATCTTTTTTTTAAAGACATGAACCGCATAAAATTGATTTGCTAACGATTATTCTTGTAAAAGCCACATTTCATAATAATTATTAAAGAGAGCAGAAACTTCGAATCTTCTAGGAAGTTAATAACTCCAACACATCCCAATAGTTCGCGGATTCCTTAATATGCATGCATTTTAAAACTTTAAGTTTGTTCTTGGTCTCTCTTTTCAACTGACTTCAAAAAATGAGGAGATTCTCAATTCGACTGTATTATTATTTTTTATGTATTATTATTTTACCTCAGAACGTTTGACTTCTTTTTTTATTTGAAAGCTGGTGCTTCCCGTGTGGTCCCATTTTAATTTGGTCCAGTGCTTACAATGGCATCCATGGGAAAACCATATAAGTCTTAAATTTGCATTAAGTATGTGCGCGACAAATGGACGAATAACTCAATATTACGGCAACCGATTTCGATGATTCTCTTTTTATTGGAAAAGATGTACTTCAAGGGAACTTTGATGAGAGTTTGGTTAGGTTAACCAACTTCAAAAAGGATGTCTCAATTCGACTGTAGTTTTCAGTGTGAATATTCCAGATAATTTTGAATTCGGTTGTTAGATTTTTGTAAAAATTAAAAAAGTAGTTTGTATGAATCATCTTCACAACATGTATTTAATTTCTTCCAAACTCCTAATTACAATTCCAGCATGTTATAATTTTGACCCCTATGTCTGCCTCTATGTGTGTCTGTAGCATCGCTGTTCCCAAACGGATGGACCGATTCGGACGTGGTTTGTTTAAAAGAAAGCTAGTTTAACTGGGGTGGGCTATTGTCAGTTTTAACCTCGAAGGAAAACGTAATTTTCTTCTTTAATCTATCTTTAACACAGTCCGTCTATCTTTTCTTTGGCCTACTAAATGTTCACTACGTATCGCCCATCGCTATCATAGACGCATCCTATCCACTAACACAAAACGTAATACAAAATAATAAAGCACATTTTCGAAGCGACCTTGCCGATTAATCAAGACATAACCCAAGTTCCAATCATAAGCGAAAACAAAGGGGAGTGCAGACGAATTAGGCTATAAGTCTTCGGTCCGACATTCCAATCAAGCCATTTGTTAAAATCGGCGAGTGTACGCCTGCCCTGCCTCATCGGGCGCGCGTAAATTCCAAATGGATGTCGGAATCGAAAATTAATTGTTTTACGCCAATACTTGCCTACCCCTTGTAAGTTTGAAAATGGAGATCGGTAGATCAATAAGATTTCACTCAACGGATAACGGCTGGTAATCGCAGCGTTTCTGTTGTTATCCAATTAAATCCATTTTGATTTTTGTTTATGCATGTCTTTATCTAAAGTTTTTAAATCGAAGAATTAGGTACTTTAAAATCCACTATAGACACTTCCGATTTATACGTAGAGACTTAGAATCTAATTGACGCGGTCTGGCATCGCATGGATTTGTATCAAATAAAATATAGCCAGTAGTACTCAAGGATATTGTAACTCAGTAGTTTCTGATATTACTCCCTACAAACAAACAAACAAACAAACTTATAACCATACAAACTATCATACAAAAAAAGCGGTCATTGTCTTGTTTGTGTCGGAGTTAGTACTGTCTTGTGTAATTAGTAAAATTTACGTATAATATAAATAAATGTGAGTACCCAGACAATCCCAGCACAGTTTTTAGGGTATAATATTAAGGTTATATGTACTTACATTGTAGAAAAAAAAGTGGCACTCCCGGAGTGCCGACAGAAGTGAAAAATTTAGCGATCAATATTTGGGTATTCAACATTTAAAAGCAGATACTTTACAGAGGTGTCGGTAACAGTAACAGTGTCGCGAGTTCAATGGTTTTTTCCCATCTCAAAAAATAACCAACGCGCTTAAAGAAGTTTTCACACCAAAAAACTACAAACCTTACCCATTAGCAACATTGGTAAAACAAAACGTTCGAAATGTATTCGAGAAATAAAACACCAACAACTTTGTGACATTGACATTGCAAGCGCCTCACATAACCTACCTAAATTTCGTGCTGCACAATGCAAAGTTTTTGTATTTTATATTTGTTGCAGTAGAACAACTTGCGGGCAAAAGTTTCGTAAAGTTGGAAACAATGCAATGCTTTGTTACGGCTTCAGAGTTGGAATGTCACCCAGATAGTTAAACGAATCGGTAGCTCCCGTTTTAGGTGAGGTACCTTACTATCTCTGTTTAAGTTTTATCTAACGAAATCATTTATCTGCAACTTGAGACGTTCTCTGTCTGTCCTCTATAGATGCCGAGGTTAACTACAGAAAGAACGATTCATTATGTATCAGAAAATACAAACAAAATAATAAATAACAAAATGTAAGGACAGTGTTATCGGTTCTAAGCGATTTTTTACAAACAATCTTCAAAGGGTAGAGATGATTTTTGAATAAATTACATAATGTAGGGTGTTTGTACGCACAAAAATGAAAAGGGTTACTTTGATGAGCATGATAAATAAATTTGTGAAATGTTTACCATAGAAATGTGAAATTTATTTTGGCATGTAAAAACAAACACTTAAACTTATCTTCATCAGTATCTATAGATACTGTTACGAGCTGAGGGTTCGGGATAAAATAATGGGAATCGGTCTGACCAAAATAACACTTTTATTCAACACTAAACGATGAATACACGAACTTGGTCACACGTAATCACAACACACTAATTCCATCACTTAAAGTCACCGAAATGTTCGCACGTATAGCTTAATCCAGACTCACTCGCGAGTAACTACTGTTCACACGAGACCCTGCTCCACGTCAGTCCTCCAGGGCCTCGCTGAGACTCACTCACTCAGACTGACTCAGACTGTCCGGCTTTTTTTTTTTTTGTTTTTGTTTTTTTTTTTTTTTTTTTCGAATGGACTAATCTCGCTGTTGGCCTCTGAGGCCGTGACAGCTTAACCGAACTTTTGGCGAGCGCAGATGGCGCTCAGCCCAGTAAGTTTTTTAGGCAACTAGCGCAAGGGCACCACTTAGGTACGAGCCTCGGCTTGGGCTGTTGCCGGGGTGGGGATAGGAGAGAAACGCCCGGGTACATGTCTGTACCTCGTATAGGCGGCGACTGAAGGGACTCGTCGACCTCGCCGGCGAGGTCGGTGTTTCTGTGAAGTGTTTGGTCTGTCTGATATAGATGACTCACCTTCCGCATTAGCGGAGGTGATTTTGTCATCCGGGTCTCCGAGAACGTGTCTCGGACGACGGAGGATTGGACTGTCCGGCTTTTTTTCGAATGGACTAATCTCGCTGTTGGCCTCTGAGGCCGTGACAGCTTAACCGAACTTAAGGACTGTCCGGCCATCTCTCCGGCCTATTTATATCGCACACATTTCGATTGTTCGAGAACGATGTCGATCCTTCCAGGAAAGGGTCGGTCCGTCGACACAATGGCCACTCCCCATTCTGCGAATCCACAAACAATAGCAACAATAACACAGTAAGACAAAAGCGTTCGAGAAGGTTCGATTATTACTCATTGTTTAACAGCCTCGGCGTAACACTACTGTATTAGTGACTTCTCGAGATATCTCTTGTTTTTCCCTTCTAACCCAAGCCCGCAGCCATTTCCGAAAGAGCTATCAAATCGGCCTTCCTTTTTGGATGTCGATTGAAGAGTAGGCAGTAAGTTTTATATCGAATTAATCACCTAAACTTGGTCGATTTTCTTTAAAATTTGATAATGTAACTAGTAGTTTTTTTTTCGAGAAGTCTTTTTTTATGTTTTGAGAAACCGTCACTTGAATGTCGTCAGTATATTACCAACATGACATAAAAAATTCGCTCTATACAAAGTGCTCATATGAACTATGAACTTTTTAATAAGTACTTCTGTATTATGTTTGCTACATAAAATTAAGAAAACTGATTTACAACGTGCAACTCTCTTATAAATAGTAATTTTATAAAAAAAAACTTATAGATGTGCTTATAGCCTGCTGAGTTATTCTAAATCAAGATATTATTATACTAAACTGTGTTTAGCTGTAATAAGCTGTTAACATTTATGTTTAATACATACCTTTTAAAAACAAAAACAGTATATTACCTAACATCCTGTATACAGTCAAGTTCATAGCATTCTACTTCATCTTTTCTTCGACTTCATACTTTGCTGTAAATTGGTTTAAATGGTTAACTTATTGCAAATATGCGTGTAATAATGGTCCCTATAACAGTTACAGACCATCAGATAGGGACGTAGGACTTATGAACCTACATTACATTGCTAAACTGATTGTGGTCCAGCATCTAAAAAAAAATTTTGAGAAGAAATAAATCGGACAAGTGCTAGTCTGAATCGCGCATCGTAGGCTCCGTATTTTTTATGTTATATAACTACAAATAAACCTTTTTCTGTTCTTGCCAAATTTCATGATTCTTGGTCAACAGGTACCAGGTTTTGATTTACTTGCGAGCAATATATACGGCATAAATGTCCGTATTTTTTGATTGCGTTGACTTAGTAGTTTAATTTTTTTTACAGCTCCAAGGGCAATAGACCTTCGTATTAGATATTAATTTCAACTTGATACCTCCACGTGTTCCTTAGAAAAAGGGTATTTGGAGATAGTCAGATAGACAGACAGAAGGACAACGAAGTGATTCTATAAGGGTTACTTTGTTACTTTTGAGGTACGGAACCCTAAAAACAATTAGCGAATTTTCCGTCAGCTGACGATACTGTCGATAGAAAGCTGCTAAGAATACCCACATTCCGATACGTATAAACTCAAATAGCATCGGTAAAAAGTCTTGAATAAAATCGGGACATCCCACCAAGAAAACTATTTAGAATGTAATTCCGCCCGACAGTATTGGATATATTGGCAATTCGCAGTGCATATTTCAGATCAGACGACAGCCGGCTCCCAGGAGGCTTGCTATCGGCCACTCGCAACCCATATTTACATGAATATTATAATAAGTCCGTACATAACGTATTGCTTCCCAAAATGAGGTGTCTATTTAGTAAATCGGCGATTTTCCTTCTATTTTGGTACACTTGAACACTTTGTGGTAAATTTGAAGTTTAGATAATGTTCTTTAAAAGAGTCACATAAATCAACTTTATATGAGTGCGAGGCGAGACGTTATTCGGAGCGGATCGCACTCACCCTGATGAAGGTTCACGAATTGAACCGAAACGTTGTCGGTCGAAACACCGATAAGACGGTACGTGATAAGTCCCGTATTTTTATAAAGTTTAAAAAGGGTTTAAGAATACTCCCGAACAATTTGGAAAGACGAAGTCTTAAAAATAAACAAGTTTAAATATGGACCAACATTGTGGGTACGAAATAACAACTGTTTCGTACGAATGTTTAAAAACTCGTCTAAAATGTATGCAAAATTTTTTTTTTGTTCTACAGAGAAAGTTTTGCGTAATAAAATAAAAAATTAGTGACACATACTTAGCTACTTATAATAAAATTTCACAAACAAACATTATTACAGATACTTGTTTTCATTGGCGCCGCAGATGTAACAAAAATGTTCCTGTACCCACTTAATATAATAATTATGTAACAAACATATACTCAGTAAAGTAACAAAGTTACGATTAGCACTACTTATAATTTACTTATGATAATTTTAGTGTTTAATAAATTATGTAAGTTTTTATTTTAAGATATACCTACTGTTAGTCTATAAGTTAGGAGCATTATGTAAGCTGTTTGTTTACCTTGCCACGCCCTTGTGATGTATATTGCATTGAAATAAATAAATACTAAATAATAGGTCTTTACCTATGAAATTGCCGTTCTTCAGTACTGGTCATTTCAAATAGAAAAAAAGTTTGGAATGGCTTTGTATTCTAAATTCAAATTAATTTTGTTTTAAAAACATGACATTCTTTTTACAAACTCAGTCTTTTGTTTATTGATTAGCGTTGTATTTTCATTACATTTGAACATTTTTCGTCATAATGGATACTTTAAAAATTCGTGTAATTATGGAATACGAGTTCCGTCGTGGCACCAACGCGACACAAACGGCACGTAACATCAAAAACGTTTACGGAGAGAACTGTACAAACGAACGCACAACCCGTTATTTTTTTTCTGTTCGTCAATCGAAAGCGCTCAGCAAGTTGGTTAGATCCTGGTTCAGCACCAAAGCAATGCCCTAAACCAAAAATGACCCCTAAAAAGGTGATGGTCACTGTTTGGTGGTCTAGTGCGGGTGTGATTCACCACAGCTTTTTACAAAACGGCATGAGCATTACTGCAGATGTGTACTGTGAAGAACTGGAGACAATGATGGAGAAGCTTGCACATTGGCAACCAGCTTTGGTCAATCGGTCGTCCCCACTGCTCCTTCACGACAACGCGCGACCCCATACTGCACAACAGACAGTCTCCAAGCTGCAAGAGCTGGGGGTGGAAGCTCTCCCTCATCCGCCATACTCACCAGACCTTGCACCTACCGACTATTACTTTTTCGAAAATTTAGACAACTTTTTAGTGGGTAAAAAATTCAATTCCCGAGAGGCAGTACAAAATGCCTTTGAAGAGTTTGTTGCCTCCCGTCCAGCTGATTTTTACAAGAAGGCCATCAATAAACTGCCAATGCGTTTGCAAAGATGCGTCGATTGCATGGGTGATTACTTTGAATAAAAAAAATAAAAAAGTTTAAAAAAATAAGTACTTTCACTTATTCCATACAAAACGGCAATTTCATAGGTAAAGACCTAATATTATCATCCAAAGGCCAAACATGTTTACGAAATTGAGCTGAAAACTTTTGTATGAAACCATTTGCAAGTGTTTGCGAGAAAATAGTCATACGTGGTCTATTGTTTATCTGTGATATTAATAGATAACAAATAGGTAAAGCGCTTGAGCAAAATTTTTCCAACAATGAATTTTCCGGGCGTTCTCAAAGCTCCTTCCGTTCAAAGACGGAGTTGTTTCATAATGAAAATTTATGTGGTGGTGCATTAAACGATACGGTTTTGTTCTTCAGTGGAGCGGCACGGGAAGGTCTTGGGAGAATGAATTGAAAAACCCAAGGTCTGAAATATTCAAATTAAAAAAAAACTGCAGAACACTCTTTTTTTACTAAATGGTATGCTCATATTTTGGCACAGTTGCATGCGCCATACTCAAATACAAAAAAATCTGGGTAAATATCCCGTTTATTCACAACCGTGATAGGTTCAAAAGTTTCATAGAAGTTTTTCTCAAATAAATGTAATATATTTTTTTAAATGAAATGAAAAAATAGGTATTTATTGCAAGAAATATGGTTAAATTACAAGATGTCAATTTTAGTTTAGGTACAAAATATTTCGCTTTATCATCGTATTAATTTTTAGTCCGTATATCAATTCACTGCTGGGCATACGCCTCTCTTTGTTTATGCTACTCGTCGCGATCCTGTGCCATTCTGAACCACTTACGCGACCCACGGTCTTATTGATGTCTACAGAACGACAAACAGTGAAAGAGCTGCGAAGTGAAAATGTTATTTTCAGGATTATGGACGTATCTGGGCAGCGCATAAAATAAGGAAGGCAAAGTTATCGCCATGATATGCTAATACAAGTCAGTTTTCTTGATTCCGCCTGACATTATTACTTGGGACACCCTCTATATCAGCTATATCTATATTTTGAAGTAGAAGTTGGTGCAGTTGTGTTGTCATGTTGCGGTGTCGCCTCCTGGCTTCTGTTTCCGAAACAATAGCTCGCGCTTGATTTTCTGCAGGGAACATTTCAGATTATAGTACTTTGCCATAGTGTTGTGTGTACTGGGAAATGTATATTTTACGAAAAGAGATCTTGCTTAAGCTTTTAAGGTAGATTTTTTAATTAGTGAAGTTAAACGAGCAATTTCTGTAGGATACGAAATGGTTATCTCAAAGAAGTATATATCAAAACAAATGTATCCAGGGGTAAAATGCGCACTTTATAGTCTTGTTGGCAGAATTGGGACCGTTGAAACAGCAGTTTAAGAGGTGGGAACAAATTCCCTCTCAACGCAGAGAGGGCGCAGCTACTGCAGCGGCGCGTAATTTAATTAGCCGGCAAATTGAGCGGCTGCCGGTGAGCAGACGTGCGCCGAATGCTGGTTGTTCGACAAATTTCATTTACACGCCGCTGTTGTATACACGCCCGTCACAGACCGACAATAAGACGCTAATGGTCGGGGCTCTGCCCTCGTTATTCTGAAAAGTTCATCGGCGCTATCAAAATTTCATCTCAATTTCACCAGAAGCGTCCCGCAATTTCACCGACTATCTCTTTTAAAATAAACTTGATAAGAGTCTCTAAATACTAGAAAACGACGAATTGAAAACGGCAACCGCTAAGTGATTGATTAAACCGAAGCACTTTGTCGGGGCTCACTATCAGTAAGTTAGAAGCGAGGATAGATAAGCGTCATAAATCAACGCGATAAAAAGTGAGACAACCGCGCGACGCACGCCGATAACTGGACTCCTTCGCCCTCAACAACAAACTGTTTTATGGGGCCGGCCGTTGACTCCCCTCGGAGGGTTCCTATCTTTTCACAGTAATTGTATCTTGTCAGACGAGTCACGACACACTGACCATGACTTCAAATATGTTATTGTTAGCTTTAACAATAAACATTTCCGTCAAATATCTTAGTATCATTTGCCAGATATACGATAAAAAGATCCAGAATAAAATGACTTGCCAATGAATTGAAACATCTCACAGCGAAATTGATAGATCTCGTGGTGAGCACGTTTCCTCAGTTACGTAATCGGCAAAGAAAAGAGAGGAAAGAAAATATTGCATCAAAGAGAATTTGAAATATTGCCAAGTACATGCGTCGCCGATGGAATTGATTTTGCTGGCTTTGTGACCTCGGGAAGATGCTATTAGACGGTTATGCGATTTATCTCGCCGTCCCATGCGGAGCGCGGACTGACTGCCATATACTCGCATTCTACTCGTGCTTCACTTTGTAAATTGATATGCAGCTCGGAACTTCTATCGTCCCTACCTTTATTTAATTTTTTGACACGATACTTATTTAGTTTGAGTCTGGTTTGTCTTTGACTGATCAATAGCGAGTCCAATCTTGAGGCTTGCATTGTTGAGGTTGTTAGGTATCTTTTGTATCCATTTGTAGGAGAGAATAAAACAATGTCGTCGGCAAAACAAAGATTGGTTAATTTTTTTCATCAACGACAATGCCCATGTCTTTCTAGTTGTCCGCCAGTTGCTTGTTGCTTTTATTATTACTTATTTAATTTGGGTTAACGGTGTTTTGCCTAATTTGACAACAAATACCAAAATGAGACTTATAAAATGGTACAGTGGCGATTCAGCACAATTAAATTATTTTTTAGTTAACCTATCTCCTTCCTCTACTACGCAATATACGCTACGCCCCCAAGTCCTTCCAACTTGTCTCAAGATTATGAACAGACATAACCACAATATTATAATGACATAAAAGTACCATACTATCACATTGCAAAGAACAGGGACTATTGAAAGTTTCTAGACTTTTCACCGAAGAAATAACCATCCATTAAAATTCAGTAAACTTCGTCTGCACTCATTTAATTAAAGCAATCTAAACTTTTATGTTGCAGAATTAAAGTAAGTATATTTGAAATTTTAAATGCAATTGTGTTAACTACTATCCCTAGTCTACAAATGGAAGAAACAACCTCTAGGGTCTCAAGTCAAAATATCTTTTAGTTGAAAAAGTTGAGCTTTCCACCCGAGTTCACAGCGTAATTTAGTATTACACTCGTACCATGATACCTGTTGCTTGGTTCCACTTTTCATTACTGAAATGCATGCTGCATTATTCCCTGCGGTGAAGCGTCATGTTAAGTACTTTCTTTATTAACAAAGGCGAAATTAATCCTCTTTAGGTTTAGTCCGAAAGTCGATCCATCCGATGTGGGTTCGGCTTAATGCGATGCAGTTGGCCTGGCTCCTAATGAAATGTTTGTCAATTCACAGGGGATTGAAACTGTCGCGTGTACAGGTTCATTGCTTTTAGCTAAAAGCGAATTTGTAGCAAATTCGAAAACTCACGTAGTTTAGTTGCGATAACTGTTTAATGCAAGACTAATAGATAACTTCATTGCTTATAGATAAGAATAATAGATAAGATAACTTTATTGCTAATTGTAAGCTGTGATTTGGTTAATATTGAGGAAATATTAGTCTCCTTATTTTCTTACAATCTGCCAGGGCATTGAGCTAGAGTTTGGTGAATAGTTCGCGTTGGGCATGTATGAAATAAGCCCAGTGGCACTTCCATCTTCCATTTAGGTGCTACATGAGGTCTTGAGGGGCTATCCTCTTTAATCTACTAAAGGTTGTGGTTTTTTCAGTAGCTCATTTGGGAAGAGGAAATATTTGATTGAAATATCAGTTTATTAGAGTTAGAAAATTTTATTGTGTGAGTAGATGATTGTAGGAAAAAGACTGATTCAATGTTTAGCCTAAATACGAGTATTGGACTGTCACATTTTCTTAATTTTCATTTGCGATAAAAACAGAACTCTATAGAAAGGAAATATGTAAATCGCATAACTTTTCAAATCGCATGACCAATTGCCAAAAATGTAAAAATGTGGGCATGTATAGAAAGCAGTCGATACGGATGGCGTGTCGAAAACAAACGCTAGCCAGCATGAGGCAGATGTACACTATAAATGCAAACCGATTTTGTGCCAACCACGTGAGCAGCTCAAATCGGTAATGGGAAAATCGATTTTACTTGTATGATTCGATTAAATAAATGCAGATAAAGTATTGTTTATAGCAAAGAAATGCAGAGAGAGATTGCATGCCTTTAGAATCTCGCTCTCAAATATATTTGCTGGAAGAAATGCCTTTGTGTGAACTTTACCTACACTGTAGAAAAACCGGGATTAATATAAATTTTATTATACTTAAATTGTATTCCTCTAATGTGATTTATATTAATATTGACGACCTCCATGGTGTAGTGGGCGAATAGCTGGCTGAGACTCAGGAAGTAGCGGGTTCGATTCCCGCCGCGGAACAAATGTTTGCATGATCTGCAGATATTTGTTCCGGGTCTGGTTGTTTCTCTATATGTTATAAGTATGTATACAAGTATTCTATCAGTTATCTGGTTCCCATAGTACAAGCTCTGCTTAGTATACTTATGTATAAAAGTTTCAGCTTTATTTTTGAATTCGAAAATTTAAAATTTTATATATAAAAGTTCCAGCTTTATTACAAATTTTATGTGTTATTGATTTTTTTTAATTTACTGTAAACTTCGATACTTATTTGTGGATACTACAGTGTGTAAAAAGTGTCATATAGTTGGCTAGATTCTAATTGGCTAATTAATGCAAAGTCAATTGCAAATCCTGCATCAGTTATATAATGCCAACCGCAGTTGAATTGGCGATTAAATTAATCTGAAACTGAGTATGTTAATTGCGTCGTGGTATTGAATTAAATCCAACATTTGGCTAGCGAATCTGGGAAACAATCAGTGGAACTGAACCAAATTGGGAATATCCGTTTGTGTATCGAGGTGCATCTAGATAAATGGGATGCTGATTCAGCTGTCGAACGTGTCGAAAGATCGTTGGATGATCGTTACAAATCGCTGCGAAATCTGTAAAGTGAAGAATTAATGGCTGAACCATAAATAGATACCTACATTAACTTTTTATAGAAGTTCTAAAATATGGGCAGTGGGCAGGGCACATAGCATAAAGAACTGACAGCCGTTGGGATAGAAAGGTTCTCGAGTAGAGACCACGCACAAGGAATAAAAGTATAGCGTAGGACGGCCCCGCACTTGATGAAAAGACGACCTGACACAGGCTGGGAGCCGTTGAGCGCAGGCCGCACGAGAGTTCAGCCCATCCAGTAAAATTTTAAATGAAAAAATAACAAAAAAGGGAAATCTTTGATTTTTTTTACCCACAGCTGCTGTTCGTACGCCAGTCACTGTCAATAAAATGTGTAAATTTATCAGAGTTACTGGCCACGTGTCCGGTACCTATGTGGAAATGAGAAAATGCATCAGCAACACAGGCCGTGACATCTATTTCCTGTAAAATGTAAATGGAACGCCAGTGTGTTCAATTTTAGTAAATCGATTTACAAAATACCTGCAACGTATTTGACCTGCATTTACCTGACTACGCAGAAGGAGGGTAATGTTTTAGATATTTATGTTGAGAGAAATGAGTATAGATAGAGGCAACGATTACTTTTCATTGTTTTGATTTGAAACAATGAGTTTTGTTTTGTTTGTTGTTTGATTTGATTTAGCATGAATACAATGTCCTAACCACGAGCTCGAGTGGAGTTAGAGCTTTAATCTAAATTACTAATACTAACTTTATTTTATATATGATATTTACTTATTTAAAATTATTTATGTACCTATTATTTATGTATTTAAGGTTAAGTAATTTTTGTTTTTCTATTAGTAAGTTTATTCATTTTACACCTCAGCCAATCTTTCATTAAACAATGATCCTCTCCATCCAAAGGCTGTCTGGAAGAGATCGCTTTGTTAAGCGATAAGACCGCCCATTATGCTTACATTTATTTGTTTTATTTTTTTATATATCTATTGTGTTTAGCTTGTAAGGTATAATAAAGTATTTTCATTCATTCATTCATTCATACTAATATTAAACGGGTACTTATGGCGTATTTACCTTTTCATTATACGCGGGAAATACCCGTTCAATATTAGTAATTATGTACAGTGATCGCGATAGTTTAAAAATAGCTGTAATCAAAGTTTATCGAAATATATCGACGACCAATTAAAAATTCTGAAGATCTGTTATGTAGCCTCTACACCATGGGTCATGATGGACAATCACAGAATGCGCAATGATTGCCACCATGATTGCGCAGCTTCATTTGTTAATTATGGACGTCGAAATAGTAGCAGTTGCCGCTATTTATTTGTTTAGTGTATATAACCATTATATAACACATTATATATAACGCATGCGTCCGCACCGTACCGAAAACAAATACGAACTGAGTGTTCGGCGATCGTGTGGACACGCTTACAATCATGGCCGCAAACTCCTTTGATGTTTGTCCGAAAAACCGACGTAGCGGCAATTACGCTCGACCGTCACCGATCATGGACGATTACAGGCAATTATGCCCTCTACACGATGGTGATCATCTATGATCGTCCATCATGGCCTATCGTGTAGAGGCGCTATTAGGATGCGTATATAACCACTTAAACGTCTTTTTCCAGATAACAACATTATTTTTTGTTTATGTTTCCTATGAGTTTTTATACGAATTATTTAAATTATTTGATTTGATTTGACCTACGTATAAATGTGTTCCATACATGGTTTGCAACTTGCCACCAGGCACTGTATAAATTATCTTGAATAGATCCAAAGGCCTTTACGCCTCTAAAAATCTAAAAATAATCATCGAAAACTACTTCGTTAGTTTCTAACTATGAACATAGGTGTACCGGTGGTATTCGTATTACGACCATATGGTCATACATAAGGACGAGGGTCTCTCTTTCCTTCTTAAAGAAAGATGGCTTATGGTTCTTCTTAATTTTTGAAGTGAAAACTTCTTTAGGCGCGTTGGGCATTTTTTGAGATGGGAAAAAAATAATTGAACTCGTGACACTGTTACCGTTACCATTACCGCCACCTCTGTATATAAGTATCTCGTAATTGTTCAAGTTTTCACTTCTGTCGGCACTCCCGGAGAGTACCACTTTTTGAAGTGAAAACTTCTTTAGGCGCGTTGGGCATTTTTTGAGATGGGAAAAAACAATTGAACTCGCGACACCGTTACCGTTACCGACAGCTCTGTACATAAGTATCTGTAGTGCAGTCTGTTTTTAAATTTTGAATACCCAAACCTTGAGCGCTAAATTTTTCACTTCTATCGGCACTCCCGGAGTGCCATTTTTTTTTTATTTTACTACCATCTACCTTTAGTTTGTCTTTAGTTGCTTAGTACAAGTGGATTTGTTAGCTGCACAACAAAAGAGCAACACTATGCCATTAAAAAGAAAATAAATCTTTTCCGTAGCAGTAAATAGACTACCACAAAACTGCACCACTAATTGTAGGTTTACACATTTACAAAAACATTTGAGAGATGTTCCGTTGGTTGTGCAGCTTAATTTCCATATTTCTGAGTTGGTCACTACCGTCATTACTGTCTGCTGCGATAATGTCCCTCGCATTTGCACAACGCTTTTTGAGGTTAAAATATGAATGCGCTGCCTGAGTGTACTCAGGATAGGGGCTATTCTGGTATGCCTCAAGTTGATCGACTACCCTGCGTCCACCAACTTGAGGATACAAGTGAAACGCCTCATGTGCCTGTAATTTTGCCGACAACCATACCCTTCAACCGAAACATAGCAACGCTGCTTGGCGGTAGAAATATATAAATATATGGTGGTAGTACTTCTCTAGGCGAGCCCTTACACAAGGAACTCTTCTACTGTAAAACTGTTGTACTGGAAGTGTATTCTTACTTTTAAACCATAGACACAAATAAAGTTTTTCTATGTTCCAATCTTAGTTATTAGCATGAGTCGAATTGCCTTAATCCATGCAATACTATATTGTCCATTAATTGTACCTACGGTTCTTTATAATAATTGTTTTTTAATGTGTGTGTCAAATAAATGATTAATTTATTCTATTACTAGCTGTTGCCCGTGACTCCGTACGCGTTATACTACTAACTATGTAGATAGCCTAGAAATAAAGCTAAACTCACTGTTGCAACTTGACTTACACGTCATTTTTATCCCATGGGACTGATTTATGATATAAAAAGTAGCATATGCGGTAATCCAGGTTATAATCTAAGTGCGTACTAAATTTAATCCAAAACGATTGAGCCTTTAAGCCGTGATTGAGTAACAAACAAATAAACAAACAAATAAATAAATAAACACACGTAGTAGTGTGATATTATTTTATTCATTTTTTTTTCCTAACCTGTACTGTCCCACTGCTGGGCAAAGGTCTCCCCCAATTCTTTCCACCCCTCTCGATCCCTGGCCAACTCTACCCAATCACTGTTGAAGACATCTAGGTCATCACGCCAGCGTTTTCTCGGGCGACCGCGTCGTCTTTTGCCGTCTACGGGTATCCATCCTGTGATTTCCTTTGCCCATCTATCTTGTTCCATGCGGGTCACGTGGCCCGCCCACTCCCATTTAAGCTTGGCTGCCTTGCGACCTACATCAGCGATACCAGTCTTCGAGCGCAGCGTGGTATTTCTAACTTGGTCTGTTCTCTTAATACCCAAAATGCTGCGCTCCATCGCTCTCTGGCAAACCCCGAGCTTGGTCTTCTGTGATTCCGTCAGCGACCACGTTTGAGCACCGTAGGTCAGGACAGGTAGGATACACATATCGACGAGTTTACGCTTCAGAGACAATGGAAGGTCGCCCTTCATCAGCGCTTTCATGGACCAGTAGCTCTTCCAGGCATTATCGACACGGCGGCCGACTTCCTTATCTTGCCTGTTTTCGAAGGATGCTAACTGGCCCAAGTAAATGTACTCATCGACATAGTGTATCTGCTGTCCGTCTACCTCGACCCTACGTCTCGTGCTATTGGTCATGAGCTGTGTCTTCGACTGATTCATCAGAAGACCAACCTCTTGGCTTGCTGTGCTGAGGTCTTGTAGCAATATTTGTAGCTCGGGTGCACTTTGAGCGAAAAGGACAATGTCGTCGGCAAATCGCAGGTTCGTAAGCCGCTTATCACCAACTAAAATGCCCCTTGCGCATCACGAAACATCCAGTTTTTTAAATATCTCTTGTAGAGTGCTGGTGAATAGTTTGGGAGAGAGCGGGTCACCCTGTTTAACACCCCTCTCTATTAAAAACGGGATACCAGAAGAATTTAGTTTTATATTTGCTGAACTAATGTTATAAATAATTTTTAAGAGATCTAAGTATGCTTTTTCAATGTTCTGACTTTCTAGTGCTGAAAATATGCTCGTATGTCTGATGCTATCGAAGGCTTTCGTATAGTCTACGAAAGCCAGATAAAGAGGTTTGTTGTATTCAGTATATCTCTCAATTGTTTGATTTAATGTATGAAGATGATCGGTTGTTGAATAGCTAGGTCGAAATCCGGCTTGCTCTGGCGGCTGTTGGTAGTCGAGAGTACCTTCGATGCGTTTTAGGATAACTTTGATGAAAGCTTTGTATATGTGTGACACTAAGCTGATCGTTCTGTAGTTGTTTATGTTACTCTTGTCTCCTTTTTTGAAGAGAAGAACAATGTTGGAGTGACACATCTTTACTGGAAATTTTCCTGTTTGTAGGATGGCATTAAATAAATTAGTAATATGAGGTAAAAGGACTCGACCTGCTACTTTTAATGACTCCGTTGTGACACCATCCTCTCCAGGACTCTTTTCATAATGTTACGCCGAGGCTGTTAAACAATGAGTAATAATCGGACCTTCTCGAACGCTTTTGTCTTGCTGTGTTATTGTTGCTATTGTTTGTGGTTTCGCAGAATGGGGAGTGGCCATTGTGTCGAGGGACCGACCCTTTCCTGGAAGGATCGACATCGTTCTCGAACAATCGAAATGTGTGCGATATAAATAGGCCGGAGAGATGGCCGGACAGTCAGTCTCGAATCAGTCTCGAGTCTGAGTGAGTGAGTCTCAGCGAGGCCCTGGAGGACTGACGTGGGAAGGGTCTCGCGTGAACAGTAGTTGCTCCCGAGTCAGTCTGGATTCAGCTATACGTGTGAACATTTCGGAGACTTTAAGTGGTGCAACTGTGGTGTGAATTAGTGTATTGTGATTACGTGTGACCAAGTTCGTGTATTCATCGTTTAGTGTTGAATAAAAGTGTTATTTTGGTTAAATCGATTCCCATTATTTTATCCCGAACCCTCAGCTCGTAACATTTTGGTGTCAGAAGTGGGATAAAATAATGCCGGTTTTGCCAAAGGATAACGTGGACGGTGTAAAGACGCGAGGTCAACGATAACAGGAAATGGATGAAAGGCGGTTTGGGGAGTCTCCGGTTCAAGAAGCTCGGCAGAGTCATCAGCCGATGGAGATGGAATCAGCCGCCACTGAACCATTTGGAGCTTCATCATCATCACCCGTGGGCCAAGCTCCTGTGACAGGCGATCTTGCTGCTAATATGGTCATGCTTTGTCGTCAACAAGAAGAGCAGCAACGTTGGCAAGAGGAACAGCGACGTCAGGATAAAGAAGAGAAGCGTCGTCAGTAGGAAGAGCAGGCTCGGTTGCAGAAGGAACAGCGACATGAACAGGTGGAGCAGACTCGGTTGCAAGAGGAACAGCGACGTCAGGATAAAGAAGAGCAGCGTCGTCAACAGGAAGATCAGCGACGTTGGCCATAAGAGCGTGCTCGACTGATGAGGGAATTGTTCGGTTCATCTGGAAAGGAATTCCAGGAAGTGAAAGAACAGATAGAAATCAAGAGAGCCGTGTTTTGGAGGCTGGAATTGGGCTCGACTGATGAGGGAATTGTTCGGTTCATCTGGAAAGTAATTCCAGGAAGTGAAAGAACAGATAGAAATCATGAGAGCCGTGTTTTGGAGGCTGGAATTGGGATCGCTGATGAGAAAGGGACTCTGGGTGTCCTGAAATACTGGAGACGGCAATGTGGCTCCTCTAGTTGCTACATCTTCAGCGCGAGGTGCGCCTAAAATTGTTCGTGTTGATCGGCTGCCGCGATATGGGGCTAAGAATGCTCGGGACGAGCATGTTTTAGGAGGGGGCAGTGTTACGCCGAGGCTGTTAAACAATGAGTAATAATCGGACCTTCTCGAACGCTTTTGTCTTGCTGTGTTATTGTTGCTATTGTTTGTGGTTTCGCAGAATGGGGAGTGGCCATTGTGTCGAGGGACCGACCCTTTCCTGGAAGGATCGACATCGTTCTCGAACAATCGAAATGTGTGCGATATAAATAGGCCGGAGAGATGGCCGGACAGTCAGTCTCGAATCAGTCTCGAGTCTGAGTGAGTGAGTCTCAGCGAGGCCCTGGAGGACTGACGTGGGAAGGGTCTCGCGTGAACAGTAGTTGCTCCCGAGTCAGTCTGGATTCAGCTATACGTGTGAACATTTCGGAGACTTTAAGTGGTGCAACTGTGGTGTGAATTAGTGTATTGTGATTACGTGTGACCAAGTTCGTGTATTCATCGTTTAGTGTTGAATAAAAGTGTTATTTTGGTTAAATCGATTCCCATTATTTTATCCCGAACCCTCAGCTCGTAACAATAATGTATGCTCTTTATAGCATCATGGACTTCGCGTGCAGTGATGAAAGGGATCGTGTCGGAGCAATTATAATTCGTATTAGTATCTGAGAAGTTGGGCTTAGATGGATCTGAATAAAGGTGCTTATAAAATTCTGTGCAAATCTCTTGAATTTTTACTCGACTGTTGTGCTTTTTGCCGTTTCTATCTTGCAAGCTATTTATCCAAGTTTTCCCCTTAGATATGCCTTGTTTTGCTACTCGGAGTGATCTGTTGTTCTCTAGTGCTACTCTTACTTGAAATGTGTTATGGTTTCGGACATCGGATCGAATGCTGCGTTTGAGTTTTTTATCTATTTTCCTATGCTCTTTTGATTTTAAAACGGTTTCCTGTCTCAACTTGATTAGTTTGTACGTTGTTTCCGATAAACTGAACTTGCTCTTTTTGCCAGAAGTAATTTTTTTGTTACAGATGTTTATGGCTTGAACAATGTTGTTGTACTGTTCTTCTGAGTCATCTAAGTCCTTCATGTTAAGCGCGGCAAAATGATTGGTTAATTCTAGAGTATACTGTTCTTGGTTATTCATTAATGTGTGTTTTGAGTGTCTGCCAACTTTTCTGGTAAAAAGTATGGATCGCAAAATTTTGAAATTGAATTTTAATTTAGTTCGTAGTGGTCTGTGGTCCGATGAGTATTTAATTCTATTTATTACACTTACGTTTTTGATTATATCTTTACTGGAAGAGAGTATATAATCAATTTCGTTTTTGAAGCCAGCAGGTGAGACCCACGTCCAGCGTCTTTGTGGTTTGTTTGCAAAGAAACTATTGGAGATAAACATATTCTGTCCAAAAGCAAACTGGATTAAACGTGTACCTCGGTCATTTCGTTGGCCTAGACCAAAATTTCCAATAGTGTATGTATTGTCGTTTGCCTGTTTCTCACCGATTTTCGCATTGAAATCGCTGAGAACTATGGTCCACGACCCTCGGTTCTCTTCACAAACTTTATTAAGGAGGTCGTAAAAATCTTCAATGGCATCATCAGAGTGCGCTGATGTTGGTGCGTATGTTTGTATTATAGTCAAAGTGTTCTTTACGTTAAGTATTATTCAACAATAAAATCTGTTCTTGGATATTGGTTATTTGGTTTTGTTTCTTACAAGAAAACTAAGATAAAACGCAGGCGAGACAAATTCTTGCTCTTTACCTACTTACATGCAACCAATTGCATACATTTTATTAATCTCTGTATAATGGTTTTAATCTGAGATTAAGTAAAATTAAGGTTTCAAAATGTTTCCGAATTTATTCCGACCCCCCCCCCCCGCCGCCCCCGCCACCCCCTCCCCCTCAACCACGGATATTTTAGACCAAATTTTTTAAGACTAGCTTACATATGTAATTCAGAGTTATATTTGGATTCTAGTAAAAAGATGATATGAAAAGCGCGTATTTAAGTAGTAGTTACCCCTCTCGTAAAAATCCTAGTACGCTCACAGCTGCTCATTACAACTGGGGAAATTAGCGAGCTAGAAACTCTTCGCTAATATTCTGATAACGGGCTTATTACGAATACCTACGTTAGTGTAATGGCGTGAACATTTGCTATTTTTACCTACCACGCTACGGAAAATTAACGTCATCATAAAAATATTTAACTGAATTTACTATTGTATGTAGAACCATGTCGAAATTATTATCAATTGTCAATTTGGCATATCTAGCTGTATACCAAATTTCATCGAAATTGGTTCAGCCGTTTAGTCGTGAAAACGTAACAGACAGACAGATAGACAGAGCTACTTTCGAATTTATTAATTGATCGAGCGAAGCGAGATCTCTAAATCAACTTGGGGAAATCGGCGTTGTATGTATGTATGTATGTCTGTATGTCTGTCTGAAGATAACTTTCGAAGCATTGATCCGATCATCGTGAAATGTGATACATAGGTATAGTACATAGTGATGGCACAATTTTGGTGTAACTAAATGTGTCAAAAATGTTGGGGAGTTGTTGATATATTGGGGTTCAAGAGGGGTAAAAAAAATGAAAATAAGACTATTAGTTTAGATGAGACGTCAAATGACGAAAGGTCTTCATTAGTACATTTAGACTCCGTTTTTATGTTTAGTAAAGTTCTTATAGTTTTTGAGTTATTAGCCACAATAAAAACAGAACTTTGACAAAATTCCCAGGGTACCTACACCAGTGACCCCACAGTGCTGTAATTTGGTATGCGAGTAGCATAAATGACACAAATATAGGCAAAAGTCTTAAATCCAGAATAACTGCAATTTGTACCCCAAAAAAGTATAACTACATAACATGAACTGCCGTTACCTGTAAATTGAATGAAACTGTAGGTCAAGTAATTTATTTCGTGGCACTATTTTAAAAGTCAAAGATTACAATCGTTTTCACGATACAGGCTGGGCCAAGTGTGAAGACCACGGATTAAACCATTTAGTTAATAAGCCCTCTCAACAATAAGTTCACTTAAACATTATCTGTTTTAAAATTATTAGTCTTTGTGCTTTTTGTTCGTAAATAAGAAATTGTTCATTTTTTTCAAAAATAATTTTTTTTTGTTTTAATCGGAGACTCGCGAGGCTGTTTAAAAAGAATTAAATTGAATTTACGTATTATTTGCAACTATTATGCAACTTTGCATTATTTTTATCATTAGATTTTCAACCATAAACTTAAGCGAGCTAGGACAATTGAAGACAAGCAGTAGATTCAAGACTCTTCCATAATAATGCTAACATTTACCTATAATAAAAATAAATACATAATAATCATTTATGGACAAGTAGCTGGTAAATCTATCAATACATAAGTCTTTGTTTTATGTTTGGCGTATAACAGTATGGCTGTGCTTTTAAGCGTCGTTTAATGTTAATGCTATTAGTAGGAACTCGTAAATATCCGTTGATTATGGACGTCGCGGCTCGAAGTTGCAATAAAATTATATTTAACGGTTTTAAAGCTTTGATACAATGTAGATTAATCAATCGTAATACTAAAATCGTCGCTGGATACATTCATGGAAGATCTGCGCGATTTTATAAATAAATCTGGACATTTCTCACAGAGATCTAGCCCCAAACTAAGCAAAGATTGTATATGAGAACCAGTTATCTGATAGAATACTTAGATAATTGATCTCCAAATCAACTTGGGCAAATCGGCGTTATATGTATGTATGCATGTTTGTTTGTCCGAGGATAACTTTCGAAGCCTTTATCCGATCATCGCGAAACTTGGTATATGATAGGTAGTCATAGCACAATTTTGGTTTGTCTCAATGAGCTAAAAATGTGGGAGGGGGGGGGGTTGTTGAGATATTGGGGTTCAAGAGGGGTAAAAAAATATTAAAATGAGACTGTAAGGTCAAGTGGGACGTACATTCAACCCTGTTTTTATTTTTAGTTTAGTTCTTGTAGTTTTTGAGTTATTAGCCATAATAAAAACAAAACATAACAAAATTCACAGGGTACACCAGTGACCCCACAATGCTGAAATTTCGTATCGGTGTAGCTTTAGTGACACAACTATAGGTAAAAGTCTGAAATCCAGAATAACTGCATTTTGTACCCCAAAAAAGAGTAACCACTTTATATGAACTCCCGTTACCTGTAATTTGGATGAAACTGTAGGTTAAGTTAGTTGGTTATTTATTTCGTGGCACTATTTTGATAGTCAAAAATTACAATTTTTTTTTATTTTATGTGAGACTCGCGAGATCTCAGTTCGGGGCGAGCCACTGGTTATATACATTTTGAATCAGATTATATATCTAGTTGAAACTTGATGAAAAGTAAGTGTGAAACAAATTGATTTGAAAAACACTCAATAAAATGTCGGTTTCATTCATAGTATAAATTTAAACCCTGAGTTTATAGCTTCCTCCTCTTCCTTGTCAAACTACTTAGATAGAGAATAAAATGACCTACTACCATCCAGTGGCAGATCGTAGTAGGTCTTTCTACTACTGACGATCTGCCACTGGATGGTAGTAGGTCTTTTTATAACAAAGCAAGGTGCCTTGTGTTCTTACATTACCCAGTCAGCGCTTGACCTATCTATCACAACAGTTTGACTACAAGAAAAATTATTCTTGTTGGACAAATCAGACTAAAAAGTTCGACCGCAAGGAAGATCCTGAATTTATAACCTCGCCAGTGTTCCGTCAACAAAAGCAAAGGCCATTTAAAGCTGCAACTATATTAGGATCATAACGGGTGTTTTGTAAGGAGTGTAAAATGTATATCGCACGGTACATCGGATAGTAGCCTTAATGGCTCAAACGCGTTGATACAATGTAAGTAGATCAATCAACAACCTTGCGTGTAAATAATTCAATTAGCTACAAAAGCTACAGTGTTGCAAATATAAACTCAATATTACGAGTACGATATCAGTGATTCTGAACGTAAAACCGCAGCGTTTTTAATGTTCTTATAAACGTAGTAAACGTTATTTATGAATTAATGGTGTTTATTGAAAGCTTAATCGCAGGTAATGTACAGTTTTCAAAAGATTGCTATGAAAATTTGTCGAATAAACCATTTTTGAGTGATTCTTGTTTGGTAAGATTTTTTTAGTTTTAAACATGAAAAAAAGTTCAAGAATGTAACGCTTTATAATCTGTAATGTTTTAAAAACAATTGCTCATTTTTTTTTAATTTATATTTATGTCGATTTTCGTTACTTACTTTTCATGGAAATATTATTTTAAAATAACAAAGGTTACATTCTGACCTACGACGCGCAGACTTGAGGGCTTAGCCAAGTTACAGTCGATTAGCGATGACGCTAGTAGATACGTCCGAAAATGTATGGGATTTGACACATGCTATAGAAATACTACGTCATTCAGCGACAACAAATGTATGTAGAAATCGAATAGATTCGTGGCAAATGTAATTTGGCTACGGGCCCTGGTCTTTTACTGCAAAAGTCTAGACTCGGGGTTTGTATTCTGGAAGTCAGACTGACCGCGTTCGTAACAGTATACTGCGCTCTAAAACGCAAATCGCGGATGTCGGACAGCAAGCGGGTAAAATGAAGTTGGATTGGGCGGGCCACGTCTGCCGCGTATTGGATGCGTTATGAGCTAAAGCCACCACAGTGTGGACGCCTCTAAACCGGAAACGACTTTGTGGCAGACCGCGGCGAAGATAGAGGGACGAAATTGATGCCCATTTACAGGATTAGTCCACAACAACCCTAAATAGAGGAGACTGGAGAGAAGGAAGGGAGGCCTTTGCCCTGCAGTGGGACACTACAGGCTCTTAATAATAATAATAAAGGTTACTGGGCGCCGTTGGTTTCAGGCCGCACAAGATCGGTCGCTCGGGAAAACTATGTTCAGCAGT
The DNA here is from genome assembly GCA_963924445.1 of Philereme transversata. Classification (NCBI taxonomy): domain Eukaryota; kingdom Metazoa; phylum Arthropoda; class Insecta; order Lepidoptera; family Geometridae; genus Philereme; species Philereme transversata. The sequence continues at coordinate 7,840,768 of OZ004337.1, read as the reverse complement.
AAACGCTCTATGGCTGATTGATGATGATAATGATTTTGAACATTATTATTTATTATTATTATTATTAGCCCGTAGAGTCCCATTGCAGGGCAAAGGTCTCCCTTCCCTCCTTCCACGAATCCCGGTTATTGGCTAATTGGGGCTACTCTTTCTGGTATGCATCCAGTTCATCCCTCCATCTCCGCCTAGGTCTACCACGAAGCCGCCACCCGTTTGGAACCCATTCTGTAGTGGATTTCGGCTATAGTTCCTCTGGCATTCGACAAACGAGTCCTGCCCAGACCCACTTCAATTTTGCGGATGTCAAAGCCACGTCAGCTATCTGTGTACACTATTATTTATTTCAATATAATTCTATTGAGTGTCTATCTGCAACAATGTAATTTAAAACTTCTTGATTAACCCGGTTCTCTGCACACCGCACGCCCACTCAGGCGATGTTATGGAAACGTCCGCGTTTCCCCGATTATCTCCCCTCTTAGCCCCGCCACTATTCCTTTGCATCTTAAATTCGCAGACGCTCAGGCAATCCTATCGTTTCACAACCATATAAGGCATAAAATCGAATGGCACCGAAACTCATTACACGTAAATGTAACTTGGTATTCGCGTATTTGACTCGGCTGAATGCTCTGAAGGCAGGTTCATTAGTGCTCACAGGACCATGAGTTCGTTTTGTTAGTAGAAGGTAAAATGAAAAAATCGTACCGCACACGAATAACCCGTGTAGCGAAAAGAATTCAAGTATATGAATCGCAAAGTCGAACCTTTTATTTTAAGCTCATTTGAAGATAAGGCAGAGCAAACGCGAGGAAATGACTTGGCAATTTTACTGCTTGTTTAGTCGGTGTATTTTTGATTTACTATCCAGCTGCAAGCGGCTTTCTCTGCCGTTTGATAGTTTTCTTCCAATCTTCGAAGGGTGTATGAACTAAATAAGACTATTTGTCTTTGCTTTTGTTAATTAATGTTTTAGTGGCTTTTCATCAGCCCAGCTGGTGAAGGTAAATTAAGTTTAAGCTCTTGAGCCTCGTATCAAGTTGATCTCTGGGCAGCGCTTGTAATTTTAGATTAAGGGGCGGCATCGCGAACTTTGGCTGGCAACAAGTTGCGGCGGCCCTCGTCTCAACTTGCAGTGAACAGTGGACTCGGACCCTGTAATACACAGAATTAAACATGAAACACTGCATCCTCAACCTCATCTACCAAGACAAAGTTTGAGAGCAGATTGGATTAAATTGTTTAGAGTTTAATTGCATTGCCCGTTTATTGGATTTGGCTTCCATGATTTATAATATAATAAATAAATAAATATTGCTGGACATTTCACACATCGCTACCTAGCCCCAAACTAAGCAAAGCTTGTACTATGGGAACCAGATAACTGATAGAATACTTATATACATTTTTTTTGTAAATACATACTTATAATAAATAGAGAAACAACCAGACCCGGAACAAATATCTGTAGATCATGCAAACATTTGTTCCGCGGCGGGAATCGAACCCGCTACCTCCTGCGTCTCAGCCGGCTATTCGCCCACTACACATATAAACATATCAACGTAAACAAGTAGTTTTTAACAAAAATATTATTGACTTAACCAAACTACTTATAACCGATTTAAATTCGTATGGGACCAATCTAAAAAATATATCTTTATAAATAGAATTTTCCCGATCGGTTGATAAATGACGGAGTTTTGAACAACAAATATAAAAATAAAATACAACCGAATTGAGAATTTCCTCCTTTTTTTGAAGTCTGTTAAAAAAGGTAAACTGTTTCTATATTAAAATAATAAACAGAACAAAGTAAACCACAATTTATGCGGCAACGGCTTCGTTTAGAAAAGAAATGTAGAGCTTTTAGTAGTGTTCTCAAGCGCGCATCAATGTCAATGTGAGATTGTTTTCTTTGCAAGAACAGAGAGAAAATTGCGCGTTTGCCGAGGCGGGAAGGGTACACATTGAATAGAATATGGATTCAATGTGGGGACAAATACACTGATAATAAATGCGACAAATATGTAGTGCCTTTACCGATGTTTTTGAGCTAGGCATCGGCTCGCTTATGGCTCCTCTCTTTACAATATTTAATATGGTTGAGCTTTATCTAAACAATTTTCCCGACAAACCAAACACAATATTATGTTAAAAGAAAACGAGGTTGCTCTAAAACCCAGTTTACGATACTCGGTAAATCTAATGAAGCTTGAAGCAAATTTTATAGTGAGAAATATCCGCGGGTATTTTTGAGTGGCATCAAAACAAAATGTTAGATAAAGTTTAAAGCTTATGTGAGTGTGTATTAAGATGGTGTCACTGAACTCCAAGGCCATAAATTACGCCTAGAGAAAACAAAGACGACAATTTAATTTATGGCGACAGAAATCGCGGCGTAAAATAATATGTTTTCTAATGTAACTTTAACTTAGACGTAAATATTTTCGACCGATAAAAAACGCTTGTGTGTCACGGGAGTTTCCTAATTAAAGGCGCGTCTGCTGTTTCCTGTTGCCCTTATTCTCTTCGAGTCATCTATTCAGTACTTTGGCTCTATTCTCTTGTTATCTGCCAGATGCCTCTCATACCTTTCCCTTTGTTTTTCTTTTGTTTTGTTCGTCACGAATAGTCGATAATAATATCGACAGAACCCTAAAGTTTTTTCTTCTTTTGACTGTTAGATGTTATCCAATTCGAGTTTATCTTCAATATTTCTAGCTTGGTTTTTTAAGTCTATAAATCTTTGTGAGCGGAAATTGAAACGGTTCAAGTAATGAAAGATGCACAGAGTGGAAAATCAAAGAGCAAATGTGCCATATCAATAATCGATGAATGCATCACGTGACATTCCGCTGCATCTATAAAAAGGTATCTACGTCGGATTGTTAGGCCGATAGCCGGAGAGCTGATGACACATTTGAAGAAGGTGTTTTAGACCTCTTGAAATCATAAAATAATATATAATATAAATAAATAAATATAAATAAATATCGCTGGACATTTCACACAGCGCTATCTAGCCCCAAACTAAGCAGAGCTTGTACTAAGGGAACCAGATAGCTGATAGAGTACTTATATCCTTTTTTTCTAAATACCTACTTATAATAAATAGAAAAACACCCAGACACGGAACAAATATCTAACTATGTATATATAACTAAGTAGTAAATCTGGAATCGAGAGTTAGACAGGGCGTTTCCGGTTATATCACTATTGCGTAATATTACAAAAAAATCTCCTAAAATATAATATTCATGGCACCTTGGAATTATTTAAATTTTTAAGTTTAGCATTTGTAGACTACATAGATTAAGTACTATTTTTTATGATTTCAAGTTGCCTAAAACACCTTGCCAAAATGTGTCATCAGCTCTCGGGCTACGAGTCGATATGACGCTTATCGTGAGAATACATTTTGTTTTCTTTTCATTTAGAAGTAATTTGTTTACATTGAACCATTTACGACCTTAGAGATTGCATTGTTTACTCGTCAAAATCGGTTTGTCGATGCTTTAATTAAATAAAAGTGACGTCTGCAAACAATACAACCTCATAAGCGTCAAGATGGTACGTGGACGTACAAGATGGGGAAGATCATTAATATAACTATACTAAAAACAAATGGTAAAAAATGGGCCCAGAATTGATCCCTATCGTACACCCATTTTAACCAGAGACCCCGGAGAACACTTCCCATTCACGTCAACTCTTTGCACTCTGCCACTTAAATAAGAAGTGAGAAAGAGAAGTCAACTAGATGACCCACCCGCGGCTTCGCACGCATGGTTTATCAATAAAAACATTACCATCCTTCTGAGCAGTCAGGTAAAAAGTAGCATCCCGGTCATACTCTATTTATATACCAAATTTTATCGAAATCGGTCCAGCCGTTTAGTCGTTAAGACATAACAAACAGAGGGAGAGATAAAATAAGTAGTAATTTATGTATTGGGATAGAAGTATTTCGTTTTTGAAAGGTATATCTGTTTTTCGCGCAGTAATAAAAGTGAACAATTTGGTATGTTTGGTTTTCATAACGGCTGGGGGTACTAAAGTATTTAGTACTGAAGATGCTCAACGAAAATGTAAAAAGTTGTGTTTCTCGTAAATGTTTTTATGGATGATGTAAAGCAGGTATGTATTTTATGTCGGGGAAAATATGATTTACGTGTTTCTTATTGCATTCAATTGTAAAGTACAGTGAAAAGTTTATCAAAACTTATTGTTGGTTAACAAAACTTACTGAATACTCGCTCATTCTTATAGCAATACACATAAGCTCATTTTATGAGTCATGAATGAATGAAAACTGGAATGATCATAACTATAACTAAAAGAAAACTTACCTATTTATTTAATTTTATGGAAAACTAACAGCTATATTAACTTAACAATTAACTAATACAAAACAGAAAGCCAATTATAGGTTTTCACGTTTAGCAACTTTTTCGTTTTTTAACATAATTAGGTAATAACATAATTTGTACCAACACTCGGTGAAACAGTTATTTAAATAGTATTATGTTATATATTAGTGTTATGTTTAACACAGGCCATTATTATTGGTAGCTCCAAACAGATCTACAAAATCAATTTTGCACAACTACCATCCATAGTTTTTGATGGAACACCTATAGAAATCACACAGTCAGTGAACAATTTAGGAATACAGATTGAATACAGATGGATACCCGGTTAACTTGGGTTCCCTGTATCAATGAGATTAGCCGCAGGGTGTTTGCATCGTTTGGATCTTTACGGAGAATTCGTAACTTCTTGCCGACTGCTACCAAGGTTACGCTTGCACAGACTCTTTTGCTTCCGATTCTGGACTACGCCGACGCCTGCTATCTTGACCTCTCTGAATCCCAACTGAGCAAACTTGAGCGCCTTCAAAACCTCTGTATTCGGTTTATATTTGGCTTGCGCAAGTATGACCATGTCTCTGATTTTCGCGCAAAGCTCAAATGGCTCCCCATCCGTCTTCGCCGGAATGCACACATACTGTCCCTTTTGTATAACATCCTTTTTAACCCTTCTTCTCCCTTCTATCTTAAGGAGCGTTTCGAGTTTCTCCACCAGGCTAATGATCGCAATTTGCGTTCCCTTCAACTTAAAACTCCTGTCCATACGACAGAGTTTTATGGTCGATCCTTTACTGTAACAGCCGTACGATTGTGGAACGATTTGCCCGTCTCTATAAGAACATCCAAGTCTATTAATAATTTTAAAATAACACACCCATTATCTGTCCCTGCGTTGAAGTTGTCGCTGCTTGTTAATTCATCATAACCATTTTTATAGTTGCTTATTTTATTATAATTAAATTTGTGTTATTATTAGTATTTTAGGTTTATAGTATGTAGGTATGTTTTTAATTTTATATAGATGCACCGCCGTCATGTGATATGTTATAATCCTGTCCATACTAAGGTTGTCTGGAAGAGATCGCTTTTAGCGATAAGACCGCCCATTGTACTAAATCTGTTCGTAAAAATTATGTTCTGTATTTTACTTTGGTGTACAATAAAGAGTTATCTTATCTTATCTTATAAATCTACTAATTAGTAAGTTAAACCACACTAACGTCACCGCCAACAAAAAAGTATCTGCCCAATCGCTGTCTAGCTGAGTTGATACTCGTGCTAAATAGATCGAAATCATTGCTTTTGCACAATTTATTAAAATTGTCGCTTGCACGCCACAGAAATGAATTCTCCCTCTAATTTGTTCCAACAACAGGAGAATTAATGATGGGATTAAATCGTTTTATTTTAAAAGGAACATTAGTACCGATTTTGCTTAGCAACTCGGGACAGTCGATGTTATTGGAGGTTGAGCAAAAAGGATAGGTCAGCTATTTCGCGTCGTTTGGAGAGAGGAAGAAAATGAAATTTAGTACAAAGATTAAGATAATTGAAAAACCTATAAGGAATCTTTAAGCGGTACTTCATAAATTTAATTTGGATTCACTCAAGTCTTTCAATATAAATATCATAGCGAGGGGTCCAGATTTAAGATGCGTATTCAAGGGTGCTTCGGACAAAGGTACAGCATATAGACGGCTATAGAGATATTGCTATAATAATATTAAATAAATAATGCTGAACATTTCACACAGCGCTATCTAGCCACAAACTAAGCAAAGCTTGTACTATGGGAACCGCATAACTGATAGAATACATATACATTTTTTTTTGTAAATACGTACTTATAATATACTAGCTTCCGCTCGCGGCTTCGCACGCGTGGATTGTCAATAAAAAGTAGACTATGTGTTAATCCAGGTTATAATCTACGTATATACCAAATTTCATCGAAACCGGTTCAGCCGTTACAACGTGATTGAGTAACAAATAATTAAATAAACAAACATCCATTAAATGGCTTCTATTTGTGATGTTTTCTTTTTGTATCTCTTAGTTCCTATCACTACACTACCCACATACACGAATATCTTAAACACTAAATACATACATATATACTACATATATTCATATACTTATTCAATATACTACTGTTGCCCACGACTTCGTACTACTACACTACTACTACTCCATATTTAAAGTGTTTATGATCAGCGGTTTACGCTGTGCGTTGATTTTCAGTCAGTCTGTCAGAACCCGTAACGATTATTTAATATATTGATGATAATATTGTTGATTAAGCCGCCCATTGTACCGTTATTTATTGTTTATTTCTTTAATTCCGTATTTTTGTTTGGTGTGCAATAACGAGTATTTCATTCATTCATTAAGATCGGTCGATTTCTCCATCTTCAGACGCTGGTAGTCAATTGTATAGTGAAACGTCTCACAAAAATAATTTAATAGAACATAAACACGATACATCTACTGTTATCCATTAATGAGTTCTGTAGATTCCCTCCTGGCTCCATCATCAGACCCTGGTGGTCTTACCATGATAAAAATAAAAAGCATTTATGCAACGTTATACGTTGGTAATTGCAATTAACATTGTTTTAGAACAAACTACAACATCCCTTTTCAACCCTAGGGGATGATTTTCAAAAAAAGTAACTATGCCATGTTTCATAATGTACCTTGATAAGTATTTATGCAAAGTTTTCCGCTTATTAACCTCAGGAATTATGTTTTACCATACAAAGTTCAACACCCTTTTTCACCCACCCAGGCGATGATTTTTGAAAAAAAAATATATAATTTCTCTTATTTTTGTTAAAAAATATGTTTGCCTAGTTTCAAGTTTATAAATCCAGGAACCACTGCTTTTCATACAAACGTAAACCCCTCTTTTAACCCCCTTAGGGGTTGAATTTCAAAAAATCCTTTCTTAGTACACCCTTACGCATCAAGACAAACATACGCTCTAAATTTCAAGTTTCTCCGACTAGTGGTTTAGGCTGTGCGTTGTCTGTCAGGACTTTGATTCTTATATAATAGATATAAAAATACCCAAACCTATAACAAATATCTGCAGAACGTTAGTCCCGCAGCGGGAATCGAACCCGCTAACTTCTGCGTCTCAGCCGGCTATTCACTCACTACGCCACAGGGTTCGTCAATTATAATAGCATTAAATCATTTATTTCAGGTAATAATATAATAGTTACATGATAGTAATTAACTTATTGTAATAGCCTATAAAAAAAAACCTTAGCCCAAAATACATTATAAACTACATATAATAAACACTTACATTTATTTACTACATAAACGCTATAGAAGAAAGTATCTAACCGCCATACTAATAAGTTGCATTAACTTTAGGATAGTTACACCATGTTATGTTTCTTTCGAATCTATTGGAATTCAAAATACATTTAATTGGAATTATTACAAAAATATAGCGAGTTCATTTCATTCAGTACCGCGGTGATAATGCACCTACACAATAATGCCTACGTCCGCCCAGTCCTTGTTTATAAGGATTTATGGTGTGTATCGCGGCTATGGAAATGCAAATTTATCGTGTTTTATCGTAACCTGGGGTTTTTTGGAGCAACCAAATTAACACCCCACAATGAATAGCAAAGTTCGCGTGCTCTGACTTATTCGCACCCCCGGAAATGGCATTTGTCGGAGCCAGGGTCGAAGTAGCCTTCGTTCAACTATATATTTTAAAGTATTTATATGTTCAAACGTGATATTTCAAAGTATTCAGCTATGTTTTTAAAAACGTGTTTTCACTGATATTTATTGTTTGAGGCACGCAAATTATTTATATTTACTTTGCACGCGGTGGTTTCGATACCGAAATACGACGTAGAGTAATATTGTGGTCATATATTGTATGACCACATCTCGTTATCTCAAAATCGGTTAAGCCGTTAGAAAACGTAACAAACAAACGAAGAGATAGAGAGAGAGAGACTTTCAATTTATAATATTAGTATGGATATAATTAACATGTTTTTAGATGTCTAAGTTGCCTCTTTCAGTTTCTTTGTAGGGAATGTGGAAGTGTTTTGTGACTTTGTATGCAAATAAATTCATACTATTACAGAACAACCATTACTAAAAGTTAAGTATAAGTTAAGTAGGAATTTCTATAGGTTGACCTAAACAAAAATACCTCAAGCAACCACAATCTTGCTATTTAAATCCTTTATTTAAAGCTTTAACAAACGTCTCTACCATACAAACTGCCTTCATTAAAAATGGTAATGCGGCCCGACTAACCATTCGGATTCATATCTGACGGACATTAGGATTATTACCGATTTAATTATCCAAAAAGTTCGCGTGTCGGGTTGCCCATTCCTCCCATTCCTCAACAGGGTTGCCCATTGTTGCTTTAGTGTTGCCCTTTTAAATTTATCGTCGGTACACAGGCCACTGCAACCCTACGGGCTACGACCGGAAGCGTCCGGGCTTGATTAGAATTGCTAAACATCTAAATGTGCGACCTGCCCTTCTATGGTCCTCGAGGAAGGCAGTTTACTTTGTGTATATTGCCGCTGCCAAATTGATGCTATTTTTGGATACAAACTATTTTCTTCCCCCTATCTGTCTTGATATGCCTCGTCGGAATTTTACGAGTTTGGGAAATGATGAGAGCATATCTCACTAAAGCTGTGCGCTGCTTTGGAAAATTAATTTTGTAAAGATATTCGTTTCGGATAAAGTTTTTATTTCGCTATATCGTTTTTCATGTTTACTGTTGATTGAGTCTTAAGTTATTTCCTATGTAAATTATGTTTTTGGTAGTAAACATATTTCTCTTCCTTGTGTTTTTTTATCAGACGACATTATTTTGAGGAACCTGTAACTCAGAACAAATCTGTGTTTATTTCAGTACAATATTAAATTATAACCTGTTTTGTTATGTACGACATTCATTTAAAACACACATCCAGAATCGTATAAACTGATTTTTGGTAGAGGTGGGCTTAATACCAGTAGCTTGAATATTTAATAGAAGACATTCAAATCGGTCGAGTCATTTTCGAGTTTTTGCTAGACTAACGCACGGCAATTGATTTTTATATATATAGATTATCCTCCTATTATATTATACTTTCTATAAATATATCTTATAGTTAAAAACAGGTTTATTGCTCTGGATTACCAACGGACCAGTTTCTAAAAATTGTTATAATAATAATAATAAATAATAAATATTGCTGGACATTTAACAGAGCGCTATCTAACCCCAAACTAAGCAGAGCTTGTACTATGGAAACCAGATAACTGATAGAATACTTATATGCTTTTTTTTTGTAAATACATGTGAACCCGGAACCCGGAATCTGTAGATCATGCAAACATTTGTTCCGGGGCGGGAATCGAACCCGCTACCTCCTGCGTCGCAGCCGGCTATTCGCCTACTCCACCACGGAGGTCGTATTATGAATGTTATAAAAAGTTATTATGTAGGTAAGGAAGTACCAAAGTCACCGACTTAGCACAAAGGATTAGCAAGCTGAAGTAGCAGTGTGCAGGGCGAATAGCTCGGCCGTTGTGGCAGAAAGATTCTCGAGTGGAGACCAAGCACTGGAAAGCGTAGCATAAAACGGCCGCTCACTAGATGGAAAGACGACCTGTTCTTAATTAATAATTCGTTTATTGTATGTAAACCTAGGTATATAAAATGGTTGAGCTTAATAAAGAACTACTTATACTTATTATAGGTCGTTGGGTGCCGTGCAGCCGCACAAAATCAGTCGCTCAGGGAATCTATGGAAGAGGCGTATGTTCAGCAGTGGATGCCCTCTGGATGATGATGATGAAGGAAGTATACGCAACATAACTTGAAAAAACATTGACAATACATCACCTTAATCTCCAAGCAGTTATTATGCTCCGCGATAAAATGGATTGTAGCAAAAAGCCAAAACTTTAGAGGAAGCGGTTGCTAGCGATAGTAGGACAATTTAACCTCGAGACGCAATGTTCTTAATAATAATTAATGATAAGTATGATTTTTGAAGTGAAATCTTCTTTAGGCGCGTTGGGCATTTTTTGATATGGGAAAAAAACTATTAAACTCGCGACACTGTTACCGTTACCGACACCTCTGTACATAAGTATCTCGTAATTGTTCAAGTTTTCACTCCCGGAGTGCCACTTTTTTATGACTAATAACTAACTTCAATCATAATTTAACTTTACTGTTTACGCAAAATCATTGCAACATCCCTAATACGAGTACTTACATTAATTGGACTTGCGCAATCAGGACTCAGAACAAAAATGTTATTTGATTGAGTAACTAATGATTCTGACAAATGATTTGTAAATATTAAATAAGTCAGGGAGAAAGCCTTTTCGTATTTTGTATGTATGAAGTTGTAATTAAAGTTCATGTGCACATAGAAATCGGCTTTTTTAATACGCAGGCTTTTAGGTGTAGGTTTAGATAAAAACAATATAGCCAAAAAGATTTGATTATAACTTCATTTCATACAAAATACGAAAAGACTTTCTCCCCAACCTATTATTATTCTATTATTTATTACTATTTAACTATTTTTTACTCTATTCATCCATGGCTTCGGTCGCTCATGAAATGAATCTGTTCTTCATAAGGAGTTATAATTTATCTCTACTAGAATAAAAACGACCTAATAAAATTTACTGGGAGTCGTAGAAGTTCGGTCACTTTGAAAATGATGATAATATGTCCATCAGTGGACGTCCTGCGTTTCACGCGTCCAGATGTCTATCTATCCTAGAGCCAAGTCTATGTTATGTAGCCGGCAATCGATCATCGCGACGCGACGGCTGAGCGTGATGAATAGCCACCGATTCCCTGATAAGCCCGCTCTGAAGGTAAGCGACATTTACTATTCGGTACCTGTTTACCTACTACCCGTCTATGTGCGAACATGAGAAAAATAATATAATATAATTTATTAAAAAAACTGTATATAATTACAATTTCTATCAAATTTGTATCCAAATTGTATCAGTTATTTTTGTTAACTTTTGTTAAGCAACGATACTTTTGTGAATAAGTTTTTTTTTCGCGGGGGACCAAGGAACCATTGGAAGAGCTCAGTAATTTCCGAGCAGATTAGACCATCTTGGCGCTGAATTTGACTGGAAAGAATGGGGGAAACCTTTGCCCAGCAATGGGACATAGAGGGCTGAAATAATAATAATGATCTTCACAAAAAATACGAACCAGAGTGGATATGAACCCGCAAATTTTCACTTGATACGAGGACGTGATACTGGCGTATATTTAATTAATAAGACCTGTCAACTACGAGTGGGACTCGTGTACCGATGGTTCCGTATCTACCAATATTTAGCCAATATAAGTAGAAACCAAGTAAGTTAGAAAACTGTTCTAGATAGACTTTATAATTATTTCAGCTTTTTCGCTTTGGAGATAAAGGGGATACATTTTTTATTATAATTCCAAACCCTTTACGTACGACATAAAATGGTTTTGGAAAGCGTAAATTAAGCTTTTTATATGATGCCTCATTTGACTCGATAACCCTGTTTTGAACTTTTAACCCCTTTTCGCATGCGTATTCCGACGTATCAAAGGGACGGTTGCGGTTTAGAAATCCCGTATGGGTCGTGTATATGAATGATTTTTTTTAATTAAAAAAAATAGAAACCGGCCAAGTGCGAGTCGGACTCGCGCACGAAGGGTTCCGTACCATTATCTATAATAAATTGTATGTGCGCCTATACAACTCAGAGGACTATCTTAATTGGCGTCAACTATGTATGTATGAGGACACCCTTTAATTTTAAGTTTGTTTTTATTTTTTGGAATCTTTTATTTGTACCTTGCTTTTTGCCAAATTTCGTGATTCTAGATCAACGGGAACTACCATATAGGTTTTCGACCCAAAACCTATATGGTACTTCCGGTTGACCTAGAATTGTCAATTTTGATTATAAGCAAGGTCTTACAGCACAACTAAAGGGAACATTTCTAAAAATAAAAACAAGGGTAAATTAAGGTGAATTTTGGTACTTACAAGTTTTCGCGAAAATTTAAATTTGCCCATATCTTTTTACCTTGTTGACTCAGGACCTTGATTTTTATACACCTAATAGGGCTATAAATCTTAGTATCAGGTATAAATTTCAACTTACTAGGCCCACCCGTTCCTGAGAAAATTGATAGTGACACACGGACAGAGCGACGGACAAGAAAGTGATCTTATAACGGTTCCTTTTTTACCTTTTATTCTTTATTCTTTATTGCACACAAGAAAATACATTTGAAAATACAGAAAAAGAGGTCATGCACAAAGGCGAGCTTAACCCTAAGAAGAGTTTTCTTCCAGCAAACCTTTGAGGCTAGAGAGAGAAATGAGAAAAATGACGTACCTTTTGAGGTACGGAACCCTAAAAATGGGGTGTCAAAGTTTCTATACAAAAATGGTTTTGGTATTTGCGTGTGCGAAGCCGCTGGCGGGTCAGCTAGTAAAACATACATTCTTAACTTTTTTTTTATACATTATAGTCTTGCGTTTGACCACGTTCTCGTCTGATGGTAAGCGATGATGCAGTCTACGATGGTACACGCTTGCCTAGAAGAAACCTATTCACTCGCGACTTATAGATACCCAGGTTGTAGCTATCAGGAAAGACAGACTCCAGCAAGGCTTTGTGCGTATTTCTACCATATAGCGGTGGCGCACCGCAGAGCGTCTGGTTGTCCGATGATAGAATGGAGATGGTGGGATCAGGTTGAAAAGTTCCGCCGCACACTCTCCGAAAAGTACTCGATAAAAAACGTAAGTATACAATGCCTTCTGGCATCGAGTAGCAAGATCTTAGTACCGTGGTATTAATAACCCTATAATTTTGCAATCGCATGTAAACATAACATAATTATAATGGGCTTGTTTTATTACGATTGCTTATTATGTAACTTTTTAATATAATTTCTTATTCAGCATTTTGCGTGCTTAATCTGGATTAATTAAAGCCGTGGAAACTTCAAATTTCAAAACAATTGACGTAAACATTTGTGGTTGTTTATTTGGCCTAAAATATCCTGCAATAAACTTTAACTCATTAACTGTATACCAAGTTCGACCCTATTCAAGACGAAACAAGTCCAATAAAAAACTTTGTAACACAAATATCCGCATTTTTGAGTAATAAAAAGTTAATAAAATGATCCTTAATAGGAAATTTAGACACGCATAGGTTCAGCGATCATGACATATAATAAAGGGGTCCGTACGGTATGTTATGGTGTGCAATAAAGTATTATCTATCTATCTATCTATGTTAATTTAGCAGTGCCATCTGAGCGATAAACTCAAACATTAAAGACAGATTTCTCAAAAACTGTTCTGATTAGAGAGTGTTATTTTTCCTGTAATATTTGCATTTATTTTTATCAACCATGGTTATTTCAGATTTTTCGCTTTGAAAACTTCAAAGATAAAGGGATGGAGTAGGTATTTTTGGTATTATTTTTGACATAACTCCAAAACTATACGACTTACAAAATAACACTATTTTGGAATGACGAAATTAATTTTTTTTATATGATACCCCACATGACCTAATAAACTTATTAAAAAAAATTACCCCTACCACTTTAGCCCCTTTAGCAATAAAAATGAAAAATTTTCTTATTTAAAAACTGTTTCAAATTAGCTTCTAGGCAAGTCTTAGTCTGTTGCCGAGATGATCAGTTGTAACAGTCGGATCGACGGACAAATTCGCACCAAAATGGCTTCGTGTAATACATATTTTGGCCTGGAACCATAAAAAGGGTAAGTGCGTGTGTATTTTTTTGCATTTGTATTTTATTTTATTTTAATTATTTGTGTATATGATTGTAATGAGTCTAATATAACTAAATTAAAAATTGAATTAACTAAGCACACTTGTACTAACCCATTTAACATGTTTAATTAAGTTTTTTTTTAAATTTTTACTAACAAATATGGATCTTTGACATCTGAAGTAAATAAATGAATTGAAAATAGCGTAGGGTTCTCACTTATATTATATACATCATTATCAATCATGTATCTCCTCCGTGGCGCAGTGGGCGTATAGCCGGCTGAGGCGCAGGAGGTAACGGGTTCGATTCCCGCCGCGGAACAAATGTTTGCATGATCTACAGATATTTGTTCCGTGTCTGGGTGTTTTTCTATATTCTATATATTATAAGTATGTATTTACAAAAAAAAAGTATATAAGTATTCTATCAGTTATCTGGTTCCCATAGTACAAGCTCTGCTTAGTTTGGGGCTAGATAGCGCTGTGTGAAATGTCCAGCAATATTTATTTATTTATATAATATCAATTATCATATATATCAATCGTAGGAGTCTTATTATATTATGTAGTTTATGCATACCACGTTGATAAATAAATTGTATGTATTTTAAAGCGTTAATAAATTATATAGTTATATTTCGACCTTAATAGGGTCTAAAAATATTTGTAGAACAATAATAATTGCTACAATTTAATATCAATTTCACAAAACTCTTAGCTATTGAAACTTTATCCGAATAAAATTAACCATTTGAATATCAGTGCACAGTGAACATACATATATACTGCAAATAGTGGTTGTGTAGGCCAATTAATCTTTTCGTGTCACAAATCGAACAGGGTTGAGACGAGGCGATAAAAAAATCAAAAACAACAACATAAAAAAAATCTAAACTAAAAATTAAAATCAATCATCTCCACAAAATCTACAACCCGGTAGTAAGTTCGTAAGAATCAGTGCAAACCGTTTGATCCTCCCAAAAGCTTCCAATATAACTAGGAAACTGCAGCCCGATTAAACTATTCAATATTTTCATAATGATGGCTTTGTGCCGACTCATAATGACATCCCAAGACAAATAAACTGCCTACCGTTAGTTTTTGTACCGGTGGTATTCCCTTGTGTAATAATTTATCGGAATTGTTCTAAATGGATTTATGATTTATACTTATGTATTTGGTGTGTGGCGAGAAAAATGAGTTTTGTTATTCGCGTTGTCAGGCTCTTTCTCATATTAACTTTGTTTTGGATTGAAATGTTGGGAATAGCTTGGCCGCATAACAGCTTTTAGGCGCAAATTTTCTAACCCTCTAACATAAGAAGTCGTAAGCTTTCTATTTGGTTTGTTGATCTTTAGTGGCATTTACTATTTTACTATAATTATATACAAACCGATAAGACATATCAGAGTTGTTTAAATTCTTGCGATGCGATTGACCATATGATATATCTACACCAGTGCGCTTTCATGTTCATCTTACATCTCCTCTAACGCATACACGATGCGCCACGCATGCAATAGCGGATGCCTTATTAAACTAGTTCGATAACAGCGCATGCCCTTAGCGCACGCCGATCCGGTACCGATGGCGTCCAACATTCCGAGCATTTACCAGACAAAATGGCGAAAAAGAGTTGTTCCGTTTCTTCAAATACGTAATCTTTTATCAAGATTCTCCTCTTCTTGCGTAGGTACTAAATATGCCGCACAATTCGCTAAAAGTTCACACGCGTCCACCTTGACGACTGATCAAAACTTACGAACGATATGCTGCATGAGTCTTATGGCAATTATTATTGCATACGCTTGACGCAAGATGAATTGAAAGTTGAAGACACATAATGTTCATGAAAGCGCACTGGTGTAGACATAGCATTTTTTTGAAATAAACCTACAAGATAGCCATCATCAGGATAAATAAATTATTACTCATAAATCACAAAAAACAGTTTATTTCCTAAGAGTAAATTGCAAACGGAAAGTAGTTAAAAGTTGAGTCACGAACCGCGAGCTCCTTTCGGCCTCAGCTATATTTTCTGGCACCGATTCCGTATAAGTATGTTTTAATTTAAACAATTTACTGAACTACAGTAAAAGAAACTGATGTCGGAGGCGTATAGCCGCTTTCGTTTATTAAAATTTCGGCCGTAAGTTCCGAAGTTCGACGAGTTCGAGTGAGATGTTCTCGCTAAAAAGTATCCACTTTGAAACTCTACTGGTTTACGATCCAGCCTCAAAAGACCCAATTTTTACGAGAAAACTTTTTTAGGTATTGCCTACCTACCTAATACAGATCGCCGAGACGTTCGGTTCGAAGTGACTATACACGAAATTAACATTTACACAAACGACTGTCGTAAATGATGAAGATGTGTATGCTTTTATAGCGTTAATAAAGATTCTAACTGGGATGAATTGCGTTGTCTTCGCCGATACGGCCACATGTAGCCAGCAGCCGAATCCGATCAGTCACCGCCGCGGATTGATGGTATAGATTTGCGGTGGACAATCTTCCATCGGGATTTGCGGTGGACATTCCGGGGGAAGCAGCAATCTCATCGAGCATCAAGTAAATTGTATGATATAATGGGAAGGATACACTGTAGTGTATCCATTTCCTCGGACCGCAGGGACTGTGGGTATTACAGAGCATATACCGCAACACTGCAGTTTAATTGGGCGTTGTGCTCAAACATGACACATGCCCGTCTGAACATCGCAAATTACTTCCCTATGAATTATTCATTGTCGTTAGTATTTTACGAGCAGTATAAATGGTTCAGAATTTCAATGCACATTGTGTTGCTAATCTTGCCTCTGGCGCTGGAAAGGTAATATGGGAGTGCCAGTCACTTTATGACTCCTACCGTAAATTTTGTACAAAACGTTAATGTACGAAATGACTGTAAACTATGCTCTGAAATATCTCTGAAAGGGCTCGATCAAGGTGTAGGTATATAAATAAATATTGCGGGGCATTTCACACAGCACTATCTAGCCCCAAACTAAGCAGAGCTTGTATTATGGTAACCAGATAACTGATGGAATAGTTATATACTTTTTTTATAAATACATACTACTTATAATATATAGAAAAACAGACCAGAAACAAATATCTGTAGATCATGCAAACATTTGTTCCGGGACAGGAATCGAACCCACGGATGTCGTCACCGGAAAATAATAAGAATCGTAAGTTGACCAATTTTCGAGGTAGTTAATCAACTTTCGGGAAATCATAAACGGCAGTTGAAATGTATTATTTAACGCAATCAAATTTAGCTAATTGATCAACTTACGCGGTGCCTGGCAGTAAGTTAACGATTTTGCCACAAGTCAAATCATACACGAATGGGCCAATCGTTGCTCAATGTACATTTTAACGGGACACTATCACCCGTAAAATAATACACTGTTCTCTGATTGGTCGATGGCATTGGTTGCAAGCATTTAGCAAGCGTTTATTCATAGAGTTAACAAACACTTCGATCTGTTATTTTAATATTGATATTTTAATTATAATTGTATAGAGATTATAACTAAAATATATAATATAGAATAGATATGTTAGGTTAGGTTAGTTTCATTACTGTAACTAAATAAAAACACGTAAGGATGAGATCGGTTTACGTTTAGACCAATCAGTATTCAACCAATCAGCGTACACCTCGCCTACGTCAATCATTTCATTACAAGATGCCGTACATTAATTAATTTACTAAAATACATACGTTAAATAATACATTTCAATTGCCGACTATGATTTTCCGAAAGTTGATTAACTACCTCGAAAATTGATCAACTTCGGTACAATTCTTGTTAGATTTCGGAGACATATAGGCACGTACATTATACTGCGATGTATGCAAATTATTACAAAACATTCATTGGGTAATTATAATATCTATCATACATTATAAATGTACTTCTTACAACTATAATAATGGGGAAATGAAGCTAGACATGAAGACATTTTTTTTTATTAAGATCGTTTGCATCGGGCTTAAGTTCGCTGAACAGTTTAATTAACTTATAATATGTAAATATATTGTACTTAGTTAGAAATCGATGTTTATTTGACTTCTGGTAAATGTAAACCATATGATAGATAGATATTTCTTTATTGTTACACCAAATTACAATAACTTAACCCAGACAACTTAAAGACTACAACGTGGGAATTTAATAATGATGTTCATGCAAACGACACAACGCAAAAACTAACTCAGGTATACATATAATTGCTAAAACTGGCTGCCTACGTTTTAAATATGATTAAAACAAATCCGATTATACCCTTTCAACGGAGCGAACCAAAATGACTTACCAAAAATACCCATGATGATCGGAATCCATTTAAAGAATACTACTCTGTGATAAAGATTGAAATCTTTATTTATTCACGAGTTACATAAACGAGGCTGAATGACCATATTGTAAAGTCATAGATTCATAATCGCAGTCGTACCTCGTACCATACGCGTGAAAATTGTCTGCAGCGGTTTGATTCCATACGCGCATGTTTATGCAATTAGCTAAACCGCTGCATAGATTTTGACTGCAAACTATCGCTCTAATTACACAGCTACAAACACTTTCGATATATTGTATTTGTTTAGGTGGGCCGTCAGTTCCATCACTTTCCTAAGTAAAAAGGGACTATAATGATTGAAAAAGCTTCTCATCTGCAGTCGCTAAAGAACAAGCCCAAAAAGAATGGTCTGCTGATTGCTGTCGTATAAAAGGCGACGACAAAAGCTGCGGCAAAATAGGTACCTACCTCGTTACGCTAAAAGTGTGCCTCCGTTCTCTTTGACCTGTCAAATGTACGTAAAATTATTCTTTATTCAACCTAGCTATAAAATTACGCAGACGTAATTCACGCAATATTTTTAATTTTAATTTCTAGTTGTATTGATTACTTAAATTGAAGCCTACAAGTCGTTACCTGACTAGATTTTTCATTACACTTTTTTTTTGCTTTTGAGTCTCTTTTGCGTGAGAATTTAATTAATTTCAACGGTGGAAGCTCCCTATTCGTCCTGGGGAGTAACCCATAAAACCTAATGGACTTTCGCTGTCTAGTGGCACGTAATTTTGTGCGAGACCTCTCTGAGGCCTTGCAAATTGCAGTCTTACTCAATCTCTCAAATAGATTCAGTTGCCTTTTCAGCCTCTTTACGATATACAAATGTAGCAGCTATAGATGAAATTTTTAATTGAAAAGATTCAAGTTTACTGATAAAATGTCTATTTAGGTCAAAGTGGAAATTAAATCAGATCGCTGTTACTTTCTAGAATCTTCAATAGCGATGAAGCATCGATAAAAGATGGAGCGGCAGGCGCCGCAGGCTGTGTCAAAATTTCGTTGATTACGTAATTTCTATTCAAAATGGATATTCGAGTGGCTTTTGCGTAGGGATGGCAAAACAAACCGAGTATCCGACGGTTTTTATCCAGGAAAATCCCTTAGGACAATTCTTTTGAAATTTAAATCGGGTTACGTAGAGTACCAAACAATAGGGGTACTGAACATATTCTATTATAGAAAAACTCCACAACAGCGTACTGACCCTTTGATACCAAACATAATATTTTCAATCGAGATTTTCCCGAGTCATAAACGTAACCGAAAAATCTGAACACAAATGATAGGTACTTAAGGTGTCAGGTGAGGCTTTTTGTAAACAATCCTTGACCTAAATGCGAGGGAGAGGTAAACTAAACAATCTACCTATTATTAAAAGAACTAAACAAAAATATGTGACGAAAATTACGTGGGTAAAGGAAACCATCGACTAGGCCACACGCATCTTTAATTTATAAGCTTGAACAGCCGGTAAAAGCTCACTAAAAACAAGAAAACCCGGGTATTTTATTACGAAAAAATTTTACTACGAAGGTATTTTATTTATATATTCATAAGTAGGAACGCCAACAGCATACATACTTTACACAGACATGTAATTTTAACTTAAGGGATCTAGGACCGATTCGTTCGTATACAACACTGAATTGAGTTAGACAACATAATTAATACAGCTTAGGATATAAGATTTCACTTAGCAGGTACCTAAGAACCAATATATTAGGGTATGTTCTTTTTGGGATGTAGACGTGTACTAAGAACGAATTTTTGAAAATCACACCCTAAGAGGGTGAAAAGGGGTTTTAATGTTTGTATAAAAACCCGTAGTCCCTTGATTTATAAACCGGAAACTTGGAAAAATATTCTATAAGATCACTATGATCAATTGCATATTTTTGTTTTTAAAAAATCACCCCCGGGGACACACATCAGACAACCTTTGGATAAATAATGCTTGTTTTAAGTATAAAGCTATAAATACATAGTGTTCACGGGCCTTTACCTGTAAATGGAAAGTAACGTCGCGTGCGAAAGCGCAGTTCCGTCCGGATACAGTCACATTCACGGCCGCTGTTTACAATAACACGTAAATGCGCCACTAACTTTTATAATGGATTTAATGCTGCCTCCACATGATCGTGCAACCCTCAAACTCCAAACTTCTTGAAGCGTGTGCCCTATTTTGTTTACTACAAAGAAAAATATACGCTGATCAGCTTTTGCGTGTATTTTTCTTTGTAAACCAACCAACTTTATTATACTTAGATGTCAATTGTAAAAAACAGTAATTCAATGTTTAAAAAACCGGACAAAGTCGGTGTCTGGTTCGGTAAACCAGTAAAGCAAAAATTCCATCCACACATCCAAGGTTGGACAATGTGTTGGAAAACGCGCTTTAAGGTTGGACAATGTGTAGAGGTAGCATAAAAAGTTCTTCAATGGAGTGTGTAAACTTTCCGAGAACGCTACCGAGGGCGAAATGAAAATATTTACAGAGTGATTTTCAGTCAAGCATTTTCTTTGTGCTATTACTTTTTAACTTCTTTTTATAAGCTATATTTGGAATGCAATTGTTATATCTGTTTTACTGGATAAACTCTGCGAATAATTGGAATTTATAGAACTCACTGACTGTAAAGTACGTAAAGATAATATGTACCAAACCATAAGAGAAAAAAAAGTGTGTGCGTCAGCTCCGACGTACGACTGGGCTTTACCCCTACGAACGATTACAAAATATATAGATTAGTAAATGAGGGTAAATGAACGCATTTTATACATTACTGAAAGCATGCTTATTACATTTATTTATATTAATTATATAATTTATATTAATCAACATACATCACAACGTCATGGAAACAAAAAACAAAAACATGTTTCAGAATGATTATGATAGATGTCGCATAAACTCCACAAACTAAAAAAAAAATATTTTCTACAATAAGTTGCGCACGAACACAACGCATAAAGTAACGGAGAAAGTTTAATTTTATACCTCATAAATTTTCGAACCCCGGGGCTTATGTATGAAAATCGATTTTTAGGGAGTAAACTCCAAAAAATTTCTTACGATCTCTTCGCTACCTAGGTGTGACGTGTTTATTCATTTGCGCGTACGACGACACGTTTTTCAACGAACGACAAAGTATAAACGCTATTATTTATTTATATTTCCAATCGCAATGGAGATTCATTGGACATTCGTTTATAACAATAGTTATATTGTTAGTGGTAAGTGGACCTGGTGGTAAGTGATGGTGTGATCGAAGATAGAGCACGCTTGCCTAGAAAGAACTTATCCACTCTGGACTTAAAGACTCCGAGATTATACTGGTTCGGAAAAACATACGCAGGAAGTGAGTTCCACTCCTTACTTGTGCTAACGAACAACAATTAAATAATGTATACAATGCAGTGATAAGTTCGATATTGGTTCAGTTTATTTCACGAAAGAGAGTATCAGTGAACAAGCAGCCTTAAATTCAAAGTTTATATTGTGTTATTTCCGAAATGGGATGAAATACAGTGGTCCAGTTCAATTAATTTATTCATGTACTTTTTTATACCAGGTATGAAAGGTACACTTACTAGAGCCATAATATAGACAGTTATCAAATTTAGTAGGCATAATCGATCGAGCGAAGCGAGATCTCCAAACCAGCTTGGGCAAATCGGCGTTGTATGTATTAATGTATGTATGTTTGTTTTTCCGAGGATAACTTTCGAAGCGTTGATCCGAAATCGTGAAATTTTATGCATAGGTAGGTAGTGACGGCACAATTTTAGTGTGACTAAATGACCTAAAAATATGGGGTTGGGTTGTTGAGATATCGGGGTTCAAGAAGGGTAATAAAATTAAAATGAGACTATTCGGTCAAGTGGGAAGTCAAATGAAAGGTCTTTATTAGTACATTTCTACCCTATTTAGGTATATTTTATATATTCTATTCTATTTTATTTTTAGTTTAATCCTTGTAGTTTTTGAGTTATTAGCCATAATAAAAACAAAACACCAATGACCCCACAATGCTGAAATTTCGTATTCGTGTAACTTTAGTGACACAAATATAGGCAAAAGTCTGAAACCCAGAATAACTACATTTTGTACCCCAAAAAAGGATACCAATTTACATAAACTCCCGTTACCTGTAATTTGAATGAAACTGTAGGTCAAGTAAGGTGTTTGTTTATTTCGTGGCACTATTTTGATAGTCAAAGAATACGAATAATATATTTTTTTTGTGGGAGACTCGCGAGATCTCAGTTCGGGGCGAACTACTAGTAATTTAAGATTAACATCATATTAGGTATAAATCGTTAAAATAACAATAAAATTTCAAGGATACAATATCAAAATGTATAAAAATAATATAGAACAGAAAAATGTCACACAGGTAAATAAAAACATTGAAAAACGTTGTTTGGTGACTATTGGTGTCCTTGTATTCCAGTGTGGACTTGCCACCAAATAATTCTATTACTCATAATCCCAAATCGGGTCTACGTGAGAAAGAAATTAATGTATCATCAAGTTTAAAGTGGTGAGCCCGTTTCTTTTTTTTATCCATTCAATTATGACGTACAACACTTATTACGTTACGATATTTTGATAGCGGCACGTTCCCGAATTACGTGTTTACAATATATTTGTAATACAAAATAGCTCTTATATCAAGGAGCTAAGGTGTAGGGAGAATAGGTTTCGAGTGTCGCGTGCCTAATCTCAATACCGTTCGCGTAGGCTCCTCGTAAACGTCATCTGCACTCATAATGAAGCCTGCCAGGGTTCAGCTTTATTTACGGTTAACGATAATTCTTCACGCCTGATACGTGCTTCTGTGTAAGTACCTAATTTACCGTATATAACTACTTCGTGTGAATGCGTGATCATCACAGACCGTGATCAGAAATACATTACTAGTAACTTTTGAAATTATTGTCGTTATGAACACTATTTGTACTAAAAACGGGATATTTACCATGATTTGTGAGTTTTTGAGTATCCCAATATTTCACGGACGGTGAAGTCTTTGCGAGTGGATGGTTATTGGCAGATATCAATCTTTCTCAGTCTCTTCCTAGGAATGAATTCACTATTACTAACGCCGGATTCATCGTCGTGATCATGGCGCATGCAACAGCGTCGAAATATCAAACACTCACAAATCATGGTAAATACCCCGTTTTTAGTACCAAACAGTTATTTTTAGTTTATCTTCTTTCTTATTATGTTGTGATACCTGTGTGTATTGCTATAGCCCAGTTCCGCCAAGAGTTGTATGAGGCAGCTGTGTCAATTTACCTGTAAGACAAGAAATAAAACAAATTATTAAGTAAAAAGAAACTTGTAAAAGATTATACCTTAGTACAAAAAATCTAGAAAAGTATTACAATTAAGAAGAGTATAAAAATACAGTAAAGCAAATTCTTTTTAGCAATGCAAATAAATTATCAAAGTTATGAGAGAGCTGTGATCAAAACTTTTCCATTTTCCCGCAAATAAAAAACAAGAGGCCGAAGCCTCATGTTTACATAATGAACTGAGCCAATTATACAATAACCGATATTAAACCAATTAGCAACACAATGCCGTGAAATAATTACCATCGAATCAGATTGCGGGCTGCATCACATTAACAACTTCTATACTTAGACATATATAGGACGTTTAGTAATATACTGACGATATTCAAGTGACGGTTTCACAAAACATAAAAAAGGACTTCTCAAAAATAAAAACATTTAGTTATATTATCAAATTTTATAGAAAATCAACTGACAGTCCTGGATTAGCATATAAGCTATTTAAGTAATTGCTTAGGGCATCCCGTCTAGGGGGGCACCAGAGACGACTGAGAAAAAAAACGAACACACGAAAGTTAAAGCAATTTCAAAATCGCCGCGTTTTAAATTGTCGTTGACGTTCGGTTCCACGATGAAGTCGGACCAATCGATCAAGTCGACATTATCAAGTCGCGGCCGTTCGTAAAAACATAGCCGAATCTTAGGACATGTGAAATCATGTTGTGCCGACCCCACCTAGCATGGGATAAGGGCAGAAGGAACAACACATACATATTCTAAATACGATACGTATTAACACCTTTTTTTTATTAATTCTTTGTATTTCACTTAAGGATAGGGGAACCCACAGGGGAAGATTGCTTAGCTTAGGGCATCAAGTTACCTTAATCCGGCACTGGTTATTGATCGCTTACACCCGAGTACAACACATACCTTTACGTCACGAATGCGAGGAAATTAAAAAATATTGCTTTTCCAGTATCCATTTTTTTTCTACTACTAAACTATGGTCTCTTTCATTTTTACATATAAATAAGGATTTTTCGTGGAGGTTATATTCAATTATAGCATACTATGAATTTGGCATTTTCCATTTTTAAATATAGATAAGAATGTATCATAGAGATTGTATTTCATTTTAGAATTTATGAATGTTGCCTGTATTATTTATCTATTATATAAAAATCTCGTGTCACGGTTTTTGTGGTTGCACTCCTTTTGTCCACCGTTTTTGTGGTAGACGGATTTTAATGATTTTTTTGTATATTTGGTAGGTATGAGAATAGGTCGTAAAGTATTTTTCATCCTCCTGCCCCCACCCTTCATTTTTTAATCGCTATTTTAGTATTTTTGTATGAACAATATCCATATAATTTAACCATCGTTCATTGACGTGAAGTCCATTACATGAAGTGTCGCGTCACTTTGACAAGAGTATTTTATATAGTTTTTACTTAGAGAATAGTACGATACGTAGAGATTGTATTTCATTTTAGTTTATTATGAATGTAAGACCTTCCTTCTTTTTTGAAAATTACTTTCGGCCTTAGGACTGTAAATCGCATTTACGGAGCCGTTATCGAGTTTACAATGACCAACTTTCAGAGCATGAATGATGAAAAAGATATTTATTCTCAAAAAGAGACCACACAAGTCATTTACATGAGACTTACATAAATACAGATACTTGTCGTAGAAGTCGTTCTAAAATTACTTGTTTATAAATGTATGGTTTCGATAATATAATGTGCAAGTTTTAATAGACACCCGCGCAATGAGATAAATAAATATATAAAAAATGCTGGAAATTTCACACAGCTATATCAATGCAACAAAACTTGAACTATGGAAACTAGATAACTGATAGAAAACTCTTTTTTTTAAAGACGTTTAAATACATTATTACAGAAAAACACCCACCTGAAAAATATATGTAGATCATGCAAACATCTGTTCCGCAACAGGAATCGAACCCGCAACCTCCTGCGTCTCAACCGGCTATTCCCCATGCAGAAACAAGAAAAGCGACGAATTGAAAACCTTTTTTGAAATCGCTTAAAAATAGTTGCTATGTTGCTCCACCCGAGAAATCAAAATAACCTAGGTAACAATATAAACAAAAATGAATTTGTGAAAGCTAACAAAATTTGAAAGCAGGATTTTTTTAGTTCCTTATAATCATATATGTGGATAATTACTATCTCTATTTGGCTAAATGCAAGGTGGTAGAAGTTACAAATTGTCCTAATAAATCGCGGACAGTCGCCGAACTTCCAGATTAGTTTGTAATTGGTGGCAATTAATGGGATCAAACTTTCCCATTTGGAGACAAGAGAAACAAAACATCCCTAATTAAACGGCTAGCGGAAAAATACTATAATTAAAAGGTTCTAGATGACGCAGTGGATTATGTAATTGAAGTAAATAAGTAATCTTAATAGTTTCTTAGCAATTTGTAAACCTTTAAAATAAATGATTTAAGAGCAAATCTGTGTTTAATTTTTACTCCACGATAATTATCGACAATTGAAAAATTATTTATCCAGTCAACGATAACGCAAATACTAAATTGTATGGCAATGGACAAGGTTTGTTCTTGAGTAGGTAAGTAAAAGTATATTATTATTGTCTATAAGTATTATCAAAAACATGGTATATATGTATATATATATATGTATATATATATATGACGACCTCCGTGGGGCAGTGGGCGAATAGCCAGCTGAGACGCAGGAGGTAGCGGGTTCGATTCCCGCCGCATAACAAATGTTTGCATGATATACAGATATTTGTTTCGGGTCTGGATGTTTTTCTATATATTATAAGTATGTATTTACAAAAAAGAAGTATATAAGTATTCTATCAGTTATCTGGTTCCCATAGTACAAGCTCTGCTTAGTTTGGGGCTAGATAGCGCTGTGTGAAATGTCCTGTAATATTTATTATTATTATTATATACATAATTGAAAAAGTAGTTATGACCTGAGCTGAAGACTGAAATGAGTATTCAAATCCCGTTTTCCTATGTTAAAAATGGGCATTCAACATCACATCCGACGTTTAACGCTAACTACAAGTAGATAACTCCAAAAGCAAAGTTTTGGGTTGATCGCAGCAAAATGTCTTTATTCGACTTGTGAAGGCAACTCGAAAAATCTACCCGTTTTCCTTCGAAAAGTATCATTCTGTGTTCCATGAGAAAAGTTTGTCGGTTTATCAATCTTTGGAATGTGATGGACTATTGAGAGTGGAGGTTTCGAGCCGAGTCAAGAGTTCCTTTGGCCTATTTAGCTCGTGGTAACTAACAAAACGGGCTACCTCCCTGTCGAATCGGAAAGTCGTTACCAGCCTCTATTCATTATCACATTCTCTGCTATTTTGTATTGTAATGTTCATTTATTTCAGTTTTTTTACATTGTAGGTGAGGCCGTGCGATGCAGCGTAAGATCCGCAAACTCTCAACATCTCCTCGGTAGATCCCGCAGTCGGTCCCAGCAGCACCATGTCATCCACATAGCTGATGTTGTTTACACTAACGCCATCCATGCGGCACCCGACACGCATGCTGCTGAGCTTGAGTATGAGGTCGTTGACGCACAGACTGAAGAGCTTGGGAAAGGTGTTATGACAGGTCGCGCGATATCATTGGATATTTCGTTCGAAGTTAGACGACTACTCCAGGTGTCTCACCACTAGACCATATAAACGACAAGTTTCCGGCATTGCTCAGGGTATGCCCTTTGTGGTGTGTGTGATTGGTGTGCGAAGTTTTAATAGCAAATTATTCATCTGCCGGTCACATAGCACTGAGCTTCACAAAAAAGGTGCAAGGGGCCACTCGTGACATAAAGGCCGCTATAATGTACCTAGCTCACAATCACTTAAACCCCCCTATTCTGTATAGTGAAAAACACCCGGTGACTAGGTACCGTTTCACAAGTAAAACGCTGATCGAATCACTCAAAGTTACTTTCATGGACCATCAAATACCCTCAAGAGTTGTCATATTACTCGGTGACTAACTTTTTCTAGGTTTCAAGATCACAAGGGAAGAGAAAGCAGGAATCACAAGGCTAAGAATCTTCTACTTCCTTAGTACTTATAAACTTAAGTTCAAAATTTCTAATTATCGTACAATATATAAGAATGTACGAGTATATACTTATTTAGTACGCCTAAGCCTAATAAATAAATAAATAATAATAAATATTGCTAGACATTTTACACAGCGCTATCTAGCCCCAAACTATATAAGCAGAGCTTGTACTATGGGAACCAGATAACTGACAGAATACTTATATGCTTTTTTTTGGAAATACTTACTTATAATATATAGAAAAATATCCAGACCTGGAACAAGTATCTGTAGATCATGCAAACATTTGTTACGCGGTGGGAATTGAATCCGCTAGCTTCTGCGTCTCAGCCGACTATTCGCCTACTGCGCCACGGAGGTCGTATTATTATTTATTCACATAGGAGTTTTCTGGTAAGTTTCCTCACTCCTTTTTATTGCCGAACTAGATATGACGTATTTTTATTATCCTTTCCGAACGTGTCACGTCCCTTACCTCATATTTTGGTATACGATTTCCGTGATCCTAAAAGTGTTACTCGTGTTTTATATCTAATCGTTTTTACGACTATCATTTTGATGTTTTATTTACAAGAGCTGTAAAAGCTACCTGTCTTTTATATTCAAATAATTGATTTACGAGTTTAATATCTTAAATCTATCCGTAAGAGATATGGGATGGTATTGGCTGGATCTACATATATGTATACAGTTTGGATATCTTTTTTGATGATGTGAACTCTGTGATACCGGAAAAAAGGTAGAGAAGCCTTTGGGATATTACGAGATGTACTAGTTAAATAAGATTAATGATCCATTCCATACCGAAATTTATAACAGTTTTTTTTATATTAGAAGTTGTATTTAGTGTTACAAATCGTAACCATCATGTTTTGCTCGTATCCACACATTGCTGGGTATAAGCCCCTTTCAATTGTCAATATTTTAACCGACTTCAAATAAGGAGGATATTCTCAATTTGACTGTGTTTTTTTGTATGTTACGCGATCATTCCGCCAATTATGAATTTTGGTGATTCTTTTTTGTTTGGTAGATCATTACTTCAGAAGTGGTTCCATATAAATTTTATCGAAATTGATATGATAAGAAAATCAACAGAAAACAAAATATTTTTTTTATATTTATTGTTACCACAAAACTCCGTCGAATATCAACCGATTTGGAAAATTATTTGTTGATTAGAAAGGAAATACTTTCAGATTGGTCTCATAGAAATTACATACAAATCGATTCAGTAGTTTATTTTTTTTCTGTTATCTGAAGTAGGTTATATTTTTGTTAAAATCTTGCAATAAGCAGAGCAGCTCCTATCCAGGTTCCTTTATTATTAAATGTAAAAATTTACTGGAAGAGATCGTTGTTAGGAATAAGCAATGATATCTGCGTTTCTAGTTATTTGTTTTGTTACTGTGGTGTTTTATACGAGTACCGTATTGTGGTGCACGATACCGTGTAATCTATCTTCATCATTGATATTTTTTTTTAAATTGGATAGAACTTCGTTTGACCACAATCTCACCTGATGGTAAGTGATGATGTGGTCTAAGATGTAGCACGAAGATCTAGAAGAAACCTATTTACTCTCACCTTAAAGAGGCCCGGATTGTATTCTTTAGGAAAAACAGACGACGGCAAAGTGTTCCATACCTTAGCTGTACGCATCAAGAACGTAGAACCAAAACGGTGTGTGCGAATGGGTGGTATATTGACTAGGTACGGGTGGTACTGAGCCGTGCGCCTGCTTGTCCTTTGATGGAAAGGAGATGGCGGGATCAGATCGTATAGTTCCTGGGCACATTCCCCAAAACTTATCAACAGATTCAAACTGCGATGACAAAATAAAAAAAAAATAACGCAGTAATTACTCTGTGTGAAATTTGCAATATATTTGCTAAACCGCGGTGCTGATTCAACATCAATTTGAGGTGAGTGCGGCCGCGGCTGTTGCATGCAGAGTTGGCGACCATGCCGTCAGGGATTTAGAATCGGTGAAATCGGTGAAATATAACTTTACATAGTATGAAATGAAGTCGCTTCCGCTGTCTGTTCGCTTAGATCTTCTAAACTACTCAACGGATTTTAATGCAGTTTTCAGCAATAGATAGAGTGATTCAAGAGTATGGTTTATATGTATAATACATACATAACTCTGTTTGTTTGTTAGTTTGTTACCTTTACACGACTAAACGGCTGAACGGATCGTAATGAAAATTTCCAAGGAAATAGATTATATCCTGGGACCTTCCCTAGGATATAATCCAGGCTACATAGGAATACATAAACATAGGCTACTTTTTATCCAACTACGCAAAATGAGGGTAATGTTTTATTTAAAAACCACCCGTAAGAAGCCGCGGGCGGGTCAGCTTATTATGTAATAAATTATTACGAATAACAACATATATTAACATCATTTCAGCTAGCCCAGTACATTAATACAGTATTGGGCTTCTTTTCATTGCGACATTATTTCCAATATTAATCAGGATGTAAACAAAAAGTCTTTACAATGCTTTAATAATGTTTAAATATATTCATAAATTAAACCTAATATCAAAAAAATTACCACAATCTTGACAACCGTAAATTTTGACTTAAAATTCCTCTTCAGAAGGCGAAATGCTTAAGCTTACTTTAATGTATTTTGCCTCCCACTCACTAATGTTTAACTGCATCTAAGGTTAGCCATTTTTAGAGTAGACAATTTGATAGAGAGCCTATAAACACTTAACGACCGAACATGAATGTTTAAAAACATGAATTACCCAAATTATCTTGACTTATAATTATTTCTCTATTATTTTGACACGTATTATTTTCACCTTATAAAACGTCAAACTTACAATACTCGTATTCCCGAAACGCTAAAGAACGATAAAGAAGACTAAAAGGACAGGTATAGGCCAATAGATAAACACAGCAATAGATAAACTAGTGTTTACGGAAACGTGATAATCGCACGTAAACAGGCTTGCGTGCACCAACTAATAGAAGGCGCCGTACACCAGCGAGATTGCATCTAAATAGCAGGCAGGCTTCAAGATATGCACGCTATAGAAACGCAACCTTAGCATTAGCAACGTAAATTTTGAATCATTCTTGTCTGTTTATGGGGTGATAAAAAGTGCGGTCTATCATTACGAACAGTTAGTCATAGATTCTGAATCTAGATCGCTTTTTAACCCCTAAGGTCGATATAACAAAAATTTTTTTCAGCCTTGGTGTTGTTGCGATAAAACTGTGCATTATGAGCACGTTTGTGCACTAAACTGCAAAAATTATTACCTTTAGTAATTGTTGATAATAAATGATAAGTGGATTTTTAAATTTTTACTTCTGCCGCCAAGCAGCATTGCTGTATTTTGGTTTGACGCTTCGATGGGCGCAGAGCAATGCATCGTTAGGCACATTGCTAACATGCATGACTTACGAGGCTATTCTTTGTTATAGGCGATGGTTACCACTTAACATCAAGTGGGCCTCAAACTCGTTCCATCTCCATGTAGTATAAAAAAACTACGAGCCTTACAGTAGTCGCATATGATGTGTAATATCTGACCACCGTGCGCGCTCATTGGTTAAATCAAATAGCACGCGCTTCTCCGGTTTCTTGTTACACATTTCCGTCCCTTTTGCCAAAACCACTCCCACAAACCGAGAGGAAAGATGTTACACATCAAAAAGAAAAAGTCTAGCCACTGGATGCACCATTTAGCTTTTAATTAGGTACATATCATTTCGGTATCTCAATTTTTTGTACAAAATCTTGTAAAATATGAGGGAAGTTATGAATTGTTCTGTATTCGACCGTTCGTTCTACTTTACATGTTTAACGCTTTGAAACTTTGTTTTTGGGTTTGACGATGAAAGTAGGAAGTTGGATTGCCAACTAAAACGATAATTCCGCACAGGGTTGCCACCTCTATAATTTCAAGAGGCCATTTACTACATTAATTAGTTTCAGCCTTGGTGTTATCGCGATTGAAACGTGCATTATGTGCACTTGAGGTTACCTGGAATTAGCTGGCTTATAATTTTATTTAAGGACGCCCTTGAATCAGCGCACGCTAAGTGGGGAAAGTATATTATTACGTTGGCAACATATTTTTTTCATTTAAGGATATATTTACATAACTTTTATAGATATTTTGTTTTATCAAATAAGGCACTCTAAACAGAATATAATTAAATTAGGGCAAGACGTTGTGGTACACGACATGATAACTTTTTGCAAGCAGTAGGTATTGGAACTAAGAATAGTACTTAAGTATTTTATTGATAAAAAGCCAGTTCTAGCACATCAGCTAGGATATGCAATGTTCACTATTTGGATTTGCACTAGTCTTCAAAATTTGTTCAAACAAAGTTCGTCAAGTCATGTCAGAGAAAACCCGACACCAGAGTTGCCTGTAAGGGTGCTACTACACCAATCGATCGAGCAACGATCGATGCCATCGATCGATAGTAAACTGAAATCAGTCGACGATGCGGCATAGTAGGAACTGTCGATCGACGTCGACCGATCTTATTTTACATGAATCGATGGCATCGATCGGCGATCGATCGATCGGTGTGGTAACACCTTAACTCATACACGACGTACTTACGTTTACTAGATTATAGATGATTTACGTTTTATAGATGGAAACCCTTAGAAAACTTAACGGCTAGTAAATGGTTGTTCATATCATGTATATTTAGTGTTTATTCAAGCCAATAAATTCTGTGTGCTAATAATGTCCGTTCTTATTCCCGTCAACATAAGTAAATATTCATTAGCGTTACTAGTGGCCAGATTTATGGCTCCACCTGTCTGTAGGGCGCTCCAATGGCATTACCTGATCCTGACGTCTCTTATAAAATATTACCTACACTTCTAATTCTAACTCTAGAATGGAAGGAGAAGCGAGTAGAGCTAGAAACTAGAAACGAGTTGGCCAGCAGCGAGACGCGAGTGTGTAGTTCGTATAGTTGTCTCACTGGGCTATAAAGCGAGTGAGCGAGTGCGGCGGGCGATACTATCATCTCTCGGCGTGTGTTCCAAGCGAGCATCACTGAGCGCGTATCGCTGAGCGAGTTCTCGCCGGCAGTGTGAACGGCCAGCGATCAACTATTAATATCCGTTTCTCTTTTACTGACACGGAATCTATACCTTTTGTTCGTTTCTTGAGCGAGAAAATAGTTGATAGCTAATCGCTTACTCGCCGGCGGTGAGACAAGTGCCTAAAGGCCTACGTAAGGGTGTATTGTATTTTACCCTCTATTTAAGCTGACCTCTACCATCCCAATTCCATAAAGTAAAGGAAAACTACTTTGGGTGGACGTAATCCAGTCTTTGATCTGACTTCGTTCGTCGTTCGTTGCCTCTTCGTCCTGTAGGCATTCCCTAACCATCCATGGTAACTGTCTAACCTACACTTTATTGATACTAGAAGCACAATTTATAAACAGTACATCCAACATAGAATTGCCAACTATAAAATAGTATTTTTTCCCAAAAAAACCATACAAATCGTAAAGGTTAGCTCCAGAACGTCACCACTGATACGTATATTCAGAGTTCCGGACCGTACTTACGAGTACCTTTTGTTTAACAAAAAGTAGATGTAATAGTTATTCAAGTTAAAGTCTTCTGTTAATCGCTGAAGTTTTTAAATTCACGGAAAGAAAATAAGCTTGCGTTGAAAAATGTTGTGTTTCCATTAAGCTTGAGAGTCGGACAAAGCCAGACTCTGTAAAATGTTCACCCGGGAATATAATTCAGATCTTTCGGTTTTACAACTGTGTTTTACTGCGTTTCTTATTTTTGAATTTTCACGGTAGGTAGCCACAATCCGTTCTTTTTGAAAAACTGATATCTTCCATTTCTGTTGAAAATAAATGACAAGATATTTAAAGGTGGTGAAATCACGAGGCCGTATTTGTATTTGGATAGGCATAAATGGAGAGAGCTTGTGATCCCAGCCTTACAAAACTAAAACGGATGCACGGAACGTAAATTGAGCGATAAACAACCGTTCCCACATAATTACTGCCATCTCTATTCTAATATCTCGGGAGGTAGAAGGGGTGGAATACTGGATTTATCCGCCTAAACATTTCATAGTGGCTACACATTCACAGCGAACCGCTCGGCAAGTCGCGACTCTAAATGTTTGCGGGATATCAACTAAATTTGTGCGACAAATGTTCGTAAGCGCGTTTGTGGCCGCTCGCCATGAATGTCGAGCCATCATAGCAGCTCTACCAGGCCAAAGTTTGGAATTTATCGCGTGAAGTTGAGACCCGCGCGCGCATAGTTCATAGTTGAACCCCGCACTAATACTCGGGTGTAATATCCACCAAATTATGTCTAAATTCACATATGTACATGTGCGTGGAGGAACAAGATTAAAGTTTTAAATTAATTTAACTTTTATATAAAATGTTTTCGCTGGTTGTATTGCTCTTTTTCAAAGCTGTTCAAGTTTAACCAAAACAATGTCTAAGCGATGCTAAGAATGGTGCACAGGTCCCATTCTCACGATTTAGAAAAATTTCAGTTCGAGATCCGAACAAATCGGATTTGCGTTCAATTTTCGTAGACTTTCGGAAGCATCCCCAATTCGGCCGAGCAAAACCCGACCCAAAATACGAAGCGAGAAAATTCCACAATTCGCGACGCGCACGTAACTTAGATTTTGAAGGATTTAAATCTTTGCTGACTCCCTGAGATTGACCTGAATCGCTTCTATACACTTGTCGTATTTGAATTCGAAAAGATAGATCTTAAATTAGCATTCCCGCGTCTCCTGAGTAAAACATCCATTATATATAACGACTTCTTAAAAAAATATCATCAGGTAACGATAAAACTCGACGGCAATCATAAAATACCGTTATTTGTCACGTCCGTTGATATCACTTTTGTAATTTCGGCAGGGAGGAAAGGGACGTGCTTGAATTCAGCGGCATTGTGCGACAGGAAGGAAGCCTCGCAGGTGGCTCCCACCTGCCTCGACGAAGTGCCTAGGAGGGTAGGCAGGCATACAAGGAGCTCCCGCGAACATTTGTTACCTTTACTGCCAACATTTATAACCTCTCCCCGGCTCTCCGGCGCTCGTCTTGGTAAATATACTTAATTAAAATTACCACATGGGCCTGAGAGATCAGCGTGTAGATACATAGGGACGCGTTATGAGATCAAAACTTTGGCGAATTCTTAATAATAAATTAAATTTTTAAACTTGTTCTTAAAACATATTTAGAAAATCTTTACGCCATTTCGCACTTTAAAACTGAACGAAGGTATGAAGTATGAAAGTTAATAAAAAGTGATTCACTTTTTCTTACTGAAAGCGTAATGCCCCAAAACGATACCCTCGTTCTTCTAAAATTTAATTCAGTTTGAACTTTATGCGAGTGCACTCCAGTCCAAGTGTGAAAGCTTTTACATTTAGAATTTTTATGCATCTTATAAAGTTAGTCCACATAAAATGTTTGAATTATGTTTCAGATATGCTAAGTACTAAATATCAGTAAAATAGGTATCTATAATGAACCCTGTCTGAGACAGCAAAATATTAAATACAATGATAACAATTCAATAAGTTACTGAACGTTAAACAAAAAATATATCATTGATCGAGCGAAGCGAGATCTCCAAATCAACTTGGGCAAATCGGCGTTGTATGTATGTATGTATGTATGTTTGTTTGTCCGAAGATACCTTTCGTAGCGTTTATCCGAGCATCATGAAATTTGCTATATAGGTAGGTAGTGATGGCACAATTTTGGTGTGACTCAATGAGCTGAAAATATTGGGGGGTTGTTGAGATATTGGGGTTCAAGAGGGGTAAAAAAAATGAAAATGAGACTATTAGGTCAAGTGAGACGTCAAATAAAAGGTCTTTATTAGTACATTTGAATCCCGTTTTTATTTTTAGTTTAATTATTGTAGTTTTTGAGTTATTAGCCATAATAAAAACAAAACTTTGACAAAATTCACAGGGTACACCAGTGACCGCACAATGCTGAAATTTGGTATTCGTGTAGCTTTAGTGACACAAATATAGGCAAAAGTCTGAATCCAGAATAACTGCCATTTGTACCCCAAAAAAATCAATTAACAAGAACCCCCGTTACATCTAATTTGAATGAAACTGTAGGTCAAGTAGGTTGGTTATGCATTTCGTGGCACCAATTTATTAGTCAAAGATTAAAGCCAGCATGCATAAAGATCACTAAACGTATTTAGCGACTAAACATGTTTAAATTTGAACTATTTATATGGTTTGACAACTCCTTAAATCACATTTAGCCACTAAATACGTTTAGGCATCGTTGTACAAGTCGCTCTAAGAATAATATTTATTTTGAGGGATTCGCGAGATCTCAGTTCGGGGCGAACCACTAGTTTATTAAAATCCAAAAATACGTGACTCAACATACCATCTCATTTTGTCTTTTGATGCTAGAGTACACTCTGGACCGTTCATTTATCACACTCTTTGAAGTTTAAAGCATGGATTGTGATTAAAGATTAGCCATGCCCAGCAATTAATTACGGAAACGTCGCCATTAATTCAAATGGCTCAAACAGGTAGAACACACAGTAATGCACACCTTTTATACATAAATCATTTTTTGGTGACAGCGAAAAATGATAAGAAAAATTGCTGTAGGTTCATTATTTTCCCGTTCGTGCATGTGAATTAGGTTATGTAATTTAGTTGTGTATAAAAATATGTTGCGTTTGCGATATCTTGCTGTAACTTAGAACCAAGATAAGTACATACTATAAGTTTATATCCATAGATACGTATTTCAGTTAGCTCTTGCAGTAGGGAATAGCAGCGCTAAAATAAAATCTAATCTCTCTAATTTGGTATTTCGAGCTTCTATACATAACTCTACTACTCCAGGATTGGTAGTGCATTAATCCTAAAACAGAGCCCATATAGAAACAGATATACTAGTTGTTCGTCCCGAACTGAGATCTCGCGAATCACCCAAAACAACAAAAATATATTCTTAGGGCGACTCGCGCAACGATGCCTAAACGTATTTAGTGTCTAAATATGATTTAAAGAGTTGTCAAATCATACAAATACGTTTAATTTAAACATGTTTAGTCTATAAATACGTTTAGGGATCGTACAAGCCGGCCTTAATCTTTGACTGATAAAATTGTGCCACGAAATACGGAACCAATAATTTGACCTACAGTTTCATTTAAATTACAGGTAACGGGAGTTCATGTTATTTGGTTATTCTCTTTTGGGGTACAAATTGCAGTTATTCTGGATTTCAGACTTTTGCCCATATTTGTGTCACTAAAACTACACGCATAACATATTTCAGCACTGTGGGGTCACTGGTGTACCCTGTGAATTTTGACAAATTTCAGTTTTTATAATGGCTTATAACTTAAAAACTACAAAGTTTTAACTAAAACTAAAAATGGGATCAAAATATACTCACAAAGACCTTTTATTAAACACGCCACTTGACCGGATAGTCCCATTTTGTTTTTTTACCCCTCTTGAATCCCAATATCTCAACAACTCCCCCACACTTTTAGCTCATTCAGTCACAACAAAATTATGCCATCACTATCTACCTATGTAGGTATCAAATTTGACGATGATCGGATAAACGCTTCGAAAGTTATCCCCGGACAAACAAACATACAAATATATTTACATACTCTCTCTTCGCTCGATTAATTAGCCAAAGAGCTATCATAGCTGTTTCAGCTATGCTAGGTATATACCTACTAATAGCTAAACATTATATGCAGGGTGTTTGGTAATATTATACCGATATTCAAGTGACGATTTCTCAAAACATAAAAAAAGACTGTTCGAAAAAAAAACTACTAGTTTTATTATAAAATTTAAAGAAAATCGACAAAGTTTAGGCGTTTAATTCGATATAAAACTTGCTGCCTACTCTTGCAATAGACATTTTACTAAAAAATGTTACTGAAGCGGCGAAGCTAGAGTCACGAATATTTTTATAACTTTTACAATGTAAATATTTGCGGCATAATGATATTTCCAAGTACACGATACTAAAGGAGTCCAGACATTTAAAACTTGAACCTTTGAGATGAAGACATGTTGAAGTTTCCAAGGACAAAAGTATCATAGAGATTGAATAACTCTTCAAACTGTAAGTAGGTTTTATCTGTTTGGTCAACAATGCAGCCCAATTTTTGGAGTAACGATGTAAGTTTGGACGATATTTTTAGATATCTTCGCAATTTCTGCTAAGCTATAACTTGCCTATTGTCTAGGCAATTGTATATTTATATAAATATCTGCTGGTAGAGGGCTTTATTTTTTGTGGACTAATCATAGGATATCTTTTAGATCTATGCGATATAAGAATCGGTGTTAAAAAAAACAATAATTAGATAGCAAGAAATTGTGAAATGTAACCTATTTAATTAAAAAGTATTATTTAGGTAGTAAATTCATAACTAGTTTGGTGGTTTTGTACAAAAATAATGTCATATTTGTTTTTATGATATAAATACTCAGAATAGATAAAACACCAGAAGAAGTGAACGCGCCTAATACTGAAGCGTCAACATCTAGTCTACTCGTAAATAGAGTAGATGTTGACGCGAACGCCAGTAGTCACTCTGTGACCGTCGTCACGCGTGACGTGTTTTACAGTGTTCAATTTAATTAAGTTATGCCTTCTTGTGTCGTCCCAACGTGTAAAAATTCAGCTGGGCTCAAAAAAAAAAGATGGGATCACATTTCATAAATAAGTAGCGCATTTAGATGTTGTGTTATTTGTTTATTGAATAAATTGTTCGGTTTGTAATTGTCGTAAATAATGATCCTCCATTTTTCTGGTGTTGCCAAATATCGAGTGTTTTTATTTTCCCTACCCTAGAATTCTGAGATTAAAAACTTCTATTAGTTAAGTATAGTTTTAAATTATACTAGTGGTTCGCCCCGAACGTCTCGCAAATCTCGCAAAAAACAAAAAAAATATTATTTCTAGGGCGATTTGCGCAACGATGCCTAAACGCATTTAGTGGCTAAATATGATTTAAGGATTTATCAAACCATACAAATAAGTCATATTTAAAAATGTTTAGTCGCTAAACACGTTTAGGGGTCGTTTTACAAACAGACCTTAATATTTGACTAATAAAATAGTGCCATAGTTACATTAGTTGTATCTTATCGAAAACATTTACCCCAAAACGGGTATAATGACTTAGCTGGTTTTGTTTTATGGACACAGCGCACGGCTTGCAATCACAGCTAAATGCATTTTCTGGTGTTTTATCTATTCTGTGTCTAAATCTATATATTAGCATGTTTATGGTAAACAAAATATGAAATAGTCCATCATTAACCTATGTTTACCGAAGTGGAGGAAATTGCCATTTTGCGTGTCAGCTTTATAATAGCAACATTCAATTCACTAACATTTAATAATATGTCTATTCACATGCTTATTACATTTACAATTCAATGGTTTATTATTCAATTAAAATCAAATAATTTATTCAACAACCGGTCAGGCAAGTATAATACGTAACAGTAATAATAAGCGGCTTAATAATAAAATGGGTTAGGCCTGCGCTATTCTGTGAAACATTTGAGTATTTTAAACCTCATCTAATAACGTCTACGAGTGTCTACCGCATCTCTGATGCATTATGGGCTACTAAAGGCACCACACAGTTTAAACGTGAAACGACCCCGTGGGAGACCGCGGCGAAGTTGGAGGTGAGGGGCGAAATCAATGTTCATATACAGAATTGGTCCACTATAGCTCAAAATCAAGAAGACTGGAGAGAAGGGCGAAAAGCTTTTGCCCTGCAGTGGGACACTACAGGCTTTTAATAATAATTATTAAGTAACCTGGACTTGGCAGACACTTTTTATTAATGGGCACTAGATAGAAAGTGTGTTATTTGTGAAATGTACTCGTGCTTGCTAATTAATGTAACTGATTCTCATATGCCGTTCTAATTAAATAAAAAAATACAATTTTCAAGGTAGTAAAAAACAAAATAAACAAACCAACCCGTGACCACGCCTGTTGCAACACAGCCGAAACGTCGTGATAATAAATAAAAAAGGTACGTACGCGATAAATACCCGTTTTAATCAATAATTAAAATAAACAAAAATAACGGCAATGAAAAATATTGCGAGGAATCCCGCGGCTTACTCAGTTCTACACGTATTGTCCATGTCTTGTGGGTTAAGGTGACTTGTTGTGGTGATAGTTTAAGGGTCGGAATCCTATCTCAGGCAACTATTAAAATATAATAATGTGTTTAAAAATGAACGGATGGAACAATTTCGCTAATTATTTATTTTGTTGTGTTTATTATTGTCAGGAGAAGGTTCTTATGATAGTATAATCAAGGAAGTTGAGTGGAACATTAGAAAATTTAAGAAAATTAACGACAATATTAATTTTACATAACTGTCAGTTGTTTGACATAACTGTCAGTTGTTTGAAATAACTGTCAGCATGCCATTCGATGCTTTAAATGGTTACAATTTCGAGTGAATTTAGCAGACAGCTGTTTTTTCCCGTTGACACATCGCCTGGATACATTAAATTTCCTGCAAATTTTTGATTTAACTAAGACAGGACAAAGTCTGTCGAGTCAGCTAGTATAACATATAAAATCTACCTAGCTAAAATACTTTATAGATAACAAAAAAGGCGTCTGTTTTTAATCGTATTGTTTAAAATGTGAAACTGTTTTTATTTAAAATATATAATTAACAAGGCATTACCTTACATTAATCTCCAGACTTTGTTGTTGGACTCTGTTTGTATAACAAAGTTTTATTTGGGTAAACAATTTACTGGTAACGAAGCAGGAAAGGTCTGTTTTTAAAATGTAGATCTGATCTTATGATGCTTCTATGTATTGAGCTCATAAGCTTATAGGTACTTCATCAAAATTAATTCTAAACCAACACTCGGTAATTAATATTACACGTACATGTGAGTACGTGTAATATTAATTACCTTATAGTTTTTTTATTTGCAGAAGCGGATTACCTCCACGGCTGGTCCACAATTGTATTGATACTTGATGGTTCCGTGTTTTCTTTGCAAGACGTTATTCACGTGTGAAGATATCAGTGTGCAGGATAATTGCATACCACACAATAAAAAAGAATTACACAAAAAAAACTGTATTTTCAGTAACGCGCACCTTTAAATCACCTGGAAGAATCTAGTCTACCAATTAGGAGTATAAGGTCGGGGAGAAAGTCATCTCATTATTTGTATGTATGAAGTTGTAATCAAAGCTCATGTGACAAGTATTGAGTTTATTTTATACCTAGACTCTTTCAAATGCGTCAAAACTATTCTGTGGTCAATGCCTAGTTCTTCAGCAATATCGTAACTACTAAAACGCCTATCTTGCTCTAATTTTTTGTTAATGGCATCGACTTTATTTGTAACAGGGCATTTAGAGTAACTGCATCCATAACATTAAAATTTCCAAACTGAAAACGCTGTCCATAAACGGTACAATATCTTTTTCGCGGTTTGTTTCGCATTTTTCCCTTTTTTTAATTTTCCTAGAGAGAAAGACTATAGAAAAATGGCGGGAAACAGTTTTTTAATGTTTCTTTTATTATTTGTAATGTCATCATTTCAATGGTGTCGTAACCAGCCAGGTACAAACAGTACAACTAAAAAGATTTGATTAAAACTTCGTACATACAAAATACGAAAAGACTTTTTACATATCTATTACATAATTCACCTGAATAAACCTGTGCTTACCGCTCTCACCTTTAAATCACCTGGATGAATCTACTCTACCAAGTAGTGGACTTATTTACCCAAATAAACTAAGTATACCGCCCTGTATCTATAAAGTAGATATAGGTAGTAGTAGCCAGACTTTCAGTTTTTTACAAGATTCATTTTGGTCAATGTGCGCAAGATCTTCATGACATTATCCCTCCTTCCTCCTTCCACCACCGGACAAGCAGATGTACCGAGAAGTACCACCCATACCTGGTCGGCATACCACCTTGCTTCAACGATTTGCTTCAACTTTTCTTGTTAGCACAAGTAAGGAGTGGAACTCACTTCCGGCGTATGTTTTTCCAAACTAGTATAATCTCGGAGTCTTCAAGTCCAGAGTGAATAAGTTCTTTCTAGGCAAGCGTGCTCCATCTTCCCACACCATCACTTACCACCAGGTGAGGTAGTCAAGCGCTTGGATATTATCAATAAAAAGAAAAAAAGTAGGTTTTCATACTAGTACTAACTGGGTTAAGAACGCAGTAATTGTAGTGGCTGGGGCATGTTTATAATGTAGGCTCTCAGTTTAGTCAGCCTTTATTCATTGACTTAGCTGAAAAAGCAACAAAAGAGAGTTTTACCTAACATGATGATGATGCATTGCCACAATAGCATTCTAACGA
Source organism: Philereme transversata (assembly GCA_963924445.1). Lineage (NCBI taxonomy): Eukaryota > Metazoa > Arthropoda > Insecta > Lepidoptera > Geometridae > Philereme > Philereme transversata. The sequence goes on along the minus strand of OZ004337.1, from coordinate 7,798,361 downwards.
TTGCAATCAGTTCGAAGTTGCATAAACTGAACTAGGGGGATACGTATCTCGACTTAATTGAGATGGATCTACTTCCAAGGCGATACGTTTCTGTCTGATTCAACAAGACGATCAAACAATTAGAGCTGCTCTACCGTTAGTATTCGTTCCCGTACTGTGGCTCTACTTACAATATTATTGGACACATTATGCCACGGAAGAAAGACACAATTGTGGAAATAGTGGATATTCTCCGGCTACATACCCGTGCTTAAAATATGTTACCTGAAAGCCAAATATCTTAATAAAATATCCTCTATATTTAACAAAATTAAGTCTAATGCCATCGAAAAAATCAGGATTTTTTTATAAACTTTGGAGCATGCCTTAAAATTCATCGTTTTTAGACATTATGCCTATTTTAGGACCACACAAGATATTTGACTTCGGATGAAGTACCTAAAACAGTAAATTAAAATTAATTCACAACGAATAAAGTAGACTTTTAAGTCGTGGGATTAGGTTAACATACATATTAAATTAAACCACCTTATAAGTCATGATCTCAAAACATGCTCTAATCAATGCATAGTAGTGAACAAAGTCCAATCTCGAATCAAAATCACAAGCAATTTCAAATCGTATTCCTCAACTCGCACAAAAGACTGAAAAATGAGTATAACTCCTATTGTACCCGACGACAGCTCAGAAATTAATACACTGATACTGTTCCGATTGTATACTTTTATATTCACGTCCTGTTATTTAGTTGAGTAATGGATATTACTGCATTCTGTGCACGGTAGGCCTTGAATGGCCTCTTAGTTGATTGGATTCCGGCTTAATATTCTATGGGGAACTTCATAAAATAAATAAGGCAAGAGCGTGGCAAGTTGTGTAAACAACTTGGTTTTGTAGGTTGGTATAAAACGAATACAGTAGAATGAGCTGACATGCCTGCGAGACTAGGCTTAGCGGTGAAGCTAGAGATAGCCTCGTCTGAGCAATGAATGCGTTTCTAAAGCATTGTTTTTGAAGAATGATGGAATTTTGTAAGCAATATCGATGAGCTTGGTATAAAACTAATCAAGTGCATTGCGCTGACATACCAAGTGAGAAAACTATAACTATGTTGCCAGCGCCTGGAACTGAAACTCAGCGAAGTTTGTTACTAACGTTGATTGTATTTGTCTTGGCAAAGCAACGTTTTGCAGCGATGTTTATGTGAAATTCTTAAATGAGTACTGGCGATGGAATGGCAATAAACTCAGTGACCACAAATAGTAAATTTTATAATCTGCTCTAGGGAATATAATGTTGCATTTTTAAAATACTTAAATTTATGATAAGTAATTTGGTTTCGATTTTTCAATAAAAGTAAACAAATCTACCATTAATTAAGTTCCAAAAACTATAAGTTGGTTTGCGAGTTGCCTTATTTTCAGATTTTCAAAATCGTTCTACTTCCGTAGACGTGCTACGGCGTAGCACGTAGCCCGTAGTTGTCTGTAGCCGGAAGCTCTGTCGACGCGCGTGACGTAACGACCGCTCGCCCGCCCGCCCGTGCGTCACAACCCTCCCCTCCATGCAAATCATTGGCTGAAATCAACAGCAAGGACCAGATGAGAACGAATGTTGAATTAATGATGAAGTTACCGCTTCGGTTATGTTTTGATTTTCGTTCACAGATTTACCACCGCAATTGTTAAATTTTGAAATAAAATATACATCAAATTAACTAAAAAAATGTTTTAACTCACTTTATAATAAGAATATTCTTGAATTCTCGTAGTTTAAAGTGAGTGTTATACATAAAAAAAATATAGATACTTTTAAAATGCAACTCAAGAAATAAATCCATGGGAACATGAACCGACATCTTGACCTCTGATCAGCGATGCTTACGCCAATTTAGCGATGGCTCGAGTGCACAGAAGTTAAAATAAATAGGCATGCTATGAGATCAGCTAAGTTCAATTAAGTGAGACATACACTTTAAACACAAAACAAAAAGTATACTTATTAACATAATCGCTTAGTGTAAACTTTAATGGGAACATTTAATAGTAAGATTTAAAAAAATTATAAATAATCATTTAATAGTATATCGGATGTTGGTGAGTGAGCAGGATTGTCCTGATTGTTTGAGCGTCAGTCAACGCTGTACACATGAGGCAGTCGACTGGAAACAACCATGAAGTATCAAAAAACATTTTGGGGAAATAAAGCTTTATTTTTACCAGCAACGCTCTTATTCGACACAAGCTGTTTTAAACCGAATGTGTTTACAATTTTATTTACGTGTCCCACTCAAATGATCTCATTATATTTTGGAGGGGATCCAACTTTTTCTATCCATAACAGTTTAATTGAGACTTATGACATTAAAAACAAATATGTAGGGACTAATCAACATTTAGGCGCAGCGCAGTACGTTTTATTTGTTTCGTCATAATATTTTATGACGAACGAATTGGCTAAATCGAACTGCATAGCTTAATCAAGTTTGATGGCAAGCTAGAGATCCGTGTTCTCTGCCTAACCCTCCGGGAAACAAGCGTGATAGAATGTATGTAAAAAACCTTTATTTTTTATTATATACTAATATATTACAAATAAAAAAGCTTACATAATAGACATGTACCAAGGCAAGGTTAATCCTACTAGTGATTCGCCCGAACTGAGATCTCGCGAGTCTCCCATAAGAACAAAAATAAATTCATAAAATTTGACCATCAAAATAGTGTCACGAAATAATTTCCAGATTACTTGACCTACAGTTTCATTCAAATAACAGATAACGGGAGTCCATGTTAATTGGTGAATCTGTTTTGGAGTACAAATTGCAGTTATTCGAGATTTCAGACTTTTGCCTATATTTGTGACACTTAAGCTACTCGCATACCAAATAACAGCACTATGGGATTACTGGTGTACCCTGTGAATTTTGTCAAAGTTTAGTTTTTTTTTATGGCGAATAACTCAAAAACTACAAGAACTAAAAATACAAACGAAGTCGAAATACTAATAAAGACCTTTTATTTGACGTCCCATTCGACCTGCTCGTCACATTTTCATTTTTTTACCCCTCTTGAACCCCAATATCCCAACAACCCCCGCAACATTTTTAGCTCATTTAGTCACACCAAAATTGTACTATCACTACGTACCTATGTAACAAATTTCACGATGATTGGATCAACGCTTCGAAGGTTGTCCTCGGACAAACAAACATACATACTACACTAATTTGTACAAGTTGATTTGGAGATCTCGCTTTGCTCGATCAATTAAGAGATATATACCTGCTTCTGAATATTTGCCTTATGCGGCCTGCAAGATTCCCAATAGCCTTTATGAGGTCATATTTCCATCTTTTGGATTCATCTCATATTAAGCTCCGATATTCTTTGCCAATCAAATATGCACACATTTCACACGCTACTGCTCCATTCCAACAACAAAGAATCTATTTTGAAAGCACTATTTGGATTTGGCAAGTGCACTTCCAATGCCGGTTTAGGATACGAGGGGTCAGCCTGAGCCCGCATAATGTGAGCTGCAGCGACTGAGTAACTAGCTTTGCACGTAAACCTCTGCAAGAAAGAAAGAGCTAGCACATACGGCCGTAAAACAAGTTACATGAGGTTTGTCATATTACGATCGCTTGTCAATGTCAAATCCCACGTTTTGATGTTAGTTTTAGAGGTTAGTTTATGTATAACAAAATGGTGGTTTCGGATGTGTCAGAATAAAGTGTTTTACAACGATCTAATCATGGAGTATTAATTAATTACGTCCATAGTAGGCGATATAATAAGGTTGCTGGTTCTATTCCCGCTTCGGGAGAAAAGTTAGCATTGTACGAAAATATCTAATACTCACGATACAGGGAACCTTAGTGTGGAGTCTCGACTATTGGGTATTATTTATTTTTATTATCAACAAGATAAACCCTTAACTCTGTCTAGGCTAACGAGTGTGATTGGAAGATAAATACGCTACCATAATCTACACTAACTAATATTATAAGAGGAAATATTTGATTGTTTGTTTGTTTGTTTGCATTAAATAGGCTCCGAAACTTCTGAACCGATTTAAAAAATTCTTTCACCGTTGGGAAGCTATACTATCCCCGGATGATATATGCTACTTTTTACCCAACTGCGCAGAAGGAGGGTAATGTTATTGGAAAACTACGCGTGCAAATCTGCGGATTGCTCAGCTAGTTTAGAATATAATTCAAGTACAACTTTGATTTAACTATTAATTGGCGCGTTGTTATTTTCCGAAAACCCAATGAACAGATGTCACAGAAGTATTAGGGGTCTTTAGTAGTTTCAGTTCACTCAAAGTCTTCTCAAAAGTTCCGTACGTGAACGAAGACTAACTTTAGTTTTGTCGCATAGTGAAAATATCCTGTATTCGGATAGATAGCATAGATATCTGGAGTGAGCTAACTGGTCCCAAGTTCTTTCATTCCGCGGCATGCAAAACAATAGTGCATCGAACAATAGCCCTTCGTCTTGTTTGCGGTATTCTTCTAGATCCATTAGGAACACTGTAAAGAGCTTTCTTACGCTTCGCTGTCTAATGTGGTCTGTCAGTACATTTTACGTTATGTAAATTCTAGCTGTTGCCCGCGACTTCGTACGTGTTACACTACTAAATGTGTAGGTAACCTAGAAATTCTAAACTCGCTGTTGCAACTTGACTTGACACCCCATTTTTATCTGATTAACTGATTTATGGGATAAAAAGTAGCCTATGTGGTAATCCAGGTAATAATGTACGTATGTACCAAATTTCATGGAAATTGGTTCAGCCGTTACGACGTGACTGAGTAAAAAATAAACAAATAAATAAACAAACATCCAAACTTTAACATTTATAATATTAGTGTGATGTAAAAAAAATAGAATATATATCTGGTAAAGGAGGCAGGATGGGAAAGCCCAATGCAATTTAGTGGTTTGTGTGATGTGGTGAGATATTCATTGTAGATAATTTTTTAAAATCATGCATCTAGGAAATTTTTAGGTAGGTATTGCTGAGACTCCATTAGCGAGAGTGCTGCCTAAAATTCACCACAAAAGATCAAGGATTTCAAATTGATCACACTAATATTATAAATCTGAAAATTGGGATCTTTGTTTATTTGTTTGTTACTCAATCACGTCGGTGTATTGATAGATTATGTCCTGGATTCAAAAATATGATATTTTTTGTCGACTAACAACGCGTGCGAAGCCTGACGAAAGCTAGTACCTCATAAACGATTTTTTCATGAAAACGCATTCTATTACATCATAAAAACAAGTAAACTTAAAGCAACAAAAGAAACATAAGCCAATCTAAAAAGATTACTTATAAGAACCACATATGTTAAAACATAAATGAAGCTCGAAAATGAAACTGAAATGTGATGAAGGACTTTTGTCGCAATGTTCAGCTTTTATTACGACAGCACCGCAGAGAGATATTAATAAGATGTGTGGAAATTTAGACTCTCGGGACGAGAACGATAGGATAAAAGTCGGTGAAATGGAGCGGACGAGTCGACATGAGGCTGATCATGCCCTAAAGTAATGATGAGGTATTTGTTATGAGTTGTGCACCAAATGGCGAACTATGAGTCCATTATTTAGAAAACTTGACCACATTAGTAATTTCGTATAGCTAGTGACCAAACGGAGCTTATTTATTAGTAAGATAAAGGTACGATTATGAATGAAAACGTCAAATAAAATACTTACAATAGATTTTATAATAACAACATGTTCACGGATCGTGTCTATTTCATTAATTGTGAGGACAATTAATTTGATTATATGTTGCAATTTATAATTGAAACAAAAACTGTTGTTTATTGGGTCTTCCGATAGGTTCGTTTTGCCCATTAATTAAACCGACTGTCATTTAATTTAAGAAAATGAAACAGGATGTATCCTAAAAAAAGTGGCACTCCGGGAGTGCTGACAGAAGTGAAAACTTGAACAATTACGAGATACTTATGTACAGAGGTGTCGGTAACGGTAACAGTAACAGTGCCGCGAGTTCAATGGTTTTTTCCTATCTCAAAAAATGCCCAACGCGCCTAAAGAAGTTTTCAATTCATATACAGAGCTGTCGGTAACTATAACGGTATTATCAGCTAACTTCATCATGTCGCTTTTTGGCTGTCGGTGTGCGCACGCATCGTAAAGTTTTTATCATCATACTTTTTTCCAAATGCGACAGAAGAAGTATAACTTAAAAAAACATGCTTGCAGTCATTGTCATCTGCATAATAGATTTTATAACTGCGCACGAACCTACCATAAAAGTTCCACTTTACAAGTGGATTCGAGCGCAGACAAATATTTTCAAACGTGCAATTCCACGTTTTCTTTTCAAGAGATAGGTCAAATATTGTTCACTTTTAATTACTGTTGTTTTTGAACGAATAAAAAATATTTTTATTTACAAAAATGTGTTCACAATTTCGTTCAATAAGAGGTATATCTAGTATATTTTCTGCTATAATAATGTAGGTAAGTATATTTTATGGAAAGTTCTAAATGCGTAAATAAATGTGATGTTAAGGATATCTTATATTTTTAGAGTGATTAAAGTAAGATAAAAGAAAGCCAAATATTAAAAAAGAGTTTATTTAATTCAGGCTACATTAAAATAGTTACAGTATAGTAAATAACTTACTCTACCAAAGCCCAGCTATGCGATTTCTAAGCCATTTCCTTACTGTTATACTATACAAGTTAAGCTTCAATCTTGCCTTATATACTTCACTATCTACATCTCAATATAAAGTTTTATTAAACACAATAGTGCTGCAAGCGGAATGCATCCATCTCCAACGGCTGTATTTGTTACCAATCCTTTGTCCCGTCAAGCCTGTGTCACTTGCAAATTCGCTATCAATAGAAAATAAAATTTATTTTGATGGCACTAAAGTCCACGTATCAATATGAACTGTTGGCTATGCAAGAAGAAGAAGAACATATAAGAAGTCAGAAGAAGAACATAAAAATAACAACATCCAAGTCATAAAAATAAGTATTAGTAATTTCAAAACAAAATTACACACCCACTGTCTCTGTGTTGAAATTGTAACTGCTTTTTAGTTCATCATACATAACCAATTTATGTTTGCTAATGGTGGCGATTCTGTTGTTTACGCTGATTAACTAAAATTGTGTAAGTTACAAATGGTCTTATTTTGTTCACCCTAAAGATCAAATTAGAATGACATTTAAAGTGACATTTCTAAATTTAGGTAATTTTTGTTATGATGGCATGTTTGCGGGCTAGTTTTAGTGATCAATTAAATTGGTGTTGACTAAAACTAGCCCGCAAACACGCCTTCTTATTTAAAAATACTTCATTTTAGAAATGTCATTTTAGATGTCATTCTAATTTGAACTTTATTTTGAACAGAATAAGACCGTTCGTATTTTACACCATTTTAGTTAGTCAGCGTAAACAACAGAATCGCCACCAATATTAAATTTGTGTTATTATCATTATTTTAGGTTTATAGTATGTAGGTATGTTTTTATTATGTACTATATAGATACACCGCCGTCATGTGATCAATAAAGGTTGTCTGGAAGAGATCACTTCTAGCGATAACATTACCAACCCTACTAAATCTATTTGTAAAAATTATGTCCTTTATTTATTTATTTTATCGTCACGCTGTGGGTGTTTGAAGACGGGCGACGGCGCCGAGGAAGGCCTAGTAGACGCTGGCGTGACGATCTCGATGCCTTCGAGACAGATTGGTGGGATTTTGCACGCGAGCGAAAGTCCTGGAAAACAGTGGGGGAGACCTTTGCCCAGCAGTAGGATGACATAGGTTGAAAAAAAAATTATTTTGGTGTACAATAAAGAGTTATCTTATCTTATCTTAGAAAATCCATGATTTTAACAAAAGGAATACGAGGTGTCACGGCCATCGGGCTTGTAGTCTGTAAGTATTGTATAATCGTCCATAGAATCTTCAGAGTGAAGCTTCTGGTCTGTGGCGCAGTCTATTATTATGCGGATCTTGTGCTTCATTTGTACAACTTTACTGAATCCGAACAATCGCTTCAGAATCTTGAATTTTATAGACACGTTCATAGTAACTTGATGCTTTGTTATAAAAGTGTTTATGTTAACCTTCTGTTTCAACTTAGAAGTGCACGATGCACCTAGAAATAAATAAATAGTAATAATAAATATTTCTGGACATTTCACACAGCGCTATCTAGCCCCAAACTAAGCAGAGATATATTTTCTTTTTTTTGTGAATACATACAATATATTATATAGAAAAACACTAAGACACGGAACAAATATCTGTAGATCATGCAAACATTTGTTCCATGGCGTGAATCGAACCCACTACCTCCTGCGTCTCAGCCAGCTATACGCCCACTGCGCCACGGAGGTCGTCAAATCTAGGACGCCATTATTTTTTTGTACTTAATTTTTAGTTTATAAGTTCTAAATGTAATTCTGATTAATAATAAAACGTTAATCTATCTGCTTATCTAAATTGTAGATCTCTCTATATTTTAAAAGACTATAAATATAGCTCAAAAATCCCGCCTCGATGTTTGTCAACGAGCTATGGAGCGCAGCATCCACGGAGTCAGGCTCACAGACCGTAAGAAACAAAACACTGCGCTCCAAAACACAGATAGCACGTGGCTCAGACATGCGCAAAATTGAAGTGGGACTGGGCAGGACACGTGTATCGTATGCCAGAGGAACTATGGGTTAAAACAACTACAGAATGGGTACCAAACGGGCGGCGGCCTCGTGGTAAGCCCAGGCGGAGATGGAGGGATGAACTGCATGCACACCATAAGGAGTGGCCCAAATTAGCCAATGACCGGGATTCGTGGAAAGAAAGGAGGCTTTTGCCCAGCAGTGGGGTTCTACGGGCTGATAATAATAATAATAAATAGAGCTACATATTGACATCATCAGTCGATGGTATTAGTACAAAGGATCATTGTTTCATTGGCAAATGCCTTCACTTAGTTGACTCTGAAGAAGGGACATTTTAGGCTAATGAAGGGAAATTACGTTCCGTTTCCGGTAGTTGATTGGAGTCTGCCGCGCCCAAACCCGAAGGCGTTACGTTATGTGTTCGTTGTCGTTGTTCGGAACACAACTATTGTTGTAGGAAATTATGGTCTGATTGGCCGTCTAATCTTATCTTATAAACCCAATGTTGGTACTTAATTTAAGGTAGAATACGGTATTATGGTAATTTGTAAAGTATAATTATGGTAATACAACCTAAAGTTGAACACTACAGCACAACACTTAACTAATAAAAATTATATAAAATTTATTTCAGTGATTCTGTAATACTTTCAATAATACTTAGTTACTAAGGCATATTGTTAGCCGCTATTCAGAACAAGGGCAGAAATACTGTGTGTTTAAAATAAATAAATAATAAATATTGCTGGACATTTTACACAGCGCTATCTAGCCCCAAACTAAGCAGAGCTTGTACTATGGGAACCAGATAACTGATAGAATACTTATATCCTTTTTTTTGTAAATACATAGTACTTATAATACATATATAGAAAAACAACCAGACCCGGAACAAATATCTGTAGAACATGCAAACATTTGTTCCGCGGCGGGAATCGAACCCGCTACCTCCTGCTACTCAGCCGGCTATTCGATCACTGCACCACGGAGGTCGTCAATAAAACATAAACAGTAAAAATGTTTAATAAGAACATGACCGGAATAAATAAATGTTTGCGTCAGTTTTTTGCAAAACAATAAATACGAGCTGTTAGCGATTTACAAAACCACTCCTTTCAAAAAAGCACGTTGAAAAATAGTTGGCCTGGACGCGACAAAACTAAGACCGTGACTGGGACAAGATAATATTTTCTGAAGAAGCATAGTTTTGGGCAACTAGTATCTCACCTCGTGCTTAGTCAACTGCCGATAACATACTTGTCGAACGAACTGTTAAACACCCGGTAAAGGCGCATGTTTGGGGATGCTTCTCAAAAAGGGGATTTGGTAATTTGAATTTGTTTACCAGTTCTCTGAATGCTGTGAGGATGAACATAATATACCAGAAAACATTATTACCATCTGGTCGAACGCTGTTCGCTAGGTCAAATGAAACATAGTTATTACAAGAGGACACCTAACATCATCATCGAGAAAATGACATCGAGGTTTTGGACTGGCCCTGACAATCTCCTGATGCGAACCCAAATGAAAATGTTTGGGCGTTGATGAAGCTTAAACTATGAGAAAAAAAACACTAACCGCCGATGAGCTTACTCGCAATATTAAGGATGGAGATCATTATCCTGTGACGACGCTGAAAAATTAGACGAAAGTGTGTCTCGAAGATGCCAAGTCATTGTGGATAACGGAGGAGACTGGACACCTTATTATATTTGTTTTATATTATATTGTAATTAACCTTATACAGGCCGTCCCACGGCAATGCCACATGGAGGGAAAGTACCTTGAATAATGTAAATGGAACATTTTACTGAAAGAAGACATTATTTTAATTTCAAAAACAGTGTAAACTGCATTCATAGATTTTAAAATAATTACATGGTTGAACCGGGAATCGAACCCGCTATATGAGAAAAAAAATTACCCTGTAGCTTTATCATCCCGATCGAAAGACTTCATCATAAGGATTATTTTTTGCTAAACAACATAGTGTCAGAAATAAAAGGAAGACCATGAATTTTAACATTTTTAATTCAAAATTAGTCAATTTAATTTATTAAATGCTCAAAATGAGTCCCATTCTGTTGAATACAAAGACGCACTCTTTTGATTATTTCGCACCCTGTCGATTTTTTGATCATGTTGTGGTGGATATTCAGAAAAATACGTCTAAGTTCTGCTTGTAGCTCGTGGACACTTTTATACTAGTTCTTGTAAACTAAATTTTTTACATAGCCCCTTAAAAAAACCCCTAACGGAGTACGGCGTATATTGTTAGATTATATACCTTGTTATTTATAAAGCATTTTAGTACATACGTATGATTAACTATGTGTTTATTTAGTTTTTAAATGCTAGGCGTAATTTTTTGTATACATTATGCCGGTCACGCTCTTGCCTTACATAGTGTACCTACATTACAATTATATTTAATATTTGAAATGAAATAAATGAAATTTTAATAGCGTAGTATGTGGATACAACAGAACGTAGAAAACACCTAAAGTAATTTTATTATTTTTTTTCAATAGTATTGCTGTTCGAGCAATTCTGTAGTTTGTGGTTTTGTAATTAAATTCGTACTCTGAGTCTCAAAACACAAGTTTATTCTTTAAGCTTAGCTTAAGGCTCTCTGTAAGTAATGTTGGTTAACAACCAAATTTGTGAACTAGCACTTGTATCATAAACAGCATTGTCAGTTCTGTAAATATTGATGAAATAAATGAATTGAATTGAATTTTTCGATGTCATCGGTCCATTTCTAACACCACCCGTCACATAGCAGGATGAGAGCCAAAGTATCATGTCGCATTTGCAGATATGACATGTTTACAAAACTCTACGAAGGTTTTAGTAAATTGTGGGTTTAAGAATTAGAGACAGCTGGAAAATACTTTTGACGTAATTTATCATGGTCGCCACGAATTGAATTTAAGACAGCGGAGTTAGAATTATTTTATTGTAACACTGATGTAACAGTGAGAAATAATTAGAAATTAAATTGATATTAATTTGAATTCATATCGGTAGTACATATTGATTTTAATTTATATCCATAAGTTATTTTTGTCAGGGTTGGCCAAGAAGGCGTTGGCCATATGGGTGTCAATGCCTTCAAGAAGTAGGTGGGGCACCGTGCAGATTTTAGATTTTTAGATTTATTTATTTCACCTTAATTATAACATAGGCATGCAAATTTATACATTGAAAAAATTAATAATAATTAAACTAAAATAATATAACTAAAAATAATGCCAACTAAACATTACAATGATACGACGTACGTCGTAAAGTCGAACGTAAAAATACTAAAAACAAAACAGATAGATAGGTAGGTAAATTTACAGATATTTCAAACCAAAAGGTTCCTAACCAAAAAGGTACGTCAACACTAAATTATAATATTTATGTAGATACTAGCTGACCCGCCCACGGCTTGAAATTTCCAGTTCCCGTGGGAACTTCGGGATAAAAACTATATAAAACACTCTCTCTCTCATATTTTGTGTCAATTCAATTGACATACACGAATTCACAAACACAAATTATAAAGAAGATATCCAAGGCTTCACCAATATTTGACAACAAACATGTTTGTCACATTTATCTGTGGTCAAATATTTATAACTAGTGTGTTCAGAAATTCAATAAACCAAATAACGTTTTGATAACAAATGAAATAATCGCATCCTGTTTGACAGGTACGAACAGTTTATATGGGAAAATAAAATATTTACTACTTTCATTGCATATTCTTTATATTTTCTCACCTTTTAAACCTTTCTTAGACTTCTACAAATATTTCAAAACCAAAATTACGCATTTCCGCATTTAATTTCCATAATTACCAAAATTAGCCCTTCTCATGTTTTGTGAGAGCAACAAACGTCAATTCATTTTTAGGGTTCCGCACCTCAAAAGTTTAAAAAGGAACCCTTATAAGATACATCTGTCCATCTGCCCGTCTGTCTAACTATTTTTATAAACACTATTTAGTTAGATCTTGTACCGCGCGGTTAGTAGTTTCGCGCGGCACCTCGCGTTCATATGAACTTAGACTAACGAGAAAAAATTATACAGTCGTTGAAAAGCAGCTGCATCCAATTTCAACTTAAATTATGAATATTTACAGGAACAAAGTACGATGCACATTAATTTACCTAAACTTCATGCATATTTAATATGAAATATGCATAAATTAAAATGTTCAGTACCAACCTACTGAAAATTATGCACCTATCTCAACAAAAACCTATTTATTACCATTTACGGACTTTTGTTTTTGGTTTTTTTCTTATACGACTTGGAGATGGAACAAGCTTACGCCCCACCTAATGTTAAGTGGTAACCATCACCTATAACAAAGTATTGCCTCGTAAGTCACGCACCTTAGGAACGTGCCCTACGATGCACTACTCTGCGCCCATCAACTTGAGGCATACAGGTGTAAAGCCTAATGTTCCTGTAATTTCAACTCTATCCGAAACACAGAAATGCTGCTTGGCGGCAGAAATAGGTTGCCTGATTTTGTCATATAAGCTTAAGTTTAATCTGGGCTATTTTCACAAACAAATAGCGTAGATTAGCCGTCCGGGGCGCAGGTGGGCCACGGCCCATTGATGGTCGAAACCGACCTTTGTACCACTATCCGCTGGCCATTAGTAAACTGTCAACTACACGGACAGCATACGGGAACTGCGGAGTGTGAATTGTCGTAGGGAATTCACAAAGCCAAAGGAAAAGGATTGAATTTATAACTGGTTCTACTGGGGATTATCATTGTGCAAATACAGATGTCCCGAATGAATTTGAACTTTGAAAAATGAATTGTATTTATGAACATTAAATTATTTGGCTACGTGCAAGTTAGGATTTGTGTCTTAGTCATCATATGTTAGACAGAAACAAAGCACGAACATTCGCCAAATCCCGACACCGTGGCCACGAGCCTCGAATGGATTCTTACCGTCGGTTGCGTTGCCGTCGGTCGGTCAGACTGTGTCAAAATCCATGACAAAATTAAGAACAAAGACTTCATGACTAAAACTGGTTTATAAAATCACTACAACAAAGGAAATTGTATTTTTTTTAATAAAGCTTGCCATGCTAAAAATAAACCTTTGATTTTCATTTTAATATCCATCCAACTAAGATATGGTTTTATTCTCAAAATACCATGCATGTTTTTAATATACCTACATCGTGAGAGCTACGAGCTTGCTACGAGAAACGTTCTTCTTTATATAAAATACGTTACATTTTACCTGCCTGGATTATTTAATTATTTACCGCAAAACATTCCTGTACAATAAATTACAGGAAACCGGAATTACCACGTAATAGCTAATTGCACCGGTAAGTGTATGTTTAGATTATATTAAAATAATTAACCTTAGTGAAGGCCAGGGCTAGTGTCGCCGCGTTGGCCCTCGTCCAACGTAATAATAGGTAAGCACACCTACTCGATCTCATTCTGTTATAGATGACTGGATTACGGTATAAAATGATCGAGGTTAAACCAAATGCCATCGATAAAGCGGACGCTGGTAGTAAGTAGTTGAGTGGATTCGAAAGAGTTATCGCTGTGCTCGTGATAAGGTGATTGATGTTATTGCAAGTTCTTTCAGGGTTTGAAAGAACCTACAGGAAAATATATAAGGAAATGATGTTGTAAATAATTCATGTATGTTCTAGAATAAAAGATTTCTAAGTCAACATTTTTATAACTTTTTTTTATACAACTTTGAGATGGAACAAGCATATGGCCCACCTGATGTTAAGTGGTAACCATCGCCTATAGAAAAGTATTGCATCGTAAGTCCTTAGAAACACTTCAATAATGAATACAACTATCTAATTAAGTAAAGAATGATTTAGTGTTTATAAATTTTGATACTATTTTGTAAGTATCAGTACCTAAACATTACATTATAAATATCTATAACAAGCTTCCGCTAGTGGTGTCACACGCGGTGTTTGTCAAGAAAAGTAGCCTATGTTTGAATCCAGGTCATAATCTATCAACACACCAAATTTCATCGAAATCGGTCCAGCCATTCCGACGTGATTAAGTCAGGTGGAAAGAACCCAGCCTCCGTACCTGATATTGTTTTGAATGGCCAAGTATCTAGAGCATATAGTCACAGAAAACTAAAAGATGTGGAGGATATAGAGTGGGAGCGAAGGGCGTTGACGGTAAGGGCTAACATGTTGGTCCGCAGGTTTGCTCGTTGCTCGGATGAAGTTAAAATAACATTATTCAAGTCTTATTGCCCAACTTTCTACACGGGCAGCCTGTGGTTCACGTGCACTCTAAAGTCCGTCAAAGCACTTCGCGTCCAACACAATAATGCCTTCAGGATGTTGTTGGGCCTCCCGCGGTTCTGCAGCGCCTCTGGTATGTTCGCGGAGGCGCGCACGGATGGATTCGACGCCTGAATGAGAAAAAAAGAGTACGAGGGAGTACCAACACCATTCTGAGGACAATTGCGGACAAGTATGACGGCCCTCTCTATAAACACTGCATAGGGGTTCTGTGTAGGTAACCTACCCGCCCATATGCCTAAGCTTTGTGACACGTTGCAATTTAATTTTGATTTGATTTAAGTTAATTTTTGATTTAATTTTGATTTCTATTTTTATTTAACTTTGATTTAATTCTGATTTGATTTAAATTTGATTTATTTTTAATTTAATCGTTCACTTTAAATTACTAACATAGTTTATAAGAACCTGTATATTACTAACATTGATATGGATCTCGGATATCCGAAATAAATGACAATTTAATTTAATTTAAGTAACAAATAAATAAATAAACATCCAAACTTTCACATTTATAATATTAATGTGATGTAGGAAAATCATGGGTACTAAAAGATTTTAAAATTATAAGAATCACACAAATCAAGTAGAGTCAAGGTACTGAGTTTTTTCAATTTTGAGTAAACAAAACAACATAAAAAAATAGAACTGACTAACATTCTATCCACGTGTACGACTTTTTATATAATAGGTACCTGAGTAATAAAATTCTAAAAACGGATTGAAGACCCCGGATCTTTTGCGGATATTATTGCCAATTTCTCCTCGTAGTAAACAAAGTTGTGACCTATTTTTGCTATAACGTTCATTTATTTTCTTGTTGGAGATTTTAGGATGCGAAAATGTAATAATGTTTTCAATAAACAAATACTCTTACAATATTTATAATTTTCAGATTTTTGCTCGGGCTGAACCAATTTTATAGCTTTAAAATATCTTACAAAAATAAGCTTTCAACAAACAATCATTTTTTTTTAATCTATTCGATTGAGAGGAACCATATCAAAGAATTCAATCTTAAAATTGACTTTGAAACCCTCCTTTGTATCAAGGATTAAAATAATCTTAATGTGACGGTAGTTTCGCAAATAAAAGATACCACTCACCTTTTATAACATCTTTGGAAAAATCAGCTGCTCTGGTCTTAATAATGTCTTCCACCAACTTTAAGACTTGCTATCAGTTCAAACCACAAAATAATCTACACTACAAAGTTATTGAATTGTTCATTTGTCTATTGTACTTTGAATTTAGGCACTTTATAAAAATTCAACCGATGAAATTTCGCGCTTATAAATTGATTTATCGGTTCCGTTATTCATTATAGTCCAGAACCTGAAACAAATAAACACAAATTATTATTTGAATTTTTACATAAACATATTTTTACATATATTATTGCGTTTTTTGCTTCAAATGTCGGTATTTAGATGAACGCAATAGGTTTTTATTAATCAGGGAGGTCTGTACAGCTTTGTGACGTAACGCAATGGGGCACCAGAATAACCTATTACAGCGATATGGAAAGCAAATGGAAACTACCAAATTGTTATTTGAAGCATACTTCATCATGAATCAAAGTCAAAAAGAAATGGCCCTCAGTCCCCGGCAGGATGCAGGAGACGCACTCCTAGTTAAAAATATGCGGGAATGGTTTAGCTGAAAACTACATGACTTATTAAGATCCCCTGTTTTCAGTCAAAGTAGCCTTGAGCCAATCTCCAATAGGAGGGAAATCCGAATAAGAAAACCGTTGCAACGGTAGATCGTCAAAATATCGGTGTAAAGGTAATAAACGCAGCTGCAGGTACTTGAAGTTCAGGTACTTATAATGTTTCGCTTAGGGTAAACCTATCTTGGTAACCGAAAAAAGCAGTAAAGCAGAACTGAACCACAGCCTAGGTTATTGAATTACGGGTAACGGCCGAGCTTCGAGACGTCAAGTCTCATGCTAGTAATTCCTCAGGCGTTCCTAACCGGAACACAGTTAAACCGGTGATTAGTCCTTCGAGCCAGAATGCAGTTTACCTATAGGTGATTTTGTCCTCTGTACCGTGCTATGATTTCATGGAGATTTAGATAATGATAATGTGCTTTAGTCCTTGGCTCACTCCAATGCAATGCCTAAATCAGGAATTATATTTGCATCTATAACTCTGCATTGCAATACTATTTGATATAAGCATAAACATGTATTGCGATTTGTTCTTTGTTCAAGGAAATAACAGGGTACTTTGGACTAAAAAAAGTAGGTACCTGAAAAGGTATCCTCCAATTATTTACAGGAAGGAGTTATACCAATTAAATGCGCTTTCTTTTATCTCACAGTTCATGGATTTCTTCCTCGTTCGAACTCGAATGTTCCACGCCATATCTTTATTAAAGATCGGACAAATTCTCCACAGAGGGAAAGAATAAGACTTTCAACAGCCAATTCCATTAAATTTTTGCTGGAGTCTTGATTAAGTTTTTCACGATTGGATATACCAAAATGTCGTAACCTTTCTTTTTTATATCACAGATTTTTGTATGGCAGTGCTATCTCTCACGTTCCTTAAAAAACATTTGAGAAAAACGACTAAAGTTGTTTTTATTTTAGAAATTCAAAGCAAATGGTTCGAAGCAAAATCCAAATGTTGATTGGTTCCCGACTTTCAGGGATTGCCAAACTGCGGACATGACTCGCAAGTTCGAAGAAGAATCTGTGCAATCGAGAAACTGAATTTCAGCATTATTATACAACAATGGGTTTACGTAACAGTAGATCAACATCTCGAGATTTTGCAATTTCCTAATCAATCATCCGGGTGCAAAAAGTCGGCAGGACTAGCTATATTCATCTATTTGAATATTAGCTCACCAGTCGCCACTATCAAAGAAAGAGAGGCTCAAATTCTGCATTTCACGAAGTGTGACTCGACTTTTTTGAATGATTGGAAACAGATTGATCAAGCGGAGTTGTTGTACTTCAACATTATTTTTTACTTGGGTTTATCTTTTTCATGGAGTTATTGATTCATTAGGATTTTATAGATTACATTCAGATCATGTACACCAATTTCACAATTATATTGATTCGATGTCTGAATATATATAAAAGGTTCAAGGCACAATTAAATATAAATTAGATTAAATATACCTATGCATAAAATAATTTCAAGAGACTTTTTGCGAAAATTTAATAATAACTTAATTTGACGTTTTACTCAATGTAAGTTTCATGCAAAAGATCGTTGACCTTTAGGCGTAGGCATCACATATTTCGGCGAAACATTTTTGGCAAAGTTTAGCATCGGTCATACTTGAAGATAATTGATCAGGTCACGACGACAAGTGGCCCGAGAGTTGGCTAACAAGCATTGTAGCGAGACCAGCGAGTGTAGCGAGCCTCCGAGCAATTAGGCGAAAGGGGAAATTGCATCTCTTGGGATGCTCACAAATTGACCCAAGCGTCAGCATTCTCTCGATGAAAAGACAATTTGCTTTTGGTTAGTTTTCCGGAGATCGGCTTGAATTGGCACTTTGGCCAGAAGAAGACGGATTTATTTAGTACTGGCTGAACCGCCCTGGCTTCGCACAGATTTTTTGAATTTATGCATAATTTTCTTGACTTGTCTTTTCGTGAGAATAAAATAGAGATGATAGACATTGGTAAGGTCATTCTTAAGTTATGGCGTGACCAAGGGAAACAGGGATTCATTTTAATATAAAAATAATATTAAAGAATCTTTTATGAGATGAAAAAGTCGAGTAAGATTTTCTTTTTTAGCTCTTTTTTATAGAAATACGAATCAGGTAACATAAATACATAATATGCTCTCCATGTCTATGAACACACTATAGCACTAATATGAATTACGTATAAAACGTTTTAAAGGCTCTACGAATAACTCAAATATAGCCTTGAATGAATTGGATACTTTGATAGACCTATGGAGCCAAGGAACGTTGTAAATATAAATAAACTACCTTTCGAAAATAACAAGAAATTATGCAAGTAAAATCGAATGCCTACCTTTTATTGGCGCATGGTCGTAGAGGCTCTACGAATATTTCTTAAAAAGCTCTAAATCAATTATTGAGACTGGCGAAGCCTATTATTGTTTCATATATATATTCAGCCTCAACCATGGTAGTTGATATATGCCTCAACTCTATTATGCCAATTCGTTCTGTCTTGGCTATTTCAAATTTAGACTAATACTGAAATAATATCGAATAAGTTTAGATTTTTTTTATTTACATTTCTTTCTAACTACCGCTCCGAAATAATCGGAACATCGGGCAGGTGCTCTATCTTATATCAGAATAAAACATCATGTAACTAACTTGTAATATCTAAACAAGTCAATATAGCATTGTTGGCGTAAGTTCGTAGAGGGTCTACGATTTTTTGAAGAAACGCCTTGAATTGGCTAAATATGTTTTGTGACAAATCGCAAAAAGATTATGTAAATAAATATACAACTTACAATTACTTATTTAATATTGAAGTATGTAGGTAGTAGATACTCAAGTTATTAAACTTAATACAGTAAATTTGGATTAAGTGAAAATTGTATTGGGTACAGGGGTTTAACACTAATTTTCTAGTAATCTTAAATAGTCTAGGTATCTATAGATTTGCAACCGTCTTGTAGATTAGTAATTAAATAGCTATTGCATTTTATCACTATTATTATTATTTTATCGTCCCGGTTTCTCACGGATTTCAACATAAAATATAGCTTATATAGCTTAGTCGCCTTACGTTCATACGAAAATCCCATAAAAAAGCATTATTAGTTTTTCCAGAATTTTAATTTTTTTCGGGAAACTTTTAAGTATATAATATACCTACTAGTTGATTAATCCGCAGCTTCGCACGCTAAGTTTTTCAATAAAAACATTACTCTTCTTCTGCGTAGTTGGGTAAAAAGTAGCCTATGTTACTCGGGAATAATGTAGCATTCTAATGGTGAAATAATTTTTGAAAACGGACTAGTAGTTTATAAGTTTATTCGTTACAAACATACAAAAATATAAATCTTTCCTTTATATAATATCAGTATAAGTATATCCGTTCTGAAGAGACGCGTTTACCAAGTAAACCCATTTAATTTTTATTTATATAGAAGATATTATGTAAATAGTTTTATTAGTTATTATTTCTGTTAAAAAATGTAGTAAAAAAAATCTAGTAGGGTAAGTACTAGTTTTTCAAACTCTAGAAGTTGATCTTGTAGTCATTAATTACCTACAGAATAGGCAGTTTAATTATATGGAAAAAATCATTACAAACATTTAAGTTGAACTAATAGTTAGGCTAGGTCTAAGGAATAGATCAATATGCAAGCATATCGAAAACAATGTTAGCATAGGGTGAACATAGTTGCGGTGCCAACAGTAAATCCACTTCCTAACTGTTATCGGAGCTAGCTTAGTAGTCCTACTCGCAGTTCACACACTGCTATTAATTTATTTAATTGTATAACTCGAAGCCAGTTATATAGGAGTGGTTGCTGTTGTAACAGTTTTACGTTTAAAATTACAATTTACAATTGGCTCTTTATTTTATGGCGAAGTAATCTTAATCGAGACTGTTGGGAATATAATTTACAACCAATATAAGACCATGACGGTAAAACGTCATTAAAAATAATAATAAAAAAAATAACAGCTCACAACTATATTTAGCAATGATCATGGTCATTCTCGGATCACTTGCATACCATGCAAACCCATGAAGATATCTCATAAGGGGGTAGTCAGAGGCAAGTATGAATTTTCGTTTGATACATGCCTGCTTTTTACAAGCTTTTTATTAACTTGCAATGTACCTATGTATGTTTGTCCGGGTGGAATCTTGCAACTGAATTTTAATCCCGTTCCCCTCAACCGATTGAGCTGAAATTTGAAATACATATGTAACTTCTGTGAAAATGCAATAATATGGTACTCATTTCGGCTCATTTGAATCTGCTTGCGATTGTGAATTTTATAAAAGCTTGTTTTGAAAAAGTAATTTTTCAACAAAAAACTTATGTCTGATAAGGGCCCCCGAGACGGTTTGTGAAACGTGATCCTATCGTATGACGCCGGTTTGAAGGCTCGTCAAACGGTACTGCGCTGCTATAATCGGACTTGTGACGCACAATGCTCTCGAATAAGGATCAAGATTTCCTTGCAAAAATAAAAACGCTTTCTTTGTATAATTTTGTTAGCGTTTATTCAAACAAACAAGCTTCAAACTCGTAAATGTACAAACCTCTCAAACTAGTCTCGTAAACGATCTACATGGTTTGAGTCAAACCAAAAACTACGTGTTTGAATCAAATCGTTATCCGCCTCGGGGGCCGTCTATAATAGTTAGTATTCACGTGACAGGTTGCAAGCCCATCGCTGTTAACAAAATCATTATTTTTAATAAGAGGACGTTTGAACACTTTTATTTTGTATAGGTTGCTATGTAGTTTTTATTTATCCGAGCTAATATGAGAGATTTTATGTCTTACCATTGACATAAAAATTTAAGCGTCGGAGATTTTCAAATAACGTGTAGATGGTTAAATTTATTAGTGGCTTGATTACCACTTTGATTATTAGGTAATTAGTACTAGAGCCAATTTTGTCAATAGCATGAATAGCTTTTTGCCTTAAGCATTACCGGTTGAGTACCTGTGTAGTTTTGCCTTTGTATGACTTCGTTATAATTGAAACGCTTCGTCTAATTAGATTATTTCAGAAATCCCCACTTAAGGCACGTAAGTATGACTCTGCCTTTGGTATAAGATTTAACATTACAGGTGCTGTAATTTGCAATACTTAGGTTCCTACTGGAATCTTTTCGAAGGTAAGACACTAATACCTAGTTCGACTCGATATTTTTGAGCAAACAATTATTCTTATTTTTTCCAGCTTTGTATATCTATACCTAAAGTTAAATAACACACGTCAAATTCATAAAAGGCTTTTCAAAAGTACAATTAAAAAGGTCTCATCAACAGACTCGAAGTAATCTTATGATTCCACTTAGCATGACGATACCTTTGTAGGTGCATTGGGAATCTGTTGCTTTGATATTGTAAACGTGCGACGCTTGCTCCAAACGTTTTCTAATTTTAATGTAAAGGTATTAACACAATCTCTAATATTTCTAAAATATTTTGTTCTGAAAGATGTGTGTCGCGGTCGGAATTTGGCTTGAGTCCAGTGCTTTGCTCTTTTCTCCATCGTGATAACTTCTATAAGATAAAATGCGTCGCAATCCATGCGACTACGAAAATGTTGATTAAATAATAGTAGCTGGTATTTTTATGTTTTATTTTTATTCTTCAATTTAATCACAAATCATGGTACATTTTTCGACGTCAAGAGTATATTATTGCTCTGTGATAGAGCTTTCTCAGCTTACGCATGCACGTTTCTAAGTGTTTCAGTAATACAAAAAAATATTAACTATGTGATACGTAATAACTACACAAAAAAATACCCTCACCGTTAATATTGAAATCAGGTCTCAGCTTGAATTTTCGGGGAAAACTAGGAAATTTTATTCTTAAATTCAGAGAGAATCAGCGTTCAAACTAGGTATACGGACCGCGCGGTAACGAAGCGAAAACTGTCAAGAGATGAATGAAAACCGCACGCGAGCGTCCACCAACATGTGCAGCGGGCAATGTGGTAGTCGTGTGCGCGACTGTACGCGAGTTTCCGAGCGCAACGCTGCAGCGGTGCACCGATCGAGCGCAGGGCGACGCAAGCCGCCCGCCTGTCTCCGAGCGACTGCCGCCCGGGCCGCGCCGCGCCCGCCCCGCCCGCGCCACGCACCGCCTGCACCGGCACCACGCACACACCACGCGCCACGCTGACACCGCACGCCGCACGCCCGCGCCTCACGCCACACGTTACCTACTACTGCTACTGCCGAGCCCCGATCGCGCCCGTTGCGGGCTCACGCACCGCGCGAATATCGATGTGTTCGCTGTCAGGAGATGTGTTGGGTGTCCGCGGGGAAGGGCACGCACCGCGGCGCGGGGGGCTGGTCCTGCGCGCTGCGTCACGCATCTGTCTCGCCAGTTTCTTGCGTGCTCAGGCCACCCGCCATCTGCAGAGACAGACGACAGTCCGCGCAGACAGAGCCGGAGCCCAGCCGAGTCCTGACGCCTGCCACGGTCCCGGATCTTTTGACATTGCGGTGTTAATGCTCTCTTAAAGGATAACTTCGTAATACTCTGCAAAGCTAAACGACGCGCATTTTAAGTAATTTTATACAGAACATTCATCAGCAGTTATTAAATTCCGAGCGAACTATAATATCGCGATTATTTACGAGATAATTGAAAGAGTTAATTATATTTCAAACACTAAATATGTCTAATCTGTAATCTTAGTCACACATTTTTTCGACATAAAAGTCAAATCCTCAGTTTATTATTTCCAATTTGTGACAAGATAACGGTACTTTAAAGCTCGCAAAGTTGATTGCTTCTCGTTATACGTTATCGTTATTTTCCGGGAATTTTCTTATTGATTTGTGCTAGCACAAAATATTTATACCTTCACTTGCGCATTTATATCTTTCTTATGAAGAAAGTAACTGGCATCAATCGCGCTGATATCAATTTAAAAGTCGTAGAAATGTTTAATGTTATATCTACGTATATATATTGGCCACAAAGTGATAAAAACATCACTTACCGAAGGTGGCATGGAACCTCTCAAGTAAAACGAGTAGACTTTCAAATAATGGTTCCTGACTGCAACGCGACCGATGACTGATCATCGTACAGTTGACGGGTTATTGATACTAATGTGCTTCACGTCTTAAGAGGTAGGAGGCATTTTCAATCTATACATTTTACCTATGACAATTTTACCTATGATAGATGCGTTGGTATACTGAAGAGTTTGTTTGATGTATTTGAATTCTAATATTGCAGATTCCAAAAGCTAATTAAACAACTTAAAATAACCTAAGAAGCTAAAATAAACTATAGTCAGTATCTTCTTTTAGCAGCTTAGCCTAATTGAGTTGTAGGAATAAAAATCTAGATCGTTTAAGATGAACCCGCCCTACGAAAATTACATTTTGGTTAAGCCGGGAATTTTCCTTCTACGAGTCAGCAAGAGGGGAGAGTGTTGAACTTTAAGTCAAAGAAAACTTGACCCGTTGAGTTTGTTAAGGACATAATCGCGCATAATTTTTAACTGTACGTAATGGCTTATTAATTGCAAACTTAAACACTTTTCCTTTACTAATAACTTGAAGTAATATTTGTGTTTAAACTTTTAGAACCGCGTAGATATCATGAAGAAGGCACGTGAAAAAGATTTCACAAACCTACCGAAAAATATTCAACTTGCACGAATTCAATAAACTGAAAGCCAAATTTTAAACCTAGGGCGCCGAAGATAAGTGTCGAGCTATTTTAGGCTGAGTACAATAAAGATCCGGGATTTAAGGGGGTGGATGGACGACAATGACGGGAGGAAAGGAGGGTTTTATTCAACCGGGTACTAATCCGTGGGTTGTATTCTGTGCGGTGCGGCCGCGGTTGACGCTCGTTAATTGCGGCCATTAAAACTGCTCTCGTGTTTATTATTATTAAGTATATTCTTAAATACTATAGTGTATTGAGCTACTAGGCACCTAAATATCTACTATGACGTAACTAAGGGCGACTTAACGATGCCTAAACGTATTTAGTGGCTAAATATGATTTAAATTTGTCAATTTTTTTTGTGAATCTTGTAACACTTTTATATTATTATGTTAAATAATAATGTAAACGCATGTTTCTATTTTCTGCCGCTCACACGCACTATACCAGCGCTACAGTAGCTATACGTTGCAGTGGCACACCGCTGAGTGACGACCTATTTTGTTGTCTTGTATTTAGTATAACTATTGTATTCATAGAATGTGAAAATGGAAAAAAATGTATTTGTATAAATCATACAAACGCGTCAAATTTAAATATGTTTAGTCGCTAAATTATAAGGTAGTATACCAAAATTGTTAGTAAATCAATGTTAAATTAAAAGCTTTTAATTCAAAAAGGTATGTTTAAACTAATTGTAATGTGGATGTTGTGTTCATTTATAAATGAAATTGCATGCAATAACAGCCAATACCTAGTAAATAAGCACGCACACATGTACATTTTTAAATAAATAAATAAATACGTTTAGAGATCATTGTGCAAGCCGGGCTTACTATTCGATAGTGAAATTTATAAGTAGTTACCTATGTTTAATAGTACAAAGACAAGAACGCAGGGGATCTCGCCGCGGAATAAATGTTTGCATGATCTACAGATATTTGTTACGGGTCTGGTTGTTTCTCTATATTATATAATATTATAAGGATGTGTTTACAAAAAAAATTACACATGAAAGTAGGTTTTCTATCAGTTATCTGGTTCCCATAGTACAAAATCTGCTTAGATTGGGGCTAGATAGCGCTGTGTGAAATGCCCAGCAATATATATATATATATATATATAGGCTACTTTTTACCCGACTGCACTGGAACGAGGGTTATGTTTTCATTGTCAAACTATGCGCGCGAAGCCGCGGGTCAAGCGTGTCAGCTAGTGCATGATAAAGAAATACATTTTTTTTTAAGAATTAGTAGGTATACTGTAACTTAAGTAGGTCTCTACATAAACATAACAAAAAACACAGATAACACACAAGAAGAGAAATAATTAGCACGTAGGCGAGTAGTAACCACAACCTTCCGTGCTGTGTGGGACAAACAGGCCCCATCTAAGCAAATTGTGGGTACGTTTCGTTTTATGATTTCCAAACGCGTAGTTAATAGCCACACCGTTACAGGGGCAGCGTCTGTTCGAAGGCGGTCGCCTAACAATGTCAGTCCAACCCCGCGACCAGCTCAAATGCAAATGCAAACAAAACAGAATGAAACAATCAGACATACTCACTCTCACCTATGAATAAACAAACAGAAAGTAACATTTAACCGCAGTTTCTACAAGTAGGTACAGCATGCTTCACTTAACCCATCAAGTATTAACCATACATTTTTGTATGGTGCCTAACCAACTTATGAGAATTGTTTTATTCGACGACTTTTCGAAATTATAGATTATAGCGCAGTCTAAAAACCAGTTCAGTTGAATGCAATTTATAGTTTATGAATATAGTCCGTAAGCCTAAAAAAACAATTAAATTCAAATTATTTTTTATGAATTGTTCTGTTATTCTTATAAACCGGGTATATCAGAGCAACCTGTAGACAAACAGTATTTGCATGGCCCGGAGTTCAGCACTAGGGTGACTTACGCAACGATGCCTAATCGTATTTAGTGTCTAAATATGTTTAAGCAAGTATAGATCATACAAATAGGTATGTCAAATTTAAACATAAGTCGCTTACTATGTTTTAGGATCGTTGTGCGAGCAGGACTGTGGTTTATGTGGTGGCTTCAAATACCGACGTGATCGGACGTGGACGTAGATATCTGGTCCATTTTCTCAATCACGCGACCAGTCCCTGAAAAATTTGACGTGGTGTTTGTTGGCGTATAAAAACTAGATGGAGTATGAACCACTTTTACTATTGGAATCAGTACTGTGAGGGTCTCCTCTGAAGTTTTCTACAGAAGTCTTAGGAATCTAGAACTGTGCTCAAGCCTGAACGGAGACTCAAATATAGAGTTATTGACAGCTTTCAATGAAATAACAGTCAAACATCTATTCATGAACTTTAATTCAAGCTATTGTTGTTGTTTCCTAGATTATCTACCTATTTGATTAGTTAGTAAAGTATTGTTGTTGTAACAACTGAGCGGCATAATTGCCATTGTGATTAAGCTCATTAATAAAGAAAAAAAAATCTATTCATGAGTCTCGGTTCGGTTTTATTCTTATATTTTATTTTTCGAGTTGAGTTCTGGCATTCGGTCCTTAAATAATAGCTCCAGCCTTTTCTGAAGCAACTATTTAAAATCATATTCTAAGATCTACGATAACTGTTTGGTTAAACAGTTCCAATTTAAAGTACTTACCTAACCCACAAGTTCATCTGGACAGAGACCAAAGCCATTCGATGCCAAAGCGTAATTGAATCTTTCTTTCGAATTTCTGCTGTTTCAAACTAAACTCGTGTTGACTGAGTGCATTGTCCTTAGATTTTCTTACTTATATTTACCCTGATGGCTAAATATGTGACTAATACAAGTGAGAATCGACATAAATATCATCTAGTACCTACCTAGCATCCGTAGTAACGTGTCTACTACGACAATGTATGGCACTAGTATTAATTTCAGGAAGTGAATACAATTGCCAGCTGGCATCGAAATTCACGCCGAGTTAGGTCATGCACACACGGGTGTCTTATAATTTGTCATCGCGATTCTGGTCTAGTTGTTTCAGGAGTGCTTTTAGCGCCAACTATTCTAGACAAAAAATGTAATTGCAGCGCAGTTGATATGCTGCTTTACTTTTATAATATTTAAAGGTGTGTGTACAAGATTTCTATAGTCTAGTCTAGGGGAAGCAAGGTAGAGTACCTGCCTACATTTGAATGAACCCTAGTTCGATGTTTTTTTACAATAAAGAAGAAGTCATATTACTCGTATAAACTATCTTTTACGAGCATCCCTCTAGTATAACTGTCTGTTTGAATTATTAAACCACCTGTATTATCCATAACTCTACACTGAAAGAAATAATAAGTTCTTTTAAGCTTTTTTAGGTTAATACAACCTATATTTTAGGTTGATTTTTGCACCTACCGACATGATTTGTTGAATTAACAAAATAAAAATAGTTGAACTATAAAGGTAAATTTGACCTGATTATATATATTTAACTTATATAGTTATTTTGTTGACTCAACTTCGTTAACATGTTGACTTTTACTAAATTATCAGTTAAATAATAAAATAAATAAATATTGCTGGACATTTCACACAGCGCTATCTAGCCCCAAATTAAGCAGAGCTTGTACTATGGGGACCAGATAACTAATATACCTAGTCAGGTCATAAGTATTGTCACACAGTAAAAAGTTTTCTTTTAGAATGCTGGCCACAAAAAAGTTTATAGAATTCGAATTTCGAATTGTTGATGAAAATACAAATGTATACTTTTTAGAATTTTACTCATTTTTAAATACGGAGTGGACGCTTAAAAAAGACCGTGTTGCAGTTATTGCGTTGCATCGTTGCGGTTACGCGCCAATTCAAATTTTTGACATACTGAAAAATTTGAATATAACCAAAAGATTCGTTTATCGCACCATCAAACGATACAATGAAGACTCTAGTGTAGATGACAGGTCAAGAAGTGGTCGCCCTCGGTCTGTTAGGACTCCAGCAGTGATAAAAGCTGTGAAGGCGCGAATTCAAAGAAATCCCAAACGTAAGCAGAAACTGTTGGCCCTTCAGATGGGGTTAAGCAGAACCACGGTGAAAAGGGTGTTAAATGAAGACTTAGGGCTTTGGGCATATCGAAGAAAAACAGGACATCGTTTGAATGCTCATCTAATGGACCTGAGACTGAAGAGATGCCGCGCTTTGTTGAAGTGGTACGCAGGAAAAAAAATTCGGGAAATTCTTTTTTCGGATGAAAAAATTTTTACCATAGAAGAGAGCTACAACAAACAAAATGATAAGGTGTACGCACACAGTAGTGAAGAAGCGAGCAACCGTATTCCGCGTGTCCAACAAGGTCATTTTCCATCCTCACTCATGGTATGGTTGGGAGTTTCTTATTGGGGCTTAACAGAGGTACATTTTTGTGAGAAAGGTGTAAAAACGAATGCAGTTGTGTATCAAAATACAGTCCTGACGAACCTTGTGGAACCTGTTTCTCATACCATGTTCGATAACAGGCACTGGGTATTCCAACAAGATTCGGCCCCAACTCATAGAGCGAAGAGCACACAAGACTGGCTGGCGGCGCGTGAAATCGACTTCATCCGGCACGAAGACTGG
This sequence comes from Philereme transversata, assembly GCA_963924445.1. NCBI lineage: Eukaryota > Metazoa > Arthropoda > Insecta > Lepidoptera > Geometridae > Philereme > Philereme transversata. The sequence continues at coordinate 7,769,385 of OZ004337.1, read as the reverse complement.
CCCTCCTCCAGTCCAGATTTGAATCCGTTAAATTACAAGATATGGCAACACTTGGAGGAAAAGGTGTGGTCAAAGCCTCATCCCAATTTGGAGTCACTCAAGACATCCTTGATTAAGGCAGCCGCCGATATTGACATGGACCTCGTTCGTGCTGCGATAGACGACTGGCCGCGCAGATTGAAGGCCTGTATTCAAAATCACGGAGGTCATTTTGAATAATCTTTAGTGTCATAGGAATCTATGTTTTGTTAAGTTCATTTTGGTATATAAATGGTTACATAATGAATAAAGTTGTTTCAATTATTTTATATTAAACATGTGACAGAATGTATGACCTGACTAGGTATTACTTATATACATTTTTTTTGTAAATACATACTTATAATATATAGAGAAACAACCAGACCCGGAACAAATATCTGTAGATCATGCAAACATTTGTTCCGCGGCGGGAAACGAACCCGCTACCTCCTGCGTCTCAGCCGGCTATTCGCCCATTGCACCACGGAGGTCGTCAAACTTAGTTTACAAACAAGTTAGACTTACTTAGATTCGAATATACCAAAAATTTTGTGTTGTAATAACCTCTTTTAGTGGCTGGTTTAACCTATTAATTTTTAACAATTTAATTTTTGTAGAAATAAATGTACTATAATAGTTGATTAAACATAATATTAATATAACGCAACTTAAATGGAATCAACATTATGGAATTCAACCTATTCGTTTTTCAGAGTATAATCTCTTATTATTTGTTGTCCGAAATGTTCTAGTATATGACTGGGTTCAAACAGAAAGCCAGTGGTAATGAAGGGACTTAATCCTATTTCGTCGAAATATTATAAGACCCGAACCCGAATGTAATGTAAAGGCGTCACGGTGAATGCGATTCCGTAAAGGACCCTCCACGAACTCGCACTGATTCAAAATGGTGAGCAATTAAAAGCGTAGCTAGTCTTGTGGTTAAACTAAATAAATGTTCAGTGTGATTAGAACTGTGCTTACTAATTACGTTACTGAAAAAATACAAGTAACTTTTTAACAAAAATATATCCGACTTAACCAAACTACTAAACTGATTCTGATAAAATTTCTATAAGACCAATATGAACCATTTCAAATTAAAATAGAACATTCCAAATCGGTTGATAAATGACGGATTTCTGAGGTATAAACATAAAACCATTATGTGCCCCTATAAAATTTGAGGTTTGCCTTCGATTTTTTGGGTTCCCACTTGGTGCCAATGGGACCACCTGGGAAGTATACCCTTTTAAACAAAAACAGAATTTCTCGAATCGGTCCAGGCGACTTCGACCGGGGAACCTACTTAAAAAAGATTCCGACGAGGTTCTCACTCCTCCTTTTTTTGAAGTCGGTTAAAAACTAGAACCAATATAGTTGTGAGAATCATCTTACAGAAGTAAGAGACTATGAGATATTTTTTTCTGGGCAAATTCTATTCAAATGTAACATCGATATTTAGTGCGGCAGAACTTTCATTGTACAAACTAACAAAGTTGCGGATAGTAAAGATAACAGAGAACATCAAGCAAGTAACTTAGCACAGGGTACATCGGTACATCTCATTCCAGTTGCAAACTAACAACAGAACTACGAGAAGTCGCACCATAGTTGCCTAAGTATATACAACTTTCGACGCAGTTTGAGCTCGGGATGAAAATATTAGGAACAGTAATGAGGACACTATGTATGTATAAGGTTTATCACCCTTTGTTCAAAAACTTTTAAGAAAACTGTCATTAATTACTTTGGCTTTTTAGTAGCCTCTTGTTTTTCGACTGGCTTAAAAGCCGCTGGCAGCGGAGGTCCTTTATATTGTAGCGTCAATTGTACAATTCTTTCCGCTTCCCTGACGCCACTAAGTCTAGCGCCTGATACTGTAGCGAAATGACCTGGCACTGTAGCCTCGCCTGCGAATAACAAAATAGGCGGAATGGGCTCGCCAGGTCCGGGTAAAGGGCACGCGAGAGCTCTTTGTGCTTGCCCATCAGTGCAGTTGTAGTCAAATGAGTAAGCACCGCAAAAGAAAGGGTCTGAAGTCCAGTGGGAGCGTAATATCGTCATCGGGTATGGGATAAATGAGTTTCCTGTACACATTTTCAGGACATCTGTTATGCCTTCAGCCACATCTTTATCACAGAGTCCCTCCATCATCATAGCCTCCTGGCCAACCACCCTAGCGCACATCACGTGTTTGCTATTAGGAACTATTTCTATAGCAGTGATTCCTCGGGTCCAGTCGCAACGACCATCTAGCTGGTTTGAGCAAAACCGGAAGTTCAAGTTTCCTTTATGCCAGAACCAGAAAGGACGACAGTATTCCATGTAGATTTTATTGCAAAATCCAAACCCTAGGCAACGCATGGCATCTATCTTAGAAGCCGGTAGAGCAGGGCAGAACAATTTAGCTGCATTCATGCACAATACTCCAAGAGATACAGTTATGATGACGTAATCTGCGGGAAACTCCTCTCCGTCGGTTGTGCATACGATTGCTCTATATCCAGCCTTTTGAGACGTACCCCAGTATACGCAGTTTACTGGTTTACAATAGCGTATAGATCCTTCCGGTATTTGCCGTAGCAACGGAGCTAGAATACCGACTAAGCCTAGAGGAATCCTGACTTCTCCACCAGGCATGTTCATGAAACATCCTAAATGGTCAGCGCAAAGCATGGCAGTGTCATCTCCGCATCTTGCACTCAGCATGTGGGACAGCCCAAACATTATTCTGGCTGCATCATGTTGCTGTTCTTCCGGATATTCGTGTAGCTCCTGTTGTATCCTTAAACTCATGAAATTGATAAGCGAGCCTTGTTGTTTATTCCCCCCGAGGCAATAAATTCCCGCAGCTTCCTCTTCGATTTGGCGAAATTTATGATAGGCCGTTACGGTTGGCGGGAATGGCATGTTGCCGGTAACTATTCTATTAAACAATCCTCTTGTGTGCTCGGAGCCGGGCACGCCCGGGCGAGGCGGGTCTGCGGTGGCGGACATGAGGTACACAGGGTGAGTGAAAGTGTTTTCTTGCTTCCAGTGAGAGCCTAGTTCTGCTACTATATCTCCGAGCCAACAGGAGTGAATGCGCCCTCCTGGTCTGAAAATTATTATAGTAGTAGATAGTTACCTAACTGAAAACTACAATTTGTTTGTGAAATAAGGTGCTAACCTTTCGTAAGCTTCAAGCACGACAATGTTATTGATGCCGCGTTTAGACAGCCTCGCGGCCGCCGACAGCCCCGCCATGCCAGCGCCAATGATGACCACGCGAGGTTCAGGGAGACATTTGTCCGCATCGCAAGTCTCCACTGCGCATATCCCTCTATCTTCCAAATCAGGACCGCAATCGAGTATCGCAGGGGAATTATCCGATATCCTAGAATAATACGAATATAATACGGATATTTATGTGCGCCCATCTATTATGGATTAAGTAGGCACTTTGGCACGACATACCATCTCCGCGTTCGAGGGCATGTTTTTACTAGGTTCAAGAGTTGTTTACTATTAAAATTTTTCATTTGTGTTTATTTATTACGGCTAATTTACTCAAAATTATTTAATAAGTTTGTTTTGAAGAACTATTTGATTACAAAATGTCTTGATCATAGAGAAATACACTAATGTCTTAATCAAAAGTAATACAGACAGGGGATCTTGATAGATCTTCTTGGTTTTTCAGAGCTGACCTCTGAGGAGCTGTCTCTGAGGCGGGGTGAAAGCGTCTATTAGTATTTATCTATGGTAAACGCAGGCTTAGGAGGTAATATTGTTAAAGAAAGTACTTACATTGATAACCAGTAAACGCGGATAAACATTTGTTTGGTTTGTATTCTTCCCATTTAAATTTTAGATTTTCTCGCATATCGAAAATTGATCGTGAAATCTTTAATATACTAGTGGTTCGCCCCGAACTTAGATCTCACGAGTCTACCATAAAAACAAAAAAAAAAGTTATTCGTAATCTTTGACTATCAAAATAGTGCCACGAAATAAATAACCAACCAACTTGACATACAGTTTCATTCAAATTACAGGTAACGGGAGTTCATGTTAAGTGGTTATCCTTTTTTGGGGTACAAATTGCAGTTGTTCTAGATTTCAGACTTTTACCTATATTTGTGATACTTAAGCTACACGCAAACCAAATTACAGCACTGTGGGGTCACTGGTGTACCCTGTGAATTTTGTCAAAGTTTAGTTTTTATTATGGCTAATAACTCAAAAACCACAAAAATTTTACCAAAAATAAAAACGGGGTCAAAATGTACTAATGAAGACCTTTCATTTGACGTGTCAGTTGACCTAATAGTCTCATTTTCATTTTGTTTACCCCTCTTAAACCCCAATATCTCAACAACCCCCCAAAATTTTTAGCTCATTGTGTCACACCAAAATTTTGCCGTCATTACCTACCTATATACCAAATTTCACGATGATCGGATAAACGCTTCGAAAGTTATCCTCGGACAAACAAACATACATACATACAACGTCGATTTACCCAAGTTGATTTGGAGATCTCGCTTCGCTCGATCAATAAAACAAAGTCGGGTTTGTTCGAACACTTATAATTCGAGAATGGCTGGAACGATTTTCATGGTTTTTGATATGTTGTATTTGTCTCCGTCCCGAATAGCAGAATAACTATTAAAAAGATTGGAAAATTGACCCAAAAAGAAATTATGAAGAAAATTCATTTCCTCGTACATAACGATGGCAGATTTTCAATTCTACGTACATTGACGGATGCGTCATATGCATGTCAAGGTGGTACAAAGTTTGGCGGGTCAACTAGTACTATATATAAATTAGTTTAAATTTTCCTACTTAGATACATTTCAGGCAGCGTCTAAGATCTGGGGGCTAAGCCAAAAAGTATTCGCTTCGAATCGATTCGTTTCTATATAGGTTTATTGTTGATAGATCACGTGATATTTCCATAGCATGTGTCAATCCCATACATTTTCGGACTGATCGACTGCGACTTGACTGATGATAATGCATATAAATAAAGGTAGGTACTCTTCCCTGCCATACATTCGTAGAGAGTTTCCCAAGAGCGTTAAAGCCATGCATCAATATCGCTGCAGTTGTCCTTTTAACTTTATTTCTTTGAATGTTTTTCGACTGCACCGAACGTATCAAATGGAAAGCCAAGCAAGAACTTGGACAAAACGAATAAAAACTCAAATGTTTTACTTGGCACCAGAACGGGATGGAAGCGAAGTGTTTATTTAGTTTTGTGCGACTTAATTGCCAACCTTTATTTCGTTTTGTTTTCCACCGATTATTTAGGTAATGGACCGTATTTCAAAACTTTTACACAATAAGACGACCTCCGTGGTGCAGTGGACGAATAGCCGGCTGAGACGCAGGAGGTAGCGGGTTTGATTCCCGCCGCGGAACAAATGTTTGCATGATCTACAGATATTTGTTCCGGGTTTCTCTATAAATTATAAGTATGTATTTACAAAAAAAATGTATATAAGTATTCTATCAGTTATCTGGTTCCCATAGTAGGTACAAGCTCTGCTTAGTTTGGGGCTAGATAGCGCTGTGTGAAATGTCCAGCAATATTTATTTATTTGTTCGTGATGGTGGATATTGGAGAAATAAAACAAGTTGTTGGTAAACTATTAATAAATATAGGTTCTACGTTTAATAAGATTATGAACATAGATTCTTATTTCATTAAGGCAGTTGTAGATAAGTCGCTATTTACATAATTACAAGAGTACTCAATTGAAACCAAAAGACTTAGAACGTGTTTTTCTACTTAAATTTAAATTAAAAATAATTTAGCTACGCATTCGTTTTGTAAAACAATAAATTTTACGCAAATAACTTTTGAAACCAACATTGTTAAAACAAAATTTTACTATACGGGATTTTTCATAATTTACGAGTTTTTTAGTGTGTCAAAATATCGGGACACTTAAAAACTCACAAAAGATGGGAATATTCTTTTTTAGTGTAAATAGTGTTTTAACACAACAAAAATAATAAAAAAAATTGTCTAATAATTCGTGGTCTCTATTTTAGACACTCAGTCCAGAATCTGTCCAGCGTATGGTAGAAATGTCGACTCACGCCCATTAGTGAGTGGTTCTCGTCCGTATAACTCTGAAAAAAAAAATGTTTAGTATTAGAAGTGTAACAACGTATTCTTTACCAGCTTCCGCCCGCGGCTTGCGAAAGTAGCCTATGTGTTAATCCAGGTTATAATCTTCGTACATATCAAATTTCATCGAAATCGGTTTAACCGTTACGACGTGATTGAGTAACAAACAAACAAATAAATCTCTGTAATATTATTAATATACAGAATAGAATAATTCTTTATTGTACACCAGGAATTCTTAAAAAAACTAATTTAAGCTAAATAAAGTACAATGGGTGGCCTTATCGCTGAAAGCGATTTCTTCCAGGCAACCTTTGGATGGAAAGTAATTAGCGAAGCAGTAATGGACAGCGGTGCACAGAGTATATTTACAAACATATGAAATAAAAAAATATATATATAAAAATTATACCTAATAAAAACTGTACTTATAATCCTAATACATAAATAAATACCTAAAGATAGACTAATATATACCCAACTAATAACCTAAATCTTACAAATATTATAAAACGAGAACAATAATATTAAAATAAATAAATAGGTAACTCAATTGACAAGAAAGCTAGGCATTAAGGTAATTCTGCTTTAATCTTAGCTTAAAAGTGTGCTGTGAAGGAGCCCGTCTAATTTCCACAGGCAAAGCATTCCACAGGCGCACTGCTTCCACAGTATGTATATAAGTATATATTTATTTATTTTATATATGATATTTATTTATTTACAATTATTTATGTACCTAATATTTATGTAATGTATTTATTTTTCTAAATATTATTAAGTTTATTCTTTTTACACCTATCCAAAGGTGGTCGGGAAGAGATCGCTTTGTTAAGCGATAAGACCGCCCATTATGCTTTCATTTATTTGTTTTATTTTTTATTTTTATATTTGTTTTGTTTAGCTTGTAAGGTAAGAATTTTCATTGATTCATTCAAATAAATAGACAAACATCCAAACTTTCGCATTTAACTTACGCATTATAAGTGTGATTGCGTTTGGGAAGTGCGTAAGCCATCGACAACACTACTGTCAGTTAATCCTAGTTAGGTTTTTACCTATGAAATTGCCGTTTTGTATGGAATAAGTGAAAGTACTTATTTTTTTAAACTTTTTTATTTCTGTTATTCAAAGTAATCACCCGTGGCGCAGTGGGCGTATAGCCTGCTGAGAGGCAGGAGGTAGCGGGTTTGATTCGCGCCGTGGAAGAAATTTTTGCATGATCTACAGATATTTGTTCCGGGTCTGGTTGTTTCTCTATTTGTTATATGTGTGTATTTACAAAAAAAAAGTACATAAGCATTCTATCAGTTATCTGGTTCCCATAGTACAAGCTCTGCTTAGTTTGGGGCTAGATAGCGCTGTGTGAAATGTCCAGAGATATTTATTATTATCATTATTTTATGCACCTTAATAAAGCTATAAACTGTTATAAACCTTTATAGCGTCGCTAATTTACAAAAGTTATTGACCAGAAAAGTATTTGGAAGTGTTCGAGGGTTTTAGGCATGTGTCGTAAAAACCTCGATAATAAGAGAATTCGTTCCGCATATCAAATTGTTTATCATCAGCTAAGTGGCCTTTGCGGAAAATGTGAGGTTTAGAAACGACTAAATAGGTAGTGATATCAATAAATTAGCTTGTAAGTTGTACTCATAAAGTACTTATACGTTGTAGGTGTATATTATTTTTCTGTGGTTTACTAAAAAAACTACGAGCCTTACAGTAGTCGCATATCTGTAACATCTGACCACCGCGCGCGATCATTGGTCAAATCAAATAGCGCGCGCTTCCCCAGTCTCCCAGGACCCAGGACGACCTCCGTGGCGCAGTGGGCGAATAGCCGGCTGAGACGCAGGAGGTAGCGGGTTCGATTCCCGGCGCGGAACAAATGTTTGCATGATCTACAGATATTTATTCCGGTTCTGGATGTTTTTCTATATATTATAAATAGGCATTTGAAAACAAAAGTATATAAGTATTCTATAAGTTATCTGGTTCCCATAGTACAAGCTTTGCTTAGTTTGGGGATCTCTCTGCTAGATAGCGCTGTGTGAAATGTCCAGCAATATTTATTATTATTTATTTCCTGTTACACATTTCCGTCCCTTTTGCCAAAATCACTCTCACAAACCGAGAGGAAAGATGTTACACATCAATAATCTGAGTAGCTACGTAGGTAGTTACAGCTAACGTAGCTTTTTTAGAATGAAAGGTCTTCATACAATTTGACCCCGTTTTTATTTTTAGTTTAATCCTTGCAGTTTCGAGTTATTAGCCATTATAAAAACTGAACTTTAGACGCAATTTACAGGGTACACCAGTAACACCAGTGTTGACATTTGGTATTCGTGTAGCTCTAGTGACACAAATATAGAGGAAATGTCTGAAATCAAGAATAACTGCAATTTCTACGCCTAAAAATATACCATTTAACATGAACCTCCGTTACTTGTCATTTGAATGAAACTGTAGGTGAAGTTATTTGGTTGTGCATTTCGCGGCACTGTTTTATTAGTATAAGATTATAAATTTTTTTTTTGATGTTTGCGAAACTCGCGAGTTCTGAGTTCGGAGCTAACCACTAGTTATACTAACACAACCGACCTACCCACCTGTATTCCCTCTTACACGGGTGTAAGCGATCAATAACACCCTTGATTAGCGGCCTCGCTCGTACCTTAAAATATCTCGGGTGTACAACTGATCGCATAAAGCCCTTGTATAACATTAGAACTGCCAAATCCCTTTCCATCTTTAAAACAGTTCTACTTAAACATCTGTCTGCACTACAATGCTGATTTCTCATTTTCTTATCTATAGCTACGTTATTGCTACTCTTGGTTTTATTTCACCCTTCTATTATGCACCTATATGTACCTACCTACTTATTGTATTTTATATAATATACCTTTTTTATTATTAGTATGGAATACTTATGTACGATGCTATATTAATATGTACCTAATCCATTGATGAGTTATATATAGACTTATTTAAATATATATACTAGCTGATGCCCGCGACTTCGTACGCGTTACACTTCTAAATGTGTAGGTAAGAAATAAAGCTAAACTCGCTGTTGCAACTTGACTTGACACCCCATTTTTATCCCATGGGAACTGATTTTTAGGATAAAAAGTAGCCTATGTGGTAATCCAGGTTATAATCTACGTATATACCAAATTTTCTCGTAATCGGTTACACTGTTACGACGTGATTGAGTAACAAACAAACAAATAAACAAACATCCAAAGTTTCACATTTATAATATTAGTGTAATGTAAAAAATATGCGAAAAACAATACACACTAAATTAAACTTCTAAGACAAACTACAAGAAAACTATTTTCTTCTGATCAAAATGTTCTAGTCCTTACCATTTCAAATTTCGCTCTACGTCCATATGAGGCCGCGTCCTAAAAGTGCATAACCTCCTGAAGCTTAGAAACCTTTAAATGAGGTACTTATATAGTACGGTGACTTTCGAGACATTGCAATTTTAAAGAGTATTTGCTTGTTTTTAAGTGAGTTCAACCTTTTTTGAATAAAATCGGATTGAGTTTTCAAACATGTGTCAAAATAAAATGTTATTTAAATCAAAAGCCCTAAGGAGTATTGATATAACATTCTACCCCTTTTTAACCCTGTTAGGGGGATGAATTTAAATAAAATACGAAAAACGTCTTCCATCAATTCTGTTAAAAAGGGTTTATGCAAAATTTGAAGAAGATTGCACTAAGGAATCACGTTGTCCCATACAAACTTTGGCCCCCTTTTTCATCCCTTTAGGGGTGGAATTTCGAAAAATCCTTTTTTATCGGATGCCTACGTCATACAAAGAACACACCCTCTAAGTTTCAGGTCTCTACGAGCAGCAGTTTAGGCTTTGCGTTGATCCGTCACTCAACGCAAAGCATTTTATATGTATATATTTATTTATTTTGCATATGTATGTACGTTGTTTATTCAATAGGTATTAAATTATTTTTTATTAAAAGCTACCGTCATATAACGTTCTCGTGAAATCCAGTCCACCAAAGGTTGTCTGGAAGAACGATAAGACCGCGACTTGTATTTCTGCATGTATTGTTGTTTGTTTTTTATATATTATTTTATAATCTAAGTGTTATAATAAAGTTTTCTATTCTATTCTATAACTTTATCTGTCACCGCTATTCTAGTAGTTATCTAGTTCTAACTGAGTTAGAATTAGTAGAGTAAGACCAACTCACCATCTGTTGAAAAGCAATGTCATTATGCTGCAATTGCTTCGCCAGCTGCATACTATTCTGGTAGTGTACGTTGTCATCTCCACTACCGTGGATGAGTAGATATTTCTTCCCTCGCATGTGTTCAGTTAAAGCGGTCAAGTCTGATCGTTCGTAGCCAGCGGGGTTGTTTTGAGGTGTGTCCATATAGCGTTCTGTGTAAATTGTATCTGGAAAAGGAAGGTTTTTCATTTAAATGACAAAACGTTAAGATTTTTTCTTCCTTCGATCAACAATTTGTATGAGTCATATAAACGGGTAGTAAGTACCACTTATGTGCCACTCCTTGCTACGTCTGTATATTATATGCATCAAGGTACGAATTCATTTTTAATTTACTGTTATTGCGCGTACGTACAGTCAGATGAAGAAATAAGTAACCAGGTTGGAGAGGCTTTAAGAACACATTAAAAATTTTACTTACATTACGGATTGATTAAAATTGTTGTATATTTTATGAAACATCATTTACCGTGAAATTAAGTTAGGCACTATCGTATTTCTCAACCTAGATAATTAGGTAAAAAAATATCTTTAAGTCTGTCCACTTATCTCTCTGAATGTACGTATGTACATTTAATAGAAACCAAGAAGTAGTTTTAACAGATTAATTTGAAATTCTCATTTTAAACACACGCCGCCGCCATAAAATATAGCGTTATTTATCGATTCCATTAATCTGACCTTAGTTGTATTCTTGATCAAAGCCTACAGCCCAAAAAATATCTGACTTATAATTGGGTAATTAAAACTTTTTCATCTTATTTCTTCTAGTTTTTTTTCTCTATGAGTTCGTTCACTTATCTCTATAAATGACAGAACATCTGATTTGTATACAGACTTATTTGCAATTATCGTATCAAACAGACGCCACCATAAGTGTGGTCATAACGGGACTACACGACATACTTAGTATTGCATTGTTACCTGTATGTATCGAGTCTATTTTCACGATACTCTAAGTCTTATTTGCACGTTAGCTGTGAGATTAATGCCATTGTTATTTGCAGCTTGTTTTTATTTAAAAAAAATGCAGCGCATTCGGTGAGCCAAGAACTTGTGCCGTAACCTTATCATAAAAAGACCTATTTTTAATAAGACACGTTGTATCCTAAACTTGTGCCCCTTCTAAAATCAGCAAAGTAGATCGTTTTGTCAAACACTAGACAAATTACCTATCATAGATCATCTACTTTTTTCCTCGTTTCTATTTTTGTATTTATACCTTTACGGCTACGTATTTCATATTCAAATGGGCACATTACTTTGGATGACAAATTACTTTTGTTGTCTGTACAGTTTTTGTACCGATGCCGCACAATGTCCGCAGAAACAGAGGGCTTAGCACGAAAATTTACGTTGGTACAATTTTGGGTCATTACATTAGTAACAGCATCTCGAAAAGAAAATATTCCTACATTGAATACCAACACATCTAAAGCTTTTTTTTACTAAACACTAATTTATAATTAAATAATATAATTAAAACAGTCAGAAAATAAACCATAAGTTAAGATGATTAGTTGATCATTGATTAATTTTTGTTATTATTGTAACATTTGTAAGTTCTAATTAATCCTTCACCCATAACCACGACTCAGTCGAAACATCGGGATTAGATATAAATAAAAAACCGGCCAAGTGCGAGTTGGACTCGCGCACGAAGGGTTCCGTACCATTATCTATAAAAACCATGGGAGCCCCCCTTAAATATTTGTTTAATTTTAATTCAATTATTTATTTTTAAAGTGAATATATAACTAAATATTCTGTGAATATTTCAAGCGTCTACCTGTTGCAGTTATCAATATCGAACAAAAACGAGCAAAAAAACCACGTTTGTTGTATGGGTGCCCCCTTAAATATTTATTTTATTCTGTTTTTAGTATTTCTTGGTATAGCGGCAACAGAAATACATCATCTGTGAAAATTTCAACTGTCTACCTATCACGGTTCATGAGACGCGGAGTCTTAGTAATAGGGTCCCGATTTACCCTTTGGGTACGGAACCCCAAAAAGTAAATACGCGATAAATACCCGTTTAATAACATTAATTATAATATATGGTCTCAATTTGTTCTTAATAGTACCTACATAACTAAATCTAATGGATATACGTGAGCTGTCATTGGCTATCATTAAGTTTAATATATTAATTCACTTGCACCTACAAAGTTAACACCGATACATGTTACTAAGAACAACCACGAATTTAACTTAAGTATCACCTCAATTATACACCGCAAACAACACTCAAATATAACTAGCTATATAACAAGTTTAAAAACTGAAAACCCACTACGTAATACCTATGTCAATGGTAGCCTTTATTATGTCACCCGGACTATAATAGAATCGATTTACACCACATTCATCAAAATCGGTTGAGTAGTTTAGGCGCTACGACGGAACAAACATCCATAGTTTTGGCTTTGGCGTAGTCGAGTAAAAATGTAGCCTATGTCACCCTCACCTTAATAAAGAATCGATTGACACCTCATTCATCAAAATAAAGTAGTTGAGGCGCTATTTGTGGGATATAGGTAAATACAAACATACATACATAAACTGCTAAAAACATAACCCTTTCTTTTGGCTTTTCCGTAGTCGGGTAAGAACTATGCTTTAATATTTCAAAAATAAAATTACTTTAATATTATGTAATTTTACCTTTCTAACCAGGGATGATGCGAATGCAGATTTTTTGACATCATGGCGGATGCGGATGCGAATTTTTGAAGGCTCACATCCGCGGATGCAGATACGGATGCGGATCTTAAAATTTTCTTAAGAAACTTCGTTTTGGCGCAGAAATAAAATAAAAATATAAACTATTGACTACCGAAAACTCGCTTAACATACAATACTCACTGCATACTCACAATAACACTCAAAAACTGCAATGTTCATACGATAAGCGCAAGTAAACACGTTATGATTTACTCGCAAGCCCCACACGTCCGCATCGATTATTGCGAATGGGGTCCAAACCGATGCGGAGGTTCCGCATTCGCGGATGCGGAGGTTCCGCATTCGCGAATATTTGCAACATCCCTGTTTCTAACGTCCGATTTAAATATTCGTGCTAGCCATTCTTCAACGGCAAAACACGTTGAACGCTAAGTAAATATCAATAGGACATGAATTATTCATCTGCGCCGTATGAGGTGATGCAAACTCGGAAGCTGCTAGTAGGTTTTGTATGTGATTACAGATTTGAGTGGTTTTATGGCAAGGTTGTAACAATAAACGGTTTCTTTGGTATACGTTGCTTGCATAATTTGCTTGTATGAAATTCCCAGTGCACAATTGTCTTTTTTTTAGCTTTATTTGAACATTCGCCTCTCCTTCTCCATATAAACTTTAACTATACCAAATCCCACACTCCTTCCAATTTTAAAAGGGGTACAAAGATTTCTCTTCACGTATTTTTAATTATTTTTACTGACAACATACCCTAAAAATAAGTAAGTTCGTATATGTAAGTGACTAACTGTGGTGTCGAATTTTATACCCATAACCCGTAGGGCATCCTTCTACTACTTCTACAAGAGTACCTACTATGTTTAACGCAATCTCTCTTTATTTCTGTATCATCTTTATAATTCTACGCATGAGACTGCGAATAATAAATATTTATTACCAATCTTTATATTTAATCTTGATTTACAGCAAAAAGATTTATTGAAGAAAATTACATTTTAAAAACAATCTTTTATAAAATTCATAATTCGAATTCACATGCAATTTTAAATGATCCCAAACAATAGTTAGACTACTTATAATCCATTGAGAAGTTCCGTTGTCTAGCATCCATCTCCATCATGAGACCACCTCCATGTTACCATATTATTGCATTGTCACAGCAGTTACTTAAGTATTTCAAATTCTAAATCGGTTGGGAGGAACTGGTATAAAATTCAGTTATAAGATTTGACCACATACTAAGGGCCCTTGAACACGCTTAGAAATTTCACCGTGTCTGCGGCAGATAGGACCAATTCATCATGTACACGATTAGAATTTGTCGTGCTTGCTACAGACAAGATAAATAGGAACGTGTAAACGATGAGATTGTTTTCGGGCAGTCGTGCTCCGCCCCTCCCTTTGCCGCAACAACAGAGCGCGTCGTATCTAGCGCAGACAAGATTTTTTTCTTGATCAGCGCCGGAGCTATGCCCACAGTCCATATTTTTAATACCTGTGAAGTGCAAGGCCGCTGATAATATTGCCAAGTGGCAACTGAAAATATACACATAGATTGCTTACCATAATAAAGCCAAGAGGTGACGGGCGCGACGGCCGCGCCACACGTAATCGTGTTCAATTCATCTTGCACGAGCATCATGGTAGTAGCAAACCCGCCGTAGCTCCAACCCCATACACCGATTCTATCCGGGTCGATGAATGAGTATAGACTAATTAGACTCCTGTAAGAATGAATTAAATAAATAGATAGGTCATATTTATCAGGTACCGTTTTGTCGGTGTATGCGGACCGCACTCACCGTAATGAAGGTTTTGAAATTGAACGAAACATTTTCGGTTATAACGCCAATAAAACGCCGGTACCAGATAAATCTCGTATTTATTATAAGGGATTTTTTATACATTTGGCTACCGGGGAGTGCTTGAATGAATATCTAACCAGAAATAAGAAATTACTATGACTCGGATTTGGTCTTCAGCGCATACGGAACTAAAATACCTCGTCTCGCTTGCAAGTACTGAGCGCGAAAACAAATGTATTATTATTTCCCCAGCAGGTTGCGTCTAATTAACACTCGGCCTTCTTCCTAAGTGCCTATTTCACCATCTCTGAGTACCTAACGCTATACAATGGTTAAAAATACGCTACGTATTTTGTTAAGTACGACATTAAATGAAAACACAGATGGCTAGTATTATTGAAAATTGTTTCTTTTCAAATTCATTACCATAGAAAATTTTAATATTTCTACCTAACATATCAATAAAAGAGCCTGTATAAAATAGGTAGTGGTAGGTACCTGTTAAATTGACTAAGCGGCGTTGTCGCAAAGGCGCCGCTTATTTACGTTAAAAATTGTTTATTGGAAATGTATCGATTACTGGATAAATATTCAAGCTACCGTATTAAACCCATCTCTAAAATCAGATAATACGATTCCGGATGTGTGTTATAAATTAATGTCGTACATAAAAAACAGGTTGTATACGTCTTTTCTTTTGCTTTCACATGAAATCAGATAAAAAAAATGATTTTTATCGTAGGTCGTTAATTACCTAGGCATACATACATGCAATACATAAATGTGAAAAGTCTCAAGAGCATGTTTCCCCAGCATCCATACCTTTCAAACCCGAACCACGCAATGCAAGTATTACCGTTTCAGAAGTATGATGGAAATAGTATGGTGCTAAAATATTCTTCCACAGTTTAAGAGTAGTAGAGTTCCTTGTAGGCTCGCCCAGGGAAGTACTACCAGGGAAGTGCTGTGTTTCGGTTTGAATAGTCTGGTTGCCGGTGCAATTACAGGCACATGAGGCTTTATACCTGTATGCTTCAAGTTGATGGATTTATTTTAGTTTAATAACAAATTGTATATACCTACTTTTAAGATTTCTAGCTATTAAGTTTTTATTACCACACCCTTAGAGGGTACATACATCTAGAATAATAATACTGTCCACCCGCGACCACGGTTGTTGCAACACGGTCGAAACGTCGGGATAACAAATAAAAAAGGTACATACCCGTTTTAATCAGTAATTATCTAGAATACTAATTGTTACCTATTGTATGTTGCATTGAAACAAAATATCTGCAATATCTGATGGACGCAGGGCAGTGCATCGTAGGGCACGTATCTAAGGCGCGTGTCCTACGAGGCAATACTTTGTTATAGGCGACCACCACTTAACATCAGGTGGGCCTTAAGCTTTTTCCATCTCCAAGTCGTACAATTTTTTTTTTCAAACCTATGCTGTCCCACTGCTGGGCAAACCCCCCATTTCCTTCCATTCCTTGCGTTATCCAGAAATCTCCAGTCAGAGTGGAACACATTGTATAAAAAAAACCATAGCTCACCGGATAGTTGCCAAAGTGTCGCTAACCTCAACAGTACCAAGTGCATTGTTGACAGCATGCATCGCTTCGACACCCATCACTCCTGAACCCCTTACATCTATCGAAGCGACAATATAACTCCTGTTCACAGCTAAGTACGTGTTGTAATATTCTGAAAAAAAAAAACAATTTATGTCGATAAAAGTTTGTGAAAAACGAGTTATTGTTGCGCTGAAGCCTCGAGAAAATTGTTTTAAAGTTGCATAGCTCAAAGTTAACTCGGAATTAGCTCGAAGAGTTCGTAGTTTCATAATTAATGTAAAAGTATTAAAATAATTGAGTTCACGTAGTTTTGTGCGCTAGTATTATCATCATTACATCATAGGACGTCCGCTACTGATGATAAACCAAAGAGTTCTAAAGCCACCGATCTTGTGCGGCCTACACCTTTATTAGGTCGTTTTATCACACTTATTGTTTATCAACAAAAAGTAGCCTATGTAAAGTGAAATTTCATCGAAATCGGTTCTGCCGTTTCGACGTAATAGAGTAACAAACATCTACACATACATCCGTACAAACTTTCGTGTTTATAATATTAGTGGGATGCGAAAGTTTGTTTGTTTGTTATACAATCACGTTGTAACGGCTGAACCGATTTCTATGAGATTTGAAATGTACATAGATTATAACCTGGATTAACAAACAGGCTACTTTTTATTGACAAACCACGCGTGCGAAGCCGCGAACGGAAGCTAGTATTTTTTATAAAGACAATATTAATAATATTAATACTAAACTTAATTTTGCAGCTGATTTTGTTCATTTTCTATGATCATTGTATGAATTGATTAAAAACCCAACAGGCAAAACTTGTTCGACCTTTACTGCACGTAAACCAGTAGAGTCAACGTGCTACTATTTTGGATACTTAGGGTTTACTGGTTCCACTACGGAACCCTATAAACTTAGAAAAATTACCTAAATCAAAGTTATCATTCACCCGCGTAGATCCGGGACCAGCATAAACCCTTACGATCATAGGGAATTTCTTCCCAGACTCGATTCCTGGCGGCAACAGCAGCTTAGCGCTCGCTAATATATCCTCTCCCAGCGAAAGAACATTATACAAAGTCATAGGCAACTTGTACTCTTGCAACTTCTCAGTCAGTCTCGCATTATCATCTATGAGGTTAAAGGTATCCGCTTTACTATCATAGAGGTATATTTTCGGAGGGATATTGCAAGCACTGCAGGTTACAACTCCGAATTTCGCCCCAGGAGAAAATTTAGCTCTGACGTGTCGACATGAAGGTTCCTTACAGCTGATGCATTTGACGACGCCGGCAGAAGTAGCCCAGATCTGCCTCAACCAGGGAATATGACCGGGTGCTACGATGTAGTAAACTGTGTCAGTTTCCTGGTTCCATCCTAAGATCTCGGTGACAGTTGAATTCCCAGGACTTAGGTCTTCGGTTGTAAGGGATCGGAAATCGAAACGAGCCGCGTGGGGGAATCTTTGGTCTCCGTGGTATAGAGGCTGGATTTCGACCATTTTGGTTCCAGAAGGTTCGAATAACGGTTCGGTGATGTCTACCCAGCCGTTGGGTTCAGTGTGCTCTTTCACCATGCTGCATTTATCTCTCTTTAGATCACAGTTGACTAGAATACTGGTGCTTTGCCGTCTGTTCAGCCATAGCACTATTAGATGCTGGTCGGTCGCCCAGTTCACTCGGCCGAGGATATGGTCGAGACCGACGACGTCTACCGGGGCAGGTATGTTCCAAGGCTCTGCTTGTGGTTCGTCGAGTTTGTAGACGCGTAGTCCTACCGCGGGGTTGGTGCGACCTGCCTGCCAGAAATTTGGTAGCGTAAATAAAATGACAACATACACAGGAGTCAAAGTAATTAGCGAATAAACATGTTTGAATTTGACAACTCTTTAAATCATATTTAGCCACTAAATACGTTTAGGCACAAGTCCCCGTTAGTGCCTATTTCACCACTGAATAACGCTATCCAATGGATAAAAAATATAATTGTCTTTTGTTTTCACATGAAAACAGAAAAAGAGAGAGTTATTTTTATCCGTCAATTAAAGTTATACGGAGTTCGTGACATAGCCATTTATATTACTAATTTAGTCAACTTCCGATTGCCATTAATTTTAAGGTCTTCAAACAGCTAGATAGAACGATTAACTCTATAATATACACAAGGCCTATTACTAAACATAGTGAGTACAAAGTATTACTTAAACAACAAAAATACACAATTCGCTATCATATCACTAAACGCGACTTCTTCCAGACAACCACAGGGTAAAGAGATAATACGGACTTTGGTATTCACTTCAGTTCCAAATTACCACCATCCTTTTAAATTATCATATACTAATATCATAAAATAGTTTTGTTTATTTATTTTGTTAGTCTTTCACGTCGAAACGGCTAAACCGATTTCAATGAAATTTAGTATATAGATTATGAGCTAGATTGAGAGATAGTATAATTTTTGTTAAGAAACCAAGCCTGCGAAGCCGCCGGCGGAAATACAGTTTCCTCACAACCAATGTTATTATAATAGGCGATAAATGCATATATTTTCTTCCTGATCCTGCATTAGCATGGACGTGCACAGAAACCAAAAAAAGTACGTCTTATATTTTCCTATTTTTTCTTTATTTTTTGTATCAACTCTACTAACCTTCGGATATTTGAACTGCACCATTTCAGGATATTGGTTGTTGATATCGGACGGGTCTCCGTAGTGTGGATAGACGGCCGACTCCACATTCGTATCGTTAAACGACGCTACAGCTAAGTAAGTACCATTTGGAGAGAACCATAGCGCTTCCGGCGAGTTGAACACCTCCTCTGAAACAAGATAACATTGTTTCGTAACAAATATTTTTGTACACTATAAGTAATTTCACAAAAAAAACATAATGTGCTTCCAGGCTAAAATTACTAAAGTAGCCCACAAGTGTACCAATTTCAAATGGAGCTGGCTGGGCATGTGTGCCGTACGGATAATCTTTGGACTATAATCACCACTGAGTGAATTCCATATGGACCGCAGCCGGCAGAAGCTCATGTAGATAATGTACAATAGAATGGAGAAACGAGTAAGGAGTGGAACGAGTTCCATTCTTTTCTTCTTCGCAGGAAGTGCGATTCCGGCAGTACTTTCCAGACTAGTATAATCTTGGAGTCTTCAAGTCCAGAGTGAACAGGTTCTTCTAAAAGAACCTGTTCAGCTGTTGCAAAAAATAAATGGTAGGGCGGAAAAGGCAGGGAGGCCCTGCAGTGGTCATTGGCTAGTTATATTAGAGTTTAATGATGATGAACAAGTGCACAATTTAAGGCCGGAGGATCTAGCAAACTGACCTTCATAAATCCAATCAGTAGCGCCGAAGTACACCTCCCCAGGGACGCCATCCGTCGTCAGTTTGCCTACAACCTCGCTCTGCCTGATATCCGGAACGTAGAAGACATTGTTGTTTTGGACATACGCTAGAGATTTGCCACTTCCCCATACTACTACTTGGAGGTGCCCTTGGCCAATATTTCTGATTATTCTGTGGACAATTCATTTATTTATTTAATTCATAGGAATCCTTCGTAGGACATTTATAGGAATCGACCATTAATCGACAACCTAAACCGATGATAAATAGGGCTAGTAAATAGTCCCTGACCAGAAGCTTGCAGTATAAAATCAATAACAATCTACGTCAGCTTTTCAATTAACAGCCGCTTCAAATGGAAAGGAAATAATCAGTCCCGTGTTCTATAATAGGCAGACTAAAGTATAACTGATATAGCTCAGAGGAATAGAATAGAACAAAATAAAAATTTATTTGCAACATTACTGTACACACGAAAAAGAGAATATGGTACAAAATATAACTGAAAACTTAACAATCTACAATGCAATACAAGTTGCAAAAGGGACTAACTCAGCATAATGCGGGTTGTAATACGACAACCAACGCCGGTCTTCCGTTAGGACCGAATCTGATTTGCGGACTATAAACAAAAAATACCACTTGGAGGTGGCCTTGACCAATATTTCTGATTATTCTGTGGACTATTCATTTATTTATTTAATTCTTTACTGCACAGAAAGATATGTACAAAGAAAGGACTTACTTAATCCTAAACATAATTTTCTATCAAACATACATAGGGATAACAGACTTTTAGACGGTGACAGAACAGGTCGTTGGCCCACCTGATATTAAGCGATAACCTCTGCCTATAACAATTACATTACAGGTTAGGCCCAATTAAGACTTGGCCATCATGACATTTGACCCTTCACCCTGATATATAGAATTGCGCGCCCCTTCACCACTTACCTGAAGTTTACATTAAGATATTTCAAGATAAACCGATCTTAAGATTTTTAAAATCATTCCAAAACCTACAAACCAAGCGAGATTTAAACCTGAAGATGTATTAGTAAATTAGGACTGAATCTTTATACCAATGTTTCATTGTCTTCGTACCTACCTAAGGACTTAGCCAAGTTACATTCGATTAGCGATGACGCTAGTCGATAAGTCCGTAAATGTATGGGATTTGATATGCTATGGAAATATCACGTGATATATCGGCAACAAACCTACGTATAAATCGAATCAATTCGAAGCGAATGTAACTTGGCTACGGGTCATTTTACGTTCTGAGATAAAGACGCTACCTACAACATATTGTATAAGCGAGTCTCTGTAATTTGTTTAACAACTAAATTTGAATTTGCAAGCTAAATACGTGGGTATGACGAATGTTCTCAGCAATAATGTTCTTAATGTGTTTCGCTCTGGTTAAGCAACGTATCTTCTAATGCCAATACATTATCATTTAACAATTCATCTAAGGCCCATAATTATTGACCGAGCTAACGAAGCGTCTCCGCTTCAAGTCTGGTAATATTTGCTGTCCTCTGTCAGTTTATTGGTACTCCTCTACAGGTCGTATTTTACAACCGACCTGGACGAAACTTGGTATTGAGGTTTAAAGATTTTATAGTTTTATTTTCGCTGGTGATTTTTGATTGGAGGATTCCTCCAAAAAGGGGCAAAAAGGGGGCTACTGGATATCTCCGCTTTATGAGATCCGATTTTGATGGTTCTTTTTGCGAAAGGTGAATATTTGGTGAAAAGCTAAGGAGGATCTTCAACGTGATGAGCAGAATAGCTCCTTAAAATGCAGTAAATTAATAATTAATCACTTTTATTTTCTACCCGTGGAATCGGCCATTTAACTACTAGGTAGAGATTGATGGAGTACTTGGGACCACCTTCTAATCACAAAACTAGAGAATTGTGTTAGTTTGTGCTCGCGAGGTCCACTGTTCGCAGAACTGAATTGAACGAAGTGTATTTATTTAACACAGCGTAAAAACTCGTGCAACCGCGAAAATTGCGTGACCAAATATCACTATGATAGCATAGCATTTTATTGTTGTTATATTTAGATTGAAATACTTTTCCGAATCGCTGGTTATCAAGGTAAAGCAAAAACCATCAATGAAAGTATGCCTACTTGAGGTATACTTTCATTGATGGTTTTTGCTGTTACAGATAGACGTCGAAATCTGTGTCTCTGTCACTTCATGTGTCGCGCTTAACCAAACTACTGAGGGCGCGTTCAAGTATTACGTGACGCAAGTTTCGAAGATTTTTGCCCCCCCCCCCATGTAACGCACCGTTAGGTTTTTCTATCCCCCCCTCCTAAACATTACGTAACACCTAAGTGACCATTTTTACCTAAAAATCACAATCATGTTGCGCAAAGTACCGGAAAGTCGCTAAAATACCTTTAAACAATGTTACGTAACGCGTGGTTCGAACTCCCCCCCCCCCCCGTAACGCATCTTGACTTACGTACGTTACGCGTTACGTAATACTTGAACGCCCCCTGAACTAATTTTGATAAAATTTCTATGAGACCAATATGAAAGTACATATTATATAAAAAAACACTATTAAATAAAAAAAGAATTTTCCGAATCGGTTGATAAATGACGGAGTTCTGAGGTAAAAACATGAAACAATTATGCGTCCTAATAAAATTTGAAGGTTGCCCTCGATTTTTTTGGAATCCCATCATCAGATCCTGACTTGGTGCCAATGGGTCCATCTGGGAAGTATACCTACCTTTTTAAGCAAAAAAAAAATTCTCGAATCGGTCAAGGCGATCAGTAATCGGAGAACATAAAAAAAAAGATTCCGATGAATTAAGAACCTCCCTTTTTTTAAGTCGGTTAAAAAGGACTTAATGCGCGAAAATAAAAATCCAAATAAAATTGTCTCAAATATTAATGATTTATAGATATCAATGCAAAGTTTCACGATCTCGATCTTCGAACTGACGCGATCACTATAGATACATAATTATTATAAAATTAATAATCTTGGACTGGTTTTACCTATTTACACTAAACAGTTGAAAAATTAATTAAAATATCTTCTCACAATCCCTAGTGCACAAACAGTAAAAACAATATTGAACCCATACTGGATCTATACCACAAAAATGCAACAGAGTACCGATATAATTTATGACGTCAAGATGTTCATTATTAACAAGAAACTTATTTTCTTACGTCTTACGTATGGATTTATATAAATCTAACACGTCAATCCATTATGCATATAAATCGAATAAGTCAATCCATTTTCCACCTTACATATCTGCATCAAAATTCCTTTGATTACTACACGTGTTAAACCGTATAATTCAAATTGAGATAAAATGCATAACGAAGGTGCATATGTTACCTTATGTAAAACTATGTACGAGGTACCCTAGGAGTGATCATGACCTGGATATGGAGCACAACTAAGAGACTCACTTGGAAGTCTTGGAACAGATTCAAGATACGTCACAAAATATAAATCACACTTTATGAGCCAATGGCTTGAAATAAAATTTTTTTTTTATTTAATTTTTTTTATTTTTTTTTTATTTATTTTAGCCACTACAGTATGGGTTCCAAACAGGCGGCGGCCTCGTGGTAGACCCAGGCGGAGATGGAGAGATGAACTGGTATGTATACCAGAAAAAGTGGCCTCAATTAGCCAGTAACCGGGATTCGTGGAAGGAGGGAAGGGAGGCCTTTGCCCTGCAGTGGGACTCTACGGGCTAATAATAATAATAATAAATAATTAGGTTTTATTTTTATATGTTGTGATTGTACGATCAGCATTCTTTTTTCAGTTTTGTGTTTGTGTACTTAAATATGGTAAATGTAGATAGGTAGATAAAGGGGTCATAAGAAAGAATAAGAGCTTTATTTCTTGCCTGACTCATTCCTGGCTAGATCGCAGAGGAAGAGGCGGTAAAATTGGCTTTTCAAAATGATCGTTGCGATTTTAATGAACAAATTATACAATTTGAATATCCAATTTAGTGCTTGTACTTATATTTTTTTTTGTTAGTTTATTATTATGTACTTACCTACTTGAAATTCCCACAGTACCCCGACTACGACTCTTTATCAGATGAGTCTCTATATCAGATACATTTGTAGGTAAGCAGGTGTTCATACACATACTGGCAGATCAGGGTAAGTCCTTATATTTACAGAATTATATAGCTTGCTGATTCTTACTCATACAGTAGTTCATATTTATTGAATAATTTTACCTGTTCTCAAGGTCGTACACCGAGTATTCCGCAATGGTCGAATGGCGGTACACCTGAAAGTTGAATTAAAAGTTAAACTACTCAGTCATTGACCTTTAAAAATACAGCAATTTACTGATTTTCTCTACATGAGTTAATACTAGACTGTATACAACAATAAATTATCAGACATCCGCATTGAAACTGGACTATCATACATAACCTACTGATTTTAATTAACGTATCACATATTTTGATTGAAATATTTGCATATTCTCAGTTATGATGAGTACCTACTTTCGTGCTAAGAAAAATTTTTTTTTCCACAAATACATCCTACCTACCTATCTACCTATCCTAATACCTGCCTATCTAAATCACGGTTTTGCATATCCTGCTTACAATGTTGTATAGAAACAAGAACTATTAATTTTGTTTGACCTATCGTAAGCGCACATATTTACTACTATGTCACGTATTAGGCATTATCTGATAAAATTATGCATAAATACCAAGTAGGCCTTGACCTAACAGGACATATCAATGGATACACTCATGTACCTATGTGATTTTAATAAAAAAAACCTCGAGTAACAGTTTAAAATCTTGCTCCAGTCTAAAAAATATCTATGTTTATAAATATCTACTATTACTAGTTAGTCAGGAAAATGAGAAAATTGACTTCCTTCCCGGCTCTGTGTTTTCAGGGCAACATTCAGGAGCAACCCGCAACTCTCCTAAAGTCGTCGACACATCGTGTGGGCTAATTGAACGAGTCGTTGGTTACCGACATTTAAAGGAATCGACCATTAATCGACAACCTAAACGGATGATAAAGAAACGGCTAGTAAATAGTCCCTGGCTTGCAGTATAAAATCAATAACAATCTACGTCAGCTTTTCAATTTACCGCCGCTTCAAATGGAAAGGAAATAATCAGTCCCGTGTTCTCTAATAGGCAGACTAAAGTATAACTGATATAACTCAGAGGAATAGAATAGAACAAAATAAGAATTTGTTTGCAACATTACTATATAAATTTATTTGCAAAAAAGAATGAGGCACAAAATATAACTTAAAACGAAACAATCTACAATGCAATATAAGTTGCAAAAGGGACTCTAACTCAGCTTAATGCGGGTTGTAATAAGTAAGAGTATGACAAACCCACGCTGGTCTTCCGTTAGGACCTAATCTGATTTGCGGACTATAACAAAAAAATATATATTGCAAAGCGTGACACAAAATTAATAATAATAAATATGTATTTTTTAAGGTAAAATATATTACATTACTCATATATTTATATAAATAGCACTTGAATCATGTAAGAGGCTAACCTGCATTTTTTGTCAGTCAAAAAGATATAATTTAAGTTTTTTTCCTAAACCCGTAACTCTAATTCATAGCTCAAATAACTGACGACCGTTAGTTAGAATAGAAGGGTTCTCGAGTGGAGACCATGCATTGGGCAACGGATCATAGGACGGCTCCCACTAGATGGTAAGGCGATCTAATAAAGGTTGATGGGGAACCGGCCGCACAAGATGGTTCGGTCTGGAAATCTATGGAAGAAGCCTATTTTCAGCAGTAGACGCTCCTATGCCTGATAGAATGATGTTGAATCTCGCTATATTCATACGATAAACACAGCCCTCCTTCGGTAATTGGGCAATCAAGTAAAAGCAATTAAACAGTCAATCGCTCGGACAAAGTAGACAAGCTCAGAACTAGACAAGACGATTTTCCTTAATTTGCATACTTAATCATCGGAGCAAATCGCTCTAATGAGTGAAAGAGCCGGCGTAACTAAAGAAAAGCGAACGATTAATCTCTTTTACTGTTTTTACTCTGTGTGATACGAAATGAAATGCATTCATATTTTATGGAAATGCTGTGAGTCTTACATACATTAGATACATACGTTTCATACAATTTAGCCGAGTAAGTTTTATGTGCATTTACTGTCAGCCCCTTAACTTTTGAGTTTTATAGTGAAAGTTTTTTTAAAGGTGTGGTGCATAATCTGCTTGTGACCCACCTGATGCTAAGCGTTTACCACTTTCTCTAACAATTGCATTACTTCACAAGTTAGCAGTTTACATCAAACTGAGGCTTGGCCTACCTGGCATTGCATTGCGCTCTGAGACATACTAAGCGAATCCCGTGCACCCGGATGTCAAGTAGTATGTGTTTAAAAGGTCACCGTTTATCCATACCAAATATTCAATTTGACTAGCACAGAGGCAATCGAGTAACAAATTTAAAACCTCCAAAGATAACAAAAACTTCACCTATAGTATTTGTAAACATCATACCTCAATTAAAAAATAACGTCAGCGAAACCTTTATACCAAAAATTAAATGACGTGAGCAACTCAACCGCCGCTAATTATTATTCAATTATTTTAATATAAATAAATAAATATTGCAGGACATTTCACACAGCGCTATCTAGCTCCAAACTAAGCAGAGCTTGTACTATGGGAACCAGATAACTGATATTATACTTATATACTTTTATTTTGTAAACATATACTATATATATATTGACTGCCTCCGTGGCGCAGTGGGCGTATAGCCGGCTGAGACGCAGGAGGTAGCGGGTTCGATTCCCGCCGCGGAACAAATGTTTGCATGATCTACAGATATTTGTTCCGTGTCTGGGTGTTTTTCTATTTATTATAAGTATGTATTTACAAAAAAAAAAGTATATAAGTATTCTATCAGCTATCTGGTTCCCATAGTACAAGCTCTGCTTAGTTTGGGGCTAGATAGCGCTGTGTGAAATGTCCACCGATATTTATTTATTATTTATTTATTTATATATTTTTAATATATAGAAAAACATCCAGACCCGGAACTAATATCTGTAGATCATGCAAACATTTGTTCCGCGGCGGGAATCGAGCCCGCTACCTCCTGCGTCTCAAATCCAGCCAGTCGCAGTACCAATCATCTTCAATAGAAAGACGCCAAGGCCCCAGAAAGGTCCATAAATACTCTAGAACACTCACCCTTTTCTTGTTCTTCGTCAACAGAACATATTTCCCATCTTTCGAAAACTCGCCCACAGAATAGTTTTGCAAATTGTACTGCAAACAAAAAGTCATTTGGGAAACAGAATTTAACAAATTATAAGTAATAATTATGCAATCTCTACGCGGATCTTACCAATTCTGTCTCGTTCAATATGGCAAAGTAAGTATCCGAAGACGCGACATATTTCCTTATACCGCCCAAATCTTTGAAGATATATTCCGTGGCTGAAAAATGAATTATATCAAGTTGAAAATGAAATATTTCAAGCCTTTGTACGTTTATCGTGTAATTCGAGGCTAATCCGTTATGCTTGGTCTCACCGTGAATCAGTCAAGTTCAAAATACGCTGTAGTGAATTGTGGAGTTAATCCAATTTAAAATGATTAGCTCTCCCGCTATGATGCTATCCTAGTACATTGAACGTTTTACGCGCGGTTAGTAAGACTATTGTAAAACCTAATTAGTCACATATCTTAGTTACCTCTGACAAAATCTTAAATAGGTCATGTGGTTAAAACTTATGTTCGTGATTAACCAAAATGTGACAAAATCACTAAACAATATGCTTTATATGGTAATGTGCACAAGAATGCTTCATAATGTAATGTTGCGGTAATAGTCACTATCCATGATGACCTTAAATGGTGCTGAGTTAATATGGGTATAATTGAGAGTAACTTAGGATTTACTTTTATTCACCAAGTACAATATATAACATTATTAAAATTCCCTAAAAACCGTACAAGGTCTGTCTGCGTATTTACATTCGTCGTACATTTTACATCGAGACCACTTTTTTATTCGTACTCGTACTACTTTGGAAGAGACTGAACCAAAAAGTATTTAAAAAAATTATGCAATAAGTATTTGTTAAAAAATCTATCTTTGCTTGGTATCTAAACATTTTCGATACATTACTCATTTAGCAAGATTTTGATGAACTTTCATATAAGTTAGAGAAAAGTGGTAGAAAATACCTGAAATCCATTGCACATCCAATCTTTCCGGGAAGAACTCTCCTCGTAGGGGGATGATCTCCTCAAGTGAAAATGTCTTCACTCCATGCTGAAGGTACGCTTTCGATTCAGAATGGCAGCTCAGCAAGGCGAAGATGTATCCGATGATAATTTTTATATCCTGAGAACATAAGACATACCTAAGAGTATATAAGATAAAACGAGATCTTTTTTTTTCATCACATACATAATCAACAGTAACGTAACAACATGGACCATGGTGCTGGCTGACGTAAAAACCGGCGCTGATCTTTAGGTAAGACCATTGCGTCAAGCCATAACATTAACTATCTAACATTATACAAAATGATAAATTAAAACTAACATCAAAGTTAGAAACAAGAAAATTGATAATACTATTAATGTAAGTACAGACAGCGTCTATTAATACATTTTTTTTAGTTTGTTTAAATATATAAATATTGTAAATATTTTGGAAATCATCCTTCTACAAGTTTATATTTAAATCTTCTAACATTCAGGGGGTTACCTTTATTAGGGTCGCTGTATGTACTATATCGAGTATCAAATCAAAATCAATACTAATAATCTGTACTAAAAAGTATTAAAAAGAGCTAAAGTTTGTAGTTTGTATGTTTGTAAAGGGTAATCGAATAAACTACTAGATCGATTTTAAAAATTATTTCACTGATTTAATTTACTACACTATTCCTGAGGGCTTTAGAATATTATTTAAATCCGTGTGCAGCCGGGTCCGGTCAGCTAGTATTTTATATTTAGTGTGATTTCGTGAAGAAATTTACAAAAAAGGTCAAAAATTATATATAATATTATATATAACTTTTGGCAGGTGGAGCAGGGTGCTGACTGAGTGTGGCCCCGAGATGGAACCAGGAACGCAGGTCATCCACCAGCAAGATGGGTCGACAACATTATTAAAATCGCAGGTCGTATGTGGGTTAGAACAGAGAGAGAGAAAGAGAGGCCAATGCCCGTCAGTGCGACGAGAAGGGCTGACGATGATGATGATGTATATATAAAATAATAATATTTATAGAATTTGTTTTAAACTTTAAGAATCGGTTCATTAGTTAAGATTACCCCCTACGTACCCCCTGCAAACATGGAAACTACATACATACATACTTTACCTTTTAAAATATTAGTATCCTACACGTCAATATTGCTATTACCTAAATTGGGAAAAGCCACTGTCTATTAAACTCATAACATACCTACATCAGACACGAAGATTACCGGCTTGGGAAAAACCAGAGTTTGGAAAAGAAAAACTCCTTAGTATTTCTATGGGGAATACCTTGTAGCATATTCTTTAAATAGGAAACAGGATAAGACAAGTTGTCTGTATAATTTACAGGATAAACACAAATAGCCTACGTAATGAGTATATGATTGAACCAACCGTTTATCTTAACCTGTTTTATCATATAACAGATATATAATCCTAGACTAGCAACCGTCTAAAGCTTTGCGCACACAATATAGAGATAGAGCAAAGAAGATTGGCGAGACTGGACCCAGGCACTATAAAACTATTCATAGTCGTCATCATCATCATCATACACAATGTAAGTCGATAGATAAAATTGTGTTTTCATTAAAATATTGTATAAAATGAACATTACGTATTTTTGCATACTAACGTAACTTCCATATTATCGTTACACAATACGTTAGACTACGTAAAGACTACGTAAAGACTACGTTAGCCTGACCCGATATCGAGCAATAACAATTGACAATCTATTGTGTTACCTACATGTTACACTACATATTTCTACACAAACCTTTATATTTAGATATGTATATTACTAGCTAACACGGCTTCGCACCAATTTTTATAAATTTAAAATATAGCCAGGGATAGAGGAGCTTACTATCAGTGAAAGATTTTTCAGAATCTGTTAAGTAGTTTCTGACATTAGATGACAAATATACAAACAACGAGAATAGTAGAGTTCCATACCTATTTCTGCCGCCAAGCAGCATTGCTGTGTTTCAGTTTGAAAGAAATGGTTGCCGGTGAAATTACAGGCACATGAGGCTTTACACTTAGGGCACGTTTCTAAGGTGCGTGACCTTCGAGGCGATACTTTGTTATAAGCGATGGTTATCACTTACACATCAGGTGAGCCATATTCTTGTTCCATACCCAGACGGTTAATATAGATATATAGACTATTGCTGCTATTTTTTTTATAAACAACATTTTACGTCAATTAGTTATAAACAATACCAATATTTTAGTTCTTCTATGTGCAACTATTTTCAATTATAATTGATGATTGTTCTCTGTGGTCGTCTAAGTGAAAACCAAATAAAGAATTAAAGAAAACAATAGCGTAATACGCGCAGGACAAATTAAACTTATCTATACTAATATTATAAAGAGGAAAGATTTGTATTTTTGCATGTTTGTAACGAATAAACTCAAAAACTACTGGTCTGATTTCAAAAATTCTTTCACCATTAGAAAGCTACATTATCCCGAAGTAACATAGGCTACTTTTTATCAAACTGCGCAGGAGGGTAATGTTTTTATTGAAAAACTACGCGAAGCTGCGGATTGGTCAGCTAGTTGGTTTTTATCGCCAAGTGTGTAGGGGATGAGCGACATACAAAATCAGTAAGTAGGTACTTACTTCTTAACTGGGTATGTCTTGGGTAAGACATTTAAATAAATATTTTTTATAACTTGATATACTTTTTCACGATATATTGAGTAAACCATAGAAATAGTAATTGATTCGGTTAACTATTATTATGAATTTATATAAATTTATAAAATGCTCCGATAACAGAGACAAGAAGGTCAAGGCTTTAGAAGAAAAAGAACCGGCACTATTGTTGAAGATTATCGTACAGATAATATGGGAATTGAATCCGAGACTCAACTTTTGGAAACCATTTAGAAACACACAGGCACGCGGAGGTCGAAAGGACTTGTGACTCAACTTTTGATGAAAAATATTTCTAAAAACTACTATATGTATATGAAATATCAATAAACTGCTGATAAATTAATTCACACACTATCAATAATAAACAAAACATGAAGCACATGTATACTATTGTAAACACATGTAATACCTACAGTACAGTAAGTAGGAAAAATGTCAAACTTTCTTATTAAATATCACACACGTGAAAGGTAGCTAAAATAAATTTCCACAATATTTCACCAATATTCTAACGCACTTATTCATGATTTTATCAAAAGAAAACTTAGGTAAAAATGCACCGATATTTACAGTACTTATCTAGTACAAAACAATTTGGAAAACACCTTATAATAATGTTAAAATCACTCACCATGTCACAGTCTGGTCCAAGGTTGACGGGACACAGGATCCGATTAGTTAAGTCCAATTGTCATCACACTACGTTCACTAGAGGACGCGCGTGCGGTCGGATCGTCGCGCAGCAAGCGACTGAGGCCACTACTTACCGGAGAAGAAACAACTTCCACTACCACGCATCCAGAAACCATTGAAAAGCAAAGGCGTATCGATGCTTCATAAAACTTAGATATTATGTAGAATCTCACTGTCGTGTCATCGGTGGCACCGTTTAGGCTTCAATACCCTGAAAAATGGTAATGAGCTCGTAGTATTTTCCTAGTAGGTAGTACATCCTCGTGTTTGGAGAGGAACACTTAAATTTAACTGCTAATTAATTGAACCCACTGGAAGGTTTGCACTGTGGTACAGTAATATTTTGAAAAAGCCTGATGAACTACAAGTAAACGAGGTGCTTTTACGAAAATACAATAGTTACATTATTTGGGGTCCACAGTTACATGTAGATTTAATTCTAAGGTCCGTTCTAAAGTGTGACCGAATATTTTTGATCCCGATATTTTTTTTGCAACTCCTTCACAAAGATAAATGATATTCACACATAACTGTTGAAGTTCATAAAATTATTTAAAATACGTTCTTATATTCATAAAAATAATAAACCTTCATACATCAGCATTATATTACTTATACAAAGAACGAGGCGTTACATTAACGGAACCTACACGTTTTAGGATCTTGAGAGCGACGATTTTACGTCAAAAGCGACAAAGACCCAGCATAAACTGACATTTTTATACTCTTGAAAAATCCGATAATACGCCTACACACGTTATTTCAAAGAGGAAGGTACTACGATGACCATATTCGAAAACTTTCAAGAGAAAATAATGTTTACCAACAAGCGGAACTAAAGTCATCGAACCCGATCGACCTTAGCGCTACAATCATTTCCATGCCTAAGCATATGCGCTTACATAATACACAATTTTATCCACTGTTCCGAAATGATGTAACCGCCAAGTTATCGCCACACACAACCTTATAATGCTGCATGGTTGCACAAGATCCTTTCCAATATCGGCTTGTAAATAAAAGAAAATATGACCCAGTTGGCAAATCTGCGTGACACTTCCTAGCGGAACTTCGAATGATCTAGAGTTAATGGTCCCCCTTATTATAGCACAAAAAAGTTTTTAGGTACATACATATTAAGCGTTTAGATAACATATTGTGACCTTCTTCAAATTGTAGGTATTGTGTCCGCTCACGTACAATCCGTTCAGTTTGTACACTTAAAACTTGGGTTTTAATAAAATAATAGTGGGAACATCGCTGATGATATTAAAGACATATATAAATAATAAATATTGCTGGACATTTCACACAGCGCTATCTAGCCCCAAACTAAGCAGAGCTTGTACTATGGGAACCAGATAATGATAGAATACTTATATACTTTTTTTTTGTAAATACATACTTATAATATATAGAAAAACAAGCAGACCCGAAACAAATATATGTAGATCATGCAAACATTTGTTCCGCGACGGGAATCGAACCCGCTACCTCCTGCGTCTCAGCCGGCTATACGCCCACTGTAATGAGTACAAAATGTCGGCTATTAGCCCACTGCACCACGGAGGTCGTCCTATATGCACATGGACAAGGCACACAAGTCGTAAACTAGGCTCAATCAAATAAGCCTTATTGACAAACTCACTATTTTCACTACGTCTTAAAACTACATTGTGGTGGCGATTCTGTTGTTTACGCTGACTTACTAAAATTGTGTAAAATACGAACGGTTTTATTTTGTTCACACTAAAGATTAATTTTGTTCACACTAAAGATTAAATTAGAATGAAATTTAAAGTGAAATTTCTAAATATTTAAGTATTTTTAAAGAAGAAGGCGTGTTTGCGGGCTAGTTTTAGTCAACACCAATTTGGTTGATCACTAAAACTAGCCCGCAAACATGTCATCATAACAAAAATTACTTAATTTTAGAAATGTCACTTTAAATTTAATTTTATTCGATCTTTAGTGTGAACAAAATAAGACCGTTCGTATTTTACACAATTTTAGTTAGTCAGCGTAAACAACAGAATTGCCACCATTGTCTTCGTAAAGTTCCTAAAGTGAAATTGGGTAAATCTAGTAGACGCAATTTTATCGACGGAAACCAAAATATATCATAACTAGCGGCCCGTCCCGGCTTCGCACGGGTGGACCTTTATTTTTTAAACATTTATATGGCTAATTTTTTTACACTTCGGGTTACTTTATTGAAGGGTTTAAGTAGGGATCCCTAATTTTTTCTACTAATAAATATAGCCCATGTTACTCAGGGATAATGTAGCGTTCTAATGAAAGAACTTTTGAAATCAGACCAGTAGTTTTTGAGTTTATTCGTTACAAACTTACAAAAATACAAATCTTTCCACTTTATAATATTATAGTGAAGATATGATGGATGGCATCAAATTTTAAGGAGGCCAGTGGGTTAACCTGGACCTGGATTATGAAGAAGAAATCGGATAAAAAAATTTCATAAAAATAGAAAGAGTAGCAATGTGTGTATGAGGAAGTTAGCAACCAGTTACACCAACCAATTAAAATTTGAGCAATAGTTCAATCATCGCGCAGACGAAAGACATGATGATTTACGCAGTCCTAAATCAATCTGACCTATCACGCAAGAACTTTTTAAATTAAATTATGTTTAGATAGATACATAGATAGATAATTCCTTTATTGCACACCATTAAATACAAACATTTATAAAAAATTTAGTTTAGATTTTTTTTAAGCATATGTCGCGGGCTGTCAATGTGCGTCACCCGCTGCATGATGATGTATGAGAAAATAAATTATATTCATAGTTTTTTTTTTTGCGTGAATTTTTCCTATATTTTAATAGTTATTCTGCTATTCGGGGCAGAGACCAATCCAACAAATCAAAGATCATCAAAATCGGTCCCGCCGTTCTCGAGTTATAAGTGTTCGAACAAACCCGATTTTGTTTTATATATTAAGATTACTCTTCTGACATTTAAAACAAGTAGTCTCAAGTCTACTTTCAACGTGGGATTACCTTCCTTGTTATCTCAGAACTTAATAATTCAAGGCAAACCGAGACAGTTCATTTTGTTGTGTGACAATGGTGGTGTATTTGTGACTAAAAACTAAGTTTTGAAGACTGGAACAAATCAGTTAGACGCGATAACCTAACTAAGGCCAGTATCTTGCTGCCAAAACAAAAAAGACGCTTAGACGTTATTTTTTATGAACACAAGGAAGTGTGCTGGGCCCTAGCCTCTTCCTAGTTTATGTCAATGATCTCTGTAATCTGAAACTAACAAACGCTAAAATATACTCGTATGCAGATGATACAGCACTTATTTTCGAAGGCAATAGTTGGGAGGAGGCTAGAGCACATGCTGAAGAAGGGCTAAAAACTGTTGTCGCGTGGCTCCGAAACAATCTATTAACACTTAACATAAGTAAAACTAAATTTATGGCATTTAGTATCTCACGTACTAGAACCCCTGTACTAACTCTGAAAGCACATCTGAATTGCGCGTCCGGTTCCTGTGTTTGCCCAGAACTGGAACAAGTTAATAATATTAAATACCTAGGCATAATTATTGACGAGAAAATTAATTGGAAGAAACACATAAACGTTCTCGCAGGACGAGTGCGTAAATTGATATATGTTTTTAAGAATTTGAGAGATGTTGGAGATCATAGGTTGCTAATAAATGTTTACGATTCACTGTGTCGATCTATTTTAACCTATTGTAACACCGCTTGGGGCGGTGCCTGTGTAACTTACATGTTACAATTAGAACGTGCGCAACGAGCAGTGTTAAAAGTGGCTACTTATAAACCGTATAGATTCCCAACAGCAGACTTGTACAATGACTGTAAAGTGCTTGCCGTTCGTAAATTGTACATTTTTAATGTTGTTTTATCTCAACACAAGAAAGTAGATGTAAACGACAATCTGTCTTCTGGTAGTAGAAGAAAAGATAGAATCCTGCCTAAACCAACGGTTAAAACTGTGTTTGCACAACGTCAACAAGCGTTCTTAGGTCCTCTATTGTATAATAAAGCCAATAAGGTAATAAAGAATTTGGTGCACATGAACCAAGCAGAATGTAAAAATTCCTTATTTGATTGGCTTCTAAATCTAGGGTATGAGGAAACCGAAGAATTGTTGAAAGTGATAAAATAAATTATATAAAATTATACACGTAGAATCTTGCTAAGCTTATTGAACTATTAACATTAAATAACGATTAACATTACAATATTGCTGATTAATAAAATAGTTAAAATTAATATACTTATACTTATATATAAATAAATAATATAGATAAATATAGATAGGTACTTAATCTATAATAGGATTGAATGTACTAATAATTATAAAATAAAATATTATAAAATTTATTAATTTAATTGTAAAATAAAATAGCTTAATATAATATACACAATTACAACCAGAATGTAATTATTATACAACCTCAACAACAAAGTTGTTTAGCCATACAACTTATTTTTGTTTGGAAGGTAAAGCAGTACCTACAGCACAAGTCTTGTACTTAGTGTAGGTACTGCACGCCAATACTGACTGTACAAGCCAATAATTGAATTTTAATTAAAATATGTTTTGTTATATGTATATTGCTTGATTTGTGAAATAAATGTTTTTGATTTGATTTGATTTTGAACTAGTTGACCCGGCGAACTTCGTACCGCCTTGACATGCATATGAAGCGGGCTGCTAATGTACGTTACCAGTAGAATTGTCAATCAGCCATCATTAGCTGCATCTATGTATGAGAAAATGAATTTTCTTCATAATTTATTTTTGTGTTATTTTTTTCCGATATTTTACAACAAAACAAAGATCATCAAAATCGGTCCAGCCGTTCTTAAGTTATAAATGGTGTAACCAACCCAACTTTGTTTTTGTAGATGACAGCGATTCTGTTATTTACGCTGACTTACTAAAATTATGTAAAATATTTTTAAGATAATTATTTTGTTCACGCTAAAGATCAAATTATGGGTGACATATAAAATGATATTTTAAAAATTAAGTATTTTTAATAAGATGTCGTGTTTGTGGGCTAGTTTAGTCAGCAGTAGCAATTTTAGTAAATCCCAATTTCAAATTTTTAAAATTTAGTATAGTTTACGTAGTAAATATTAGGTTGGGGAAAAAGTTTCTTCGCATTTTTTAAGAAAATTCACAACATTTTTTAATATAGTTTATTTACATTTAACTAAAGTATGTAGGTACCATTTTGTTCGATAACTTTTTGCCATCTTGTAGGTAGGGGCATGATCCCATTGCTATAGAAATTTTGGGGCTTCTGATCAAAATACCGTGACAAGTGGTTTTGGTAGTCCTCTCGTGATGTTAACCTGACACTGCCTAAAGAATTCTGAAGAGACCGAAACAGGTGGAAATTTAAAGGTGCAAGGTCAGGACTATACGACGGATGTAAACACCTCCCAGCCAAACTCTCTTAATTTTTGCTGAGTGGCTAAAGATGTGTGAGGTCTAGCGTTATCATGATGAAAAACCACACCCCTTGTGTTGATCAATTCCGGCCGCTTTCTCTCAACTTCTTGCTTTTATCTCATCAGTTGTTCGCAGTAGAGTTCAGAATCGATGGTCCTGCCTGGTGGTAACAGCTCATAATGAATAATGCCCTTCCAATCCCACCACACACACAGCTTCACCTTGTTGCGAGTTAACCCGGGTTTCGCCACAGTCTGTGAAGCCTGACCGGCCTTTGACCACGACCTTTTTCGCATGTTCTTGTCGTACGTGATCCACTTTTCATCACTAGTTATCAGCTTCTTCAAAAATGGTTCGGTTTCATTACGTCGTAATAAAGAATCACAAATGAGAACACGGTTCGTTAGGTTTCTTTCAGTGAGCTCGTGGGGTACCCAAATGTCGAGCTTTTTTGTGTACCCAGTTTTTTTCATATGCGCCAAAACTGTTTTGTGGTCAATTCCCAGTTCTTCAGCTACGTCGTAACTACTGATATGCCGATCTTGCTCCACTTTTTCAAAAATGGCATCAATTTTATCCGTAATAGGGCAACCAGAGCGACGTGCATCTTTGACATCAAAATTTCCGGATTGAAAAAGCTTAAACCAAATTTGTGCTACTCTCACAGACACTGCACTAGGTCCATACACATCGCAAATTTTTTTCGCGGCTTGCGTTGCATTTTTACTTTTTTTGTAGTAAAATTTTAAAATGTATCGAATTTCTTTATTAGATTCACTCATCTTTACAGTACGAAAAACAAATAAAAATCACACATTTTTCTAATTTGAATCTGGAATTATCTTCTTTAAAATTTAAACTTTGAATAATATCAAACCCAGCCAGATACAAATAGTATAGCCAAAGAGATTTTATTACAAGTTCATACATACTATAATGCGAAAAGACTTTTTCCCCAACCTATTAATAGAACCGCTACCAACATCTGTTTAAATTTAAGTGCTAAAGAGAAGTTAAGAGAACCGGTGGGATTAGCTTATCTATCGTATTCGTTTAACAGATCAAAACTAAGTAGGTAGAGGTATGTGGGCCAAACTCAAAAAACAAGCTATAAGTAGGACCCGCACATCTGTTATTGCATAATCAAATCACTGATCGCAGCCGGTCTTCCCAGCTCCTTTCACTTTCATCCATCGTAGTAACTGCTTTATATTCTATGCTTTAGAAACAAAATCATCGTATTAACTGCTACGTAATCTGTGTATCATTTACGTACAATGTTTTAATCTGGGGGTTTTGATCGAAGGCCGATACGGATATCGTCAACGAATGTGGCTTATGAATATATGAGGATATTAGTAACGTGATACTCGTAGATCGGCACAAATGGCCATAGGCCTATCTGATGAAAAGCGAATACATTGGTATTAACTTTTATACAATTGGCATTCATGGCATTGCATTACGTTTAGGTATGTACTGATCATAGTATTATTGTTATGAAAGCAGTGTCGTAGCTAAGGTAATGAGCGCCTTTTTTATGATACCTGTTGACGGAACAAGCATATGGCCTACCTAATGTTAAGTGGTAACCATCGCCTATAACAAAGTAATGCCTCATAGGTCACGCACCATAGTAACGTGCCCTAAGATGCAATGCCCTGCGTCCATCAGCTTGAGGCATACAGGAGTAAAGCCTCATGTGCCTGTAATTTCACCGGCAACCATACCTTTCAAACCGAAACACAGCAATGCTGCTTGGCGGCAGAAATAGTTATGGTGGTAGTACTTCTCCGGGCGAGCCCTTTCACAAAGAACTTTACTATTCTTCAAAATTTAAAGGCAATATTTGAATTTTGCGCCTCCCAAAACCAGAAAATTAAGTATTTTAAACGCTAATGAGACGATGAAACCGAATCAAGACTATCAGCGAGCGGGGCGAGCTGCGTAAAATTAAGTGCTGAACGCTATGAAGCGCACGAAACCGAAGCAAGACTATAGGCAAGCAGAGCGAGCCGCGAAAATTATTTTGTTTTGAACGCTATTTGTGCAGTGGTTAGGGTGACAAGCGGCACACAGCAGAATTGAAATAATACTTATTGATCGAGCGAAGCAAGATCTCCAAATCAACTTGGGCAAATAGGCGTTGTATGTATGTATGAAAGTATGTTTGTTTGTCCGAGGATAATTTTCGAATGATCGTGAAATTTGGTGTGGAGGTAGGTAGTAATAGCACAATTTTGGTGTGACTAAATAAGCTAAAAATGTTGGGGGGTTGTTGAGATATTGCGGTTCAAGAGGGGTAAAAAACAAACAAAATGGGACTACCTGGTCAAGTGGCACGTCTAATAAAAGGTCTTTGTGAGTACATTTCAACCCTGTTTTTATTTTAAAGCTTATAGTTTTTAAGTTATTAGCCATAATAAAAACTGTATTTTGATAAAATTAACAGGGTAGACCAGAGACCCCACAGTGCTGAAATTTGGTATGCGTGTAGCTTTAATGACATAAATATAGGGAAAAGTCTGAAATCCAGAATAACTGCAGTTTCTACCCCAAATAACCAAATAACATGAACTCCCGCTATCTGTAATTTGAATGAAACTGTAGGTCAAGTTAGTTGGTTATGCATTTCGTGGCACTATTTTGATAGTCAAAGATTAGGGACAAACACTATTTTTTTGTTTTATTGGGAGACTGGCGAGATCTCAGTTCGGGGCGAACCACTAGTATATTTTGTTTTTAAACTAAAAACTTCTTGTCTGGGATTAGCAACACTTGCGTTTGGCAATATTACGTGTTGTCTTGTCATGAATAGGGCCATTGTTCATCTATTACACAGACATGTTCAATAGATCTCACTGATCTATTATCATTTAAAATGTTAATTCATTTCTCACAAACACAAATTCGATAGTATGCCAAGGATTAGTTTTGAGTGTGTGGAAACTCTACAAGAAAATAAAGCTTTTCCATACATTTTGGTCAAGTAGGTTATGAAAGAAATTCAATCACACCGATTCAAGCAAAGTGGGTTAGGTAAAACTGGACTCAGCGCTTTTAATTGCGTATGATTGATATTTAATTCCTACAAACTTTTACTTATACGTTACGCTACGTTAGTTTTACGTTTCGTTTTATAATTATGAGATTTCGGTAGTAGGCAAACGACAAAATATTTTGGGACTATTATAATCGATCAATTTTATCACATCATATACAGGGTGTTTGGTAATATACTGACGATATTCAAGTGACGGTTTCTCAAAACATAAAAAATGACTTCTCGAAAAAAACTACTAGTTATATTATCAAATTTTAAAGAAAAACGACTAAGTTTAGGTGATTAATTCGATATAAAACAGAGGCATCCAAAAATAAAGGCCGATTTGATATCTCTTTCGGTTTTGGGTTAGAAAGTGACAACAAGAGATATCTCGAGACGTCACCAATACAGTATCTGTGGTTGGATGACAAGCATTATGCAATAGCACAACGTAAGTTTAATAAAGTGTTTGTATAGTGTAAATATGGCAAAATAAATTTTACATTTTTATGGTAAACATTTTACAAATTTATTTATTATGGTCCTGTATGTAATAAACTGAACTCTGTAAAATGGAATCACTAGTTGTTATAATATGTTTTGTTAAAATACTCGGTAGTATACTGAATATCGTGAGTATATTACCAGACACCCTGTATATCTGTCGGATTAAACAATTTACTATGCATGTCACATTTCTCAGCGCACGGAAGCTTGCCCTTTATTCGATACGCTATTACCTCTTCCTAGTCATTCATCAGTTCAATTTATGATAATTTAATTCAATGGCATTTAAATAGTAGTCCAAAATGAATTGGACTTGGTAATAGTAATCGGCCCAGATAGAAAAGCCATTACGGTAACACGGAAGGTATTTTTGAGGCATCCGAAATGCCGAATTATGAATTACCCAAACATGTCTTAGAATTAAATGAAAATGCATTCCAAAATACATAAAAAAATCTTAGACTCAGA
Source organism: Philereme transversata (assembly GCA_963924445.1). NCBI lineage: Eukaryota > Metazoa > Arthropoda > Insecta > Lepidoptera > Geometridae > Philereme > Philereme transversata. The sequence goes on along the minus strand of OZ004337.1, from coordinate 7,728,382 downwards.
AATTTGGAATTAATAGTTTTCGTTTTGACAAAGCCCCAGTACAGACCCAAAAATGTGTACTTTATTGGCCAAGGCCTTTTTACAGCCGCTCTAATTTTAATTATTTGTTAAGGTTTTTTTCACTTTTTGCTTTTATCTATGCATTTGTTTGTAACCTGACGTAACTAAGCGTTCCTAGTGATCCTACATTTTGAATAAATGTGTGTTTATGTCTATTAACCGACTAAGGGCCCCCGCAGACTATAGACTAAACAATCTGAAGATAGTTCCGTCGAGTTCTATCACACGGATTATCAAAAGTCTATAGATTGCGGAGGCTCTAAGGGTTATTTTTTACCTTATACCCAAACTGCTGGCGTGGATTTAAATAAATGGGATGCCAAAAGAATCGTTGTGACAAGAGTGAGTTAGAGAGACACAAAAGTCTGTTATTGTATCTTTTTGTCACAATTCGAAAGAAACGAATCAAGGAAAGGGTTTGATTCAGGTTAAAAAGAAAAATATTTTACAATGTAATCATTTTATTGACTTATCATTTATAATCCTATTTAAAAGTAGAAAAATCCCTAAACGACAGCAAATTATGCATTTTTTAAATTTTCAATTACAGGTAGACACAGCTGTTTCAGTGATTGTAATACTGACACCATTGTATTGTTGACATGATAAATACGAATATTTAAAATAAATACAAAATACCTTGCAGACTGTTATTTCGACTAATAACTCGTTATATTGAGACAACGATCCCAGTAGCGGTCCATAGCATTGTATCGATGCATGTTGACTCCTGACAGGCTGTGATCTTCGTCGGGGTATGACTGTCAAAGAAAGATACATAACACTGAGAACTCAATATTTGAATCTTATCGAAGAACATCAAATCTATTAGAAAAGAACTAATAGACCAGACAGGGAATTCAAAATTAATTCTCATAATTGATCGAGCGAAGCGAGATCTCCAAATCAACTTGGGCAAATCGGCGTTATATGTACCTATGTATGTTTGTTTGTTTGTCCGAGGATAACTTTCGAAGAGTTGATCCGATCATCGTGAAATGTTATACATAGATAGGTAGTGATGACACAATTTTGGTGTGACTAAATGAGCTAAAAATGTTGGGGGGTTGTTGAGCTTGTGGGGTTCAAGAGGAACAAAAAAAATTAAAATGAGATTATTAGGTCAAGTGAGACGTCAAATGAAAGGTCTTCATTAGTACATTTCAACCCTGTTTTTATTTTTAGTTGAATCCTTGTAATCTTTGAGTTATTAGCCATAATAAAAACAAAACTTTGACAAAATTCCGAGGGTACACCAGTGACCCCAAAATGCTGAAATTTAGTATTCGTGTAGCTTGAGTTAGACAAATATAGGCAAAAGTCTGAAATCTAGAATAATTGCATTTTGTACCCCAAAAAGAGTAACCAATTTACATGAACTCCCGTTATCTGTAATTTTAATGAAACTGTAGGTCAATGTATATGGTGGATGTGGTTGTTTATTTCGTGGCATTATTTGGTAGTCAAAGATTACGAATATATATTTTTGTTTATCAAATCAAATCAAATCTTTTTATTATAAATAAAACATGGGAACAAAGAAGAGAGATATATTATATTATATAAAGCTCGATTACCACTGACTGACTGACTGACTCATTGACATGTTTGTTCTCCCAGATGCCACCTCGTAGGGTGAAAATGTTTGGTGGGATCGTATAGAGGGAGTTCCGATGAGTTGGGAATAAATCCTAAAGTACCCCTTTTGTCCCCCATTCGCTCCCATCGACCTCGTATCTCGGAAAGTATAGGTCTTAGAGCGTTGGTGCAAAAACTAATGTTGCAGAGGACATTTTTTTATATCCGGTTCCATGAAAAAAAAATTGTCTTTCATACAAAAAAAAATTGTCCCATACAAAATATTTCTGTATGAATACCGTAAACCGTATATTTCGTTTGCCGTAATTTTCATACTGTTTTTGTAGGGAGCCCATGGCTTGTGTCTACTATAAAATTACTGTAAATTTGCTTGATTCTATATAATGTTGGTGGAGGGGCATGAGACAACTTTCATAGTTTTTGCAAAGGTCATCATCATCATTTTGGAACATCCATTTTTTTTTTTTAGTATGCAACGTTCATCATGTTTATTTTGGAACATCCACATTTTTTTAATTATGCCTCATCCACAATGATCACTTTGGAACGTCAATTTTTTTTTTATTATGCAACATCCACTGTGATCATTTTGGTACATAATTTTTTTAATTACGCCTCATCCACAATGATCACTTTGAAACGTCAATTTTTTTTTATTATGCAACACATATTTTTTTTAATTATGCCACATCCACAATGATCACTTTGGAACGTCAATTATTTTTTTTTATTATGCATCATCCACTGTGATCATTTTAGAACATAATTTTTTTAATTATGCCTCATCCACAATGATCACTTTGGAACGTCAATTATTATTATTTTTTTGTATTATGCAACATCCACTGTGATCATTTTGGTACATCATTTTTTTTAATTATGCCTCATCCACAATGATCACTTTGGAACGTCAATTTTTTTTTTTTTATTATGCAACATCCACTGTAATCATTTTGGTACATGATTTTTTTTAATTATGCCTCATCCACAATGATCACTTTGGAACGTCAATTTTTTTTTATTATGCAACATCCACTGTGATCATTTTGGTACATATTTTTTTTTTATTGTGCCTCATCCACAATGATAACTTTGGAACGTCAATTATTTTTTTTTATTATGCATCATCCACTGTGATCATTTTAGAACATAATTTTTTTAATTATGCCTCATCCACAATGATCACTTTGGAACGTCAATTATTATTATTTTTTTGTATTATGCAACATCCACTGTGATCATTTTGGTACATCATTTTTTTTAATTATGCCTCATTCACAATGATCACTTTGGAACGTCAATTATTTTTTTTTATTATGCAACATCCACTGTAATCATTTTGGTACATGATTTTTTTTAATTATGCCTCATCCACAATGATCACTTTGGAACGTCAATTTTTTTTTATTATGCAACATCCACTGTGATCATTTTGGTACATATTTTTTTTAATTATGCCTCATCCACAATGATAACTTTGGAACGTCAATTATTTTTTTTTTATTATGCATCATCCACTGTGATCATTTTGGAACATCATTTTTTTAAAATATGCCTCATCCACAATGATCACTTTGGAACGTCAATTATTATTATTTTTTTATTATGCATCATCCACTGTGATCAATTTGGAACATCATTTTTTTTAATTATGCCTCATCGACAATGATCACTTTGGAACGTCAATTATTATTATTTTTTTTGTATTATGCAACATCCACTGTGATCATTTTGGTACATCATTTTTTTTTATTATGCCTCATCCACAATGATCACTTTGGAACGTCAATTATTTTTTTTATTATGCAACATCCACTGTGATCATTTTGGTACATATTTTTTTTTAAATTATGCCTCATCCACATGATCATTTTGGAACGTCAATTTTTTTTTATTATGCAACATCTACTGTGATCATTTTGGAAAATCAATTTTTTTTTGTAGCACAAATTTTTGGTGGAATCGTTATTTTACGGTCATCATCGCCCTTGCCATCATTTTGAATTCTTCTCTCACTTCCTTTTCGTTTTCGAATGTTTCTTCCACATTGATATCCTCTTTAATTGTTTCTATAACTTCGAAATCCTCTTTGATGGCATTTTTACTTCAATATACATACTTTTGAATTGTTTTTTCTATTTTTCTATTTTCTTCAATTACTTCTCTTACTTCAATATCGACTCTACAAAATTATGGGTTTTAATACAAATCTTAAATCGCTCGTATCTTCTAAACGGGAAGAGATAGCTATAGGAAACTTTTACAAAATGTTGATATAAGTTTTTGGTTAAACCGTTTTTTTATTTTTATCATTGTCTTCGACGTCCTTTTTGAATGCTTCTCTCACTTCGTCTTCCTCTTTGAATGCTTCTTTCCCTTCGTCATCCTCTTTGACTGTTTCTTCCACCTCGATATCCTCTACTTTTGCTTCTTCCATCTCGATATCTTCTTTGATTGCTTCTTCCACTTTGATATCGTCTTTGATTGCTTCTTTAACTTCGATATCCAATTTGATTGCTACTTTTACTTCGATATCGTCTTTGATTGCTTCTTTTACTGGGATATCCTCTTTGATGGCTTCTTTAACTTATATATATCCTATTTGATTGCTTCTGTAACTTCGTCATCCTGTTTTAATTCTTCTACGACCTCACTATGCTCTTAGGGCGCGTCTTCAACTTCGATACTGAAACACATAGGCATAGTAAACTTTTACAAAATGATAGTACAAATGTTTGTCGGAATCGTTTTTTTATTGTCATCAACAACCTTGATATTCTTTTTAAATACTTCTCTCACTTCGACATCCTCTTAGACTTCCAACACCTTGATATCCTCTTTTAATGCTGTTCCACAGTATATTGAACCCTGTTTGATTCCTTTTTTCACTTTGGAATTCTCTTATGCAACATCCACTGTGATCATTTTGGAACATCAATTTTTTTTTATTTATGCCTCATCCACTATGATCATTTTAGAACGTCAATTTTTTTTTATTATGCGACGTCCACTATTCGAATATTCTCTTTGATTGCTTGTTACACTTCGTCATCCTCTTTTATTGTTTCTTCCGCCTCCACATCTTCTATTTTTGCATGTTCCACTTCGTTATCCCTTTAAAATGCTTCTTCTACTTTCATATCCTCTTTAATTGCTTCAGTTACTTCATTATGCTCTCTACAAAATTGTGGTCTTTCATACAAAACTTCAATCGCTCGTATCTTCTAAACGGGAAGAGATAGCCCTAGCAAACTTGTACAAAATATTGGTATAAATTTTTGGTGCAACTGTTTTTTTATTGTCATCCTTGACATCCTTTTTGAATGCTTCTCTCACTTCGTCATCTTCTTTGAATGTTTTTTCCACTTCGACATCATCTTTGACTGCTTCTTTAACTTCGATATCCTCTTTGATTGCTTCTCCCACTTCGATATCGTCTTTGATTGCTTTTTTCACTTCGTCATCTTCTTTGAATGCTTCTACCGCCTCGGTATCCTCTTTGATTGCTTACTCAACTTCAATTTCCTCTTTGATTGTTTCTGCCACTTCGATATCCTATTTGATTGCTTCTTCCACTTCAACATTCTCTTTGATAGTTTCTTCCACTTCGATATCCAATCAACAAATTTATGATTTTTCTTACAAAACTTTAATCGCTCGTATCTTCTAAACGGGAAGAGATAGCACTAGCAAACTTTGAAAAAATATTAGTACAAATTTTTGATCATTATTATTTTGCAACATACATTTATATTATGCAACGTCAATCATGATCATTTTGGAACGTCCAGATTTTTTTTATGCAACGTTCATCATGATCTTTTTTGCAACGTTCAATTTTTTTTATACAACCATTATCATGATCATTTTGGAACATCCAATTTTTTTCTCTTTGATTGCTTGTTCCACTTCGATATCCTCTTTGATTGCTTCTTCCACATTGGTATCCTCTTTGATTGCTTCTTTAACTTTGATATCCTCTACGATTGCTTGTTCCGCTTCGATATCCTCTTTTATTCCTTCTTCATCTTCAATATCCATTGGATTGCTTCTTCATCTTTGATATCCTCTTTTATGGCATTTTCACTTCGATATCCTCTGTAAGGGCTCCTTCCTCTTTGATTTCCGTTTGATTGCTTCTTGCACTGCAATATTTTCTTTGATTGCGTCTTCATATTCGATATCGTTTTTGATTGCATTTTTACTTCGATATCCTGTGATGGCTTCTTCCACTTTGATATCCTCTTTGATTGCTTCTTCCACTTCGATATCCGCTTTGATTGCTTGTTCCATTTTGATATCGTCTTTGACTATTTCTCTCACTTCGATATCGTCTTTGATTGCTTTTTTCACTTCGTCATCCTCTTTGAATACTTCTACCAACTCGGTATCCTCTTTGATTCCTTAGTCAACTTCAATTTCCTCTTTGATTGTTTTTGCTACTTCGATATCCTATTTGATTGCTTCTCCCACTTCAATATCCTCTTTGTTTACTCCTTCCACTTCGATATCCTCTGTGATGGCTTTTTCCACTTCGATACCCTCTTTGATTGCTTCTCCCACTTCGATATCGTCTTTGACTGCTTCTTCCATTTCGATATCGTCTTTGATTGCTTTTTCACTTCGTCATCTTCTTTGAATGCTTCTACCACCTTGGTATCCTCTTTGATTGCTTACTCAACTTCAATTTCCGCTTTGATTGTTTCTGCCACTTCGATATCCTATTTGATTGCTTCTTCCACTTCAACATTCTCTTTGATAGTTTCTTCCACTTCGATATCCAATCAACAAATTTATGATTTTTCTTACAAAACTTTAATCGCTCGTATCTTCTAAACGGGAAGAGATAGCACTAGCAAACTTTGACAAAATATTAGTACAAATTTTTGATCATTATCATTTTGCAACAGACATTTATATTATGCAACGTCAATCATGATCATTTTGGAACGTCCAGATTTTTTTTTATGCAACGTTCATCATGATCTTTTTTGCAACGTTAAATTTTTTTTTATACAACCATTATCATGATCATTTTGGAACATCCAAATTTTTTTTCTTTGATTGCTTGTCCCACTTCGATATCCTCTTTGATTGCTTCTTCCACATTGGTATCCTCTTTGATTGCTTCTTTAACTTTGATATCCTCTACGATTGCTTGTTCCGCTTCGATATCCTCTTTTATTCCTTCTTCATCTTCAATATCCATTGGATTGCTTATTCCACTTCGATATCGTCTTTGATTGCTTTTTTTACTTCGTCATCCTCTTAGAATGCTTCTACCACCTTGGTATCCTCTTTGATTTCTTCCTCAACTTTAATTTCCTCTTTGATTGTTTCTGCTACTTCGATATCCTATTTGATTGCTTCTTTCACTTCAATATCCTCTTTGATTGCTTCTTCCACTTCGATATCATCTTTGATTGCTGCTTCCACTTGGAAATCCTCTTTGATTTGATTGCTTCTTCCATTTCGATATCGTCTTTGACTGCTTCTTACACATGGATATCCTCTTTGATGGCTTTTAACAGCTCGATATCCTCTTTAATTACTTCTTCGACTAAAAGAAAAACACGCGAGCTGCGAGCAGCTCGCGCACAACGCAACCTCTAGTTATATTATATAAAGCTCGATTACCACTGACTGACTGACTGACTGACTGATTGACTCATTGACATGTTTGTTCTCCCAGATGCCACCTCGTAGGGTGAAAATGTTTGGTGGGATCGTATAGAGGGAGTTCCGATGAGTTGGGAATAAATCCTAAAGTACCCCTTTTGTCCCCCATTCGCTCCCATCCACCTCGTATCTCGGAAAGTATAGGTCTTACAGCGTTGGTGCAAAAACTAATGTTGTAGAGGATATTTTTTTATATCCGGTTCCATGAAAAAAAAATTGTCTTTCATACAAAAAAAAAATTGTCCCATACAAAATATTTCTGTATGAATACCGTAAACCGTATATTTCGTTTGCCGTAATTTTCATACTGTTTTTGTAGGGAGCCCACGGCTTGTGTGTACTATAAAATTACTGTAAATTTGCTTGATTCTATTTAATGGTGGTGGAGGGACATGAGATAACTTTCATAGTTTTTGCAAAGGTCATCATCATCATTTTGGAACATCCAATTTTTTTTTTTTTTTTAGTATGCAACGTTCATCATGTTTATTTTGGAACATCCACATTTTTTTAATTATGCCTCATCCACAATGATCACTTTGGAACGTCAATTATTTTTTTTTTATTATGCAACATCCACTGTGATCATTTTGGTACATCATTTTTTTTAATTATGCCTCATCCACAATGATCACTTTGGAACGTCAATTTTTTTTTTATTATGCATCATCCACTGTGATCATTTTTGAACATCATTTTTTTTTCAATTATGCCTCATCCACTATGATCACTTTGGAACGTCAATTTTTTTTTTATTATGCAACATCCACTGTGATCATTTTGGTACATCATTTTTTTTAATTATGCCTCATCCACAATGATCACTTTGGAACGTCAATTATTTTATTTTTTTTATTATGCATCATCCACTGTGATCATTTTGGAACATCATTTTTTTCAATTATGCCTCATCCACTATGATCACTTTGGAACGTCAATTTTTTTTTTATTATGCAACATCCACTGTGATATTTTGGTACATCATTTTTTTTAATTATGCCTCATTCACAATGATCACTTTGGAACGTCAATTTTTTTTTATTATGCAACATCCACTGTGATCATTTTGGTACATCATTTTTTTTAATTATGCCTCATCCACAATGATCACTTTGGAACGTCAATTTTTTTTTTTATTATGCAACATCCACTGTGATCATTTTGGTACATCATTTTTTTAATTACGCCTCATCCACAATGATCACTTTGGAACGTCAATTTTTTTTTATTATGCAACACACAATTTTTTTTAATTATGCCTCATCCACAATGATCACATTGGAACGTCAATTATTTTTTTTTTATTATGCATCATCCACTGTGATCATTTTGGAACATCATTTTTTTTAATTATGCCTCATCCACAATGATCACTTTTGCAACGTTCAATTTTTTTTATACAACTATTATCATGATCATTTTGGAACATCCAATTTTTTTCTCTTTGATTGCTTGTTCCACTTCGATATCCTCTTTGATTGCTTCTTCCACATTGATATCCTATTTGATTGCTTCTTTAACTTTGATATCCTCTACGATTGCTTGTTCCACTTCGATATCCTCTTTTATTCCTTCTTCATCTTCAATATCCATTGAATTGCTTCTTCATCTTTGATATCCTCTTTGATGGAATTTTCACTTCGGTATCCTCTGTAAGGGCTCCTTCCTCTTTGATTTCCGTTTGATTGCTTCTTGCACTGCAATATTTTCTTTGATTGCGTCTTCATATTCGATATCGTTTTTGATTGCATTTTTACTTCGATATCCTGTGATGGCTTCTTCCACTTTGATATCCTCTTTGATTGCTTCTACCACTTCGATATCCGCTTTGATTGCTTGTTCCATTTTTATATCGTCTTTGACTATTTCTTTCACTTCGATATCGTCTTTGATTGCTTTTTTCACTTTGTCATCCTCTTTGAATACTTCTACCAACTCGGTATCCTCTTTGATTCCTTAGTCAACTTCAATTTCCTCTTTGATTGTTTTTGCTACTTCGATATCCTATTTGATTGCTTCTCCCACTTCAATATCCTCTTTGTTTACTCCTTCCACTTCGATATCATCTTCGATTTCCTTTTGATTGCTTCTTGCACTGCATTATTCTCTTTGATTGCGTCTTCATCTTCGATATCGTCTTTGATAGCATTTTCACTTCGATATCCTCTGTGATGGCTTCTTCCACTTCGATACCCTCTTTGATTGCTTCTTCCACTTCGATATCCTCTTTGATTGTTTCTTCCGCCTCGACATCTTCTATTTTTGCATGTTCCACTTCGTTATCCCTTTAAAATGCTTCTTCTACTTTCATATCCTCTTTAATTGCTTCAGTTACTTCATTATGCTCTCTACAAAATTGTGGTCTTTCATACAAAACTTCAATCGCTCGTATCTTCTAAACGGGAAGAGATAGCCCTAGCAAACTTGTACAAAATATTGGTATAAATTTTTGGTGCAACTGTTTTTTTATTGTCATCCTTGACATCCTTTTTGAATGCTTCTCTCACTTCGTCATCTTCTTTGAATGTTTTTTCCACTTCGACATCATCTTTGACTGCTTCTTTAACTTCGATATCCTCTTTGATTGCTTCTCCCACTTCGATATCGTCTTTGACTGCTTCTTCCATTTCGATATCGTCTTTGATTGCTTTTTTCACTTCGTCATCTTCTTTGAATGCTTCTACCACCTCGGTATCCTCTTTGATTGCTTACTCAACTTCAATTTCCTCTTTGATTGTTTCTCCCTCTTTGATATCGTCTTTGACTGCTTCTTCCATTTCGATATCGTCTTTGATTGCTTTTTTCACTTCGTCATCTTCTTTGAATGCTTCTACCGCCTCGGTATCCTCTTTGATTGCTTACTCAACTTCAATTTCCTCTTTGATTGTTTCTGCCACTTCGATATCCTATTTGATTGCTTCTTCCACTTCAACATTCTCTTTGATAGTTTCTTCCACTTCGATATCCAATCAACAAATTTATGATTTTTCTTACAAAACTTTAATCGCTCGTATCTTCTAAACGGGAAGAGATAGCACTAGCAAACTTTGAACAAATATTAGTACAAATTTTTGATCATTATCATTTTGCAACATACATTTATATTATGCAACGTCAATCATGATCATTTTGGAACGTCCAGATTTTTTTTTATGCAACGTTCATCATGATCTTTTTTGCAACGTTCAATTTTTTTTTATACAACCATTATCATGATCATTTTGGAACATCCAATTTTTTTCTCTTCGATTGCTTGTTCCACTTCGATATCCTCTTTGATTGCTTCTTCCACATTGGTATCCTCTTTGATTGCTTCTTTAACTTTGATATCCTCTACGATTGCTTGTTCCGCTTCGATATCCTCTTTTATTCCTTCTTCAGCTTCAATATCCATTGGATTGCTTCTTCCACTTCGATATCGTCTTTGATTGCTTTTTTTACTTCGTCATCCTCTTAGAATGCTTCTACCACCTTGGTATCCTCTTTGATTTCTTCCTCAACTTTAATTTCCTCTTTGATTGTTTCCGCTACTTCGATATCCTATTTGATTGATTCTTTCACTTCAATATCCTCTTTGATTGCTTCTTCCACTTCGATATCATCTTTGATTGCTGCTTCCACTTGGAAATCCTCTTTGATTTGATTGCTTCTTCCATTTCGATATCGTCTTTGACTGCTTCTTACACATGGATATCCTCTTTGATGGCTTTTAACAGCTCGATATCCTCTTTAATTACTTATTCGACTAAAAGAAAAACACGCGAGCTGCGAGCAGCTCGCGCACAACGCAACCTCTAGTTATATTATATAAAGCTCGATTACCACTGACTGACTGACTGATTGACTCATTGACATGTTTGTTCTCCCAGATGCCACCTCGTAGGGTGAAAATGTTTGGTGGGATCGTATAGAGGGAGTTCCGGTGAGTTGGGAATAAATCCTAAAGTACCCCTTTTGTCCCCCATTCGCTCCCATCCACCTCGTATCTCGGAATGTATAGGTCTTAGAGCGTTGGTGCAAAAACTAATGTTGCTGAGGACATTTTTTTATATCCGGATCCATGAAAAAAAAAATGTCTTTCATACAAAAAAAAAATTGTCCCATACAAAATATTTCTGTATGATTACCGTAAACCGTATATTTCGTTTGCCGTAATTTTCATTCTGTTTTTGTAGGGAGCCCACGGCTTGTGTGTACTATAAAATTACTGTAAATTTGCTTGATTCTATATAATGGTGGTGGAGGGGCATGAGATAACTTTCATAGTTTTTGCAAAGGTCATCATCATCATTTTGGAACATCCATTTTTTTTTTTTTTTTTAGTATGCAACGTTCATCATGTTTATTTTGGAACATCCACATTTTTTTAATTATGCCTCATCCACAATGATCACTTTGGAACGTCAATTATTTTTTTGTTATTATGCAACATCCACTGTGATCATTTTGGTACATCATTTTTTTTAATTATGCCTCATCCACAATGATCACTTTGGAACGTCAATTATTTTTTTTTTTATTATGCATCATCCACTGTGATCATTTTGGAACATCATTTTTTTCAATTATGCCTCATCCACTATGATCACTTTGGAACGTCCATTTTTTTTTTATTATGCAACATCCACTGTGATATTTTGGTACATCATTTTTTTTAATTATGCCTCATTCACAATGATCACTTTGGAACGTCAATTTTTTTTTATTATGCAACATCCACTGTGATCATTTTGGTACATCATTTTTTTTAATTATGCCTCATCCACAATGATCACTTTGGAACGTCAATTTTTTTTTTATTATGCAACATCCACTGTGATCATTTTGGTACATCATTTTTTTAATTACGCCTCATCCACAATGATCACTTTGGAACGTCAATTTTTTTTTTATTATGCAACACATAATTTTTTTTAATTATGCCTCATCCACAATGATCACTTTGGAACGTCAATTATTTTTTTTTATTATGCAACATCCACTGTAATCATTTTGGTACATAATTTTTTTAATTATGCCTCATCCACAATGATCACTTTGGAACGTCAATTATTTTTTTTTATTATGCAACATCCACTGTGATCATTTTGGAACATCATTTTTTTTAATTATGCCTCATCCACAATGATCACTTTGGAACGTCAATTATTATTATTTTTTTTGTATTATGCAACATCCACTGTGATCATTTTGGTACATCATTTTTTTAACTACGCCTCATCCACAATGATCACTTTGGAACGTCAATTTTTTTTTTACTATGCAAAATCCTTTGTGATCATTTTGGAACATCATTTTGTTTTAAATTATGCCTCATCCACAATGATCACTTTTGGAACGTCATTTTTTTTTATTATGCAAAATCCTTGGTGATCATTTTGGAAAATCATTTTTTTTTAATTATGCCTCATCCACAATGATCATTTTGGAACGTCAATTTCTTTTTTTTTATTATGCAACATCCACTGTGATAATTTTGGAACATCAATTTTTTTTAATTATGCCTCATCCGCAATGATCATTTTGGAACGTCAATTTTTTTTTAAATTATGCCTCATCCACAATGATCACTTTTGGAACGTCAATTTTTTTTTTATTATGCAACATCCACTGTGATCATTTTGGAACATCAATTTTTTTTTTATTTATGCCTCATCCACTATGATCATTTTGGAACGTCAATTTTTTGTTTTATTATGCGACATCCACTATTCGAATATTCTCTTTGATTGCTTGTTACACTTCGTCATCCTCTTTTATTGTTTCTTCCGCCTCCACATCTTCTATTTTTGCATGTTCCACTTCGTTATCCTTTTAAAATGCTTCTTCTACTTCATATCCTCTTTAATTGCTTCAGTTACTTCATTATGCGCTCTACAAAATTGTGGTGTTTCATACAAAACTTCAATCGCTCATATCTTCTAAACGGGAAGAGATAGCCCTAGCAAACTTGTACAAAATATTGATATAAATTTTTGGTGGAACTGTTTTTTATTGTCATCCTTGACATCCTTTTTGAATGCTTCTCTCACTTCGTCATCTTCTTTAAATGTTTTTCCCACTTCGACATCATCTTTGACTGCTTCTTTAACTTCGATATCCTCTTTGATTGCTTCGCCCACTTCGACATCGTCTTTGACTGCTTCTTCCATTTCGATATCGTCTTTGATTGCTTTTTCACTTCGTCATCTTCTTTGAATGCTTCTACCACCTTGGTATCCTCTTTGATTGCTTACTCAACTTCAATTTCCTCTTTGATTGTTTCTGCCACTTCGATATCCTATTTGATTGCTTCTTCCACTTCAACATTCTCTTTGATAGTTTCTTCCACTTCGATATCCAATCAACAAATTTATGATTTTTCTTACAAAACTTTAATCGCTCGTATCTTCTAAACGGGAAGAGATAGCACTAGCAAACTTTGACAAAATATTAGTACAAATTTTTAATCATTATCATTTTACAACATACATTTATATTATGCAACGTCAATCCTGATCATTTTGGAACGTCCAGATTTTTTTTATGCAACGTTCATCATGATCTTTTTTGCAACGTTCAATTTTTTTTATACAACTATTATCATGATCATTTTGGAACATCCAATTTTTTTCTCTTTGATTGCTTGTTCCACTTCGATATCCTCTTTGATTGCTTCTTCCACATTGATATCCTATTTGATTGCTTTTTTAACTTTGATATCCTCTACGATTGCTTGTTCCACTTCGATATCCTCTTTTATTCCTTCTTCATCTTCAATATCCATTGGATTGCTTCTTCATCTTTGATATCCTCTTTGATGGCATTTTCACTTCGGTATCCTCTGTAAGGGCTCCTTCCTCTTTAATTTCCGTTTGATTGCTTCTTGCACTGCAATATTTTCTTTGATTGCGTCTTCATATTCGATATCGTTTTTGATTGCATTTTTACTTCGATATCCTGTGATGGCTTCTTCCACTTTGATATCCTCTTTGATTGCTTCTTCCACTTCGATATCCGCTTTGATTGCTTGTTCCATTTTGATATCGTCTTTGACTATTTCTTTCACTTCGATATCGTCTTTGATTGCTTTTTTCACTTCGTCATCCTCTTTGAATACTTCTACCAACTCGGTATCCTCTTTGATTCCTTAGTCAACTTCAATTTCCTCTTTGATTGTTTTTGCTACTTCGATATCCTATTTGATTGCTTCTCCCACTTCAATATCCTCTTTGTTTACTCCTTCCACTTCGATATCATCTTCGATTTCCTTTTGATTGCTTCTTGCACTGCATTATTCTCTTTGATTGCGTCTTCATCTTCGATATCGTCTTTGATAGCATTTTCACTTCGATATCCTCTGTGATGGCTTCTTCCACTTCGATACCCTCTTTGATTGCTTGTTCCACTTCGATATCCTCTTTGATTGCTTCTTCCACATTGATATCCTATTTGATTGCTTCTTTAACTTTGATATCCTCTACGATTGCTTGTTCCACTTCGATATCCTCTTTTATTCCTTCTTCATCTTCAATATCCATTGGATTGCTTCTTCATCTTTGATATCCTCTTTGATGGCATTTTCACTTCGGTATCCTCTGTAAGGGCTCCTTCCTCTTTGATTTCCGTTTGATTGCTTCTTGCACTGCAATATTTTCTTTGATTGCGTCTTCATATTCGATATCGTTTTTGATTGCATTTTTACTTCGATATCCTGTGATGGCTTCTTCCACTTTGATATCCTCTTTGATTGCTTCTTCCACTTCGATATCCGCTTTGATTGCTTGTTCCATTTTGATATCGTCTTTGACTATTTCTTTCACTTCGATATCGTCTTTGACTGCTTTTTTCACTTCGTCATCCTCTTTGAATACTTCTACCAACTCGGTATCCTCTTTGATTCCTTAGTTAACTTCAATTTCCTCTTTGATTATTTTTGCTACTTCGATATCCTATTTGATTGCTTCTCCCACTTCAATATCCTCTTTGTTTACTCCTTCCACTTCGATATCATCTTCGATTTCCTTTTGATTGCTTCTTGCACTGCATTATTCTCTTTGATTGCGTCTTCATCTTCGATATCGTCTTTGATAGCATTTTCCCTTCGATATCCTCTGTGATGGCTTCTTCCACTTCGATACCCTCTTTGATTGCTTCTTCCACTTCGATATCCTCTTTGATTGTTTCTTCCGCCTCGACATCTTCTATTTTTGCATGTTCCACTTCGTTATCCCTTTAAAATGCTTCTTCTACTTTCATATCCTCTTTAATTGCTTCAGTTACTTCATTATGCTCTCTACAAAATAGTGGTCTTTCATACAAAACTTCAATCGCTCGTATCTTCTAAACGGGAAGAGATAGCCCTAGCAAACTTGTACAAAATATTGGTATAAATTTTTGGTGCAACTGTTTTTTTATTGTCATCCTTGACATCCTTTTTGAATGCTTCTCTCACTTCGTCATCTTCTTTGAATGTTTTTTCCACTTCGACATCATCTTTGACTGCTTCTTTAACTTCGATATCCTCTTTGATTGCTTCTCCCACTTCGATATCGTCTTTGACTGCTTCTTCCATTTCGATATCGTCTTTGATTGCTTTTTTCACTTCGTCATCTTCTTTGAATGCTTCTACCACCTCGGTATCCTCTTTGATTGCTTACTCAACTTCAATTTCCTCTTTGATTGTTTCTCCCTCTTCGATATAGTCTTTGACTGCTTCTTCCATTTCGATATCGTCTTTGATTGCTTTTTTCACTTCGTCATCTTCTTTGAATGCTTCTACTGCCTCGGTATCCTCTTTGATTGCTTACTCAACTTCAATTTCCTCTTTGATTGTTTCTGCCACTTCGATATCCTATTTGATTGCTTCTTCCACTTCAACATTCTCTTTGATAGTTTCTTCCACTTCGATATCCAATCAACAAATTTATGATTTTTCTTACAAAACTTTAATCGCTCGTATCTTCTAAACGGGAAGAGATAGCGCTAGCAAACTTTGACAAAATATTAGTACAAATTTTTGATCATTATCATTTTGCAACATACATTTATATTATGCAACGTCAATCATGATCATTTTGGAACGTCCAGATTTTTTTTTATGCAACGTTCATCATGATCTTTTTTGCAACGTTCAATTTTTTTTTATACAACCATTATCATGATCATTTTGGAACATCCAATTTTTTTCTCTTTGATTGCTTGTTCCACTTCGATATCCTCTTTGATTGCTTCTTCCACATTGGTATCCTCTTTGATTGCTTCTTTAACTTTGATATCCTCTACGATTGCTTGTTCCGCTTCGATATCCTCTTTTATTCCTTCTTCATCTTCAATATCCATTGGATTGCTTCTTCCACTTCGATATCGTCTTTGATTGCTTTTTTTACTTCGTCATCCTCTTAGAATGGTTCTACCACCTTGGTATCCTCTTTGACTTCTTCCTCAACTTTAATTTCCTCTTTGATTGTTTCTGCTACTTCGATATCTTAGTTGATTGCTTCTTTCACTTCAATATCCTCTTTGATTGCTTCTTCCACTTCGATATCATCTTTGATTGCTGCTTCCACTTGGAAATCCTCTTTGATTTGATTGCTTCTTCCATTTCGATATCGTCTTTGACTGCTTCTTACACATGGATATCCTCTTTGATGGCTTTTAACAGCTCGATATCCTCTTTAATTACTTCTTCGACTAAAAGAAAAACACGCGAGCTGCGAGCAGCTCGCGCACAACGCAACCTCTAGTTATATTATATAAAGCTCGATTACCACTCACTGACTGACTGACTGACTGACTCATTGACATGTTTGTTCTCCCAGATGCCACCTCGTAGGGTGAAAATGTTTGGTGGGATCGTATAGAGGGAGTTCCGATGAGTTGGGAATAAATCCTAAAGTACCCCTTTTGTCCCCCATTCGCTCCCATCCACCTCGTATCTCGGAAAGTATAGGTCTTACAGCGTTGGCGCAAAAACTAATGTTGCAGAGGACATTTTTTTATATCCGGTTCCATGAAAAAAAAATGGTCTTTCATACAAAAAAAAAATTGTCCCCTACAAAATATTTCTGTATGAATACCGTAAACCGTAAATTTCGTTTGCCGTAATTTTCATACTGTTTTTGTAGGGAGCCCACGGCTTGTGTGTACTATAAAATTACTGTAAATTTGCTTGATTCTATATAATGGTGGTGGAGGGACATGAGATAACTTTCATAGTTTTTGCAAAGGTCATCATCATCATTTTGGAACATCCAATTTTTTTTTTTTTTTTTAGTATGCAACGTTCATCATGTTTATTTTGGAACATCCACATTTTTTTAATTATGCCTCATCCACAATGATCACTTTGAAACGTCATTTTTTTTTTATTATGCATCATCCACTGTGATCATTTTGTAACATCATTTTTTTTTCAATTATGCCTCATCCACAATGATCACTTTGAAACGTCATTTTTTTTTTTTTATTATGCAACATCCACTGTGATCATTTTGGTACATCATTTTTTTAATTATGCCTCATCCACAATGATCACTTTGGAACGTCAATTATTATTTTTTTTTATTATGCATCATCCACTGTGATCATTTTGTAACATCATTTTTTTTTCAATTATGCCTCATCCACTATGATCACTTTGGAACGTCAATTTTTTTTTTATTATGCAACATCCACTGTGATATTTTGGTACATCAATTTTTTTAATTATGCCTCATCCACAATGATCACTTTGGAACGTCAATTATTATTTTTTTTATTATGCAACATCCACTGTGATCATTTTGGTACATCATTTTTTTAATTATGCCTCATCCACAATGATCACTTTGGAACGTCAATTATTTTTTTTTTATTATGCATCATCCACTGTGATCATTTTGTAACATCATTTTTTTTTCAATTATGCCTCATCCACAATGATCACTTTGAAACGTCATTTTTTTTTATTATGCAACATCCACTGTGATCATTTTGGTACATCATTTTTTTAATTATGCCTCATCCACAATGATCACTTTGGAACGTCAATTATTATTTTTTTTTATTATGCATCATCCACTGTGATCATTTTGTAACATCATTTTTTTTTCAATTATGCCTCATCCACTATGATCACTTTGGAACGTCAATTTTTTTTTTTATTATGCAACATCCACTGTGATATTTTGGTACATCAATTTTTTTAATTATGCCTCATCCACAATGATCACTTTGGAACGTCAATTATTATTTTTTTTATTATGCAACATCCACTGTGATCATTTTGGTACATCATTTTTTTAATTACGCCTCATCCACAATGATCACTTTGGAACGTCAATTATTTTTTATTATGCAACATCCACTGTGATCATTTTGGAACATCATTTTTTTTAATTATGCCTCATCCACAATGATCATTTTGGAACGTCAATTTCTTTTTTTTATTATGCAACATCCACTGTGATAATTTTGGAACATCAATTTTTTTTAATTATGCCTCATCCGCAATGATCATTTTGGAACGTCAATTTTTTTTTAAATTATGCCTCATCCACAATGATCACTTTTGGAACGTCAATTTTTTTTTTATTATGCAACATCCACTGTGATCATTTTGGAACATCAATTTTTTTTTATTTATGCCTCATCCACTATGATCATTTTGGAACGTCAATTTTTTTTTATTATGCGACATCCACTATTCGAATATTCTCTTTGATTGCTTGTTACACTTCGTCATCCTCTTTTATTGTTTCTTCCGCCTCCACATCTTCTATTTTTGCATGTTCCACTTCGTTATCCTTTTAAAATGCTTCTTCTACTTCATATCCTCTTTAATTGCTTCAGTTACTTCATTATGCGCTCTACAAAATTGTGGTGTTTCATACAAAACTTCAATCGCTCATATCTTCTAAGCGGGAAGAGATAGCCCTAGCAAACTTGTACAAAATATTGGTATAAACTTTTGGTGGAACTGTTTTTTTATTGTCATCCTTGACATCCTTTTTGAATGCTTCTCTCACTTCGTCATCTTCTTTGAATGTTTTTTCCACTTCGACATCATCTTTGACTGCTTCTTTAACTTCGATATCCTCTTTGATTGCTTCTCCCACTTCGATATCGTCTTTGACTGCTTCTTCCATTTCGATATCGTCTTTGATTGCTTTTTCACTTCGTCATCTTCTTTGAATGCTTCTACCACCTTGGTATCCTCTTTGATTGCTTACTCAACTTCAATTTCCTCTTTGATTGTTTCTGCCACTTCGATATCCTATTTGATTGCTTCTTCCACTTCAACATTCTCTTTGATAGTTTCTTCCACTTCGATATCCAATCAACAAATTTATGATTTTTCTTACAAAACTTTAATCGCTCGTATCTTCTAAACGGGAAGAGATAGCACTAGCAAACTTTGACAAAATATTAGTACAAATTTTTGATCATTATCATTTTACAACATACATTTATATTATGCAACGTCAATCCTGATCATTTTGGAACGTCCAGATTTTTTTTATGCAACGTTCATCATGATCTTTTTTGCAACGTTCAATTTTTTTTATACAACTATTATCATGATCATTTTGGAACATCCAATTTTTTTCTCTTTGATTGCTTGTTCCACTTCGATATCCTCTTTGATTGCTTCTTCCACATTGATATCCTATTTGATTGCTTCTTTAACTTTGATATCCTCTACGATTGCTTGTTCCACTTCGATATCCTCTTTTATTCCTTCTTCATCTTCAATATCCATTGGATTGCTTCTTCATCTTTGATATCCTCTTTGATGGCATTTTCACTTCGGTATCCTCTGTAAGGGCTCCTTCCTCTTTGATTTCCGTTTGATTGCTTCTTGCACTGCAATATTTTCTTTGATTGCGTCTTCATATTCGATATCGTTTTTAATTGCATTTTTACTTCGATATCCTCTGTGATGGCTTCTTCCACTTTGATATCCTCTTTGATTGCTTCTTCCACTTCGATATCCGCTTTGATTGCTTGTTCCATTTTGATATCGTCGTTGACTATTTCTTTCACTTCGATATCGTCTTTGATTGCTTTTTTCACTTCGTCATCCTCTTTGAATACTTCTACCAACTCGGTATCCTCTTTGATTCCTTAGTCAACTTCAATTTTCTCTTTGATTGTTTTTGCTACTTCGATATCCTATTTGATTGCTTCTCCCACTTCAATATCCTCTTTGTTTACTCCTTCCACTTCGATATCATCTTCGATTTCCTTTTGATTGCTTCTTGCACTGCATTATTCTCTTTGATTGCGTCTTCATCTTCGATATCGTCTTTGATAGCATTTTCACTTCGATATCCTCTGTGATGGCTTCTTCCACTTCGATACCCTCTTTGATTGCTTCTTCCACTTCGATATCCTCTTTGATTGTTTCTTCCGCCTCGACATCTTCTATTTTTGCATGTTCCACTTCGTTATCCCTTTAAAATGCTTCTTCTACTTTCATATCCTCTTTAATTGCTTCAGTTACTTCATTATGCTCTCTACAAAATTGTGGTCTTTCATACAAAACTTCAACCGCTCGTATCTTCTAAACGGGAAGAGATAGCCCTAGCAAACTTGTACAAAATATTGGTATAAATTTTTGGTGCAACTGTTTTTTTATTGTCATCCTTGACATCCTTTTTGAATGCTTCTCTCACTTCGTCATCTTCTTTGAATGTTTTTTCCACTTCGACATCATCTTTGACTGCTTCTTTATCTTCGATATCCTCTTTGATTGCTTCTCCCACTTCGATATCCTCTTTGACTGCTTCTTCCATTTCGATATCGTCTTTGATTGCTTTTTCACTTCGTCATCTTCTTTGAATGCTTCTACCACCTTGGTATCCTCTTTGATTGCTTACTCAACTTCAATTTCCGCTTTGATTGTTTCTGCCACTTCGATATCCTATTTGATTGCTTCTTCCACTTCAACATTCTCTTTGATAGTTTCTTCCACTTCGATATCCAATCAACAAATTTATGATTTTTCTTACAAAACTTTAATCGCTCGTATCTTCTAAACGGGAAGAGATAGCACTAGCAAACTTTGACAAAATATTAGTACAAATTTTTGATCATTATCATTTTACAACATACATTTATATTATGCAACGTCAATCCTGATCATTTTGGAACGTCTAGATTTTTTTATGCAACGTTCATCATGATCTTTTTTGCAACGTTCAATTTTTTTTATACAACTATTATCATGATCATTTTCGAACATCCAATTTTTTTCTCTTTGATTGCTTGTTCCACTTCGATATCCTCTTTGATTGCTTCTTCCACATTGATATCCTATTTGATTGCTTCTTTAACTTTGATATCCTCTACGATTGCTTGTTCCACTTCGATATCCTCTTTTATTCCTTCTTCATCTTCAATATCCATTGGATTGCTTCTTCATCTTTGATATCCTCTTTGATGGCATTTTCACTTCGGTATCCTCTGTAAGGGCTCCTTCCTCTTTGATTTCCGTTTGATTGCTTCTTGCACTGCAATATTTTCTTTGATTGCGTCTTCATATTCGATATCGTTTTTGATTGCATTTTTACTTCGATATCCTGTGATGGCTTCTTCCACTTTGACATCCTCATTGATTGCTTCTTCCACTTCGATATCCGCTTTGATTGCTTGTTCCATTTTGATATCGTCTTTGACTATTTCTTTCACTTCGATATCGTCTTTGATTGCTTTTTTCACTTCGTCATCCTCTTTGAATACTTCTACCAACTCGGTATCCTCTTTGATTCCTTAGTCAACTTCAATTTCCTCTTTGATTGTTTTTGCTACTTCGATATCCTATTTGATTGCTTCTCCCACTTCAATATCCTCTTTGTTTACTCCTTCCACTTCGATATCATCTTCGATTTCCTTTTGATTGCTTCTTGCACTGCATTATTCTCTTTGATTGCGTCTTCATCTTCGATATCGTCTTTGATAGCATTTTCACTTCGATATCCTCTGTGATGGCTTCTTCCACTTCGATACCCTCTTTGATTGCTTTTTCCACTTCGATACCCTCTTTGATTGCTTCTTCCACTTCGATATCCTCTTTGATTGTTTCTTCCGCCTCGACATCTTCTATTTTTGCATGTTCCACTTCGTTATCCCTTTAAAATGCTTCTTCTACTTTCATATCCTCTTTAATTGCTTCAGTTACTTCATTATGCTCTCTACAAAATTGTGGTCTTTCATACAAAACTTCAATCGCTCGTATCTTCTAAACGGGAAGAGATAGCCCTAGCAAACTTGTACAAAATATTGGTATAAATTTTTGGTGGAACTGTTTTTTTATTGTCATCCTTGACATCCTTTTTGAATGCTTCTCTCACTTCGTCATCTTCTTTGAATGTTTTTTCCACTTCGACATCATCTTTGACTGCTTCTTTAACTTCGATATCCTCTTTGATTGCTTCTCCCACTTCGATATCGTCTTTGACTGCTTCTTCCATTTCGATATCGTCTTTGATTGCTTTTTCACTTCGTCATCTTCTTTGAATGCTTCTACCACCTTGGTATCCTCTTTGATTGCTTACTCAACTTCAATTTCCGCTTTGATTGTTTCTGCCACTTCGATATCCTATTTGATTGCTTCTTCCACTTCAACATTCTCTTTGATAGTTTCTTCCACTTCGATATCCAATCAACAAATTTATGATTTTTCTTACAAAACTTTAATCGCTCGTATCTTCTAAACGGGAAGAGATAGCACTAGCAAACTTTGACAAAATATTAGTACAAATTTTTGATCATTATCATTTTACAACATACATTTATATTATGCAACGTCAATCCTGATCATTTTGGAACGTCCAGATTTTTTTTATGCAACGTTCATCATGATCTTTTTTGCAACGTTAAATTTTTTTTATACAACTATTATCATGATCATTTTGGAACATCCAATTTTTTTCTCTTTGATTGCTTGTTCCACTTCGATATCCTCTTTGATTGCTTCTTCCACATTGGTATCCTCTTTGATTGCTTCTTTAACTTTGATATCCTTTACGATTGCTTGTTCCGCTTCGATATCCTCTTTTATTCCTTCTTCATCTTCAATATCCATTGGATTGCTTCTTCCACTTCGATATCGTCTTTGATTGCTTTTTTTACTTCGTCATCCTCTTAGAATGCTTCTACCACCTTGGTATCCTCTTTGATTTCTTCCTCAACTTTAATTTCCTCTTTGATTGTTTCTGCTACTTCGATATCCTATTTGATTGCTTCTTTCACTTCAATATCCTTTTTGATTGCTTCTTCCACTTCGATATCATCTTTGATTGCTGCTTCCACTTGGAAATCCTCTTTGATTTGATTGCTTCTTCCATTTCGATATCGTCTTTGACTGCTTCTTACACATGGATATCCTCTTTGATGGCTTTTAACAGCTCGATATCCTCTTTAATTACTTCTTTGACTAAAAGAAAAACACGCGAGCTGCGAGCAGCTCGCGCACAACGCAACCTCTAGTCTCATATATATATCTCGCGAGATCTCAGTTCGGGCCGAACCACTAGTTATTATCGGACTTAAAATTGATAACACAGCGAACAACGGTCTACTAACGGTCGTAGCAGAAACTACTAGGTACATCAGATAGGGAATTCCAAAAATCTTGTTATTTCAATTGAATGAAAGTCATTGCCCTAAGGGGCCATAGATCATCGGTAGTGGATATAGATCGTCGGTATTAAACTATTGAATTCATATTTGGAGCTTATTTGTCTTCAAATCGATTTGAACGACTATTTTAGGATATATGAATCAATTAAACTGGGTGCGTTTCTGTTGATTGACTAACTAAAATTTTGTAAAACATGTTCATTCTTATTTTGTTAACACTAAAGACCAAATTAACATGACATTAATAGTGATACTTATAAATTAGTTAAATTGTCGTATTTGCGGGGTAGTTTTAATCAGCAAGAAAAATTGGTGTTGAATAAATAAATAAAATTACATAACGAAATTTTAGTTAGCAACAGAATCGGCGTCATTATTTCCTTTTTAAAATCTTAATAAATCAATGGATCAAGGTCGCATGAAAACAGAAAACGAATAAAAGAAATAACATAGTAAAGAGGACTGCATCTAATAAACCCAACTGAGACGGGCTGAAGGACCAGATGGAAACACCTGATAAAGGGGGTGGGAACCGTTTAGTGCTGGCCGCACAGGATCGGTCGCTCCGTCAATCTATGGGAAGACCTAAGTTCAGCAGTGGTCCTATGGGCTAAAATGTTGATTACAATAGAAATATATAAACAAACAAACCATCTGTTGGAACGGTATGTTCTCCTTCTGTAGTACGGTCATTAGTTTAGCTGCATTCTGGAAGTGCACGTTGTCATCAGCATTTCCGTGGATGAGGAAGAGATCATGACCACGTAGATGCTCCGCCAGGAGTGTGACGTCACCGGCCTCGTAGCCAGCTAGGTTGTCTTCTTCGGTGGGCAGGCCCATGTAGCGTTCTGTGTACATTGTGTCTGAGGAAGAAATGTCAGGTTAAATAAAAATAGATACATTTTGTACTCATTACAGTGGGCGTATAGCCTGCTGAGGCGCAGAGGTAGCGGGTTCCCGCCGCGGAACAAATGTTTGCATGATCTACAGATATTTGTTCCGTGTCTGGGTGTTTTTCTATATATTATAAGTATGTATTTACAAAAAAAAAGTATATAAGTATTCTATCAGTTATCTGGTTCCCATAGTACAAGCTCTGCTTAGTTTGGGGCTAGATAGCGCTGTGTGAAATGTCCAGCGATATTTATTTATTTTATTATTACCTATTATTTTTTATTTATGATTTTTATCAACTCGGCTCAGAAAAGCCGGAGAATAACTAATTACTATTACTAATGCCATCAACATTCTTCTCTGTTGCTTCAAGTTTGCTGCATCATCTGCCCATCTCGCTGCTGGTCGGCCGAGGTTTCTGTACCCTGTTCGAGTACGCCTTTCAGTTATCGCCTTACTCCACCTATCGTCACTTCGCCTTGCCAGGTGTCCTGCCCAACCCCATTTTAATTCCGTTATACGATCGTCAACATCTTTTACCTTCGTCTTCTAAGCCTGTGCTAACCTCGTCCGATGAGGTTAGCACAGGACCGTGGAGAATGGCACATGCAAAGGGAGGCCTATACCCAGCAGTGGGTGAAGTCGGAATGTGAATGATGATGATGACTTCAAATTTGGATCCTTGAGGTTAGATTAGAATGGAGGTTATGTAAAATAAGACCAATTAATACACTGCGAGACGGTCGTCAGAGCAGATCTTATACTTACCCTTAGAAATAAAATTAGGTTTTTAAATGGTGTACATCTATTTTTTATGTAAGGTCTACCTAGGCCAATGATTCCTTGAATTTATTAAATAAATAAAGTGGTATAGTATCTCTATTAGTAGGGGAAAGTGTAGAAAAAAACCATGTTTTCTTAGGGACAGGAGAAACAGGCGATTTTTTCTCCCAATTACTCAACCCTCATCCTACCATGGTATGTTTTAAAGCTGCACGGAAGAAATACAAAGGATCGGAAGAGTAAGCTAATTAAAAGCACCACTAGGAAACACCGAACTATTAATAGCTAGCTATACCTAAGCCACATTGAAGCAAATAGATGAATTATGATTATGATAAATGTATTTTTTTTACATAAATCTAGAACTAATTAATTCAAATATTATGGAGAAATTCGATTGCTACAACATTTTATATGAGAAAATAACTAACGAATGTATAATTAAAACATATTGGACATACTTCGATTATTAATCATATTATATAAGGGTCTGACATCACCACATTCCTTGAAAAAGAAATAGAATTTCATTAATGTTTAGAACCATTGCCTCGTAATCGGAATTAATTGTATAGACCTTTGCCCAGTAGTGGGAAAAGACAGGTTGAAATAAAGAGGATTTGTATCACGCCTACTTTAAGTACTGAAAGATTACAGAATTACTTAGCCCTAGTCTAAGTTTTGCTCTTTGCTTTCGCTCTCATTTTCGAGTTTTGTAGGAATCGATTTTTCGCCAATACTTAACTAGTAAAGATCAATCAATTTATTTATTGCGATTATGCATTAGAAACAGGTGGTTAGTATATAGTTTGAGTTCATAATCAGCGTTTATCGCATGCAATTTTCATCAGCGTCCTATCATAGAAAAATTAAACTTAAGAAGATTAAATTATTTAGCTGACCCGCTGAACCTCGTACCGCCTTGACATGCTTGTGACGCGGGCTGTCAATGCCCCGGTAGAATTGTCAATTGGCCATCATTATGTGCATCTATGTATGACAAAATGATTTTTCTTCAAAATTTCATTTTGCACGAATTTTTCCGACATTTTAATAGTTATTCTGCTATTCGGGGCGGAGGCAAATCTAACAAATCAACGATCATCAAATCGGTCCCGGCGTTCTTGAGTTATAAATGATGTAACTAACCCGACTTGGTTTTATATATTAATGATCTAAGAAAGAAAAATGAAAATGTCAGATTATATAAAATTATTCAAAGGATTTATCGCAGATAATTTTTTTTATATTATAATATGCAATGTCTATTAATATTTGTTTCAAGCTTCTCTTAAACACATTGAGATTGGGAGCATCCAGTAAGATGTTTTTCACTTTCCATAAAACATCTTTTACATTTCGTTGTTTATCAACTATACGCCTTCCACTGCTGAACATGAGTCTACCCCCATTTACGTTTAGCAAAGTTAAACTACAATCTCAGTAATGGAAAGTTCGCCTTGCATTAATATATTACCCAATAAGAGTAAGAGTTGCTATCGTATTAATCACTATAAAAATCGAAACAGCTTAAATTTATAAACAAATCGGTAGTTTTAAAACTGGTTTATGAGCTGGTTTTCTAGCAGTATTTTACTAGAACAATCTAATAGAAATTGTTAGTACGAGAAAGTAAGGAAACCAAAGGCTGTAATGTAGGTAATTTATTAAAATGTATCCTTTAGAAGTCTTAAGCGAAACTTTAGAATACCACTACAGGTTGGGTCCCAAACAACTGTCGATAAAAAAAAATAAGTGTGCTTTAGACCACACGACGGAAGTAAAACTTCTTTAGCTCCATCTACCTAGTCAGGTCATAAATTCTGTCACATGTTTAATATAAAATAATTGAAACAAGTTTATTCATTATGTAACCATTTATATACCAAAATGAACTTAACAAACCATAGATTCTTATGACACTAAAGTTTATTCAAAATGACCTCCGTGATTTTGAATACAGGCCTTCAATCTGCGCGGCCAGTCGTCTATCGCAGCACGAACGAGTACATGTCAATATCGGCGGCTGCCTTAATCAAGGATGTCTTGAGTGACTCCAAATTGGGATGAGGCTTTGAGCACGCCTTGTCCTCCAAGTGTTGCCATATCTTGTAATCTAACGGATTCAAATCTGGACTGGAGGAGGGCCAGTCTTCGTGCCGGATGAAGTCGATTTCACGCGCCGCCAGCCAGTCTTGTGTGCTCTTCGCTCTATGAGCTGGCGCCGAATCTTGTTGGAATACCCAGTGCCTGTTATTGAACATGGTATGAGAAACAGGTTCCACAAGGTTCGTCAGGACTGTATTTTGATACACAACTGCATTCGTTTTTACACCTTTCTCACAAAAATGTACCTCTGTTAAGCCCCAGTAAGAAACTCCCAACCATACCATGAGCGAGGATGGAAAATGACCTTGTTGGACACGCGGAATACGGTTGCTCGCTTCTTCACTACTGTGTGCGTACACCTTATCATTTTGTTTATTGTAGCTCTCTTCTACGGTAAAAATTTTTTCATCCGAAAAAAAAATTTCCCGATATTTTTTTCCCGCGTACCGCTTCAACAAAGCGCGGCATCTCTTTAGTCTCAGGTCCATTAGACGAGCATTCAAACGATATCCTGTTTTTCTTCGATATGCCCGAAGCCTTAAGTCTTCATTTAACACCCTTTTCACCGTGGTTCTGCTTAACCACATCTGAAGGGCCAACAGTTTCTGCTTACGTTTGGGATTTCTTTGAATTCGCGCCTTCACAGCTTTTATAACTGCTGGAGTCCTAACAGACCGAGGGCGACCACTTCTTGACCTGTCATCTACACTAGAGTCTTCATTGTATCGTTTGATGGTGCGATAAACGAATCTTTTGGTTATATTCAAATTTTTCAGTATGTCAAAAATTTGAATTGGCGCGTAACCGCAACGATGCAACGCAATAACTGCAACACGGTCTTCTTTAAGCGTCCACACCATATTTAAAAATGACTAAAATTCTAAAAAGTATACATTTTTATTTTCATGAACAACTCGAAATTCGAATTCTATAAACTTTTTTGTGGCCAGCATTCTAAAAGAAAAGTGTTTACTGTGTGACAATACTTATGACCTGACTAGGTATATGTATGTATATTAATATGATACAGATAATAGGCCTGCACTGTGTCTTAGATATACGAAACGTAACTGGCTACGAGAGAAAGAGAGAGAGAAAATGTATGCTCGCACCTCTCTCTCTTGCCCCTACAGTAATATACGAAACGTAACTCTCTCTCTCTTTCTATCTTCATTAATATCTCCCTCTCAACTTCCGTTCACCTCGCCCGATCACACTTTTCGTAACGCTCTCGTCACGCATTCACCAGCTTACTCCCCAAGTCAAGCATGCGTGAAGAAGTTTTACTTCAAAAATTATGCAATTGGTATAGGCATATTTGTTATAGGTGATAACAGCCTTAAAATCAGGTGGGCTATGGCTTGTACGGATACCTCATAAAATAAAATTTAAAACTCAATCTGCAAAAATACGTTTCCAAAAACATGACCAATGCAATAAGTTTAATTTATTTATTTAATTCAAGTAACCTTTGACACATATTCAACTCCCAAAAAATACACAAGAATAAAAATAAAACTCCTCCGAAACGGCTTGACCGATTGTTGTGAAATTTTTTGTGTATATTCGGTAGGTCTGAGAATAGGTTGTAAAGTATTTTTCACCCTCCTATCCCCACACCCCCATTTTTTAATCGTAATGTCAGTATTTTTGTATGAACAATATTCATATAATTTAACCGTCGTCCACTGACGAGAAGTCATTTACATGAAGTATCGCGTCACTTTGACAAGAGTGTTTTAAAGAGTTTTTATCCCGAAGTTCCAACGGGAACGGGAGATTTCAAACGTGCGAAGCCGCGGGCGGGTCAGCTAGTAAAATATAATTAACACAAATAATCGAAGGTTATAATAATAATAAATATTACTGGACATTTCACTCAGCGCTATCTACCCACAAACTAAGCAGAGCTTGTACTGTACTTAACTGATAGAATACTTATATACTTTTTTTGTAAATACTTATAATATATAGAAAAACATCCAGAAATATTTGTAGATCATGCAAAAATTTGTTCCGCAGCGGGATCCAAATCCGCGATATTACGACGTAATACTCCAAAAATGCCAACTTTATTGCAATGCGATCGGAAATATTGGAATGTTATTATAACAGACATTTGGAGATGTGGTTTTTGTTTAATGACAAGGTTAAGGAACATTGGAACAAAATACGATCATTAATTGGCTCAAATGGGGCGAATAAAGGCAAAAATTGAGCCATTGGCTGCTGACATGAGAGGTTTGATGGTCGGGACAAAACGAATTTTGGTCATAACGAGATTGGAATATCAGGGTAACAAGAAATTGACCTGCTATAAATATGAAATTACATTTTATCATTCGACGCTTAAACAAGATGCAATCGTTACACGGAAGCGCGAAGCGGGAACAGCGTTGACCTACGCAGTCGCTTATGCACTGTCGAATAAATTTACGCTTTGGATTGCTACTTGTTGGGCCAGGTTAGTGCATACTTGCGCGGTGACGTCCATCACAGTTAAAAGAACTTAAACAAAGGTGATATTAGTTTGAGATAACAAGAGTTTTCTTCAAGCAAACTTTTGTCGTAATTTTATACATCCCAGAAAAACTCTATTTGGGAGTAATATTACTGAATTCCAGAGCACCGCATCCGCTCCTGAGATAAAATTAGTTTTTTTCCAAAATATACAACTTGTTTTGTTATGTACGGCATTAATTTGAAACACACATCCGGAATCGTTAGTTTAACTGGTACCTACTTACATGATTAATGAATATGATCTGTTTATCTATTTTATACAGGCTGTTTCGTTGATATTCTAGGAGGATATTAAGGTTGTTTGAAAGTTGTAAATTTTATATGGTAGCCATTAGTTTAATGTCGTACATTACAAAACACGTAGTAGGTATATCAGGAGCGCACTCAACGTGCTACTCTTTCGCAGATATTACTTACTGTAGTATAACCAGGAAGTGACAGGCGCGCTCGAAACCCCGCACTGGAAGAGACGGTCTTCATCATGTATGAGAGTCAACAGCGTCGCGTATCCGCCGTAGCTGTGGCCCCATATACCGATCCTTTCACGGTCGATGAACTCGTACCGATCCAATAACTCTCTGGAAAGATTACGCACCATTTGTATGTGAAACAAATTATCTGCTGATCGATTTTGTATCTTGCTTCAATGTGTTAAGAGTTATTTTTGGAGGATAATAAAGATATTTGAGGATAGGTTATTATAAAGGTGTTATTTGTACGATTTATTGTTGCAGTGATAAAATAAAGGATATAACAAAAAGGGCATTTATATTGACTTGCAATATTGCATTCCGATGAATGATCATTTATTGCCATGAGTAAGTGGGTATAATTTTATTTTTAATTTATTTACTACTAGCTGACCAATCCGCAGCTTCGTACACGAATAAAATCATTATGTTCCTTCTGCGAAGTTGGGTAAAAAGTAGCCTATGTCTCAATCTCGGTCATAACCTATCTATGTTCGAAATTTCATAGAAATCGGTCAAGCCGTTTAGTCGTGAAAACGTGACGAACAGACAGAGAAACAGAGTTACTTTCGAATTTATAATATTATAGTTTCCGCAGCGCATGCAATGAAATACATTTTATAGCAATTTTTTTTACACCTTGCGTTACATTATTTAAATTTTAGTAGGGATCCCTAATTTTTTTCTAGTAACAAATATAGCCTATGTTACTCAGGGATAATGTAGCATTCTAACAGTGAAATCGGACCAGTAGTTTTTGAGTTTATTCTACAAACATACAAAAATACAAATCTTTCCTCTTTATTATTAGTGTAGATGGCACTCAAAACAAAATACAATTAAACCTAGATTGTATTCTTAAGCATGTGTACACAACATGACAATTCCAGAGCAGTTCTGTGTAGACTAGCTGAAGTAAGATAAGATAAAAGACCAAATCTTGTGTCAAATTTAAGTTCGTCCGAATGCCTCCTAAATGACCAAACTTTTAGCCAAAGCCAACGCGTTTATATCATGACAAACACGGTAGCATTCAGCTGATAATTCCAACTATCTAACTGAAACTATCGGTCACCCATCCAAGTAGTGACCGTACGGCACGTCGCCTTATCTTAGCTGATCTGTTAAAAATAGGCAAGATACTACGAATGCTTTTATCGCCATATTCGTACTGCATGGGAGTAGGTAACTTTCGAAAACTTTTCACGTTCTGGAGATTACGAGTTTGATTCCCGCCGCGAAACAAATGTTTGCATGATTTACAGATATTTGTTTCGGGTCTGTGTGTTTCTCTGTAGTATTTACTAAAAATATATATATATACATAAATACTCTATCAGTTATCTGGTTCCCATAGTACAAGCTGTGCTTAGTTTGGGACTAGGATAGCGCTGTGTGAAATGTTCAGCTTTTTTTAAATATTTGTATAAACCCTGTTACGCTGTTGATGGAAATAATAATAAATCTTTATTTTAGGCGACATTTTAGGTAATTTCTATTGTGGAAATGTCACTTTAAATGTCATTCTAATTTGATCTTTAGTGTGAACAAAATAAGACCGTTCGTATTTTACACAATTTCAGTTAGTCAGTGTAAACAACAAAATTGCCACCAGTGCAATACTTAAAACTATTTGCTGATAATGAAAATTATTCAAATTTATTAAGTAGGTATGTGCTTTCCCCCTCCATAGAAAGGGAGAAGTCTTCTTACAAGTAGAATTACCTCAAAATAACGAAGTGATCCTCAATCTCTACAGTTCCTAGTGCGTTGTTGAGTGAGTACAGAATGTCTTGTCCCTTCAGTCCCGAGCCGCGTCCGTCAGCCATCAAATAGATTATGTTACGACTTGTTGTCAGGTACGAATGGTAACCTATGGTATTAGAAACGATTATAATCATACAAATATTATATTATGAAAATAAGTGGCATGGGATTAGGCAGGCCATGTGGTTCGAATGCATCCAGAACGATGGGCGAATCTAGTCATCCAGTGGACCGACCGAACGGACGACGCAGCTGTGGTAGGCCCAGAAAAAGATGGGATAATCAGATTTGGCTGTGGACCGTAGGATGGAGGGGAGATGGGGAGACCTTTGCCCTGCAGTGGGACAATATAGGTTAGTAAAAAAAGATGTGGCAGTGAGTAGGGCACATAGCTCGAAGAACTGACGGCCATTGGGGCTGAAAGGTTCTCAGGGTGGGACGGCCCCCAGTAGATGGAAAGAAGACCTGATAAAAGTTTATCATTATCTGATATGATGATGATAACTAGTGGTTCGCCCCGAACTGAGATCTCGCGACTCTCCCATAAAAACAAAAAAATATTATTCGTAATATCAACTATAAAAACAGTGCAACGAAATGCATAACCATATTACTTGGCCTACAGTTT
The DNA here is from genome assembly GCA_963924445.1 of Philereme transversata. NCBI lineage: Eukaryota > Metazoa > Arthropoda > Insecta > Lepidoptera > Geometridae > Philereme > Philereme transversata. The sequence continues at coordinate 7,695,265 of OZ004337.1, read as the reverse complement.
TATTCAAATTACAGGTAACGGGAGTTCATGTTAATTGGTTAGGTTTTTTTGGGATAGAAATTACAGTTATTTTAGATTTCAGACTTTTCCACTAAAGCTAAACGCATACTAAATTTCAGGTGTGGTCACGGGTGCATCCTGTGAATTTTGTCAATGTTCAGCTTTTAATATGGCTAATAACTGAAAAACTACAAGATTTAGACTAAATATAAAAACGGGGTCCAAATGTACTCACAAAGACCTTTTATTAGACGTGCCACTTGACCGGATAGTTCTATTTTGTTTTTTTTTTACCCCTCTTGAACCCCAATATCTCAACAACCCCCCAACATTTTCAACTCATTTAGTCACACCAAAATTGTGCCATCACTACCAACTATGTATCAAATTTCACGATGATCGGATCAACGCTTCCAAAGTTATCCTCTGACAAACATACATACCTAAATACAACGCCGATTTGCCCAAGTTGATTTAGAGATCTCGCTTCGCTCGATCAATAATAAGTATGTACATTTACAATTACTTACCGACCGTAAACGTATCGTAAACTGTGTTAGTGTTAGGGCCAGAGTACACGTAGAATATCATTGGGTATTTAGTTGTAGTATCATTAACATCCAAGCCGGGGGGTAGGAAAAGCCGGAACGGGGCGGGGAATCCGTTTTCGAGCGGCACAGTGGAGATAATGCTACCGGGACGAGTCTTGCCTTCGAGTCGCTCTCGGACGATCGTGTTTTCTTCCCAGACGTAAAGGGTTTCTTGAGTCTGTAAAAAGTCTTGTTTGTTTTTTTTACGCTACATGGAGATGAAACAAGCTTAAGGCCCACCTGATGTTACGTGGCAACCATCGCCTTTAACAGATAATTGCCTCGTAGGTCACGCATCTTAGTTCACTTGGTGGTTAAATTTTACTCTGAATTTATGCGAAGTATTTTGAAGGCATACATAGAAATTAATTATTTTTTTTACAGTTAGTTTAATCACTAGGTACGAGCGAAGCGAAGCCTTCACTAACCTCATTTGAAGTAACAAACCAAGCTTTTACTGGTTACAAAATCCCGATTTCTTACTTTGTTGGAATGATAATAATATAACAGTTAAAATTGATTTATAAGATGTTAGTAAACAGAGGGTGAGAGGTAAAAAATGCTCGCTTCGCTCGTACAATAGATCGGTTGATTACGTGCTCGAAACAGTGCCGTAAAGGAAATCATCCATTGTGAGAAAACCCACGGTTTAGTTAAGTCTGCAAGGACTATGTTTTTTCTAGGTATTTAAGCTCCAAAACTAAGAGGATGGCATAGGCGCTCACTAATATTATAAATCCGAAAGTTTGGATGGTTGTTTATTTATTCATTTGTTTGTTTGTTACACAATCACGTCGAACGGCTCAACCGATTTCGATGAAATTTAGTATGTTAGTAGATTATAACTTGGATTAACACATAAACTACTTTTTATCCCATAAATCAGGTCCCATGGGATAAAAATGGGGGTCAAGTTGCAACAGCGAATTTAGCTTTATATCTAGGTTACCTACACATTTAGTAGTGTAACGCGTATGAGTTCGCGGGCAACAGCTAGTTCATAATAGTTAATTCATAACTCAAGGGCAAGCTCAATCTAAAATCTTGTTTTAGACACTACAGACTGAGTTAAGTGCTGCAATTTGTCACGCCAAAATGTAATTTTCAATAGTGGATGTGTAAATCATCTTTAGTGATCATAGGCCAGTACCTACCTTTGGGTCTATAATGTAGACGGCGGATGGCTCGTCGGGCGAGGAACAGGTGATGGAGAGGAACGCGGCTTGCCGACTGGCGGTGGCAGTCGCCCAGGCGCATGGGCCGCCGTTAGGCAGCACCAGGTCACAGCTCAGACAGGTCTGATTGGCGCCGGCCACGTGGACTTGCGAGCGCCAGGGCTCGTTGGTGACAGTCCGAGTGTAGTAGCTGTATCAGAAAACAATATTGGAGAAACGCTTGCTAAACTTACGGGCCAAGAACGTTTAACGTTAGCGTTAGATAGCGATACAACCGTTTGTCTTTAACCAATACTACACCTTTGTTAATAATAAAGAGCCATCGGTAGAATCCATCTATCATAGGACGTTTGAGAAATTCGAATACAGCGGGTATAAAACGGGAAAACTTGTTTCAGCCGCTGTATTCCAGAAAGATTTAACTGACAAACCGAATATATGAGAATTAACTTTTATATGGTACATTTCTTCACTATATTGAAAAATAACAGTTGCAATAAATGAATTGCAATTCTTAATTGCACATAATGTGGAAAAACACCTTAGCAGTAATGCATTATATATAGGTGATAGAAAGATGTTTGAGCTAACTGAAGCGACGTTATATTTTCATTCACTTGCGATCAGTTAAGCTGAATTTTAAGCCAGTAACGCCAAAAATCAATTATTTACTCACTACAACTCATTAGCTTCGTCCATTCCTACGAAGTTGTTGACAGTAAACGCGCCAGGAGTGATCGAGCTTGAATTAATCTGGCCATTTTGGCGTACACTCATGTACAAGTGTTGCCAAATGGTACCATCGATCTGTTCCGCGGACCATCGCAGAGATACATAGTAGGAGCCGTCGGAGCTGAAGCGGGGTAGGGCGGTTGGTACCCAGCCATTAGGTTGATCCCGAGCTTCCTCCTAAAATAAAGGCTTTTTAACAATGGTAGACTTTTTAAGGAGGATCAAAACGATGAAGGCATTCATTGTCAGAAAACCGGTTCAAGAACCACGTTTCTGTTATAATGGAGTTATTTACATTGAAACCTGGATAAGTTTACCCTGGGTATGTGAGAAACCTCTGTTATTGATAATTGCAATGAGGTCCCAACACTTTTGCATTGAAATACCTTTGTTACTGAAAATTTTCAATCCTTTGTAACTAAGACTTGATTTCTTAGATTTTTCGATAATTGGGACTTTGTAGCTTAATAGCCCGTATAAGTGGGACAATTAATCAGGTTTAGACAAGTTATGATGCGTCTGTTTACAGTTTAATCCCTTCCATACTGGCTTTGTTTGTCAGTATTATCTAAGAGTTTGTACATATTAATATTTCCACCTGTTTATATGAAAAATGGTACATTACGACCTCTCATAGTGGGATCCTCTCTATAAATAAGGCAACTGTCATGTTAATTTACCTATTTGAGAAACTGGATAAATGAAAAGCCTCTATAAGTGATAAAAAATATAGGTCCCTTAGATCCCACGTATCCAGGTTTTACTGTATTTGGAAAATTCTCCTGCATGATAATGGTCGTCAGCTGGTCAAAACCTATTTGAAACCACTTAATTAGAAAGTCCTACCCCACCAGCTGTATTTACCAGAGACTGCCCCTTCCGACTATCACTTGTTCGTGGCACATGGCCTATCTGAGCAGCGCTTCACATCATGAAGATACCAAAATTTAGGTCGATTCGTGGATAGCCTCATACGATGAAGAGTTCTTCCGACGTGGTATCCGAATGCTGCCAGAATGAAGGGAAAAAGTAGTGGCATATGTACCATTATTTCACAATAAATTTCTAATTTTTCATAGGAAACGGCGGAAACATATTTGTACTCCCACTTTTTTATGTTCTGTTGAAGCCCTTATTCTTTTTTTTATCATATTTTATTTATTTCTTTTTTTTTAATTGGATAGAACTTTGTTTGACCACAATCTCACCTGATGGTAAGTGATGATGTGGTCTAAGATGAAGCACGAAGATCTAGAAGAAACCTATTTACTCTTACCTTGAAGAGGCCCGGATTGTATTCTTTAGGAAAAACAGACGACGGCAAAGTGTTCCATACCTTAGCTGTACGCCTCAAGAACGTAGAACCAAAACGGTGTGTGCGAATGGGTGGTATATTGACTAAGTACGGATGGTACTGAGCCGTGCGCCTGCTTGTTCTTTGATGGAAAGGAGATGGCGGGATCAGATCGTACATCACATAATTTATAATCTTACATTCAATAATCTTACCTCACAATTACCAGAGATCATATCGCAGAATCTAAGAACAGTGTAGTTCTGTCTCCTATTCATCCAATGAGCAGCCATCTCGGTATCGGACGTCCACGTGACTCCTCCCAGGATATGATCGTCAGTGACATTGAGTGGTGCCTCCATGATGGTAAAGTCCGTGTTATTGTTATTGACTAGTTCATAGAGATCGACAACACGAAGAACAACAGTGGGGTTGGTTCGACCGACCTAGAAAGATACACATTTTTTTTGTTAGAATCACACTTATTGATCGAGCGAAGCGAGACCTCTAAATCAACTTGGCCAAATCGGCATTGTATGTATGTATGTTTGTTTGTCCGAGGATAACTTTCGAAGCGTTTATCCGATCATCGTGAAGTTTGGTATAAGGTAGGTAGTGATGGCACAATTTTGGTGTGACTCAATAACTAAAAATGTTGGAGATATTGGGGTTCTAGAGGGGTAAAAAAAAGTCAAAATGGGACTATCCGGTCAAATGGCACGTCTAATAAAAGGTATTTGTGAGTACATTTTGACCCCGTTTTTATTTTTAGTTTAAACTATGTAGTTTTTAAGTTATTAGCCACAATATAAACTGAACTTTGATAAAATTCACAGGGTACTCCAGTGACCCAACAGTGCTGTAATTTGGTATGCATGTAGGTTTAGTTAGTGACACAAATATAGGCAAAAGTCTGAAATCCAGAATAACTGCAATTTGTACCCCAAAAAAGAATAACCAATTAACATTAACTCCCGTTACCTGTAATTTGAATGAAACTGTAGGTCAAGTTGGTTGGTTATTTCGTGGCACTATTTTGATAGTAGAAGATTACGCATAATATTTTTTTGTATTTATATGAGACTCGCGAGATCTCATTTCGGGGTGAGCCACTAGTATTATAAATGTGAAAGTTTGGATGATTGTTTGTTTGTTTGTTACTCAATAACGTCGTAACGGCTGAACTGATTTCCATGAAATTTGGTAGGTATACGTATGTACCGTAGATTATAACCTGGATTAACACATAGGCTATTTTTATTGACAAATAACGCGTGAGAAGCCGCTAGCGGAAGCTTGTCAAACATAAAACTTTTATGAATGTATTCATTATGTATACATAAAACAAAGTCGGGTTTGTTCAAACACTTATAACTCGAGAACGACTGGACCGATTTTGATGGTTATTGATTTGTTGGATTTGTCTCCGCCACGAATAGCAGAATAACTATTAAAATATCTGAAAATAATGAACATAATTAATTTTCTCATAAATAGATGCAGCGAGTGACGTACATTGACAACCCGCGTCATATGCATGTCAAGGCGGTACGAAGTTCGGCGGGACAGCTAGTTCATTATGTTTGATTTGTGTCCAGTCGCTACTACCATTGATTTATTATAACTGGATTTTGCACCATCCTCCGCCCAGCCGCGGCTTACCTAAAACTCTTCAAAACTCGATAGCTGTCGATGTGTCAATATGACAAAATGTGCTTTGAAAAATTATCCTTAACGTTTTAGTTTGGAGTCGCTATTTGTTTGAGTAGCCATAAGCGAAAGCAATAATTACTATATTGTAATCTAGAATCATGCTACTTTTTTGCAGTGCTTAGTACGGCGTGTTATATCCTTATATCCTCCTCCTTCCTTAGTTATAATTAATTAATGCCTACTACCAATCATTTACTAAACGTGTTGGTTACGTTTTGATTTTATAATGGCTATCTATCTCAGTATATTGATATCTCTATTACCTTGGGGTATTTCAGATCTAACAGCTCAGGGTAGGGGTCCTCAGGATCGCTCTTGTCCACATAATAGTAGTAGGAGTAGCTTTCGACTTCAGTATCATTGTAGGTAGCGAACGCCAAGTAGGATCCATTGTTGGAGAACCAAGTCGCCCGACCAGTGTACATCACATCCTCTGAAACATTATACACATTGTACTTCATTAGAAACACTATCGAAAAAGATAGAGAACAGATAGTGAGAGAGAAGAGAAGAAAAGAAAACAGAAAAAGAACTAATTCGCAATAAAGCGTGTTATGTTTTTTGGGCGTCATCTAGTTTTGAGTTAAGTACTATATACTACAATATGGCTTTCATTTAAATTCAAGTGTTGATACGGCTTGTTTATAAATCACCGACGACCTCCGTGGCGCAGTAGGCGAATAGCCGGCTGAGACGCAGGAGGTAGCGGGTTAGATTCCCGCCGCAGAACAAATGCTTGCATGATCCACAGATATTTGTTCCGGGTCTGGATGTTTTTATATATATTATAAGTAAGTACATATTTACAAAAAAGTATATACCTAAGTATTCTATCCGATATTTGGGTTCCATAGTACAAGCTCTGCTTAGTTTGAGGCTAGATAGCACTGTGTGAAATGTCCAGCAATATTTATTAATTATTAATATTTAATTATTGATCGAGCGAAGCGAGATCTCTAAACCAACTTGGGGAAATCGGCGTTGCATGTATGTATGTTTGTCCGAGGATAACTTTTCAAGCGTTTATACGATCATCGTGAAATTTGATACATAGGTAGGTAGTGATGGCACAATTTTGGTGTGACTAAATGAGCTAAAAATGTTGGGGGGTTGTTGAGATATTGGGGTTCAAGAGGGGTAAAAAAAATTAATATGAGACTATTAGGTCAAATGGGACGTCAAATGAAAGGTATTCATTGGTACATTTAGACTCCGCTTTTATTTTTAGTAAAGTCTTTATAGTTTTTGAGTTAATAGCCAGAATAAAAACTGAACTTTGACAAAATTCACAGCGTACACCAGTGACCCCACAGTGCTGTAATTTGGTATGCGTGTAGCTTTAGTAACACAAATATAGGCAAAAGTCTGAAATCCAGAATAACTGCAATTTATACCCCAAAAAAGTCTAACCACATTACATGAACTCCCGTTACCTGTAATTTGAATGAAACTGTAGGTCAAGTAAGGTGGTTTTTTATTTCGTGACACTTTTAATAGTCAAAGATTACAAATAATATTTTTTGTTTTAATCGGAATCTCGCGAGATCTCACTTCGGAGCGAACCACTAGTTTATTAAAGACACAATCTTAGTTGACTAGTTTATTCCCTGCCCAGGTTTTCCCCAGTATGAGGTTCTTCGAAACGGGCGTTTTTTTTTGTTTTACTCATTTCAACGTTTTAATGGATTACAATTTGTGTGAATGCTTGTTTGCCACATTAGTGGTTAAAAAAATTGTACCAAACATTTCTAAACATCTTGCAAACTTTTAACACCTTATTGAGTTATTGCGTCGAGTTGTTTACCTTCATACACCCAATCATTGTGTCCATTGTAGATCTCTCCTGGGATTCCATCAAAGGTGAGCTGAATGGCTTCCTGGTTGAAATCGGGCAGGTAATACACGTTGTTGTCCAACACATAGGCCAGGGAATGCCCGCCGCCGAATATGCAGAGCTGCAGTCTTTGGTGCTCGGCAATGTACGTCACGTTTCTGAAAGTCATGAGTTTTTAAGGTAAGTCAACACTATATAGGTGTTGCAATTTAAACTATTTATATTGAAGGGACGATTTCTACAGAAAAAATAAAAAATAAATCTAATATATAAAATTTTCGTGTCACAGTGTTTGTAACAAAACTCCTCCAAAACGGCTTGACCGTATCTATTCGGTAGGTCTGAGAATAGGACGTAAACTATTTTTCATACCCCTATGTTATAAGAGTGGTGGTCAACCCCAAATTTTTTTTTAATGTTGTATCATTAAAAAATACATACAACCCTAAATTTTCACCCTTCTACCACCAACCCCTATTTTTTAATAGCGCTATTAGTACTTAACTCAGCTAATAAGTTAACAAAAAATTTATTAATTCTAAAGCGGTCGAAGTTCGCGTCAGCTAGTTTATCTAGTTCTTGTTTTAGTATCAAAATCTCGAGAAAATCTATAAAATGCTGCTCGACGAAATGTTAGAGAACTAGCTTATTGTACGATGCCACAGAATACCAAAAAGTTACTACGAGCCGTTCAACGACCTCACGGCTTTCAACGACTTAGTGTTCAATGGCCTCTCCCAGTCAATGACCCCAACCAGTCAACAGAGCGCGTATGGTGTGTATGGCAGGGCGGCGGTAAGTACCTACATGTTGGCACAAAAACTCAAATGTAGTGTTATGGATTTCAAAAAAAGACATTATTTATTTATTATTTATGGTCTCAAAAATATACTCCGTCATTATTTGTGATTAAAATTTAACACCTTATATAACATAACATGTTATAAATGCGATATAGACCACACTACGGATTTTGTGCTTCATAGACCATATCATAGCTTATCATCAGGTATGATTGAGATCGTGGTCAGGTGAGATTGTGGTCTAACGAACTTCTAATCGTGATAAAAAAAATTATAAAACATGGTCATGGTTTTTTTATACATGCAATGTTAAATAATGTGGAATATTTTTTATTAATAAATCCCACTATACGTGAAATATACGTGAAAGTTTGTTTGGATGTATGTGTGGATGTTTGTTACTCTTTCACGTAGTAACGGCTGAATCGATTTCGATGCAAATCTCATATCATACGCAGATAAGATTGGAAATAATAGGAGCTCCTCATTAAAATAAAATTATTTAACACTAGCTTCCGCCAGCGGCTTCGCACGCGTTGTTTGTCAACAAAAAGTAGCCTATGTGTTAATCCAGGTATAATCTACGTGCATACCAAATTTCATCGAAATCGGTTCAGCCGTTACGACATGATTGAGTAACAAACAAACATCCAATTGACGACCTACGTGTTGCAGTGGGCGAATAGCCGGCTGAGACACAGGAGATAGCTGGTTCAATTCCCGCCACGGAACAAATATTTGCATGATCTATAAATATTTGTTTTTGGGTCTGGTTGTTTCTCTATATATTATAAGTATGAATTTACCAAAAAAATGTATATAAGTATTATATCAGTTATCTGGTTCCCATAGTACAAGCTCTGCTTAGTTTGGGACTAGATCGCGCTGTGTGAAATATCCAGCATTATTTATTTATTATTATATTATCCAAACTTTCATATTTATATTATTAGTGTGATCAACTTTATGTCTTAACACGTCATTTATCACATCAATGTTCAACCGCAGTCCTCGTAGATAGGGTTTTTACGCTGCTTAGGTATTTTTAAATACATACGGGGGAGGTGGAGAGGTAATTCTCGTATTGGTATTTTTAAATAGGTATTTAATTAACTTACTGTGTCGCAATTTCGTATAGAGCATATCTCGCTGTTGTAGAATACCGGTAAACCTGTAGATAATTACCGACTATAATAGATTACTTAAGGATTACAAATGCAGATTATGTAGATAGCTTAATCACTGAGATAGGGTGGTGTGGTAGCTACATAAATAATGAAGTTTTGTTATAAATGATCGACGCTGGGCAGTGCATCGTAGGGCACGCTCCTATAGTTCGTGACCTACAAGGCAATATCGGGTTATAGGCGATGGATACCACATAATATCAATTGGCCATGTGCCTGTTCGCTACGCAAAGGCATCGAACGGATTTTTATCCAAAAAAAATATAGCCTATAGTTGGGATAGCTTTCTTTCAGTGAAATAATTTTCAGAATGCGTTCAGGAGTAGGTTTTATAAGTATAAAGATATTCGTCGAAACTTGTGAAACGGACTCTCCGTTCCACAAGTCTCGAACCTATTTGAGGAACTTACTGTTATGATATGAAAATATCCCCAAAGCACTATCACCCAGTACTTTTAATGAAACTTTTCACTCTCCAGAGGGCTTAGCCAAGTTACATTCGATTGTATGTATGGGATTTGACAAATGCTATGGAAATATAATAATTCATAATTCGTTTATTGTCTGTAAACCTAGGTACTAAAGATGGTTAAGCTTAATTTTGAACTATATTAGGTTTCGCCATTTTAGAGTACAAGCATTATATTTTATTACCTAAATTAATACAATAAAAAGAAATCAAATACCCACATAATTAATTATAAAGTCATAAGTAAATATAAAGATTTCGATATTTGAGTATAATTGATACGATAATAATAATAATGTCAAAATTATGATAAATGTCAGAACTCATAGTGATAGGTAATAATACATAAAATAGTCTTAGAATAGATTCAAATCATAACATATTTAAAATGTCACATTATACAATAATAATTAAAAAAAATAAAAATATACATATAATAATAATTACATATATTAGTTAAAATATCACGTAATATATCGACAACAAACCTATGTATAAATCGAATCGATTCGAAGCAAATGTAACTTGGCTACGGGCCCTGACTCTATTTTGTCGGTAAGTGTTTTACTTACAGATTGCACTTCACTAGGAGCCAAGATGAACGCTCTGTCAGCCGAGAGAATAGGGTTGGTGGTGTTCAGGAACGCCTACAAAAAATATAACAAATTCGAGAAGCATGCAAGATTCTGAGATCAGGGACTTAGGCAAGAATACTGGTACGAAGCGATTTATCTTATTCACTACTAAATTGCAGTACATCTGCAAAAAATATTCAAATGGTGACTTATCAATCGTCAAGAAATTATTTAAAAATAGCTTCCACTCGCGTTGTTTGCGGCGATAGAAAGTTGCCCATGTTTTAATCCATGACATAGTTTAAAAAATAATACACAAAATTTCATCGAAATCGGTTCAGCCTTTACGATGTGATTGAGTAACAAACAAACATCAAAACCTTTGCTTTTCTAATATTAATGTGATGTTTTTTTTAAGCTTTTTTAATGAAATCTAACTTGAGGTACCTATAAACCTGTAAGCGATTGTGCTAGAACCAAAACGAAATAGGTACTGCAAAAGCTTACTCCACCTTTAAACCTCTTAAGGGCACTATACAGCGGCTGTGACGCCCTTAACCCTAGTTGTGCTGTGACCACAAATCATCATCATCACGGCCTCCCTTGTTTTCTACCAGCCTTCTCTATTCTGTGCGTCTCTCATCCAGGAGTTTCCCGCTATTTTCACATCGGTCGGTACTCATATCGCTTTCGGACGACGCGGCTCTGTGTAAATCACCTGCAGTTAACCAGAACGTAGAAATTAGATTACCTACTACTGTAGATGAAAATGAAAAACTAACCATTAGTTCCCCGGGAACTAGGACACTGCTAGTAAGATTAGTCGCGTCGAACATGTTGATACCAGATTCTCCAGGGATGACATACGTAAACTCCGTATCTGAAAATGGTTTAGCAAGTTTTTATGATAATCAGTGCCGGATTAAGGTAACTTGATGCCTTAATCAATCTTTCTCTGTGGGCCCCCCTATCTTGCGTGCCGGCAGGGGGAGTAACCACCTACGAGCGAGCGAGCGGAAGTAAGTGAGGTCATGACTGCGACCAAACCGAACATCAATTATTAAAACGCGCGGATTTTTAAATTGCTTTAACTTTCGTGTGCTTGTTTTTTTTATCGGTCGTCTCTGATGCCCCCCTAGACGGGATGCCCTAAGCAAGTGCTTAAATAGCTTATAGGCTAATCCAGGACTGATGATAATACTAGTTGTATGCGCGCGACTTCTGCAATTTTCTGTATCTCAACAACAGCGCTACCTACAGAGTTCAATTCTGAATCTAAACCATCCAGGGACCCACTCAAACACACACAAAAATTCATCAAAATCGGTCTAGCCGTTTTTGAGTTTTAGGGAGACTGTCATATAAGATGTTTTTAGGCTAACTAAGGTATAATCTTTATGGGCCGTAAAATAAGTTAATTAATAAGTATTTTATTGTTGCCTGAATCAAATGATTAATTATTGTTATTATTATTTAAAACCATAAATTTATAGCAGTCCACTATTGGATGTGAGTCTCTCCCAAGATGCGACACTGAGCCCGGTCCTCAGTTCTTCTCATCCATTCTCTGCCACCTACAGCGAACAGCTGGTCGCTCCATCTAGGTAACATACGATAGCTCTACGCTAAGTTTGCCTAGACGTGGTCTCCACTCCAGAACACGTTTACCCCAACGGCTATTAACTCTGCGATAAGACCGGCCCACTGCCACTTAAGCTTGGTGAACTTACGAGATTTGACCACCTTGGTTCTGTCGGAAAACCTCGTGCGGAGTATATCCTTGGTAAAGGTTGCCTGGAAGAGATCGCTTTCAGCGATAAGGCCGCCCATTGTATTGTCTTATTTATTCTAGCCTTATATTTATTTTTGTATTATTTCTGTTTGTGTGGTAATTCAATAAAGAGTTATCTATCTATCTATCCTTTAGTTTGACAACCCTAAACAGTCATTATAAAAAGGTATTTGTCCAAAGTGATTTATACTGTCATGTGGTAGGTAATACGCCTCTTTTTATTCAATGCACTTTCAAGGTATGTGGAACTCTATATTGGATAAGGTTTATAGAGGACGTTGATGTCTGCGACACAGTATTTTACTCCTGCGGGTATCACCGTTTTCATTTTGTTTCTGTATACTCTTTAAATGTTCTAAATAAAGATATTTTGATTTTAATTGGTATTTTAAATTCGCGCCATGATCTTCATCAAATTGTAGGTTTTTTCTTTAAGTAGGTATCTAGGTTTCTACTCCTCTACAAAAGTGACGCATGGCGGTTCGCGTCTAAACCGAGACCGTCACTTGACTTCAGGCTTCCATGTCTCCAGTTCGCATGTGAGACCGACGCAGGAGACCGCGAAAGAAGTCAAATAGCGGTGTCGTCTCGATTCCAACCACCATTTTAGGAGTTACGAAAATAAGGGTCTTGAACTTATTTCATCCTGTCAAATAGAACTAACTTTTTTTTCAACTGGAATTCCAACAAGAACCTTACCCGAAATCCATGTGCCCGAGAATCCACGCTGTCCAAACTGACCGGACACGAAATCTTCAAGTGTGAACGGGTTCTGTGCTGACGCTGCTACCACCGACGCCAGAATGTACCACCACGACCCTTGAACCTTTTCACCAATGTTAATGGATAGATAAGTAATTGGACGGTGTACATAATGGTTTCAACGCTGATTTCAGAGATCGTAGTCTCCTTTCTTGTCCTTGTGTTAAACATTTTTGTACTTCAGTCAGATTTGTGCTGTCTACTGGTATTTTCGGTGATTCTCTAAGGTTTTTAGGATGAAATTCTCAAAGTGAGATTTATTATGACCAATTTGGCACTGGTCACAGAACATTTTTTTTTAATCTAGCGGATGTTGAAATTACATACCATTTTGATATTCCCTTCTCACAATTTATATAGCCAGTTGGCGTACACTTCTCGCCAACGCGACTGCCTTCAATTTATCTAATAAAATTACAACTTTGATAAACTCATATCAAGAGATAAAGATAATTGTTCGAATTCCCGATAGTCTTATTAGGTCGTTAGGTAATAAAGGTATAATTTTTGAGAACTTTATCAAACTAGCAAACAATGAAACTAAAACATGTGGTAGGTAAGAATTTTATTGAACATTAAATAAACCAATTACACTTCTGATCTGAAATAGTATTACAACACGATGACCTGAATCTACTCAAAATACTTTCACACTAAATGTCTACGATGGTGGCTACATTGCCAGTTACCAATCACTTTCAATTTATATAAAAGGTTTGTTCCTTCTTTCCCATAGTCATTCAAGTAGATTGTATCTTATTGCATCTGCTTCTTCTCCAAATATTATTGCTTGAAACGCCGAAGCGTAGTCACATCACTGTATAAAATAGTGTTTCAATGTATGTTACCCGATTCCTTTTGTAGAACCATGAACACGTTATTTTATGTCCTTCGCCAAATGTATATGAAATCCGTCTTCTCGAACTCTTCATTGTAGGTAGTTTTAGAATTTTGTTCGCCGATTCCTTTCGTAAGATCGTACATATTGCGACTGTCGACCAAACGCGCATAGAATGGAGCACGTTTGGTCCGGTGCGTCGCGGCGCGATGATCGCCAATTATATCAACGTCGATAGCAGCGAGTCATCTCAGTGGTTCCATCATCGCCTCTCGATCGAACGACCGCTTTACTCCGACGATGAATTATATCATAGGATTTCCTCCAAGCGTGTGTGCCTTTCTATAACATTATTCATAATATAAATGACCATGCGTTTCGTAAATCCTTTTACAATCTTGAATGTTTTCTTTAACCTAAACTTAAAAATAAACTAAGTCCTTCTAAGAGTAAAACTAAATAGTCGTTATTACCTGGAAAAAAAGCCGCTGGGCGGCGAATGGATTAGTATGATAGTGTTAGTGTGTGTTTTATGTTTAGGATGTGTTTAGTGTGAGTGTGAGTGTAGTGTGAAGTGTAATGAATGGGACGGACCATGCTAATGGCGGCGCACCGGACGGCGTTGCTCCAGCATTCGCCGTTCATGCTCAGCCATATGCTGGCGCCTTTGTTCCTCCTTTATTGCAATCTGAAAATACACAAATTTTTCATGATTTTACTATTTTCCAAAGGTTTTAGGTATGAAGTTAGTTTTTCAACATTAGAATTTCAGGTTCTGGTCACGTTTGAATATGTCCACTCATTTCCAGCATTACATTTACTGTCATTGAAAATCGGTAAATAAAGGCTATACAATCGAGTTGTATAGAACCCACAACCCAGATATTTTGTACCAGCAGGCTCAATCAAGGTCTTTCTTCGCCGTATATCTCGAGACAGAATGACCAAACAAAAACCAATAACACAAGAGAAGAAAATTTACAATTTTATCTAATTACGTGATCTCCTCGATGTTGTGAAATGTTGCTGGTAAAATGGCTAGTTACGGACCGTTTCGGCTGATAGCGGCAACCAGTATATGCACGGCGTTGCTTTTGTTTTCTTGAACAAATCATCTAAGAGCTTGGCTGGTGGTTCTTCCTCTTTCTTCTTGAATTTTCTCGCTGAAAAATGCCAAACAGATACTTTTAATATGGATAAGAGAGTTGGCAGTTTATTGGAATTCTAACGTGCTAGTGAGATAAAACATTGTGAAATTGTGAAATTTTAGAGTTTGTTATCAGCCCTATAATTATACCACTGTGGAAACTTTTTTGATTGTCTTAACGATTTCCAAAGTTAATTTTAAGCATGGTAAGTCACAGAATATTTTCTTAAACCTTGTACAAACTAGGAGACATGCCTAGAGACATTATCGCAACTTATCTCACGGAATGTCTACTGTATTTATTTCGAAAATGTATCTTCCGTAACTACCGTCCACATTACCGTCCCGATATCTGAACGCGTTCGTTCGTCCAAGCACTACTAGTCTCGTTTCCAAACACGTCCACACACAAGACAAGTCTCGCGACTCCGTGGCGCAGCGGTCGAATTACCGGCTGCGACGCAGGAGATAGAGGGTTCGATTTCTGTCGCAGAACAAATATTTGCATGATCTACAGATATTTGTTCCGGATCTAGAGTTTTTTCTATGTATTATATTATTCTTTTATTTACAAAAAAAAAAGTATATAAGTATTCTATCAGTTATCTGGTTCCCATAGTACAAGCTCTGCTTAGTTTGTGGTAGATAGCAATATATCGGCTACGAAAACGGATATGTAACATGTCGGGACATACATTAACGGGATTTGTCTCAGGACATGATAAGACTTTGAGACCGTGTCTTGATACAATATCTTGAGACAAATGCATCCTAGTAGATTTATAAATAGATTAATCACTATTCCTTTTTTTAATTTCCACAGTAAACTTAATTAAAATAGCTAAAATTAAATTAAAATTATTGGTGTTGCATTATGGGTTTGTAGGCTAAAATCGCCACCGAGTGACGCCCTGTCCTAGCGAAAGTGCGACTCGGTAGACCAAGACAGAGATGGCGGAACAAATTGGACAAATTCTTAACGGATTAGGAATTATTATTATTAAATATAGGAGGGAAAGGTTTTGCCCAGCACTGGGAAACAAACGGCTGGAAATATAATAGAATGGCTAATTACCGAGGTATTAAATTAATTGTTTAAACTCTTACCAGGCTCGGGGCTTCTTTCAGGAGTGCGATTGTGTCTTCGTTTCTCCAAGGGGCGTTGCTCATCGCGCCGTTTCTCCAGCTTATCCTTCTCTTTGTCCTTGTCATTCTTCCCAAGGTCCCATTCACGCGTCGCCACCTTCCGCTCCCATGGTTTTTCCTGGTGAAATAAAAGTTGGGTTTCATTATGCCAGTACCAGACTACCAATAGCACCAATATTCCGGAGTATTAGATATGGCCGGTTTGTTAACAAACATTTCACATCGAATTTGGGTGAAGGTAGTCATTAATCTTCAGCCTCATTGTTTTCAGTGTAGACTCAATATTGAACAAAAGTCAATAAAAGCAGCCTATGGCTCAATTCAGGTCATACTAAATGTATCTATATACTAAATTTCATTTAAATCAGTTCAGTTCCGGGCCTCTTTAAGGTGAGAGTAAATAGGTTTCTTCTAGATCTTCGTGCTACATCTTAGACCACATCATCACTTACCATCAGGTGAGATTGTGGTCAAACGAAGTTCTATCCAATTAAAAAAAAAAAAAGCCTTTACGACATGAACGCGTAACAAACAAACTTACTTTCGCATTTAGGTAGTTGAGGTTACTTCAACCTCAACTAGAATATTTGTAAACAATAAACGTACATTTACTGTAAGGTAGTTTGATTAATACGTAATTCATTGTTGTCGGTAAGTTAACCCTGTTCTTTGAGAATAAGTATCTTTAACCACAAGATGCTCAAGCTTTCTGCTCAATGTTCATTAAAATTGTTTGAAATGAATAAATGATTATTCTATTCTATTCTAAGGAAGAGCAACTAAAGTTAAAGTAAGTTCTTAAAGTAAAGCAGATACAGCAACTAGTTAAGGCAACTTTAACTATAATTTTGAGCAACTGCGCAAACGTGGCACAACTCTAGTTGCGAGTTGCGATGATATTAAATAGAAACAAATTTGACAGTTGCTTCAATTAATGTGGCTACGTTTTGCGCCTAACCTTGTTTTTAAAAAGTAAAATAAGTTTTTAAAGTCCTCCAACATAGCTAAAGGTGATTTATAATAGGTTAAAAAAAAGGCCTACCAGCTCTCCTCGTTCACGTTTCATGTCTTGCTCCCGTAGCCAATCCTCCACAGTGCCAGGTAAGGTCGAAACTTGGGCATTATCTTCTAACTCATTGGACTTTGCCTTATCAAATGCTTCTTGTGTTGAGAAGTCCACTTGCAATGTCTTGGGGTTCGAGACCGGCCATGTGACACCATGTAATGCATGCCTGGTTTCAATTGCTTGACTGTAACAAAAGAAATCATACAAATTACTGCAAATGTCAGTTGTCAAACAGAGGTATTTACATTAATGAATGGGTCTATAGATTTTTTTAAATTTATACTTAATTGATTTTCTATAAAAAACCAATAATCCAACCAAATAGCTTTTTTTTAAATGTTTTTGTTTCATCGTCATCATCATCCACAGCCAGACTTCATCCATTGTTGGGTATAGGCCTCCCCAAGTTTGTGCCATCCACCACGATCCTGCGCTAGTCTCACCAGTGTTTTTGTTTAGTTCGGTTATATTTTGAATGATGTAAATTTTACTGATTATTATGTATTCTTATGATTCAAATACAATTTGTTAATTGTTCTGTGAATAAATAATGAAATCAATAGTAGCATGATTCCCACAATAATTCTTAAAAAGCTAATTAATAATTAACCAAGATAAAAGTGATACTTACTCTTCATTCTCATAAATAACATAGCATTTTGACTTGATCTTATCAATCCAAAATCCATTCTCCACCAGTCTTCCAGTCCTCTGAAGCAGATTCTTCAGCTGCGGTAATGTGAAGGGACGGACCAAATTGGTAATGTACAGTATACAAGATTGCTTGTGCCTGGGGGGACTAGGAGGCCTAGCAATAATACTATCACTATCCTTGATAATAGATATCTTTCTGTTTGATGCTAAATTGGGCTCCTTAGGTTTCATGTCTCTATCCCGGTCCTTTTCATCGCTGAGTCTCCTGTGCACAATATTTCTTTCAACATTTTCTGTATTGTCAATAACAATCTTTGGCAATACAGGCCTTTCAATTTTCTCAACCACTTCACGCTCTTTCTTATGTTTCTTCTCTTCAATGACCTCCTCAAACTCGACTGGCTTCACATCAGGGATAATATCTTTTAGAACATCAGTAGATATTGTAATAGATTTTTGGGTGGTGATTTTTGCTGGTCTAGCCCCCCATCTCCTCCTTCTGCTGACAACTATAGGAGTTATTACTTGCCCATTAGGAATGGGTTCTTCAGGCTGATTGGATTGGACCGAATCAGAATGATCCAAGGTCTTGTGATTTTCTTCAGGTTGAGAATCCTGTGATTTCCTTGCATCTCTTGGAGTCTCAGCAGATCCACTGTGTCTTCTATCCTTAGATACTTTTTTTTTATCAGTCGAGTTCCTTACATCATTTTGAGAGTCTGTTGACATGTTCCGTGTCCTCTTAGATTTTTCTACAACACCAGTTATAATAGATTTATCATTATCTGACTTTGTCTCCTTAGTTGGATTTTGGTCTTCAGTTTTACTTACCTGTTCTTCCTGAGAAGTGTTTGCATCCCCCTCGGTGCCTGTATCATCCTTCCCCACAGCCTTGCTTTTGTCTGTTTCTAAGTCGGATTCACACTTGCTATCTTCAGGGTGCAGCTCAAGGATCTCAGATTTATCAACAGACATGCTCCTCCTGCGAGCGGGGCTTTGGCTATGGCTAATCATCGAACCTTCGATCTTAGAAGTGTCATCAGTGTCATAACTAGTCAACTTTGACTCATTAGTATCAGACTGATTATCCTGAGTTTCAGTTTGCCCTGAGCTTTCAGTGTCTGCAGGTGCCGATACAGCTGTTGTCTCAGCTTTAGGTGAAACAACAGTTGTATCAGCATCTGAAGGTTTGTCAGCTTTTTGTTCATTCTTTTCTTCACCTTTTCCTGATACATCATCACTTGATTCTACTTTGTCCTTTTCCTCTTCCTTCTGTTCGCTAGTATTTGACTCTTGGTCTTGTTTGGCCTCATCACTTGTTGAAATTGTGTTTTCAGAACCAGCAGACGTATCTGGTTTTTGCTCTGACTCACTTTGTGTAACCTCACCAACCTTTTCATCAGTTGTGGCCTCGAGTTCTTCACCTTGGCTATCAAGATTTTTGTCCGATTCATCTTTAGACTCCCTATGAGACCGTTTAGAACGATGTTTAGACTTCCTTCTCTCCTCTGGGGCTTCAACGCTAGGAGTGTCACTTGAGCTAGTGGCTCGCGAATGCTTCCTTTTACTGCGCGGCGATCTTTCTGCCCTTTCTGGTGTAGATGGTGGGCGAGTCAAACAAATCTTCAATTTCTGTATTTCTCCTACATCGCTTGCAGCTGCCGTTTTCACCTGCCAAACTTGATCTGGTGATTCCTCCGGACTCTCTCCCTTTACGGGCGTAGTGGGTGGCTTGGGTTCCGGCTCTGCAACCACTGGAACTTCGCGCACCGGACTTGCTTCACTCGCAGATTCGTTTTCAGATGAAGTCGAATGCTTTTTACGCTTAGATCGAGTCCGCTTGGGATTGTCAACCTTTTTCTCCGCCTTTTCCGGCGAAGCCTTGGATTTCTTACTCGCAGTACGTTCACTTTTACGTCGCATTGTTACCTAAAAACAAGTGAAAACATTATTAAATGCTTTTTACCAACGTGTTATTTTACTTGCTTATTAATTTGCACAATAGCCTGTACCTCTTGAATTAATTCAAACCGGATTCAAACGGAAAACAAAAATACAAGCAACGTGCAATAACTTCACTTCACAGACAGAAGCCAACACTCCAACAGCCCGCCATTTTTATTTATTTCTACCAGCAGCAGCACCAGCCATCAAGAATATTATTGCCATTCAAAAAAAACTACCACGCGTGACAATATAAATACGAAGCTGTGGACATCATGGCACGAGCAATAAATAATCGACTAATCAAACGCTATGTAGCACCATCGAAAATGAAATAATCAATCCTTAGTTAATTGAAGATAGTGATATATCTAATATCTGTGCCACTTCTTACTTTCATTCATTCATTCACTCTCTGTCAAATAATCTTGAGAAATATGATTTTTCAAGCTTGTTCTCTGCGTTTTGTCGACGAAATGTGTAATATTTCCTAAAGCCGACTATGCTAAAGTGTGAGTATCTCTCATTTCCATACTTTACAATTGGATTCAATCTCCCTTAGAAAATCAATTGAATTCCTTCACAATAGAATATTCATAGCGTGCCTTTTGTTGCAGATGCTATGGGCCATGTAAGTCATTCTTGTATATCGGCGGCCTATTTACGTACATCTAGACGTATAGCGGTGTTTGAAGAATGATAATCGGCAACCTTTAGTGCGCTCGCATGAACTACTACAATGGGTAATCAAAACAGTTGCTGTTGTCACCGCAGTCCATCGCCGATCAGAAAGGACATAGTGAAACTTGAGGATTACCTCGGAAATGAGGGAGAAGTAAGCTCTAATAACATCCAACACATCAGTGAGAGGGAGCCCGATGATGGTGCCATTGATGATCCCTCTCAAGACCCCATAGCCGGGACCATATTCATGGAAAGATCAAAGGCCTCAATAGAAAATGGCATGACCAGAAAACGCAGTCAGCACCAAATTGCTGAGAACAAGCTCAAGAAAAGTAGTTCCTGTTCTACAATTTATTTAGATGATAGTACTGTATCTCAGCCTAACCTGAAAAACACAGTCAAGTGTGTTGCTCTAGCTATCTATTACCACATTGAGAATAGAACATCTGAGCGTAGATTAGACATTTTCGATGAAAAACTCCATCCTCTAAGTAAAGATAGAGTAAATGAAGATTACGATAAATACAATCCTGAACACAAGCAGATCTATAAGTTTGTGAGAACATTATTTAATGCTGCTCAGCTGACAGCTGAATGTGCTATCATCACATTGGTGTACTTGGAGCGCCTTCTTATTTGTGCTGAATTAGACATTGCACCATCAAACTGGAAGAGAATAGTTCTTGGGGCAATCTTACTAGCCAGCAAAGTTTGGGATGATCAAGCTGTTTGGAATGTAGATTACTGTCAAATCTTGAAAGACATCACTGTTGAGGATATGAATGAACTTGAAAGGCAATTCTTAGAAATGCTTCAATTCAACATAAATGTACCATCCAGTGTATATGCAAAATATTACTTTGATCTCAGAACCCTTGCTGAGGCCAATGATCTAGCATTCCCCAGTGAACCTCTCAGTAAAGAAAGGGCACAAAAACTTGAAGCTATGTCTAGAGTCATGGAAGATAAAATAACTGCTGAGGTTGTTAAAAATGGAATTAAGAAGTGGTCAAGTTTAGACAATGTCAATTCTGGTGCTGGCGTGAGGAGAAGTGTAGCCATACTGTCTTAAATTTAGTCATGAGCCAAAATTTAGATTCAATAATCACAAATTAGAATATTTGTGTATTTAAGAATGTATTGTATTTAAAGTCTTTGCACCAGGTTGAGAGAGATTAATTTTATTGTGTGATAATTTGCAATAATATCAGTGAAGAACAGTAACACTGCCTGCCACATTTGCCTAAATGAATAATTCTACTATAACTATGGTATTTAAGATCATGCCTAGATTGTAATGTCGGTCAAACAATATTGTGAATTTTAGAAATCATTTGAATGTGCACAAATATTTACAATTGGTGATCCATTTAGTTCACTTATATTTAGTTACTAAAAATGAAAGACTTGTATGTGGTCCAATTTTGTTTTTATGTACCCAGTGCTGATTGTGACTTAGTATTGTATAGTGATTGGCTTCCATAATTTTATTTTATTTAACCCTAGTTTTAATCCATTAACAGCACTAATATTAGGTTGCTTCCAACTATGCTACTTAGTATTTAGAGCTCTTAGGCATTTTTGACTGAAATATGAATCTTGTGATTGTGGTATGGATGTAATTAGTCAGTTTTTACAAATTAATTTACATTGTCATTAATGCATTTAACTTCCGAGCTAGATAAAAATTATACCAAATTGTTATTTTGTATATTCAATTTAATTTAGAATACAGACATTTGAGCAATTATTCAATGAAATTATTTGTATTACTATAATTTTATTTATTAAGCAATAGTGAAGGTTGAGATCATTTTCACAATATAATCTAGTTGTGAAAGGTGATTGAAATATACAGTCCTTACTATATGTATCTTTATTATAAATAAGCAAAATAAACATTTTATATGAGACTTTAAAACGACTTATTTTTAACACAAGTTGTAAAATACAACAAAGACAAACTGGAACTTGTATTGGGTAAAATTTCCCATTCAAAAACTACATTTCAAATTTAATTAGCACTATCTTACAGAAAATATACACAATTTCACTAGGTACCTAACATTGAAAAATTATTCCAAAGGTTTCAAGTCTCTCAAGTATGCACTGTAGTTTTCGAATACATCATTTTCACTTCTCTTGTTGGTTTGATTGTCAAACTCTGGTCCAACCGACCAGAGGGTTTCTAAATCATATACCACTCTAACTTTCTCTGAGAATACATGCAATGCAATATTACCTGGAACAAAGAATATTATTTAATTAGGTACTTGACTGAAATGAGTATATTATTTTGTTCTACCTTATTTCATCTAAATAATTTTCAAAGTTTATTAAACCAATCACATTCTGAATTAAATTAGGAGTTTAGTGTTATTTGTAAGAAGATTGGTGAAACTGAACCCAACCTATTATAATCATGAAGTTATTTACACTAGTATGTATCTAGTGTAAATAACTTCATGATTATAATATTTTCTTAACCTATTTTTTTCCACAGGCAAAGGACTCTAAGATCTTTACAACCATCTCTTACAACCTTCCTTTGAGATATCCCAGCATCCTCTTGTCTCATATCAATACACAATGTAATTGATTTTATATTTGTTATAAGACAAGTGAACAAATAAAAACATTTAAGTATTTTTACTGATGCAGTATAACAATTCTCAGTGGTAAAACACTTTCTAAGACTAATTTTTACACTTTAGTCTCAAAACATGTATAATTTTTTTTCTAGAATGTTTTTGGCTTCCACATTCTTAGATGCTAACAATCTCTTATGCATGATATGTTTTAATTACTAACCAAGATCTAAAGCCATCTCTTATGCATGATATGTTTTAATTACTAACCAAGATCTAAAGCCATCCACTCATCAGAATCTTTTCCCTCTATCTTTGGAATAGGATCACTGTTGTAGCATTTCTTCTTATACACCTTTCTAACAAACTCGGCTAAAGCATGTATGTGTCTCTTGCTTCTTGCACTGACTATGCAAATATAATCAACATATCTAATGCTTTCTGGAACTGATACAACAAAAATATCTTTTGAATTTTCCCTTTGAAGAAGCTGAACTAAATCTTCTATTTCAAATACCCCAGTTTTTCCTCCTGTAACAAAGTGACTATGTTATGCATACAATGTGGTAAGAATTTTCCTGTTTTTTGAATTGTTTACTTGAAAATAAATACCAACAGGACAGCTCATGATTGATTAGGTGATCTTCAACCTGTTGAAAATGAATTATTATGTACTTTTTAGTTTTGAAAAGCATTTTCTTACGTGATAAATTGATCCCATCAAACTCATCGCTTAGTATCGGGTACTTTTCCTCAGAATGTATCTCCTCTGCTGTGTTCTCAATTATTGGCGAGTTCGCGTCTGTTATCACTTGGTACTTGCTAGCTAAGGCCGGGGAGGTATCACTGTTTGCTTTTGATGTACGCCTTGGGTTTCTCAAACAAATTCCGCAATGTATTTGCCTGTTGATCTTTATGTTATCAGCGTAAATAGACGGATTCTTCGGTAAGACGTTTAGCACGCGTAACACACAATTTCGGAACATCGCTCAGTTTGATGAAATAAGATCGTTTTGAACAGCACCCTTCGCACTACCTTCAAACGTTTATCCCACAGAACACAAATAACCTTGCTGCATAACCTGATTAGATCTACAATTTAAAAGTAAATAGTACTTTTCCCTTGCCTTCCTTGAACGAAAAAACCAAAACATAACCTAGCTTTTTTGTTGACGAATGAATGACAAGACATGACAGACGAGTCAATCTAATCAATGTCAATTGTCATCTAGTGATGTGTACTTTGAAATATTCGTATTTGATTACTTGCATATGCCATCGATCGATTAAGATATGATCGAGAGAATCGTTTAAAAAATAACTTGCAAAAATAAGATAAAAACTCATATACATCTGCTACATGAATTTATTTGCTTGCACTATCAACAACATTAAAAAGGTACGAGCAACATAATTAAATATATTTTTCTCGGTTATTGTAAGCAAAGAGTACCTACTTGTAAAAAGCAAAAAAAGTAACAAATTACTTTTTGCCGGCTTAATTGCTTGGGTAGCATAGAAAACGGTAAAGCGGATATCATTATGGGAAACTTGTTAATGGCCATTAGATGAATAATTAACTAAGTAAGTAGTCTAGTCTCAGAATGAGTGCTGTTTGCTTTCTAATTAAATAATAAAATTAAATAAAATAGTCCCCATGGTGCAATAAGGCCGCCGTTGTTATCTATCTAATGACTCAATGTCTTATCTTACCTATCTTATCAATGGGCGTCGGTCGCTAACAAAATACTAGAATAATGCGTGTTGCTTTCTACTATCATAACTTTGTTGAGAGCTACACAGTTCCATGAGCTAAAGAAAACTAGAAATAAAAAAGTGTGAAAAGTTATTTCAAAGTACCCACCAAGCTAAGCGCGCTAAAATTCTAATTACGTGCACTGACTAATGATTTGAATTCCTTCTTGACCTTCTTGAATCTCATCTATTTGTACTATAAATTATTTAGTTTGTTATGATACAATGGTGACTTGTGATATCGATAATGAGGTGTCTGGTGAAGTTTTGGGCTGGAAGCTGCCTGCATGGAAAGCCTTGCTGCTGCACAGAGTGCTGCCATCTTGCGGCGGGCTGGTAGTCTACCTGACACTGATTTGTTTTGATTTTGCGTTGGTTTTCGAACATTGGAGGAATGATGATGATGGGTAAGTGTGCTAATAGATTTTTAATTGTTTGTGCCCGGGTGGCCACATCTAGCACAGAATACTAATTACAAAATTGACGCCATAGGAAGTTACTGCTGGTAAACAAACAACTATTCTCTTGCATAAGCTTCTACTTAAAGTGATTTGATTTAGGTATGTGGGTACCTGTAGCCTTGATGCAGCTGCACTGGATATCAAAGCCTAAGAATCCCAACCATGGCATGGTGCCCATTCATGTGACATCAGCCTCACGTTGAATCCATCAATCAATACCTACTTGTGTGATGTGCATCTCATCAATATGGTATTCAGCTCTTGCTTTGCTTGCGCAGTAGGAAATTTTCCTAGGTAGGTACCTACTAACCTACCTAACCCACTTAGGCTTAAGTTTATGAATTAGCGATACTGACGTCCTATGACTAATTATTCCCATTCGCAATACAAATAAAAAGAACACAAGAATTGGTAGTTCTACGAGTATTAATAACTTGCGAAGAGTGGTCACGTAGGTAGGTACCTACCAAGGTAGGTACTTATTTTTCGAAATAAAATTGTAGACACACAAGCCTACTGATGATAAGTATCTTGTCACCGTTGCCTATAAACTCCTGCAGCACTCGTGGTAGTGCAGTCGTACATAACACGCATTATCTTATTTACATTGTCACCTCTCTTGAAGGCGTTCATGTTGAAGCCCATCGGGAAAACTTTCGGGGGAAGGTCATTCCAGATTTTGCAGGTGCGTGGAAGAAACGAGCTAAGGTACTCACTACTTACCCTTTTGACAGTCTTCTTCATTGATCAACTTGGGGAAATCGGTGTTGTATGTTATGTACCTAAGTATGTTTGTTTGTCCGAGGATAACTTTTGAAGCGTTGATCCGATGATCGATATACTTACAAGCTAAAAATGTGTGGGGGTGGGGGGTGGGGGGAGGAGGGATTGTTGAGATATTAGGGTTCAAGAGGGGGGAAAATAAAACAAAATGAGACTATTAGCTCAAGTGGGATGGCAAATGAAAGGTCTTCATTAGTAAATTTAGACTCCGTTTTTATTTTTAGTAAAGTCCTTAAAGTGTTTGTGTTATTAGTCCTACTAAAAACGGAACTTTGACAAAATTCACAAGGTACTCCAGTGACCCTACAGTGCTGAACTTTGGTATTCGTGTAGCTTTAATGACAAAAATATAGGGAAATGTCTGAAATCCAGAATAACTGCAATTTCTATCCCTAAAAGAGTAACCATATAACATGATTTTTTTGTTACCTGTAGTCAAGTTATTTGGTTATTCTTTTTGTGGCACAATTTGATAGTCAAAGATTACGAATAACACTTTTTTATTTTCAAAGGAGACTCGTTAGAGCTCAGTTCGGGGCGAACCAATAGTTATATAAAGAGGTAAGTAAACAAGTATAAACACTTTCATCCACAGATTAGCGGCATTCTGCATAATTCTAATGATCCTGCCATCTATTCTCTCCTTGGTCTTCATCCTCGCATCTCCACCTCCTGGCTTGCAAACGGAACTCACTGCTTACACAGTCAATGTAAAGCAAAATGACGTGCGATGGGTCGCAATGCAGTTTGTGAATGCTGTGTTTTTTCCTATTACTGCATTAAGCAGGTAAGACAATGAGCATAATCATTAAATGTCATTAGCAAAAACCTTAACTCTTATTTTCTGCAAATAGTTCGCGAATGCTATCTTTTTTTCTAACAGGTAACACACTTGATTAGCGTCCTCGCTCACATACGCTCGCTCGTACGCCAAAAGATCTTGAGTGTACAATAGATCGCTTACAGCCCTTGTATAACAATGTACTCGTACAATTTAGTAGTTACATATAAGTAAGAACCTTCCCGAACGTTCTATTATTTTGCGACACCCGGCGGACACAAAAGCTAGTAGGTATTGCCTATCCTATTACCACACAGCTTTAACACAACCGTCCATTACACCCACAGGTATTGCTCCCAAATCTTTTGGTGGGTAGAGGCTGTCTATGCCACCCGAGCTGAAGACGATGAGAGAACCCGTGAAGCCCTTTCCAAAGCGCGAAGCCCGAGTCCAACAGAGCTCTACCTTTTCCTTCAGGCGTTTATACATTGCGCACCGCATACTATCATAAACATACTAGATTTGATGTCAAGGCTTTCCCACTCCACTTTCGATAAAGGTAAAATAACTGCAATTTGTACTTTGGCCTAAAATAGCTGGTGTATTTTCTCAAGGAACGGCATAAATAATTTAAAAGAATGCCCGTCTAATACCGATGAACTAAACTGTTCCTTTTTATTTCCAGTTTCCGTTCAATCAGTAAGCATAATAGCATCCACATTGCGAATGGCTAGCACAGTAACAACTTATAGAAGATTTGAAAGGGAGAAGTTGTGCGGAAAGAGCTACCCATGGAGCGGAAATAGTAAGGAAAACGAAATCCTCATCACAGATAAAGTGCTCAGCTTGACTGAGACCAGAAAAGTATTTGGCGAAAATATTTCCGAAATTATTATGAAACGATCATCGATTACTTCGCAGACTTCATACGAACCGAGATTGAACAGTGATTTGATTCAGTTTTCTCCGAGAAGCACCGTCGTTAATTCATCAACATTCTACGATAACTGTTCAGAAACAAGCTCAGATTATCTGCCACCCACTCAAAAAAAAGATTCCTTATTGTCTTCGGGCTTTGATAGCGATAGCGAGTATGTCCGACCGGTATCGATCATAGATAAGGTTGCTCCACGCAGACAAGATACAGAGTACACGATAGAACAGGTGAATATCACTCCGCTACCGTCCATTCCAGCACCCAGGCCGGGATCAATAGCTGTATGGGCAGAGAAGCTGATGGAAAACGCGGAGGCTTTTCCCACATGGATCTCAGCTCCGACAAGGCGGAAGTACTGCGACGAAGTCATCCAAGATGAGCCTGATATACCGAGACGGGTACCTCGCTCGTACATGCGAGGTCTCGAGCCCCAGGACGCTACCGCAGCACTAGTCCACTACATGGCCTGGTATACTTTCTTCATAGCGCGACTGCTATCAATCGCCTGTTTTATTAACTTCTTCCCAATCCTCGCTATCATTTTACTATTCTCTCACTATCAAGTAATGCTGCTATTTCTGATAGTGCCGCAGGCAAGTACGCTCAGGAGATGTTTCTACATATTCCTCGCGTTCATTTATTTGTTCTGTCTGATGGAGTTCAAGATTCGTTTCCGGCACGTGCGAGTGTGGCACGTGTTTTGGATCATAGTATGCACTATCGAGACGGTCGTGTTTACGGGGCTCTGGGCCTCGACATCAAACAGCATCGACCACTGGTGGAAGGCATATGTTGTGAAGGTTATTATGGTTAGCTTGGTGCTCAGCTACATGTGCTTCATCGTGTATTTTATTCTGCTCAAACCTAGAGAAACTGTTGTTTACGTAAAAAATAAGAATGTTTCTACTGAGTAGCACTGGATGTATTCATAAAATCATATCGATTCACTGAATCCCCTTATTTTTTCTAATAAATGGAAGTTATTTATAACCCTTTTAAAGAGCACCAGCTGGTCACATCCGTAATTCCTATCTACGAATATGAAAAACAAATAATTTTAAGAATTGGATAATAAAAACATTCTAAGTACATATTTGAACGATAAGTTTTTTCTAAAATCAGTTTAAAATAAAATAACCTTGAAGCCTCGCAGACTAAAGAAAGATTACTTAGTAGTTTTTGCACAAAGCCTCGTCGACGAAGGTAGGAAGTAGCTTTTAAATAAACCTAGAGAAATGTAAAGCAGCAGACAGACGTGACGAATTCGCTATTTTTACTGTTCAGAGAGCCAGTTGAACCATACCATACGGTGTTAACCTATTCTTTCTGGGCTGATATTCCGTATGAGGAGCATGGTGTAATTCAGCTAGTTTCAATAAACAATCTCTACACGTACACTTCAAAGTAAACCTTTGTTTCAAGTCTGAGCTGTGCCTTCTGTTGGTTCTACAATGTATCTTACATTTGTACATTTTGTTCAGTACGATACCAGGGAGATATAATAATAGCACCTAGTACCGGATTAACCACGTAGCAAGAGTAGCAATTGCTACGGGCCCCGCGCAAAAGGGGGCCCCGCGTATCCAAACTCACCCACCTTCGCCTGAGCGTATTTTTTTTAACTTATGTCCACATGGTATATTGAATTTACTTGATGTCACAAAAACGTGAAACGTAACACCCTTTCCGACTAAAACAATCCACATCAGACAACCGGAAACCGATTTATTCGTTGGCAAAAATAAAACAGAATTCTATACGGTAAATGCAGAAGTTTTACAAAAAGTCGTCCATAAAAATATATAGAATTTGAATCGGCCTGATAATCTAAATATCATAATAATTATCATAATTTAATTTATTTTCGTTTATTTCTATTGTTAAATGACATTTGTAATATATTTTTGACATACCAATATTATGAAATGCAATGAAATGCTGAACAAATGAATACTGAATACTGAATCGACTCTACAAAAAGTCTGACGTGTGCGAGCACCCAGGGGCGTATTTACCTTAGGGCCATGGGGGCCATGGTCCGGGGCGGCAGGCTGCGTGGACGGCGCAAGCCGCTTCTAAACACCGTCAAAATTGTAACCTATAGATGGCAAATAGACGTATTGAATCTTGAATTTTATATACCACTTTTTTCTTAAGTACTCATAGCAGATGAAGGGCCCCTCGATAGAATTAGCTACGGGCCCCGCACTTGCTTAATCCAGCACGTATAGCATTATGCACCTAAGCAGAAGAAAGATTTAAATAATTATGTTCAGGATCTGGAAATCTACTGTCTGTTTTGATAACTAGAATTTAAACATAATATTTTCATTCATTACTTTTATTGCATTATTTTTCTAAGTTTTTATAACTTTTAAAGTTATGTAGGTATGAAGAATACTTCTTATTACGTCATTTGTCTTTAACCATTGTTATGTTAAGGTAACAAATATCTACCTAGCGATTACCAACATAGGTAACCTAACAATTTGAAAGTATTGCGCAGGCGTTTTTAATATTTCACCTGTCATTAGTCACCAAATATTTTACCATCAATAAATAGCAAAAGAAACATACAAAAATAAACGGTACGTAGGTTTGTATGTAGGAGGCATGCGTAGTTTTCGTACAATTTATTTTTAACAACATCATGCTGTTCGGACAATGAACGCCTGTTAGAGAGATACTTTGCAGTTCATGTAACAAGGCTGGTGACCTTTTAAGACCTATATGGCTGGAAAGGAGCCCGATCTGATTGAACTATAAAAACATCGTGGCAAAAAACTGTTGATACATACATAGTCAAGATGCAATTAGCATTCATAAGTTACAATTGAAGTTTCGTATTCCTGATTCTGTTTGAAATAATTGATTATCATAGAATTGCATGAATTATAGATTATTTTATCACACAAAAAAAAATTAATAAACATGTACGGGAATGTTATAGCTAACTCTTAAAATACATTATAGTGATCTGACTAGCTGATTCTAAAGGGAAAGTTAGACTCTTTAGAACACTCAAAAATTAATTA
The DNA here is from genome assembly GCA_963924445.1 of Philereme transversata. NCBI lineage: Eukaryota > Metazoa > Arthropoda > Insecta > Lepidoptera > Geometridae > Philereme > Philereme transversata. The sequence continues at coordinate 7,664,520 of OZ004337.1, read as the reverse complement.
GTTAATAAAAATCTACCTACTGATATTTTATAAATCTACCATGGATATTTTCTAGGATTCTCATAAAGCACTAAAGCTACCTACGGCAAAATAATGAGCAAACCAAGAAGCGGAGACGGTATCTCGGTAGATTATCTTGGCTGAAAATGCACGGACGCAGCACAAACGTACCAACTCTATAGTCTCCTGTGTATTGTGGTCAGCGGCATCACCAAAGGGCTTATTTATTCACCAGCTATTCCCGTGACTTTGTTTGTGAAGACTTTAATTTTATGTAATGCCTCTTTCGTAAAACTTTAGTAACTAAGTACATGTTATTTTCGATTTGGGCGAACGATTTGTCTACGAATTCAAAAAACCTGTTGCCTTTTAGTATACAAGTTTTTGATTATTACTTAAAAGTATCCGCACGTGGTTTTGCACTCATGGTACGCCAATAAAAAGTAGCCTTTGTTTCAATCCAGGTCACAATCTACCTATCTGAATACCAAATTTCGTCGAAATCGGTCCAGCAGTTTAAAAACGTAACATACAAACAGTCAGAGAGTCAGACAGACAGAGTTACTTGCGAATTTATAATATTAATATGGATAGCATAATAAGATAGATCGATTAAACTTAGTAGAGTCAGTTATTTCTCCACCATTGACTCTACGTTCGCCTCAGAGAACGTTTTCTTCATACCGACAAAAAAACTCTTAGCGTCCTCACTTGCGTTCGCTTCCACGTACTCCAAAATATCTGGGGCATTGTTATAATTAGTGATCGGATATTCGGATGCATATTTACCTAAACTTCAAAGTTGGCTCGTATGGATAGCATTTTTTATCGAAAAAATTCCGTGATTCCAGGATTAACAAATTTATCACGTGTTATTTTTTGTAATTTATTTATCTACTAAACCCAAACATCCCTTAAAGCTGCATAGGTTTTTATGGTATGTCATTCAACCCTCATATATAGTCTAAAGAAATTCACATTTTATGAAAATACTCACACTTTGGCATATAGGTATACATAATGCCTTGTAACAACGTAATATGGTTGCTTTCCCCTACTTTTACTGTCGAAATTTTTGATGAAGCGAAAATAACCTTGTAACAAGTGTCAGATCGGGCCTATTTCAGGGAATATAAGCATTTTGTAAGTGTGCGAGTGAGATGGCAAATTCTACCTGCTTAATAATTAATATGCATCCAATCCCGGGATCCCGTGATTTTATTTTTAATAAAAATATTCTAAGATGCAGCTTCCATAATTTGTTACCCAAAAATCAACTTTAGGTAAATATGCATCCGAATATCCGATCACTAGTTAGGTTTCTCTACACAAATAAATATATTTTTATTTCTTTTCTTGCTTTGCTGTGTTCAACCTGTGTAGTTTTGGTGTCTTAATGAATGACTGCTACAAACGCATGGACGGACTTCGTTGCAAACGATATTAGTCCCAGTACCGCTGTGTCTGACGATTATTTTTTGCTAATTTACCATACTCTTACAAGTCGATAGAGGGGAGATGGGTGTACGTAATTGCTATCGGGCGAAAGAAAGGAACTTATTATAGTCGGACGTGTTCGTAATACCGGGTATTGAAGCCTTGATTAATGCACGTAGCGGTTATTTGTTTGATTTTGAGCTTTTCGGTTCAGATTGCAGGTATTTCTTTACGTGACATTTACGAGTATTTCGTCAAATTCCTGGATGCTACTTTCAGATTATAAATCGTCAATGAATATTTGTATCAGCTTACCTTTCGATAAACTTACTTTGCTACAGCATACGAGTCGGTAGATACCTATTTCTAAAAGGGCCATGTTTTACTTATATTATCGAGCGACATCTACTGTTGTTTAACTTTATAATTCATATTCCTAAGTAGCTGTGTGTGCCCTAAAGTAAGCCAACAACAGACGTGACCGTGGGCAATATTTCTATTAAACATTGCTCGTTTAGAAGCACCAATTATATAAAACAAGTTTTGTTATATACGACATTAATTTAAAACACACAACTGGAATCGTATTAACTGATTTTAAAGGTGGGCTTTTTAACGAAAATCGGCGGCGCCTTTACGACGGTGTCGCTTAGTTAATCTAACAGGTTCCTACCTACATGATGAATTAATATGATTTGTTTACCTATTTTATACGTCTGTTTCATTGATATTTTAGGACTTAATAGAAAACTTAAAACATTCTATGGTAGTGAATTTGAAAAAAACCTATTTTATAACAATACTAGCCTACTACTGTTTTCATTTAATGTCGTACATAACAAAACACGTAGTATAAGATAAGTCATAAGGCCGGCTTGCACAACGTTCCCTAAACGTATTAAGCCCCTAAACATGTTTAAATTTGACGTATTTGTATGGTTTGACAACTTCTTAAATTATATTTAGCCACGAAATATTTTTGGACATCGTTGCGCAAGTCGCCCTTAGTGTTTGTCTTTAGTATGGGCGTCATAAAGAAAACACGCATGAAGAAAAACATTGAATTATTTTCTCTACGTCCGCTATCATCAGTTAAGTAACTTCTAAACCACATAAAATAACTAGCTGACTCGGCAAACTTTGTCCTGTCATATAAATTATCAAAGAAATCAAATGCAGAATGAAATGTCAAAGTGACGCGACACTTCATGTAAATGACTGCACGTCAATGAACGACGGTTAAATTACATGGAACTTTCAACCACTATTTCACCCCTTTCAAGATTATTTTTTGAAACAAAAGATGCCTATGACCTTCCTCAGGATATAATCTATCTTCTTGCCAAATTGCATTACGATCCGTTCAGCCCTTTAGTCGTGAAAAGGTAACAAACAAACAAACTAACAAACACAGTTACTTTCGCATTTATAATATTAGTATGGATTTACTCCTTTAAATACACTCTTGTTGATTCATTATTTCCCAAAGCAAAAGCATAGCTTATTCTCTAATTGGGACATTGTTAGAGGATAATAATGTTTAGATATTGAGATAACCTAGCAATGTTCCTTTCGAGACGGGCCGAGCGATCGTAAGTTCGTAACCCGACACCTCTTGTGTTCAATCTTCTACTAATTTGCGAGCTTGACTTTAGGGTTGTCGAATTCAGCCTTTAAGCGATGCAGTTTATAAAGTTCATTTTAATCGCACAAAGAAAGCAAACATTACACAAAGGTTGGAAGAAAATGATTTCTAGAATTAAGTTCGCCTGTGTACAGATTGATTTATTTTATGCCATAAAGATTTTTCATTCATCCATTACACTGTTTAGATAAGGTGGGAACAAATTTATAATGAAAATTAGAAACTATAAATGCAGCTTGGCAAAATTTGCCACTAAATGCTGCTATGCTGCAGCGCTCGTCTGTTGAGATCAGTTTCGATTGCAAATGAAGTGTTCTAGGTACATACCTTCCGTACCTAATTTTACTTTTGGAAATGCACTTTTATTATTAGTATCAATTGAGTATAGAATTATCAATTTAAAGATAATTTAAATCGATTATAGATAAATTCTGTGTTTAGCCGAATAATTTAATTACCCTTGGTTAAAGATATGGAGTTGGAATCGATTGCTGTCAACTAATTGGAGAAACGTTATATTATTTAAATAACAACTACTGTATAGTATACCCTTTTCTAGGAAAAATATATAGTTGACCGAACGAGCGAAGCGTCTCAGTTTCGAGATTGGTTAAAAATGCTTTTGTCCGGCTGGCTGTTCTCACCTAGAGGTCGCATTTTTCAACCGATTTTGACGATTAATTAACGTAAGTTACTTGATTTATTTAAATTTTTAGTCGATCTCGATTTTTGATTGGCGGAATATAGGGGGGATAAGGGGGAAGTTTGCTGTAGCATTATTTATCGAAGGATTTCAATACTTATTTTTTTTGGAAAATTTGTTCCTACTTATACCAATCAGGCTACGCAGTTTTTTCCGTCTTGATGATACGAACCCGTAGGACACCAGATTATACCTCCTAGCACCAAGGGAACGCGAGTAATCGCTAAAACTTATACCAATATTTTGGTCAATGTCTACATAGGAAAGCCTATTGGAAAATTCAAGCACCTGAAATTCGATTTAAAATTGGACTTTCTTCGTTAATTTTGTTGCGCAAATTACTTTTTGGACACTTCTATAGGATGCACTTTAGCCTTTGGCCAGCTTAGATCCAGTAGGCTGTAATTGCACGGGTTCTTATACGGTCATGCATTTGTAGTGTCAAAAACAAAAAGAATTAAAATACTCACTCCTAAATTAAATCAAAGTGTTTATTGCCATTTACGACAAAAAATACCTACAGATAACCATAATGATATTCAGATAAAATGTACTTGAATCAAGTTATACTAACATCCAACAAAACTGCGTATTTTAGGTAGGTACACTGTGATAAAAGACAACTCTGGGGCCAAACGAACGTAAATCGTAGCAATCCCGGCCAGATAATAAGTCACTTTGACAGATACCTTACTAGACCATTTACCGTTTATTTCTGTCACTTGCTCTTTCTCGAGAAAATCCGTGGCTTAGCTCCAGATGACCTATAAATTAAGGCTGACTAGGCTGAAGGGCTGGGTAGGCTAGGGTGGAAGCTGAGAGGATGGAATAGCCTGCTCCCTCTAAAATTCAAAAGAAATCACTATAGCGGTTTGGCACCAAACGCTGTTTAAATCATCCTTCAAATTGACAGATGTCTGTAAGTTTTTTTTAATCTTTTTTGTGGTGGTCTGCTGGTAAGCTGTCACCGTCGTCTATTGACACCGTTGTTGAAACTTGTTTACAGATTTCGTAAAGCATACCACGAATGAAGCGTGTGGTGCGCTATATAACGACGCGATGACTGAATCAAAAATGACTGGAAAATTAAGGTACAGTATAAGAGAGCTACGTTTTAATCTGGCACAGTGGACAAAGAAGGAAACATGCGCAACAGGGTACCTACAAAACTGGAATTAGACGTAGCTGTTCTAGCGATGCAGTCACGGGGCAAGATAACTTTGTGGCACTCTCTTCCCAAGGTAAGATTCTGAAAAGGCGATTGTGTGTGGCTAATAAAGTGTGGCTTCCCCCACTTTGGCAGAAAGACTTTGCAATTTTCAAGCCTTCTTTCATTTAAAATCATCTAGAAATATGGCATCACTGTCAAAGATGATGAACATGAAAATATTTCCACTATGATGTATAGAAACGTCACGTTTTATGATTTACATTCCCGTACCACTGCGTATGTCTAAGGGTGACTTTCGCAACTACGCCTAAACGTATTTAGTAGCTAAATATGATCTATGGAGTTGTTAAATAAAAATACGTATAGGGGTCGTTATGCAAGCCGGCCTATTTTTGTTAGGTTTAAGAAATTCATTGTAATTTTGGTGTAATATTAAATAACTATATAACTTTCTTTAAGATATATCTATTTTTCTATATACTATCTATATAACTTTCTTTATAATACACTCGAATAATAATATAATAGCAAGCTATCAAAAGTAGTTTTATTTGTATTATAGTGCTAGTGTTGTGACTTGTGTTAGAAACGTCAATAAGGTTTAATAGTGAAGTGAACGAGTTCGTTAGCGGGGGCAGCGATATCGCGTGTTGATAGCCCTGGGTCCTTTCATAGTTAGTGTAATTGAATCTGTGCCTGCGGTAAAGAGGCGGAACCTTACAATGGACTGCGTTGTGCGCTCAGTAAATCGAATTCTGCGGAGACACCGGCACTGCAGACGAGATCGACGTACCCGATTACTGGACTTACGATTATACAGGGTGGCCCCTTTCGAAACACCATCTGCTGCCCGGGGGCTTCTTCTTAAACATATAAATAATATAAATAAATATTTCTGGACATTTGACACTGCGTTATCTAGCCCCAAACTAAGCAGGGATTGTACTATGGGAACTAGATAACTGATATAATACTTATATACTTTTTTTCCCTAATTGGATACTTATAACATGGCGAAAAACATCCAGACCCAGAACAAATATTTGTAGATTATTACTAAGAAAACTTTCGTGATTTATTTCAATCATTATTATAAATACGGGATTTATCACGTACCGTGCGATCCGATCCGAACGTCTCGCCTCACCCTGATGAAGGTTCACGGATTGAACCGAACATTGTCGGTCTAAACACCGATAAAACGGTACATGATAAATCCCGTACTTGTAATAATTATTTATCTTAGATTATTGTAGATTACAAATTAAACTCACATCAATGATAAAAATAATATTCAGTACAAGAAAAGTTAGACATAGGTGTTAGAACTCTCTCCTTTATAAGGAGAGAGCTGTAAGCCAAGTTGAATTTAGACCTACCTAACGGTTTAAAAAGAAAGAGGGATTTTACAATGAGTTATGATTTAATACAATGACTGACTATGAATACGATACTTATCTAAAACACTTATTGTCCCACTATGGTGCGCACAATTGATAAATCCGGGAGTCTGCAGGACCGGTAGAATGCGCGCTGAATGAGGGCTAGTAAAGCCTGTAGCCAACGTCGACGAGACGCCGAGAGGACGAAGTAGCTCCACCGTGTTCTGGTTGGAGTAAGATAAAGATGTTAGTTTAATAGTAAATGCGGTGGGTGATTCCGAGGTTAGGCCAACAGATCTCGGTCGATGTAGCAGGCTAGACCTCCAGGTCTGTATTGAGTAAAGGTCTTTAGCCTCGAGGGTCCAAGAGGGAGACGTGAGGACTCCAACCACGAGGGGGTCAGGCTCTGAGGCTCAAACCAGTAGGGCTTCGCCGTCAAGAACAAAATGTTACCGGGCTGCGCTGACTGATTGATAAAATAAGACTTAAAAGCATTTCTCTCTGAGATCTTTCTCCGGCTGTTTTCCCAGTGCAGACTGTCTTTCCAAGGATCCCAATGTTATTCTGACGGACTCTAAAAGTGCCCTCCATCATCTCGCTCTATGCACTACGAGTTTTCGTGGCGCACCGATAGCGTACGACATATTAGAGTCCATTGATAAGTTGTCGAATAAAAACAAGCATGTCACGTTGCAATGGGTGCCATCACACGTCGGTTTGTCCGGCAATGAGGAGGCCGATCGTCTCGCTAAGGAAGCTATCGTGGACGGCATCGTCATGAACTTTTTACCATACCAAAGCGATCTTTTATATGTAATAAAAACAAGATGTAGACTAGACTGGAAATAATATTTTGACGAGAGATCGCTGAGTAAGGGTATATGGTACAGGACCGTGCAACCAGGCCTAGCTAGATCGCCGTGGTTTGATGATTCGGATATGACCAGAACTGACATCGTAACGTTAATGAGGCTTCGATCGGGACACATTCCTCTAAATAGTTTTGGATACCTAATGGGAAAGACGAATTCTCCAAACTGTGCTGAGTGTGATGTGATAGAAGATGCTTATCATATTATGGTGGAATGTGTCCGGAACGAAGCAGAAAGAATAATATTTTGTAACCTCCTCGATGTTGATTTGTTTTCTGTTGGTTTATGTAATAACATCTTGGCTTGCCCCTTATCGGAGCAAACCAAGATGTTAATTAAGGTTGTTAAAATAGGTATAAGAAAAAGATGATTCGGTTTGAGTGTATTTTTGAGGGTGTCATAATCATGCTGATTAAACCCTCATTAAATATAATAAAGATTAAAAAAAAAAGGATCCCAATGTCATCCGGACCTGTTCCAAATTTAAATTTTTAGTATACTCTAGTTGGCGGCCAGTACAGCCATACATCAAATTCAGAGGTTCTATGTCAATTCCAAGTAAAACCTTACGGTTTTACCGTGAATTAAAAGTAAATAAATATGTCTATAATGTCATGTCAGTACCCATGTCAGGTTTGTTTATTTTTGTGTTTCTAGTCCTAAAAAGTTAAAATAAATATAGCATCATTTTTTTATATTCATTATTTTTTTACCTTTTCTGTGCACTACCTATACATCTTTATCTACAATACACAAAGGTTATCTGGAAGAGAATGCTCTTTAGCATTAAGTTCGCCTTTGTACTAGTTTTATAAGTGCAATAAAGTATGTTTAATCAATCAATCAATTTATACTCCTGTGACGAGAAAATTCTGCTCTTTCCACTCATATAAAAATGTAATTGGGCATTTTAAGGTTTCGAGAATGAATTTAGAGTTCTCGGACCAAAATAATGATGAAAATGTTATGAAGTACCTATGGTAAAAGGAAACACAGAACATCTCTCTATGTAAGTATTTACATTAAATAACGTGAATATCACGATCAAAATCTAGATAAAAAAGTGAGTGATATTACAATAGTAATATGAGTATTTTCCGAAAAAGCCCAAAATATTTCTAATAATTTATCGCGGTCTTATTTTGTTTCTGAATCTCTTATTACCCTCTTTAGCAATAACTTTCCTTAAAATTGGATGACTGACTTCCCATGGTCCAACTAACTTGTCCAACTCTAAATTTTTTCAGTGGACTGGTTGAACTCTACACCACCTTGTATTTTGTAGAATCCCTCTGCCTTTGGGCGTCGTAATTTGTTGAGGAAACAATACATGAGTCTAGGTGCCTTCGGCCAGGTCTACTGGCTCGAGGCGAGACCGTAACTTCTACATTGTAGATTTATTAGAAACCCGTGCATTGCAGTTTATCAATTAGATACTGCTATTTATATAGCCGCCAGGAATAGTTCTAGAATTACTCAAATTATTACGAAGAGAAATGTGCTCTTTGACTGGTACAGTCTGCAAGGTAAGTTGATTAACAAATTGATATCTATAATACTTATACTTGCAGTAGTTCCATTACATAGGTATATGGTGGAACAATTTTTTTATAGTAGGTCTGGAGTTATCCTTAATTTTATATTTACTCCTACATGGGACTCCAAAATACAACAGCGAGCGGTATAACGGAGGTGGAGTGTAGACTGTTCAAAAAACAGAATAATTTTTGTATGAAAAGATCATGAACTCAAGAGTTTCCGAGATGTGCTTTTTTTAGGGTTCCGTACCAAAGGGAAAAACGGGACCCTATTGCTAAGACTCCGCTGTCTGTCCGTCTGTCTGTCTGCCCGTCTGTCTGATCGTCTGTCACCAGGCTGTATCTTTGAACCGTGATAGTTAGACAGTTGAAATTTTCATAGATGATGTAGTTCTGTTGCCGCTATAACAACAAATATTAAAAACACAATAAAATTAATATTTAAGGGGGGCTCCCATACAACAAACATGATTTTTATGCTCGTTTTTGCTCGATATTAATAACGGCAACATGTAGACGCTTGAAATATTCACAGAATATTTAGTTATATATACACTTTAAAAATAAATAATTAAATTAAATAAAACAAATATTTAAGGAGGGCTCCCATACAACAAACGTGATCTTTTTTGCTTGTTTTTATAGATAATGGTACGGAACCCTTCGTGCGCGAGTCCGACTAACACTTGCGCGGTTTTCGAGCCGCGGCTATAAAATGAAAATCGCTTTTTAGGATCGAACGTAGTTGGGTTTGCAAACTGTTCATATAATATTAAATCAAAATGATAAAAATCAACTGCAAAATTATTCCGGTACTCGTGCTTAACCAATTTAACTCAACTTGGTTTGAAGATTCAGTATTAGGTATTCGTAGCTCTTGATTGATTTGAATATGTTTGTACGAGCCGAGCATCATAAATAAATCCTACATGTTTTGAAAGCTCTAGCTAGAAGCTTTTAAAATAAATAAATAATATTGATAAATATATTTAAAATATCCATTTTGGTATTCCTGCAAATAATAATTAAGAGTTATTTATGTAAATTAAATGGGATTTTAGGTTGTGATAACTCATACGACCCGGTAGCCGGTTATGAGTAAGGAACAGTTACATATCTGATCAACTGCGCCTCAAATTACACTAGTTTGAGAAAAAGCTTGCAGCTTGTGTGATTTATTCTCAAGTTTTATCGAGTCTAAGTGATTGAGGCCGGACAGTCCAGCATCCGGTGCGATGTGATTGCTCATTGACAGCTCTACCTATAGATATTGGACCTTTTGAGGCCAATATATATACATGCATCCAATGCAAAGACTTTTTTTGGTATGGTTTTAATTCATTATATGATCATCATTACATGAATCATTATAAATCAGTCAAGTTACTAAAGTAATGAAACTTGGCGAAGCGACTATTACTTAGCACAAAACAAACAACTTAACCTCTTCGAGAAATTTTCAAGATAGGGTCTGTTTAAGTACACACTTCTAAGTTCAAGAATGCTATTGATTACGGTCACATACGGACAATGGTTACTGATAACCCAGTACCAACTATTATATTATTCTGTGAGCTGAGCGCATCAATTTCTCCAAGAGTAGAGACACGCATCTACGAGGTGATAACTTAATGGCTGATTGACTCATTACCAGCGAAGTAAACAAGCACATACCTACAGTAATTTAAGTTCTATGAACTGTGCGTGATATGGTATTTGTGTCACGTGCTATCGTAGGGAGTGAATTTTGTAAGGCACGCGTTTTCCGGGGTACGTATTAGACGGTTACTTGCCGCTAAGCATGAATAGCATGATGAGTGGTATTCTGTGTCTCTGTTACTAATCTACCTGTATTATTTACTCTCTAGCTAATATACCGGCTAAGCACTGTTCTTTTCAAACTTTCGCGATCACTGTACATAATTACAGATTTATACGGGTATTTATCGTGTATGTACCTTTTTTATCTGTTATCCCGTGGAACGAGAGTCCACCCGTCATCACGGCTGTTACAACACAGCCGAAACGTCGGGATAACAAATAAAAAAGGTACGTACGCGATAAATACCCGTTTTAATCAATAATTATAAACACTGTTCTTGGTTAAAACTTAAGTAGGTAAATAAGTTACCTCTGTGGCGCAGTGGGCGTATTCGATTCCTACCGCGTTACAAATGTTTGCGTGATCTACAGACATTTGTTCCGATTCTGGATGTTTTTCTATATATATTAACTATTATTTACAAAAAATATATTTATGAGTACTATATCAGTTATCTGGTCCCATATGTCCCATATACAGTGGTCCCATAGTAGCTCTGCTTAGTTTGGGGCTAGATAGCGCTGTGTGAAATGTCCAGCAATATTTATTTATTTACTCTTTGTTGTGTCAGAACCTTTTTTGGTGACTATACCAGCAAGAAAATATAGAAATTTAAAAGATGGTTAGATCTTGACGGCCTGCAAAGCGTGGTACCAAATACGTAGGTTGTTTGGGTCAATTATTTTTTGTGCATGGACACATCTTGTTTTACTTGCCCCCTTCACTCATACCTAGTGAGCAGGTGCCATCCGAACCCACATCACGGTTGTCTATGAGCTGATCCAACGTTTATACTAGTGGTTCGCCCCGAACTGAGATCTCGCGAGTCTCCCAAAACACAAAAACAAATATTCTTAGGGCGACACGCGCAACTATGCCTGAACGTATTTAGTGGCTAAATATGATTTAGAGTTGTCAAATCATACAAATACGTAAAATATAAACATGTTTAGTCGCTAAATATGTTTAGCGATTGTTGTGCAAGCCGGCCTTAATCTTTGACTAATAAAATAGTGCCACAAATAAATAACCATATAACTTGACCCACAGTTTTATTCAAATTACAGGTAACTGGAGTTCATGTTAATTGGTTACGCTTTTTTGGGGTGCAAATTGCAGTTATTCTGGATTTCAGACTTTTGCCTATATTTGTGTTACTAAAGCTACACGCATACCAAATAACAGCACTGTGGGATCACTGGTGTACCCTGTGAATTTTGTCAGAGTTTTGTTTTTATTATGGCTAATAACTCAAAAACTACAAAAATTAAACTAAAAATAAAAACGGAGTCTAAATGTACTAATGAAGACCTTCTATTTAACGTCCCAATTGACCTAATAGTCTCATTTTAATTTTTTTTTACCCCTGCTGAACCCCAATATCTCAACAACCCCCCAATATTTTTAGCTCATTGAGTCACATCAAAATTGTGCCATCACTACCTACCTATATGCCAAATTGCATGATGATCAGATAAACGCTACGAAAGTTATCCTCGGACAAACAAACATACATACCTACATACATACAACGCCGATTTGCCCAAGTTGATTTGGAGATCTCGCTTCGCTCAATAAAAAACACCTATACCGAGTCCCCAATACCAAATTTCGCAAGCGGACTAAAGTTCAAGACTTATATTGGGACTCAAATGGAGTTGGGCAGGACATGTGGCCAGGCGCGGTGATGACAGGTGGAGCAGGGTGCTGACTGAGTGGTGTCCCCGAGATGAAACCGGGAACGCAGGTCGTCCACCGGCAAGATGAGTCGACGACATTATAAAAATCGCAGGTCGTATGTGGATTAGAACAGCGCAGGACAGAGGCAAATGGCGACAACGAAGAGAGGTCTATGCCACCAGGATGAGAAGGGCTGACGACGATGATGATGGTATTAAAAATAACTTCAAATTCACCATTTTTAATTTCCGTCCATCGAAACCATTTGTGTCTGATATATCTTCCACTCTATCTACAATGTTTGTTGATTCACCCACTTGTATTTGTCAGAATTAGGTTTTGTTTGTAAGTTGGAATCAATTCCACGTGGCTAAAGTGCGACCTATTTCCTTTACAACGGCCCACTGTTCGTGATTCTTGGTAAGATTTTAATACTCACGTAATGTAGTTCTCTTCCGTTTATATAATTTCCACGATTTTATTATTAGATTACGAACTGTGATCTTGGTTTTTAAGGATATTTCCTCTTCATAACTATTGACAGATAAAATATGGAAATATATTAAATACTTTTTTTTTAAGGTATAATAGTTACAGTTGTGTCATCTACATGATCTATAGATAGCTCAATTACAATACAAATAACAGATCACCAGGCAGATGTGTCCCCAAGACACCGGTTGTATTGCCCCGCAGATAAACAGAACTAGGTACTTATAATTACTGTAGTATTCATCCCTGCCCCAGTCTCCAGTCTCGAGATATATATATATATACATATATATATTACTAACTGACCCACCAGCGGCTTCACACGCGCAAAGACTAAAATCATTTTTCTATAGCAACTTTGACAGCCAATTTTTATCCCATAGGACCTGATGTATGGCATAAAAAGTAGCTTATGTGTTAATCCAGATTATAATCTACGTAAATACAAAATTTCAGTTAAGCTGTTACGACGTGATTGAGTAACAAACATATAAATAAATAAACAAACATCCAAACTTTCGTATATATAATATTGCGAGGAGATTTTACCCATTAAAATAAAATGAAGTCGGGTTTTAAGAAAAAAAATCTAGAACAAACATTGTTCTCGTGAATCACTTTGGGGTTAATTATTTGTTTCTAGGAACCCCGTATAACTGATTAAACTTACCGATTTAATTGATACTAGCTTCCGCCCGCGGCTTCACACACGTGTTATTTCAATGAAAAGTAGGTAGTTATTTTGTCAATCCACAATCTATCGATATACCAAATTTCAGTAAAATCCATTCAATAGTTTTGCTTGAAAGAGTAACATACATCCACACAAACATCCATATAAACTTTCGCGTTTATAATATTAGTGGGATTTTGATACACAGATAGATCAAAATCTGCCTAATAAAAAGAGATAAAGAGACAACCAGCAACATGTAACCGTGGGCAACCAATCTCGTTACAAAGTGAGTGTTACGTAATTCCAAGGAGGCTTGTAGAGTATTTTCCACATTTCTCTTTACCTTATCGTCTTAGACGAAGGTGATTCCAATAAGTAATTGTAAAGCAATAGAACAGTAGGTAATTGAATTAGGTGCACACGAACCTACCACAGACTTACGTGTGCCACATCACAAGTTTATTTAGATGACGCCAGGGCCCTTTATGTTATTCTAATTAGTTAATTGCTAATGACACGATCAAGACTGTTACACTAACTATTGATTGATGTTTATTACAAGTCCTATTTCATAAGCCGTTATTGAACAATCTAAGTTTACTAAATTATTTAATCTGTGGCCTCGGTAATGACTAGATTATTTTGCTGTTCAGATTTCCAAATAAGTACGTGATTTTCTTCTTCATAGCGCTCCTGATATGACTTTAAAATCTTTTTCCCATATTCGGAATGGTCTTTCCTTGGAGATATATCCTAAATGGATATATATTACCTTCACAGTGGAGGTAATGGCATATCCCATCATTAGATAGATAACTCTTTATTGAATTACCACACAAATAGAAATATGTAATACAAAAATAAGTAATAGGCTAGAATAAATAAGGCAATACAATGGGCGGCCTTATCGCTGAAAGCGATCTCTTCCAGATTTCGATCATTAATAATCTTTCAAGTTATATAATCAAATCGAAATTTAAAGTAGGATTACTACCTAGGTTAAATTTAAGAGCCTTATTTTCACATTCCAAAACAGTTTTTCATACGTCGTATAGATTTTTTTTTTCAGTAAAATTTTTATTGATTTTTTAGTTTAGCAGATTAGAAGTACCATAAGCATACATCATTTTTGACTAAAACTTAGACTAGGTACCGAAATCAGTTGGTTTTTACCAAGTGAACATCGAATTTCGTAAAGATGTACTCATAACAAAACATTTCTCTCGTATATAAGAGAGGACAATGACCCCCTTTTCTGATATACGTAGGTACGTATCATCCCAAAGCCTGTATACCTACTACTAATGTAAAATATGTAAATCTGCGCCAAGGTGTGAAATACTTCATCTTCCATAAATATTTACAAAATTCAACCATTCGCTTTGCTCATTAACTAATGATTTGTTGAACCTACCATCAAACAAAACATTTTAGGAACATACCATTGCTTATTAGATGTAATCTATGCGCTAGTAGCTTTATTGATACAGCTAATTTAATTATAGGCAGCATTAACTGCCAGCATTCAAACAAGTACGAGTGAGACTCGCACACAAACCAATTAACTGTTATGGCAGATTTCAATAAATTGTTAGGTTGTTAGGTAAAGACTTAGTTATTTAAAAAAATCAGGAATTCAATTTTCCACATCCCTGTTTCGGCCACCGTCTATTATTCATCAATCATATTAATTTAAGATTTTTCACTTTGCAAACTTCGGAAATAAAGGAACTGGGAGGGACGTATATATCTCGTAATTTTTCATCTTAACTCTTAAAATAATACGGTTATAAAAAAAAATCTTTTAGGAATGTAAATTAATCTCTTAGGTGATAAGGTGACCCAGTATTCTTTATAACTTGCTAAGAGATCTGCAACAGACTGACGTACGGACAAAGTCGTACCATAAGTGTTCCGTTTTTACCATTTTGTTCCAGATGGCTAAAAATACAGCTGTTTCACAGTATTTCATGCCACATTGATTGAGCGAAGCGAGATCTCCAAATCAACTTGGGCAAATCAGCGTCATCGTAAAATTTGGTATATAGATGGTGCTGTCACAATCCTGGTGTGACTAAATGAGCTTACGTGGGTGGGTTGAGATATTGGGGTTCAAGAGGGGTAAAAAAAGCAAAATGATACTTTCAGGTCAAATGGGACGTCTAATAAAAGGTACATTTCGACCCTGTTTTTATTTTTAGCTTAATATTTGTAGGTTTTGAGTTAACAACTATAAATATAACTGAACTTGACGAAATTCACAGGGTACACCAGTGACTCCACAGTGCTGTTTGGTATGTGTGTCACTTTAGTGACACAAATATAGTAAAAATCTGAAATCCAGAATATCTGTAATTTCTACCCCTAAATTAATTAAGTTGTATATATTATACAATATTAACATTAATTAAGTTTATTCTTTTTACACCTCGGCCAATCTTACATTAAGCTATGATCCTCTCGATCCAAAGGTTGTCTGGAAGAGATCGCTTTGTTAAGCGGTAAGACCGCCCATTATTCTTACATTTATTTGTTTTATTTTTATTTTTTTAGCTGTTGTGTCTAGCTTGTAAGGTATAATAAAGAATTTTCATTCATTCATGAACTCCCGTTACCTACCTCTGATCTGAATGAAACTGTAGGTCAAGTTAGTTGGTTAAGCATTTCATGGCACTATTTTGATAGTCAAAGATTATGAATTACTTATGTTTTTTTTTGGGAGACCCGCGAGCTGTCAGTTCGGGGCGAACCACTAGTTATTAATAACTCGCTTCCGCCCGCACCTTTGTAGGAATTTGCCTGTAGTTTGTCAAAAAAAAGTTGCCTTTGGCTCAATTTAGGTATATCTATATCTATTAAGTGTTTAAAGTTACTTTCACCCCTAGCGGAATTATCTAGAGTAGTAGATATTCTTAATACAGAGCGCTTCAAATTGAATAAATAAGTAATATCATCATCATCGTCATTGAAGGAACACTAAAACCGGTAAAAATATTGTTAGGTAATCAGTTGAACAGTCAAACCTCATACACATTGATGTTTAATCTCAGTGTCTTCCTACCATTACTCGTACATACCTTTGCAATTCAGTAGGCCAAAGCAGCCAGTGTCTTGGAGACACTTCCGCCTGATAGTGATCTGGAGCAGTTGAGCTATCTATAGATCGTTTTCTGAATCAACCACAAACATATTCCCCAGTACACCACCATGTAAACTAAGAACATTGTACTGTATCTGTAAAGCGGTAGGCACCTACAGACTGAACAAGGCAATACTCAAGGAACAATACGAGCACGCGTGACGACGGCGACCCACATCCTCTGGCCAAAAGCCTTTTTCTCTATTCATGCCGCGGACTTAGGAATCTATTAGCATTGTTTACCTGATCTGTGACGACTGACGACCGTACCAGCCGACTTGCATTGTTGAACTCGGTTGGAATCTCTTCAAACGCCAGTCATTCGTGACCTTTTACGAGACCTGTTTTGATTGTATGCTTCAAGATAGTGTAGAATAAATTTACCAATGATTCTAAAGATGGACTTTGATAACTAGTGGTTCACCCCGAACTGAGATCTCGCGAGTCTACCATAAAAATAAAAAAAAATATTATTCGTAATCTTTGACCATCAAAATAGTGCCACAAAATAAATAACCAACCAACTTGACCTACAGTTTCATTCAAATAACAGGTAACGGGAGTTCATGTTAATTGGTTAAGCTTTTTTGGGGTACAAATTGCAGTTATTCTAGATTTCAGACTTTTGCCTATATTTGTGATATTTAAGCTACACGCATACCAAATAACAGTACTGTGGGGTCACTGGTGTACCCTGTGAATTTAGAATAGAAAAAAACGTTTATTTTGCATCACAAGTGTACATTACAGCTTAGACAAGTGGGTGTAAATTAATGAGCAAATTTGTGAGCAAAAACGGTCACCACTCAGCAATTTTGTCAAAGTTTAGTTTTTTTATAGTTATTTTAACGTTCGTTTTTATATGGCTAATAACTCAAAACTACAAAAACTTTACTTAAAATAAAAATGGGGTCGAAATGTAGTAATGAAGACCTTTCATTTGACGTCTCACTTGACCTAATAGTCTCATTTTAATTTTTCCCCCCCTTTTGAACCCCAATATCTCAACAACCCCCCAAAATTTTTAGTTCACTGAGTCACACCAAAATTGAGCCATCATTACCTACCTATATACCAAATTTCACGATGATCGGATAAACGATTCGAGAGTTATCCTCGGCCAAACAAACATACATACATACAATAATGTCCTCCTAATATACTTTTACCGTATCCTGGAGCATAGCTGGCTGGTCCTATTAAATTTGGTTTTGGAATTTGGTACTAATAAACAATTTTCATTATAAATGTTGTATGTTGTACGTGAAAGTAGTAGGCAAAACATGGAGCAGAGTCGCTAGGGATCGCGAGAAATGGAAAGAGCTGGAGGAGGCTTTACCACTCAAAGTGGTATTTGCATACAAAACAAGTAATTTTAAGTCTCTAAAAATGTAAATTCGAATATTGTGTAAAGAAAATAAAAGCTTTTTATTTGTATTTATTTATGTTGTACGTAAGTTTTTATCGTCTTCATTTAAACGACCAACTTTTGATGATTTTATTCGTCAATGTATTTGATAGATAACTAACTACTAAGCAATACTAACATGCTTTGATAGTGATAGATAAAGGCAACGAACCACCTAACCGTTCATTTGTAATCTCCTGTTAGCCTGTTACGCATTGGCTACAGGTTTCCTATAAATCAGTTTGAGTAATTGCCGAAAGCTATCGTGGAATAGACCAGTGGCCACTTTAGAAAATCTTACCTCATTGAATACCAGAGAGAGACATTTACGTACACATTTACGTATAAAGAGGACACAAAATATACAATACTCAATCGTTATTAATAGCGTTCCAGAATGACGGTAAAAATTGGCGCTAATCAGGTATTAACTAATGTGTGGTCATTTGTGCCTGTTGGGCACACAAATAAGAATAAAGGATAAGATGACACAGATTGATATTTTTATAAAATTAAAAATACTTCGATCTTAACCATCGTGCAACTCACTTCCGGCCTATGTTTTTCCGAACCAGTAGATATAATCTCGGAGTCTTCAAGTCCAGAGTGAATAGGTTCTTTTTAGACAAGCGTGCTCCATCTTCGATCACACTTTCACTTACCATCAGGTGAGGTAGTGGTCAAGCGCTTGGCTATCATCAATAAAAAAAACAGCTTGTTTGGGCATCAGCTTTCAAATTTAAAAACCCATTGAAATCAGTTCATGCGTTTATGGTGACAGAGACATAGAGGCTTAGACGCAGAAATAAGGATTGTTATGTTTGTAGGAGGGTCTAGGCTACTTTACTGAACAAAATTAGTCTCCTAAATTAGATCTTGTTGGTATTCGATGATTGTAGCATAAAATGCCCTCTTAATCTATGAAATATACATAAAGTTTCACTATGCACTGCAATGCATACGTAACAAAATGCACCGTAATATTTTAATTTGTGACACGAGGGATACGGTGGGAAGCGAGCTAAACAGCAGTCACGATGCTTACAATACTTGTAAATAGCCTTGGATAGAATCATTAAATTTAAAGAAGCTATCAGTAAGCTGAACTATTTGAACACGACAACTCGTAAAAGTTACGCGGGAAAGACACGCATTTAACAAAGAAGGTCGATCGTCAAAAGTAGAAGGCATACCGTCTAAGCGCATAAAATAAAATAAAAATAGGCCAAGTGCGAATCGGGCTCGTGCACGAAGGATTCCGTATCTATAATAAATATTTTCTTTCACACAATATCACAATTTTATTAATTTAGCTTATTTGAGGTTGATGCCGATTAAGCTAGTCCTCTGAATTGTATGAGCGCCCATACAACTCAGAGGACTATCTTAATTGGCGTCAACTATGTAGGTATGGGGACAACCTTTAATTTTCAACTTTTTTAGAATTTTTCCTTTATTTGTGCTGCTTGCTTTTTGCCAAATTTCGTGATTCTAGGTCAAAGGGAACTACCATATAGGTTTTCGACCCAAAACCTATAGGGTACTTCCGGTTGACCTAGAACTTTCAATTTTGGTTAAAAGCAAGCAGCACAAGTAAAGGGAAAAGTCCGAAAAATTCAAAAAGCTGAAAATTAAGGTAAATTTTGGTACTTACAAGTTTTCACGAAAATCTAAATTTGCCCGTATCTTTTTATTGTGTTAACTCAGGATCTTGATTTTTATACACCTAATAGGAACTATAAACTTCAATATTTGGTATAAATTTCAACTTGCTAGGTTTACCCGTTTCTGAGAAAATCGGTGTTGACACATGGACAGACAGACGGACAGACGGACAAGAGAGTGATCTTATAAGGGTTCCTTTTTTTACCTTTTGAGGTACGGAACCCTAATAAATTAAAAAAAATGTTATTACAAAGGTTAAACTTATCGCTAAATCAAATCTTCCCTACACTCTTAGGATGATCACAGCATCTTCAGTACGTTTAAAGAGTTTGCTATGTTGTACATGATAATGATGGTTTACCCCCGCAGATGCGACCAAACATTAGCAGCTAGAGTAGCCTACATCGGTATTCTAAGCTAAAATAACATATTAACATGGCGTAGCATCATGCTGAGCTGAGTACCAATTCATCCTCACACAAAGCTTCTAAAAGTGTGTTAGTGCTTATGCGAGATATTGTTGTTGTTGCGATTTAAATATATTTCTTTCTTTCTTTTCATTAAAATAGAGCACTTCTACTACGTCTAGTACTCTTAAAAAAGTTTACATATGGAAGAGGTTTCATAATAATTATTTTTGAATGAAATACATAATATTAATTATTTATTTATTGATACACACAAAAAATAGTCTTTATTAATAAATAAATATAATAAATATAGGAAAATACTGTGTGGTGACGTACCAAATAAAATAGCACGGACGCGCACTTTTAACTAAAAAGCTTACCTTACCTACCTCTATGCAGTCCTGGATTAGCCCATAAACTATTTAACCAATTGCTTAGGGCACCCCGTCTAGAGTTGCACCAGAGATGACCGAGAAAAAACGTAGTTCACAAAAGTTAGATCAATTTCAAAATCCGCGCGTTTTAAATTGTCGTTGAAGTTCGGTTCGGTCGCAGTCGACCAATCGATCAAGTCGACTTTATCAAGTCGCGGCCGGTCGTGAAAATATAGCCCAATCTTAGGAGAACATGTGAAATCATGTTGTGCCGACCTCACCTAGCATGGGATAAAGAACAACAAAGAATATGATACGTATTAACATTTTTTTTAAATTAATTCTTTGTAGTTCACATAACGATAGGGGAGGCCACAGGGGAAGATTGCATAGGGCATCGAGTTACCTTAATCCGGCACTGCCTCTATGGACTACTAGGGACCGCTTTGTCAATTTGCTTTATAAAGATGGAAAACAGACAGGCATAGCAATAAACTTCCCTAATTATACTAAGAACCTACCGATTTAACTACCTCGATTACCCCATCGATAATCCACTCTATGTCACCGCGACTAATGGCAACAGTACCACAACTTGCAGTGGCACAGATATTCCACATAACTCATCATTATGGCCTTCGATCAACAATACAACTAGATTACGGGTCATAAACAAAATCAAAGCTTAATGCTGTCCGCGTAAACATATAAATATACAGCTACATTCGGTTACTAATAGAATGAGACAGAAGATTTAAATTCAACCTAATCACAACCACAGCACCTTGTAATAAAGTCACAAATCCTTTATTAAATGTTACGATCATTCGTCTCAAAAAACAAACAAAGTAATAAATTACACCTGTCACTTAAAAATGAAAAGACGTAGGTTATATAACATTTATAGTGAAATCAACCTTATGAAGCAATAAATAAAGTACTTTTTCCTGTTATTGTCTTGCGAGCTACATCGTTTTATTTCGATTCTGTTTGCTATTGGCGTCTATTGGCCCAACGCTATATCACACGTTTGACGCTGGCCAAACATTCTTAGCGGTTGATTAAAAACGGCAATATTGTTAAAAAATTGATATTAATCGTCAGGTTAAAGCTTAAAATATAACTTATTCTACATGTACTTACCGAAAGTAAGACACTCCGGCTGATAAATTGTTTTTCTGGGCATTATTTTTGCAACTTTTAAATGCGCATTGAGGCATAGTGGTCCGTCTTGACGTTGGCTGTGTTTCAACCTGACTAAACAAAATAAGAGCTCACGCCGCAAGTGAGCTGTTATTTACCGAGACGGATTTTTTGAGCCGACCCTTTATCTAGGTGTATTGTTGATGGAAGATTATGGCGATAAATATTAAACACCAAGTAATGCGCGTAGTCAAGGTGGTGGATACGGGGGTTTCACGCATCTTTATTTTAGTTTCAATTATATTAAATTTCCTATTATGAGCTTTACATAGGTACCTAAATAAAAGTCACCATTTTTTTTGTTGAACAAGATCCTTTGTTTCTGAAATTCATTATCATGCCCCCAAATATAATGTAGCCATTGTACATGTTAAAATGTATTTGTTCGATGTTTCTTTATAATGGTGTGCAATAGAGTTATAATCTATCTTTCTATCTGTAGTTACACTTAACTGTAATCTATACAGGGTGTTTGATAATATACGCACAAAAATGAAAGCGGTTATTTTGATGAGCATAATAAATAAATTTGAGAAATGTTAACCATAGTTAAGTGAAATTTCTAAAAACAAACACTTTATTAGGTACACTTATGTTGTGCTATTGCATAATGCTTGCCATCTAACCACATAATATACTGTATTGGTGACGTCTCAAGATACCTCTTGTTGCCCCTTTCTAACCCAAAACCCGCAGCCATTTCCAAAAGAGATATCAAATCGGTCTTTATTTTTAGATGTCGATTGTAAGAGTAGGCAGAAAGTTTTATATCGAAGTAATCACCTAAACTTAGTCAATTTTCTTTAAAATTTGATAATATAACTAGTAGTTTTTTTTTCGACAAGTCTTTTGTATGTTTTGAGAAACCGTCACTTGAATATTGTCAGTATATTACCAAATACCCTGTATATATAAAACAAAAAACAAAGTCGGATTAGTTACACCATTTATAACTCAAGAACGGCTCGACTAATTTTGATGATCTTTGATTTGTTGGATTTGTCTCCGCCCGAATAGCAGAATAACTATTCAAATATTGGAAAAATTCACGCAAAAAGATATTATGAAGAAAATTCATTTTCTCATACATGCAGCTAATGATGGCCGATTGACAATTCTACCGGAGCGAAGTTCATTGGCAGCCCGCGTCATATGCATGTCAAGGCGGTACGAAGTTCGGCGGGTCAGCTAGTTAGTTATAAATGTTCCCATAACACTTGGTGTAGCACACTGTGGTCTGTGTTGATGATCTGATAAGTAAACGAAAACCTTTTCTAAAGATTTTTAATCTTTGACTTATTGAAAGTAGCAAACGACGCCTAGGACGACCTAGGAATATCGACGAAAAGAGTACCTTTTAAAGGTTGCTGGGAGCCGTTGGGTGTAGGCCGCACAAGATCGGTCACTCTAGAAAATTATGGGGGAAGCCGAAGCAGCAGCGGGCATCCTTTGACTGATATAATGATGATGATGGCCTACCTAGGATGGTACATTTCGTTAATAATATTCTACAATCTAAATCTAGACACTCTCCTAGATATCGATTTTATCGATATTACTGAGATTTTTTCTAGACAATAGCTCTAGTTCTTTAAAATTACATTAAGTGCTCTTTAACAAACAAACAAAACAAACACGGAGTTGTACCCCTGCATCAATTAACGAGGAAACTGAGGAGTTACTAACCGTAATAAAGTAAGATTTTAAATATTGTATAGCACGTAAATTTATACCTACCTGGCTATGTTTGCACTTAGTTTTTTTAGTTATTTTTTTCAATACCTATGTAAAGAGATTCTAAGTTTTGTTAATTTGAGTATTCATAAGTTACCCCGGTCCAGCCTTTTTCGCCTGAGATACGGGTTCTCCTAGTTCAGGCAATGTATAAAGTGTTACCTATAGGTAGATATTAATCCCTAATGTTAATCTTAGCAATATGAAAAATTAATAAAGATTTATTTATTTATTTATTTTAATTGCATCATACTGGATAAACTTCCGTCTTTTACTACAATATTTTAAAATAATATCTCAAGATATATGTTATAATCCTAGCAACGCCCCATGAACTCCACCATGTCCCCTCATTCCCGCTCATGATTTCAGCGTAATGGGGTGTTTGCGGTACGCAAGCCGCGGTGGCCACCATTCAAGTGAATTTATAACCAAATTGTATTCCAATACCACATTCAGTTAGCTAATTCTAATA
Organism: Philereme transversata; assembly: GCA_963924445.1. NCBI lineage: Eukaryota > Metazoa > Arthropoda > Insecta > Lepidoptera > Geometridae > Philereme > Philereme transversata. The sequence goes on along the minus strand of OZ004337.1, from coordinate 7,640,694 downwards.
AACGACAGCCGCTTGTCCATTAGGATACAACAGTAAAATCTTACTGATTTTATCTTCGTAGAGCGGAAAGAGATATCCCATTCCTAATAAGTTTGTAGGTAGATTATGACCATAAATAAAATAAAATAAAAATAGCATTTATTTCCTCTAAGAGTTAAAATACGTAATTAAAATATCATTTAGTGATAAAATACAGCATTGTATAAAATTATTTTAAATTATATTTACTTAATTAACTTTAGGTATTTGTTTTTTTATGTATTCTTTTTAGGGGCTATCCATTGCTGGATGTAGGCCTGCTCCATCCCTTGCCACACATTTATTTCTTGGGCTATTTGTACCCAGTGGTTCCCAGCTACTGACGATATACTAGAACAATTCATGAGTTAATCGAGATCCCAACTTAGTATGTGAAATTCTTCTGTAAGAAATTTTTTTTTCTAGGGCGTCGTTTATGCTATCTCGTCTGGAATGTCCTTTCTTACCGCTATCAGAATGTAACCATACACTATGTCCTATATAATTTAAGACGTAGGTACTCATGCGTGATATCACTTTTAATTTAATTTTTGGCTTTCAATTTTCAAGCGTTGATTTGATAGAAAGGTGTGTCGGACGATACTTTGATACTTCTATAAAACTCCAAAGTTCTTTATATACCTAAAATTTTTCGTGTTTTAGAGGATATAAACTTCGGAACCCTACCCTATGCAGCGTGGGACCCTAAATTAGTTCTGTTTTCTAAGAATTTCTGTAATTACCTGAACTATATCAGTTCCATAATGAGAAATTTATACAAGCTTCCTTATGCTACTTTTATAGGCGTTACGCCACCCACCGCTACATGGTAGATATACCTTTCATACGCATAAAGCGGTACTCTTCCACCTTTATTATGCGCACCACCAAGGAGTGGAACGCCTTGCCTGAGTCTGTTTCCTGATAACTATAGCCTAGGGGTCTTCAAGTCGCGAGTGAATAGGTTTCTTTTAGGCAAGCTTGTTTCATCGTAGATTGCATCATCGCTTACCAACAGGTGAGATCGTGGTCAAACAATAGGCTATAATTTATATAAATAAAAACTGGCCAAGAATGGGTCGGACTCGCGAACGAAGAGTTCCGTACCATTATGGGAGCCCTGCTTAAATATTATTATTATTATTATTTTTTTTTAATGTGATTAATATAACTCTATATTCTGTGAATATTTCAAGCGTCTACCTGTTGCCGGTATCGATATCGAGCAAAAAAAAACCCACGTTTGTTGTATGGGGGGGGGCTCCTTAAATATTTATTTTATTCTGTTTTTCTATTTATCACGGTTCATGAGATACAGCCTGGCGACAGACGGGCAGACAGACAGACGGACAGACAGACAGCGAAGTCTTAGTAATAGGATCCCATTTTAACCCTTGGGAACGGAACCCTAAAAAACAAAATAGCTGAAAACAACGAACGTTTACGTTTTAATCAATAATTATGTACAGAGATCGCGAAAGTTTGAAAAATACTAATAAGTAATGTTTTTTTTTAATAAAGCTAAGGTAACTTTAATATTTAGGGACTTCTCTCCAGAACCAGTTTGTTATTTTTTGCACTCTATCAAAATTACCACCATAATTTTGGTATCTTTTAATATCGTTTGGATTGTTTTTAAGATGTTTACTTACTTTAGACATGAAATAAATATATTTGTATTTTGAATGAACACATTAGTTTCTTATAATCTAATAATATTAACGCTTCAAAGATCTAATACTCGCAATTTTTAAACTCGTTAGAGTCCTTATTCCGAGTAAGTCCTTACCTTCAAGGAGATTGCTACTCGAATGAATCTGGGATACGAATATAGATCAGATATCTGAAAGCAATTTAACTAAGTGCTTGGTATGCTGGATCGATTATTAAGCATCATATCATGAACTCAATTTGCAAATAAAGATTAATTGTGCATCTTAAAACTGAAACATATTCAAACTCAGGAACGAAATGACGAATCATGAAAGGTTTCTTTGTAGGTTTAATATTATAAGTCGATTACGTAAAACAAGTATGACAAAGAAAACTTTGTGATTTACTTTTCTGATCATTTTTATGAATACGGAAGTTACCACTTTTATTATTCGAAAAAGTGACCTTTAAAAACCTTAAAAAAAACCTCTCTTCTTCCGTTTGTTATAAAAACTCTTAGCTGCTTGTGTCCGTCTCCACTGAACCGTCACAAACTGCCTATTGCCCTCTAGGTTCATAACAAGATTATAATCAAATAAATTTTTACAGTATTTTAAAAATACTCTTCCCTTGAAACCATGTGCTGAGAATCTCTTCAAAAGGAAAATTGCTCATAGTCTTCGGACTAGCTGACCTGATCTTCATCGCACATAGCTAAAGAACCACCCCAGATAAACAAGCCTTCTATTTAAAAAAAACCCGCTTACATCTGTTTGCGAACTACGATGTCACAGACAGGCACACACACATAACTTTAAGGTAAGAGTGAATAGGGTTCTTTTAGATTTTCGTGCTTCATCTTAGGCCACATCATCGCTTACCATCAAGTGAGATTGTGGTCAAACGTACATGTCCTGGTTGGCATACCACCTTGCCGTACCAAACGATTTACTTCAACTTTTCTTGTTAGCACAAGTAAGGAGTGGAACTCACTTCCAGCGTATGTTTTTCTGAACCAGTATAATCTCGGAGTCTTCAAGTCCAGAGAGAATAGGTTATTTCTAGGCAAGCGTGCTCCATCTTCGATATCACCAACACTTACCACCATGTGAGGTAGTGGTCAAGCGCTTGGCTATCATCAATAAAAAAAAATAAGCGTCTAACTTATAACACCCCTCATTTTGCGTCGTAAAACAAATATTGAGAAAAAACTCTGTAGATCCTACTGAGAATATCGAGCAGTGCCGTATTGATAGAAACTAGGTATCTAATTGTCCACGTACCTGTCAACCAGTTTCTCAATAATACTCATTTTACTAATGGAAATCCAACATTCGATATGAACGGACATAATATTCCGTGTTATGTCAAAGTTTGCATACAATTATGCGTTTGTAAGGTAAATAAATATAAAGTGATTCTTAACTTTGTGTGCTAAAAGCACGCTCAATTTGTATGCAGCGTTGATGCGAACAGACGTTTATTGCAATTCTGTTGTAAACTCATTTAGCTCTTGACTGAGCTTTTAGTACATACTCTGGAAGTTGCGGGCGACTTTTGAGTTCACACATTCTGTTAGGTTTTCGATAAGGTTAGTTTATATTTATATTGACTGCCTTCGTGGCGCAGTGGGCGCATAGCCGGCTGAGACGCAGGAGGTAGCGGGTTCGATTCCCGCCGCGGAACAAATATTTGCATGAACTACAGATATTTGTTCCGTGTCTGGGTGTTTTTCTATATATTATAAATATGTATTAAAAAAAAGTATATAAGTATTCTATCAGTTATCTGGTTCCCATAGCTCTGCTTAGTTTGGGGCTAGATAGCGCTGTGTGAAATGTCCAGCGATATTTATATTTATTTATATTCTACTACCTGACCCGCAAAACTTCTTACCGCCTTGACATGCATATGACGCGGGCTGTCAACGTACGTCACCCCGGTAGAGTTGTCAATCGGTCATCATTAACTGCATCTACGAGTATGTATGAGAAATGAATTATATTCATAATTTTTTTGCGTTATTTTTTCCGTTATATTAATAAGTCTGCTATTCGGGGTGGAGACAAATCCAACAAATCAAAGATCATCAAAATCGGTCCAGCCGTTCTTAAGTTATAAATTATTAACCCTATTTTTATATATATATATATATATATATATGTGTATAGAAGATGAGTTACGACGATAACATTCTCGCTAAAAGCTCTTAGACTTGGAGTGACTAAACAATTTTATTAAAATCCATCTGACTTTGATACTTTAGGGTTGTAAATTTGATCTATCAGCCAGAATCAGATTATTTTTTTAGGATTCCGAACCAGGTAAACACGGAACACTTATGATGCGACTTTGTCCGTCCGACAATCTGTCACAGTTGATTATCTACTGAAGCTATCGCTGTTTGAAATAGTTATAAATAATACTGAATCATGTCTATTGCACATTAAAAAAAATTGTTTGCCGAAGGAGCCAAAATTGGCGTTTATCAAAATTACAAAATAGGTTTCCGAAATCAAGTGGGGTATCATATAAACGAACTTAATTTACACATACCAAACCAAATATTGGAGTTGAAATGAAAAAAGTCGTTTTCGAAGTTTGTAAAGCGAAAAATATGATTGATATAAATATACGCAAAGATAATGGAAAAAAACGAAGTCTGTATCTGGATCAGTTTTTTTTTAAATCTACCCATAAGTTCACTTTGATTCTGCGTTAACTAGATGGCGCTGCTAAATTTATATAAATAAAGGTATATGCAGAACCCTCGGTTGTAGCATTGTCTTAGGTTCTGGAAATTTCCATGCAATAGCAACTGTGAACAACATGTTTACGAGAAGAGAGCCGAGGTCTGTACAAGACGTGCAATTCACACTCGTACTCAAAAAGAGGCTCAAAAAGAGGAGGTGTTATAAGTTTAACCCCTATGTGTTCTATCTGTGGTATCGGTACCCAAACGGATGGACCGATGCGAATGCGGTATTTTTAACAGAGATTTAGTTTAACTGGGGTGGTTCTTAGCATTGTCATTTTTTACCCCCGATGCAAAAAGAGGGGGTCGTGTGTTTGATTTGATTTATTTTCTATATTAGTCTCACAGAAACTTCTTTCGCTTGTTGAAGCGGATCTCAAGATTAATAATTTAAAATATCTCTTTCAAAACTTCAAAAGAAACAGTTGATACATCATAAACGATAACTAAGTTCCTTAGGGACTATTATGAAGGTAAAAAACTTCGTCCAGTCGATGTCGGTACAAATTAGACCAAAATTTAATAAACATCAGCTAGTCTCAATAAAAAAAATTGTAAGTGGTTACTTAGAAACACAACTGTATGACTAATAAGTATTAATATAATATGTATATAAGTATTCAATCAGTTATCTGGTTCCCATAGTACAAGCTTTACTTAGTTTGTAGCTAGATAGTGCTGTGTGAAATATCCAGCATTATGCATGCCTCTATTGTATGAATAAGTTTGAGCCATTAGTAGAATTTTAAGAGCAAATAAATGATTAATTGAATATAAAAAATAAAACATATATCAAATACGAAACCACCCAAGCAACCACGATCCTGTAATCGTGGCTTAAAGTAGTCCGTGTATACCCAGCCTTAGTTCACAGCTTCTAACTAAGTGGGATAATGCAGGGTTTCCAAAACAATTAGCATGCAAACATCCTTGTAATGTGCTCTCATAAAGCCAATGGTAATTTTTAAAAGCGTCTTATCGGACCACTTACCTCAATGTTTGGTATAAAATGAAATGTCAACCACAAATCGAGGAAATTAGTGTCCGGTTTTCAAGAGTACCTGAAGTACCTACCTAAACTTATTTATTTGGGGCAACTTTTATCTCAATGGTTTAAAAATAGGTGGGGTGAAAGAATAGTATAATAAGGTCCAATTTGCATGCCGCTCGTGATAACTTTGTAACCTATTTTTTATCGACTTAAAAAAAGCATAAGTTCTCAATTCATCGGTTTTTTTATTTTATTTATGTTCAGCGATAATTCTTTACGTTGTCAGATTTAAATGACTCTGTTTTTGTTAGGGGGTATTTCAGGAGTAGTCCCCAATTATTTTAGTCAATTTACTCTACAGTTTTCAAAGATATGTGCACGCTTTTTTGATTTTTTTTTATGGAAAGCGATGATCTGGTCTAAGATGATGCACGAAGATCTAAAAGAAACCTATTCACTGTTACCTTAAAGAGACCCGGATTGTATTCTTTAGGAAAAACAGACGACGGCAAAGTGTTCCATACCTTAGCTGTATCAAGAACGTAGAACCAAAACGGTGTGTGCGAATGGGTGGTATATCAACTAGGTACGGATGGTACTGAGCCGTGCGCCTGCTTGTCCTTTGATGGAAGGGAGATGGCAGAATCAGATCGTAAAGTTCCTGGGCACATTTAACGTGGTATGTGAGTTTCCCCAATATTTCGGTACAGTGCTCCCCAAAAAGCAGGGCATGTCCTGGGAAAACAGGACGGTTGGCAACCCTAATTAGTTGTATGTACGGGCACTGGAAACTGCGACACAGTATTTTACTAATGCAGTTTCCAGTTTACATTGTTTTAGTTACATGTAAAATGTTCACTGAAATAAAAAAAATTACAATTACAAATTTCGGTAGTTGCACGCGCCATGATCACGGCATCCCGTGATTTTTAATAAACTAGTGGTTCGCCCCGAACTGAGATCTCGCGAACAAAAAAATATTAAGTATTTGTAATCGTTGACTATCAAAATAGTACCACGAAATAAATAACCAAGAACTTGACCTACAGTTTGATTCAAATTACAGGTAACGGGAGTTCATGTTATTTGGTTAATTTTTTTATGGTACAAATTGCAGTTATTCTGGATTTCAGACTGCCTATATTTGTGTCACTTAAGCTACACGCATACCAAATTACAGCACTGTGGAGTCACTGGTGTACCCTGTGAATTTTGTCAAAGTTCCGTTTTTATTATGGCTTTTATCTCAAAAACTATAGACTTTACTAATAACCCTATTGAACCCCAATATCTCAACAACCCCCTAAGATTTTTAGCTCATTTAGTCACACCAAAATTGTGTTATCACTACCTACCTATGTATCAAATTTCACGATGATTGAATCAACATTCGTAAGTTATCCTCGGACAAAGATACATACATATAAACATACATACATACAACGCCAATTTGCCCAAGTTGATTTAGAGATCTTGCTTCGCTCGATCAACTAATAATTATTATTATTCTAAGCTTATCTAAGATAAAGTTAGCTTATATCTTAAAATCTAGGAAGTGTGCAATCCTAATACTATGAGCAATGAGTCGTTTAATATTATGTACAGCCAATTACTTAAATTAATGGGCATTAGGTACAAGAGCTGTATGGAGTATGTTGCGCTTGCGACATCACATACCTACCTATTGTGTAACATTTAATAAGTGACCTACTAGGTACCTAACATATGAAATACGATCTATAATAATGAATAGATATCTAAAAAGTACCTCAAAGAGAACGATGTATGAATGAATGAATGATAATATTTTATTGTACACCACAAAAGAAACAAGAATAAAAATATTACTTAGAAAACTTTCGTGATTGATTTCAATCATTATTGTAAATACGGGATTTATCACGTACTTTTTATCGGAGTTTCGGCCGACAATGTTTCGGTTCAATTCGTCAACCTTCATCATGATGAATAACATCATGATAATGATTCATGATAATCATGATGACAATGGTCACTCACCATGGTGAGTGACCATTGTCGGTCTATACACCGATAAAACGGTACGTGATAAATCCCGTATTTATAATAATGAATAAAAATAATAATATATATACATAGATACAAAACAAAAAGTACAATAGGTTTTTGTTATATTTTCTGTTTAAAATAATGAATGATTGAATTAAATAGTTTATTGTACACCACAAAAGAAACAAGAATAAAAAAAATACATAAAACAAAAGTACAATGGGCGGTATTATCGCTTAGAAGCGATTTCTTCCATGATCAGCCCAGTTGACCACTGATATCATATTACTGGTGCCATATTAGCATATTCCTTTGCCATTTACAAAACAATAACTAAATTGCGATGCGTTCGTTTCTATCTTCCTTACACTGCATCATCAGATCCTTGAAAGGACTCACCCTTGAGATACACCTTAAATAATAAAAATAATCATCGAAATCGGTTAACAGAGATATCGTGTAATAAGCATACAAAATAAAAACAAATAATATATAAGTTAAGAACATAATGTTTCACGCGTTGTCGGTTGATAAATATTAGGTATTTACCTATGAAATTGCCGTTTTGTATGGAATAAGTGAAAGCACTTCTTTTTTTAAACTTTTTTATTTCTGTTATTCAAAGTAATCACCCATGCAATCGATGCATCTTTGCAAACGCATTGGCAGTTTATTGATGGCCTTCTTGTAAAAATCAGCTGGACGGGAGGCAACAAACTCTTCAAAAGCATTTTGTACTGCCTCTCGGGAATATAATTTTTTACCCACTAAAAAGTTGTTTAAATTTACGAAAAAGTAATAGTTGGTAGGTGCAAGGTCTGGTGAGTATGGCGGATGAGGGAGAGCTTCCAACCCCAGCTCTTGCAGCTTGGAGACTGTCTGTTGTGCAGTATGGGGTCGCGCGTTGTCGTGAAGGAGCAGTGGGGACGACCGATTGACCAAAGCTGGTTGCCGATGTGCAAGCTTCTCCATCATTGTCTCCAGTTCTTCACAGTACACATCTGCAGTAATGCTCATGCCGTTTTGTAAAAAGCTGTGGTGAATCACACCCGCACTAGACCACCAAACAGTGAACATCACCTTTTTAGGGGTCATTTTTGGTTTAGGGCATTGCTTTGGTGCTGAACCAGGATCTAACCAACTTGCTGAGCACTTTCGATTGTCGAGCAGAATCCATTTTTCATCGCACGTAACAATTCGGTTCTAAATTCCTTCATTTCTTTGCCTATTGAGCAGCGCGAGGCAACAAAAGCTGCTGCTAGCTCAGCTGTAGATTGAGTTTCGGCAGCTTCCACAATCGCCTTTAATTCATCATTGTTGACCAAAGTCTCCGGACGACCACGAGCTTCATTTTTCAAGTCAAAATTTCCAGAACGGAACCGGGAAAACCAATAACTGGTTGTGCGTTCGTTTGTACAGTTCTCTCCGTAAACGTTTTTGATGTTACGTGCCGTTTGTGTCGCGTTGGTGCCACGACGGAACTCATATTCCATAATTACACGAATTTTTAAAGTATCCATTATGACGAATAATCTTCAAATGTAATGAAAATACAAAGCTAATCAATAAACAAAAGACTGAGTTTGTAAAAAGAATGTCATGTTTTTAAAACAAAATTAATTTGAATTTAGAATACAAAGCCATTCCAAACTTTTTTTCTATTTGAAATGACCAGTACTGAAGAACGGCAATTTCATTTAGGTAGAGCTTAAAAGCTCAGACGCTTAGATAAACAGTAATAATCACATGATTCCGAATAAAGGGTAGAAAATATTATGACACGTATTAATTAATGTTTTGTTTACATTGTGAGGGCGCGGGGTGCGTGGGCCGTCGCGACGGGAGGCGGGAGCCAGAGGATGCCCACAATCATAGCCCACTTCACGCGCGCTCCGATCGCAACGCGACGCCTATCGCATTGCGCCTCTTCGATACACACACGCGGGAAAATACGAAACTATTCTACCCTGTATTTAAATTTATTTTTCGAATGCGGAACGATTGAGAATTATCTTTTATTTATTACAACTGCAACGTTTTTAACGAGTGAAAAAGTGCAAAAGGAGTTTTTAATGTGACAATGTGTGTTGTTGATAATGTTTCTAAGGAATTGAAGACGCGATGAGGATTAAAAGTCACAGTCAGTCCTCGGAAAAGCCGAAGGGAAAAAAGAGGGTATGTTTCTTGAGATCGATGACCCGTTATCTGTGAAACCTTTGTTGTTGTTAGTAACCTATGTGTACATCCATAGTGTTAAATGTTTGCTACACACTATTCTTCCTTGTATAGATAAGAGTAAGTTCTTTTTAAAAAAATAATAATTAAAAGCCAAATTTTCTGTTACTTACAGTTTTAAAATCTGGAATGTTTACTCGATTTGAGTTTTTTACCTCTACTATGTCAAAAAAACAATTTTCATGTGAACTTCATGTTTCACTTTGAATAAACTATTTTTAAATCATAAATAATTTAATAAAATTGTGCCCCTGATTTTTGAAGTGAAAACTTCTTTAGCATTGGGCATTTTTTGAGATGGGAAAAAAAATTTAACTCGCGACACTGTTACTGTTACCGACCTGTATATAAATATCTTTAGTGTAGTCCGCTTTTAAATTTTGAATACCCAAACATTGAGCGCTAAATTTAAAACGTAAATATAGTAAAATGAAAAAAAAACAGTTCATTTAAAAGTATTTCCTGCACAATAAAACGTTTCCTGGCGATTCAAAAAATACACACGTAATTGTTCATGTTTTCACTTCTGTCGGCACTCCCGGAGTGCCACTTTTTTTTTTAATAAGCAATGTTAGGTACATACATTATAATATAACCAACAAATATTTAAATTATCGGCTGGCACATCAACGCTAATTCAGACCATTTGAATCACCGAAGCGACCACAGAAGATGCGTTGGAAAGAATATAAAATTTGCCATCACACTAATATTATAAATATGAAAGTTTGGATGTTTACTTGTTACTGTGACTGCCTCCGTGGCGCAGTGGGCGTATAGCCGGCTGAGACGCAGGAGGTAGCGGGTTCGATTCCCGCCGCGGAACAAATGTTTGCATGATCTACAGATATTTGTTCCGTGTCTGGATGTTTTTCTATATACTCGTATTATAAGTATGTATTTACAAAAAAAAAGTATATAAGTATTCTATCAGTTATCTGGTTCCCATAGTACAAGCTCTGCTTAGTTTGGGGCTTGATAGCACTGTGTGAAATGTCCAGCGATATTTATTTATTTATTTATATACTCAATCACGTCGTAATGGCTTAACCAATTTTATGAAATTTGGTATGTCAATAGATTATGACCTGGATGGCTACTTTTTATTGACAAGCCAAGCGTGCGAAGCCGCTGGCGGAAGCTAATACTTTATAATCTCTCCAATAGAATCCTATTCGCGCCTCACTGGTGGAAAAACAGCTTTATTTATAGTGTAATTATAATGTAATTGCTACGGCTAATTGCAATATGTAAGTTAATTGATTCAAGTGATAACTTACTGCAGAAATAACATTTCTTTATCTACTAATATTTTGCTGATTTAGTTGCGTACGAATGAACGAATGATTAAACTTTATTGCACACCACAACAGATCAAACATAAAAAATAAGACATAGCCTTAAGTATAATGAGCTGTTTTATGCTATGAAGCGATCTCTTCCCGAGAATGGAGAGGATTTTTGAATTAAACTATGCGGTGAGCCAGGAAAAAATCACCAATAGGATTGCTTCATATTCCTAGCCTCGCTCAACGCAGCTATTGTGGAAAAGGGCTAGCGGAGCAAGGTATCAGTACATATAAAGCAAGACCGGCTAAGTACGTGTAGGAGTCGCACACCGGGAGTTCCAAACTTAGATAGGTTTCATGCCGATAGGTTCAGTTATTGCTGAAATAATCAGCCGTGACAGACGGACGGACGGATAAAATCGCACCATAAGGGTTCTATTTTTACAATTTTGATTCGAAACCTTCTATAGCGAGAGATGTGTGCGAGGGACGCGAGCGAAGAATATGTGTAGGGTTGCCAACCCTCCCGAAATTCCGGGATTATCATGGAAAAATGTTCTTAACTATTAAAATCTCCTGGCTCCCGGAATGCCTCTGGAATGACCCGGATTTAAATTATCACCGCCAGGTAGTGTTTTTAGCGTCGTAAACGAACTTTGGTCAAAAAGTCATAATCGGCTGAATGAAAAACCTGTCATACCTGAACTACAGGTATGCACAAATCTTAAATACCATAAGGAATTTTATGATTTATCAACACCAATTAAAAGGTATTGCAAGATACTCGCAGTGTTAAAAATATAACTTAAATACAAAATGGTCAAGTTTTATTGATTTTGTATTTCACCTTCCGGATTTCTGATCTACTGGATTGGCAAGCCTAAATGTGTGTGAGGATGCGTAGCGAAGCTGCAAAACGGTGTTAACTGTTTTCACAAGAGATGTGCGTGGAAACTGAGTGGTGCTAGGATTCGGAGCGGACTTCTTTCAGCTGTCACCTTCTATTGACCGATATCTACTACAGCTCTAGCTCGCTATACCACATCGCGCGCATCCCTTGCACGAAGCCCTCGCATACATCTCTCGTTTTTTTGTATTTACAAATACTTCGCTCTGCAAGCCCTTTTCCACTAAAGCTGCGCTGAGCGAGGCTAGAAAAATAAAGTGATACTATTGGTTGATTTTATCCTCACTTACCGCTTAGCTTCCTCGTACAGCTCAGGTGGCAACGCAGCCTTATCCAACTACCACAATTTAAAAGAAAGTTATGTTACTAGGTATTTCAAAATTTAAAAACTATGAAATTAATGAGTCTTCACTACAAATGCTATTTATTGATTTTTTTTATTGATCTTGAACTTGTTAATCTATTCTTCTAACAAAACTATAAATTAATTGATCGTGCAATTTTTGATTTCCTCTTTAGTTCATTTGGCAGAGCAAGTCGTAGACGGTCTACGAGTCTATTAAACTGAAAATAATAACTTTTGAAAATAATAACAATATTTTATACATTTTCATCACTCATGCTTTGAAAGCTGGTCATTTAAACTCGTTATTGACTCCGTAAATGCGATTGACGACATTAGTTCCATAAGTAAATTCAAAAATAGAATGAGGCGCATTGCATTCATATTATACTAAAACAAAATACAGCTTCCATTACAAATCTTTATTTCTATTTATAAATGAAAGAGACCACATTCATAAATGCTATCCTAAAATACAACCTCCATGACGAATTCTTATTTCTAAACAAAGAAATACTAAAACCAAAGCTGAACTACTAAACACTAAAACAATTAAAACAATGGGCGGTCTTATCTGTATGGTTATGGTGAATTTAACCTGTATTTTAAAATAAAAATCTTATATTCAATTGTAAGTAATCGCATTTATTCTTGATACTGATTGATTTTTTTTTGTCTGTTTATGTTGTTCCTTCCATTTATAACTATTTTGCATCCATATCTTTGGTAAAAATGTATATTTTATTTCCTTTTATTGTTGCATATTACGTCCATTTTAGTTGGCAAAATTATTTAAAAAAAAATCTTAAATATTCTGGGCAAGCCTATTCCATAAAAATCCGTCCGACAAAAATTACCGTTTCCCCACTTATCTCCGAAGATAGCATATTGCGAGAGTCCCACTCGCACTAATTTGATCTTGTTTGAGTTCTACTTGTGATTGACCTGACCTAACGCCACAAATGAAAAAAAAATCTCAGCAAATAAAATGTATTTCACAATTTCAAATTAAATAGCTCACCGAAGGAATTGGACGAAATATAATTTAATGCACACAAACCAATTAGTACCAAAATGACAAACGGGATTTCCAAGAATCCAGGCTTTAGAACCAATTACAATACCGTTTTAATATTCGTACAAATAAAATCGAGTAAATTGGTAAATCACTTTGGTAGAAAACATTAATAATGAAAAAGAAAGCGTTGAGTAAAAAATATGTTATAATATAACATTTTAATAACAGTACTCGTACAAAGCGAGCATAATGACAAAAAGCATTAAGTGATGAGCTCAATACAGTGGCTCAATACTACCTTCGAGTGAGGTAACACAATTATTACAACATTTTATATTTCAGGAAAAAATTCTTGAGCTTAATAGTTTACCTTTAATGACTTTTCTAAATACGATGTTTCTCATTTCGAAAAGTATTAGAACAATCATTGGTCTTTTAAGTGGAATCGATGACCTTAGGGGGCGTTCAAGGTACGTAACGCAATTTGGGGGAAGGGGGGGTCTTGTAAAACGTTTCGATGCGTTACGTAACATTGTTTTTATATTTAATTAATAATAAAGAACATTTTCTTTGCGCAACATAATTGTGACTTTTACGTAAAAATTGTCACTTGGGTGTTACGTAACGTTTAAGAAAGGGGGAGGGGGGTACAGAAAAACGTTGCGGCGCTTTACATGAGGAGGGAGGGGCAAAAATCTTTAAAAATTGCGTTAGTAATACTTGAACTTGCTTCGATATGTATATTCAACCTAATAGGCAATATTTTACAGATTTTTGACCTTCTCCCCCCCCCCCCCCTTCATGTAACGCGCCGTAACGGTTTTCTGTAACTCCCGGTATTTTGTATTGTAATGTACAGTATAACTTGTAAATTATTGACACGCCTTTGTAAACACAACCGAGTAAGGTACGCTTAAATTCCCACATGCAACGCAAACTGCTTGCAACTTAAACGTCCAATATAAAATTTCATTCATAACGAGAGTTCTTTATTAAAATGTGAGAGGCGTGGGTTTAAATTACTACTTCAAATCTGGCGAATTTTATTGTTCATATCATTGAGAAATAATTTCAAACTAAATAGACAACTATGAGTTTATATTGAAAGTCTCATGAGAAAATATATTAATAATACGCGAAATTTGACGCAGCGCTATCTAGCTGCGAACTAAGTACCTATAGTATATACATAGCTTGTTTTTATTTGTAAATGCATATTTAAATGTTAAGCTTAGGAAATCTACCTAAACTGAAACACGTCAAAACGAGTTTTTTTTTAATCAAATCTAATAGTTCATTAGATTTAGAATGTAAGTTAATTACTCAAACCTAGTTGGAAAAGAAACAGGCAAACAAACTAGGAAGACCTGTGAGATGACAATAAAGCTCTGTATTCATGGCAAGAGAGGGACTTTCTTGTTTAGTGAGCTTAATTATGATTGGAAGAAATCATAAAATTCTTTATTTGGAACAATGGTACAAATGATGTGAAAAACGATAATATCTGCAGAAGTATTAAACTGTGTCGCAGATATCAACGCCCCCCTCCGGGAAATATTAAAGTAGGCCACAATTAAGGTAGGTACATTAGTTACACATAAAGTGTGTATGTATCTATGTATATAATATATTTATGAGTCTGTGCCTATGTGTGTGTGTGTGTGTTTGTGGGTTTATGTGTGTGTGTCTGTGTGTGTGTGTGTGCGCGAGGGTATATTTGCGGGTGCTTGAGTGTGTGTACCTATGTATGTGTATGTATACCTACGTGTATGTGTATGTGCTAGGCTACTTAGAGACAACCATGAGTTCTTCCGTTTCATTGCAGGACAGTGATTGGAGCCATTCCAGGCATTTAATTTTGCATTTAAATAAAGACAGAGGATATATATTTAAGTGTCTATTTAATTTATTATAAAGTAACGGGCTGATGTAATAGTAATGTCGACTTGCTAGTGCACGCTCAATTTTGCAGACAATATCAGACCTTCGTTTGTTAGTGGTAAGGTTAGGGTCTTATTAATTGAAAGTGCTTTCGTATGACAGTTTGCGCTATAAAAAGTTGCCGGACTGTTGGAACTTGGCAAATCGAATAAAGCTCTGAAGTGGGAAAATAGATTGGTTTTTTGACAATTAACTTCAGAACCGCCCTCTGTGCTCTTTTCAGCTTTAGCATAAATGACCTCGCCGACCCACCCCACGAAGTTATCCAATATGATAGAACTGATTGGGCAAGGGCATAGTAAACGGTTTTCAAACACAAAAATAAGTTTTCTGACACGGGAGATAGAGGCTCCAATTTGCGTTCAAGAAAGCGTTCATTCGTCGTGGTACCATTAGTCAGTACCATTGATGGTACCGTGGCAAACTTTTTTGCTGTAGAAAGCGTACCAGCCAAGATTCCAATTAAATGCTCTAACAATTAAAACAAAATAAATAATGCTGGACATTTCACACAGCGCTCTCTATCT
Source organism: Philereme transversata (assembly GCA_963924445.1). Lineage (NCBI taxonomy): Eukaryota > Metazoa > Arthropoda > Insecta > Lepidoptera > Geometridae > Philereme > Philereme transversata. Next base: position 7,624,989 of record OZ004337.1, on the reverse strand, counting down.
TAAACTTAAGAAGTACTATGGGAGCCAGGTAACTAATAGAATTAATTTGTTATGTAAATAAGTACTTAGTATAAAGAAACAACAGTAACATAGTCTATACTCGACGACCTCCGTGGTGCAGTGGGCGAATAGCCGGCTGAGACGCAGGAGGTAGCGGGTTCGATTCCCGCCGCGGAACAAATGTTTGTATGATCTACAGATATTTGTTCCGGGTCTGGTTGTTTCTCTATATATTATAAGTATGTATTTACAAAAAAAAAATGTATATAAGTATTCTATCAGTTATCTGGTCCCCATAGTACAAGCTCTGCTTAATTTGGGGCTAGATAGCGCTGTGTGAAATGTCCAGCAATATTTATTTATTTATTTATAGTTTATGCAAAGTTTATTCCGCGATGGAAATCGAACCTGCAACCTGCGTGAATAATCAACGTACGTTTTCCACGTGTTTCATAACCTAATGAGAAATAAGTAGTATTTACTTTGTACTCTAAAAGTTTAAAGAGTGATTTTTAAAACTTACCAGCCCTCTCTCTCTCTCTTCCCAGCTATGTATCCCACATAGTGGTGGGAACAGCTTTCCTGGTCGTTCTTCTAAACTTCGCTCAATCCTCAACGTCGTAATCAGAAACTTGGTACTCTCTCATGTCTTTTGACACTACATCTCTCCACCCTATCTTGGGTCTACCTCTAAATCTTTGACCGGGGATGGAAAGTTGTAGTGCCAAATTCCCTACGTAGTCAGGTGGCCTCCTCTTCACGTGGCGTCAGGTGGCCGTATCATCGCAGCCGACTCTCTCTAAAACTTACCAGCCCAAGTTAAAAATATTTCTATTTCTAATACTCAAGTTATGTCCCCTTACGGATAATAGAGCTTATCAAGTCTTTAATTAACCTACTTACTGATTTTTGATATATCCATTTTACTAGTACAATTGAGAGGTAGGTTTAAAAGACACAGTCTACAGACCAAAGAGTTCCTTATTTTATCCGAACTCATTAGTATTTAGGCATATACATTCTTTTTAGAAGCTTTTGCAATGCAATGTTATGTTTGTTGGTTTTTTTGGTCAAATCTTACAATTCGTTCCTTCTAACAGATTGAGCTGAAATTTGGAATACATATGTAACTTCGATGACAATGCAATAATATGTCAAAATGACTGAATTTTTGTACGGATTATAGTAGGTTACTAGTGTACATAGCTCGAAGAACTGACGGCCGTTGGGGCAGAAAGTGTTTGAGACCATGCACTGGTAAGCGCAGTGAAGAACGGCCCCCACTAAATGAAAAGATGGCCTGATAAAGGTTGCTGGGAGCCGTTGGGTGCAGGCCGCACAAGATCGGTCGCTCTAGAAATCTATGGGGGAGGCCTATGTTCAGCAGTGGACGTTCTTTGGTTGATATGATAATTATGACTAGTTTTCTCATTTGAATGTTTTTACTTCCAAAAAACTTAATTATCTTATTTTATTTTTATTATAAATTCAAAAATATACACGGTAATCTAAACTGCGTAACTAAATTATCTGAAATGTGACAAAAAACCTTCTACTCTACTTTTTGTAAGGGAAAAAAAATTCTGTTTGATAAATATATATTGAGATTAATATTAAGACAGCCAAACATCATTTTAAAGTCCCAGTTATGTTACTTAGAAAACTTTCGTTATTGATTTCATTCATTATTATAAACTAGCTGTTGCCCGCGACTTCGTACGCGTTACACTACTAAATGTGTAAGTAACCTGGAAATATATCCAAACTCGCTATAGCAACTTGACTTGACACCCCATTTTTATCTCATGGGAACTCATTTATGGGATTAAAGGTAGCATATGTGGTAATCCAGGTTATAATCTATGTATATATAACGTATGTACCTATAACAAATAAATAAACAAATATCCAAAATTTCACATTTATAATAGCTTCTGCCCGCGGCTAATCTCACGTGGTTGGTCAAAAAAGTAGCCTATGTTTTAATCCAGATCATAAACTATATATCTACCAAATTTCATTGCAATCGGTTAAGCCATTACATTTAAATACAAACACTCATATTTATAATATTAGTGTGATACGGGATTATTTGTTTAAATTGCTACTGTATACCTGAATTTTTTTTCTTAAAAATCTTCGTCCGTTTGTCCAAAACTCCAGGCGTCCTAACTATTAGTACAAACATCTAAATGATAAGTATGAACTGATATTGTTCTAAGTACTCTGATACACATTTATAACAATCGCCATTCATGTTTTTGTTAACAATATTGTCGACCTCTGCCCTTAGATATGGTAACCTAACGAATTGTACATAATATTAAGAGCATTAGCATATACATATTTGGATGTACTTTCCTCAAAGAGTGCCGACTCTACGAAGTCTACAATTAGGTATCTACTTATTGTATTTATTATATATATATCATACGTTATTGTGCTCATTCATTCATGCACACGCTTTAATGTTTCTTCTAGGACTTTGCAAAATTCAATGTTTTTAATTGAAAAAACATTTGTAAAAATAAAATTTAACTAAAGCGTAAAAGTATTAAGCACCGATAGGTGCATTGCAAAACATCAGATTTCAAGACGTGTTACGAAGTTCATGAAAAAATCAATAAATTGAGCTTCAGTATAAAGTTATTAGGTTAATATACAGGTTCAGAAGCACCCTGTAGAAATCAAAAAACAGTAGTAATTCTGTATCTCTGTCTGTTTGATATGTTTTCACGACTAAACGGGTGGACCTATTTTGAATAAACGGATGAAATTTGGTATACACATAGATTATGACCGGGATGGAGACATAGGTTACAATATTCAAATCCTTATAACAGAGTTTGTACAGTCAGCGAATTTATCTTAGAAAAACTTAATTTTTGACCTTATGGCTCAGAATTTAGACACGCAGATTTCAGATTTCACCCCGACTTCACCCCGCACGCGCCACTAGATTTACGCCAAAGCAACAACTAGAGACATTATCACAAATAAACTTTTCGGAAATTTGTGGAACTAAACGTCTACAAAGTACTGTATAGTATAGTAAGATATAGTCTTAAAAGTTTCATAATGAATTATGAAATACCAGCTGTTGCCCGCGACTTCGTTCGCGTTACACTACTAAATGTGTAGGTAACCTAGAAATAAAGGTAAACTCGCTGTTGCAACTTGACACCCCATTTTTATCCCATGGGACCTGATTTATGTGATAAATAGTAGCCTATGTGTTAATCCAAGTTATAATCTAAGTACATACTAAATTTTCAGCCGTTACGACGAGATTGAGTAACAAACAAACATCCAAAATTCGCATTTATAATATTAGTGTGATAGTCATATTAATTTCATTCTACTTGAATGTTTACCTTATATCTATGATAAGTTGTTTTGAAATTAAGCCCAGCTTGAACAATGATACCTAAACGTATTTAGCGTCTAAACATGCTTAAATTGGACGTATTTGTATGATTGATCCTTAATTATTTAGCCGCTAAATACGTTTAGGCATCGTTGCACAAGTCGCCCAAAGACTATTTGCTGCTTGGATAATGTTTATACTCGTAATGCCATGTTTTGGCACCAAAAAATCGGTTTAAGATCTCAGATTTACATCAATTTACATCGGTGACTATACCTAGTACTGAAATGAAGCACTGACGTCAATTTCCGCTTAAGCTCACGCCTCTTGACCAAATCATTCCCTCGGTATTTATTTCAGCCACTTGTTGCATCCTTCGATTGCTACCATGCTACTAAGTCAATCTTATGTTAATAAAGTTTTTAAGTCTGCAGTCACAATTAAATTTTTTTTTTTTTTTTTTTTATTTATTCATCACAGAATCAACAGCACTTGATATCAATGTATACAAACTCTTATAACTAATGCTTAATGCCAATAACAGATTCACATTTTATAGACAGATAAATAGATCGCTTAACTTAATCTGGCAATTAAATGATGAAGATATAATCACTGATTATCAAATTCATAAATAAACTCGCAATTAGAATGTGCCTTGGGAATAGTGACTTTAGAGAAGCTTTTTCTTTTCTATATTTGTTATCCCACTACTGGGCAAATTTCTCCCCTTTTTCACATCTCACGCTCCACATTCGACCACTGTAACTATTATACTGGGTTTAACAAAACTATATCCAAAAACTTCAGGGAGTTAAACCTACTTAGATAAAATGACTTACTTAGAATGTTATGAAAAAGGCTTTATTTCGGACTTACAGGATTTAGTTCGAAGTTATACATACATATAGTAACAGAACGAGGTACTAAAATTTCGGAGTCTGTTTACACTTTGTATGAGTATGTACATTCTGTGTGTGTTTTTTAAAATTTTAACCGTAAAAAAACCGCTGTTTATCTGAATATCCCGAAGTTATTAAATTTATGGATCACCCCTTTAGTTAAGATACAAATGAAGCACCCTATACACAGTAAATGTAAAAAACCTACTTTATTATTAAACGAGTCCTAAGAGACATGCAATTAGATTGCGGGCCTCAACAGTGCGCTAGACCCTTCTGTTAGCACGCGTACTCAGTATGTCCGGATTGCACGCGTCACTTTAAAAGCACCTCATTTATTTTAAGAACGAGTTCCAGTGGTTATACAGGGTGTCATATAACATTTTGGTACAGCTGGTGGGCTTCAAGTCTGTCAATTCCAGCCACCCCATCCTTTTTCATCCCCACCCAACAGACTCTAGCAATTAATAGATTGCAATTTTTAAATAAAATACCTATATTGTGTTTAAATAGTCATATTTTTGTATAAATAGGTATAAATAAATAGGTAACTATTTACATAAATATTGGTTTTTTATTTTATAACAAATATTCTAAAAGAAATTAAAAAACCTAACTGCAAAATAAACTGAATATTAAAATTATTACTAGTTACGTTGATTATAGTCCCCGTCTGCGATTATCAAAATGTGCCCGCTGGTTTACCTCATAAATATACATACACTCTATAAACATTACCCTTGTTCTGCGTACTTGGGTTAACAAACAAACAAATTTCCATCCATGTTTGAGTTGTGATCGTTAATAATGAAGAAATTTACAATGACTACGATAATCTAGAGGCCAAAAAAGGCTTTGAATCTAAAAAAAAATATTAAATGATTCTGGTACTCAGTTAATTATTTTTTTAAGGGTTAGGTACCATTATCAAACTTTGCCGCCGGCATCTGCGCTTGCGCCGCTGCCGCCGCTGGCGGCGCCACTGGTAGGGTTATTGACTGTATCGTGATCGACACCGGATACCCTGTATATCAAATCAATAAATCCGTGTGAATGGTTCATTCGAAAATCTCGCTTATCGGACGATCAATTAATAACGGACAAGGTGGTCCGCATCCTAATAAACAATCGCACGACAGACCGCCTTTCTAAATTATTGGGTTTGCCGAGTTTAAATATAGTGGGTGTGCAGTGCAGTCGTTGGACTGAATTCATTCTTTCCTTTACAGGCTCAAATGAGCAAATTGGGTGGTCAAACATGATTTTTGAAATGTCGTACAAGAAAAAACAAATCTCTTTTTCAAACGGATCCTGAATCTTTCGTGGCCAAGACCAATATGTTGTGGTCAAAAAGTTGCAAAAAGTATCATTTGCATGGAACAAATCCGATACAACTGAAGTCATTTATTTTACTGATGACTTGTTTGAATTTTGAATAATGGCTTGAGGTTCCAACGGAATACTGTAGGCTGATAAAATACCCAGTAGAATTTGCGTCGACGTTCGAGAATTGTTCGGGAGATGGGCGGGCGGGGGCAAGATAGTGGGGTCACGTTCCCGAGATAAAGCCGAAGATAACGGACGTCTTCACTGTGCGATTGTATTGCCTCGCATCTTTGAACTTATATTGATGCGACGTACCAGGAGCCTGTTTGTGTACTGGTATGAGACTTTTTGTATTTATGTCTCCATAGACATAAAGACGACTAAGTAGAAACTCATTGCAATCCTGCAATGAGTCGCGTCTGGATGTGACTGAAGAGGTATCAATATTATATAATACTGGTTGTTGCCCGAGACTTCGTACATGTTACACTACTAAATGTGTAGGTAACCTAAAAATAAAGTTAAACTCGCTGTTGCAACTTGACTTGACTCCCCATATTTATCCCATGGGACCTGACCTGATGTGTCGAAATCGAAATCGGTACAGCCGTTACGACGTGATTGAGTAACACACAAACAAACAAATAAATAAATAAATAAACAAACATCCAAACATTCGCATTTATAATATTAGTGTGATGGGCAACCTCCGTGGCGCAGTAGACGAATATCCGGCTGAGACACCTGTGTAAAACTAGTGAGTTTTACTCGCTACCTGCGTAGCGAGTTCGATTCCCGTCACGGAACAAATTCGACACATTTTTACGATACGTCACCTGTAGATATATAGATAGACTAGAGGTTGCGTAGTGCGCGAGTTGCACGCAACTCGCGTGTTATTGTTTTTGTCGAAGAAGCAATCAAAGAGGATTTCGAGCTGTTAAAAGCGATCAAAAAGGATATCCATGTGTAAGAAGCAGTCAAAGACGATATCGAAATGGAAGAAGCAATCAAATCAAAGAAGATATCCAAATGGAAGCAGCAATCAAATATGATTTCGAAGTGCAAGAAGCAATCAAACAGGATATTGAAGTGAAAGCAGCAATCAAATAGGATATCGAATTAGCAGAAACTATTAAAGAGGAAATTGAAGTTGAGTAAGCAATCAAAGAGGATACCGAGGTGGTAGAAGCATTCTAAGATGACGAAGTGAAAAAAGCAATCAAAGACGATATCGAAGTGGAAGAAGCAATCAAAGAAGGTATCGAAGTGGAAGAAGCAATCTTAGAGGATATCGAAGTGGAAGAAGCAATCAAAGATGATATCAAAGTGGAAGAAGCAATCAAAGAGGATATTGAAGTGAAAGAAGCAATCAAATAGGATATCGAAGTAGCAGAAACAATCAAAGAGGAAATTAAAGTTGAGGAAGAAATCAAAGAGGATACCAAGGTGGTAGAAGCATTCTAAGAGGATAACGAAGTAAAAAAAGCAATCAAAGACGATATCGAAGTGGAAGAAGCAATCCAATGGATATTGAAGATGAAGAAGGAATAAAAGAGGATATCGAAGCGGAACAAGCAATCGTAGAGGATATCAAAGTTAAAGAAGCAATCAAAGATAAACAAGCAATCAAAGAGAAAAAAATTGGATGTTCCAAAATGATCATGATAATGGTTGTATAAAAAAAAATTGAACGTTGCAAAAAAGATCATGATGAAAGTTGCATAAAAAAAAATCTGGACGTTCCAAAATGATCATGATTGACGTTGCATAATATAAATGTATGTTGCAAAATGATAATGATCAAAAATTTGTAATAATATTTTGTCAAAGTTTGCTAGTGCTATCTCTTCCCGTTTAGAAGATACGAGCGATTAAAGTTTTGTAAGAAAAATCATAAATTTGTTGATTGGATATCGAAGTGGAAGAAACTATCAAAGAGAATGTTGAAGTGGAAGAAGCAATCAAATAGGATATCGAAGTGGCAGAAACAATCAAAGAGGAAATTGAAGTTGAGTAAGCAATCAAAGAGGATACCGAGGCGGTAGAAGCATTCAAAGAAGATGACGAAGTGAAAAAAGCAATCAAAGACGATATCGAAATGGAAGAAGCAGTCAAAGACGATATCGAAGAGGGAGAAACAATCAAAGAGGAAATTGAAGTTGAGTAAGCAATCAAAGAGGATACCGAGGTGGTAGAAGCATTCAAAGAAGATGACGAAGTGAAAAAAGCAATCAAAGAGGATACCGAGGTGGTAGAAGCAGTCAAAGACGATATCGAAGTGGGAGAAGCAATCAAAGAGGATATCGAAGTTAAAGAAGCAGACAAAGATGATGTCGAAGTGGAAAAAACATTCAAAGAAGATGACGAAGTGAGAGAAGCATTCAAAAAGGATGTCAAGGATGACAATAAAAAAAAGTTGCACCAAAAATTTATACCAATATTTTGTACAAGTTTGCTAGGGCTATCTCTTCCCGTTTAGAAGATACGAGCGATTGAAGTTTTGTATGAAAGACCACAATTTTGTAGAGAGCATAATGAAGTAACTGAAGCAATTAAAGAGGATATGAAAGTAGAAGAAGCATTTTAAAGGGATAACGAAGTGGAACATGCAAAAATAGAAGATGTCGAGACGGAAGAAACAATCAAAGAGGATATCGAAGTGGAAGAAGCAATCAAAGAGGGTATCGAAGTGGAAGAAGCCATCACAGAGGATATCGAAGTAAAAATGCAATCAAAAACGATATCGAAGATGAAGACGCAATCAAAGAGAATATTGCAGTGCAAGAAGCAATCAAAAGGAAATCGAAGATGATATCGAATTGGTAGAAGCAATAAAAGAGGATATCAAAGTGGAAGAAGCAATCAAAGAGGATATCGAGCTGTTTAAAGTTATCGAAGAGGATATCCATGTGTAAGAAGCAGTCAAAGACGATCGAAATGGAAGAAGCAATCAAATCAAAGAGGATATCCAAGTGGAAGCAGCAATCAAAGATGATATCGAAGTGGAAGAAGCAATCAAAGAGGATATTGAAGTGAAAGAAGCAATCAAATAGGATATCGAAGTAGCAGAAACAATCAAAGAGGAAATTAAAGTTGAGGAAGAAATCAAAGAGGATACCAAGGTGGTAGAAGCATTCTAAGAGGATGACGAAGTAAAAAAAGCAATCAAAGACGATATCGAAGTGGAAGAAGCAATCCAATGGATATTGAAGATGAAGAAGGAATAAAAGAGGATATCGAAGCGGAACAAGCAATCGTAGAGAATATCAAAGTTAAAGAAGCAATCAAAGATAAACAATCAATCAAAGAGAAAAAAATTGGATGTTCCAAAATGATCATGATAATGGTTGTATAAAAAAAAATTGAACGTTGCAAAAAAGATCATGATGAACGTTGCATAAAAAAAAATCTGGACGTTCCAAAATGATCATGATTGACGTTGCATAATATAAATGTATGTTGCAAAATGATAATGATCAAAAATTTGTACTAATATTTTGTCAAAGTTTGCTAGTGCTATCTCTTCCCGTTTAGAAGATACGAGCGATTAAAGTTTTGTAAGAAAAATCATAAATTTGTTGATTGGATATCGAAGTGGAAGAAACTATCAAAGAGAATGTTGAAGTGGAAGAAGCAATCAAATAGGATATCGAAGTGGCAGAAACAATCAAAGAGGAAATTGAAGTTGAGTAAGCAATCAAAGAGGATACCGAGGCGGTAGAAGCATTCAAAGAAGATGACGAAGTGAAAAAAGCAATCAAAGATGATATCGAAATGGAAGAAGCAGTCAAAGACGATATCGAAGAGGGAGAAACAATCAAAGAGGAAATTGAAGTTGAGTAAGCAATCAAAGAGGATACCGAGGTGGTAGAAGCATTCAAAGAAGATGACGAAGTGAAAAAAGCAATCAAAGAGGATACCGAGGTGGTAGAAGCAGTCAAAGACGATATCGAAGTGGGAGAAGCAATCAAAGAGGATATCGAAGTTAAAGAAGCAGACAAAGATGATGTCGAAGTGGAAAAAACATTCAAAGAAGATGACGAAGTGAGAGAAGCATTCAAAAAGGATGTCAAGGATGACAATAAAAAAAAGTTGCACCAAAAATTTATACCAATATTTTGTACAAGTTTGCTAGGGCTATCTCTTCCCGTTTAGAAGATACGAGCGATTGAAGTTTTGTATGAAAGACCACAATTTTGTAGAGAGCATAATGAAGTAACTGAAGCAATTAAAGAGGATATGAAAGTAGAAGAAGCATTTTAAAGGGATAACGAAGTGGAACATGCAAAAATAGAAGATGTCGAGACGGAAGAAACAATCAAAGAGGATATCGAAGTGGAAGAAGCAATCAAAGAGGGTATCGAAGTGGAAGAAGCCATCACAGAGGATATCGAAGTGAAAATGCTATCAAAGACGATATCGAAGATGAAGACGCAATCAAAGAGAATAATGCAGTGCAAGAAGCAATCAAAAGGAAATCGAAGATGATATCGAAGTGGAAGGAGTAAACAAAGAGGATATTGAAGTGGGAGAAGCAATCAAATAGGATATCGAAGTAGCAAAAACAATCAAAGAGGAAATTGAAGTTGACTAAGGAATCAAAGAGGATACCGAGTTGGTAGAAGTATTCAAAGAGGATGACGAAGTGAAAAAAGCAATCAAAGACGATATCGAAGTGAAAGAAATAGTCAAAGACGATATCAAAATGGAACAAGCAATCAAAGCGGATATCGAAGTGGAAGAAGCAATCAAAGAGGATATCAAAGTGGGAGAAGCCATCACAGGATATCGAAGTAAAAATGCAATCAAAAACGATATCGAATATGAAGACGCAATCAAAGAAAATATTGCAGTGCAAGAAGCAATCAAACGGAAATCAAAGAGGAAGGAGCCCTTACAGAGGATACCGAAGTGAAAATGCCATCAAAGAGGATATCAAAGATGAAGAAGCAATCCAATGGATATTGAAGATGAAGAAGGAATAAAAGAGGATATCGAAGTGGAACAAGCAATCGTAGAGGATATCAAAGTTAAAGAAGCAATCAAATAGGATATCAATGTGGAAGAAGCAATCAAAGAGGATATCGAAGTGGAACAAGCAATCAAAGAGAAAAAAACAAAATGATCATGATAATAGTTGTATAAAAAAAATTGAACGTTGCAAAAAAGATCATGATGAACGTTGCATAAAAAAAATCTGGACGTTCCAAAATGATCAGGATTTACGTTGCATAATATAAATGTATGTTGTAAAATGATAATGATCAAAAATTTGTACTAATATTTTGTCAAAGTTTGCTAGTGCTATCTCTTCCCGTTTAGAAGATACGAGCGATTAAAGTTTTGTAAGAAAAATCATAAATTTGTTGATTGGATATCGAAGTGGAAGAAACTATCAAAGAGAATGTTGAAGTGGGAGAAGCAATCAAATAGGATATCGAAGTGGCAGGAACGATCAAAGAGGAAACTGAAGTTGAGTAAGCAATCAAAGAGGATACCAAGGTGGTAGAAGCATTCAAAGAAGATGACGAAGTGAAAAAGCAATCAAAGACGATATCGAAATGGAAGAAGCAGTCAAAGACGATATCGAAGTGGGAGAAGCAATCAAAGAGGATATCGAAGTTAAAGAAGCAGTCAAAGATGATGTCGAAGTGGAAAAAACATTCAAAGGAGTTGACGAAGTGAGAGAAGCATTCAAAAAGGATGTCAAGGATGACAATAAAAAAACAGTTCCACCAAAAATTTACACCAATATTTTGTACAAGTTTGCTAGGGCTATCTATTCCCGTTTAGAAGATATGAGCGATTGAAGTTTTGTATGAAACACCACAATTTTGTAGAGCGCATAATGAAGTAACTGAAGCAATTAAAGAGGATATGAAGTAGAAGAAGCATTTTAAAAGGATAACGAAGTGGAACATGCAAAAATAGAAGATGTGGAGGCGGAAGAAACAATAAAAGAGGATGACGAAGTGTAACAAGCAATCAAAGAGAATGTTCGAATAGTGGATGTCGCATAATAAAAAAAAAATTGACGTTAAAAAATGATCATAGTGGATGAGGCATAAATAAAAAAAAATTGATGTTCCAAAATGATCACAGTGGATGTTGCATAATAAAAAAAAATTGACGTTCCAAAAGTGATCATTGTGGATGAGGCATAATTAAAAAAAAAATTGACGTTCCAAAATGATCATTGCTGATGAGGCATAATTAAAAAAATTGATGTTCCAAAATTATCACAGTGGATGTTGCATAATAAAAAAAAAGAAATTGACGTTCCAAAATGATCATTGTGGATGAGGCATAATTTAAAAAAAATGATTTTCCAAAATGATCACAAAGGATTTTGCATAATAAAAAAAAATGACGTTCCAAAAGTGATCATTGTGGATGAGGCATAATTTAAAACAAAATGATGTTCCAAAATGATCACAAAGGATTTTGCATAGTAAAAAAAAATTGACGTTCCAAAAGTGATCATTGTGGATGAGGCATAATTAAAAAAAATTGATTTTCCAAAATGATCACAAAGGATTTGGCATAATAAAAAAAAATGACGTTCCAAAATGATCATTGTGGATGAGGCATAATTAAAAAAAAATTGATTTTCCAAAATGATCACAAAGGATTTTGCATAATAAAAAAAAATTGACGTTCCAAAAGTGATCATTGTGGATGAGGCATAATTAAAAAAAATTGATTTTCCAAAATGATCACAAAGGATTTTGCATAATAAAAAAAAAATTGACGTTCCAAAAGTGATCATTGTGGATGAGGCATAATTAAAAAAAATTGATTTTCCAAAATGATCACAAAGGATTTTGTATAATAAAAAAAAAAAAATTGACGTTCCAAAAGTGACCATTGTGGATGAGGCATAATTAAAAAAAAAAATTGATGTTCCAAAATGATCACAGTGGATTTTACATAATAAAAAAAAAAAAAATTGACGTTCCAAAATGATCATTGTGGATGAGGCATAATTTAAAAAAAATTGATTTTCCAAAATGATCACAAAGTATTTTGCATAATAAAAAAAAAAAATTGACGTTCCAAAAGTGATCATTGTGGATGAGGAATAATTAAAAAAAATTGATTTTCCAAAATGATCACAAAGGATTTTGCATAATAAAAAAAAAATTGACGTTCCAAAAGTGATCATTGTGGATGAGGCATAATTAAAAAAAATTGATTTTCCAAAATGATCACAAAGGATTTTGTATAATAAAAAAAAAAAAATTGACGTTCCAAAAGTGACCATTGTGGATGAGGCATAATTAAAAAAAAAAATTGATGTTCCAAAATAAACATGATGAACGTTGCATACTAAAAAAAAAAAAATTGGATGTTCCAAAATGATGATGATGACCTTTGCAAAAACTATGAAAGTTGTCTCATGCCCCTCCACCACCATTATATAGAATCAAGCAAATTTACAGTAATTTTATAATACACACAAGCCATGGGCTCCCTACAAAAACAGTATGAAAATTACGGCAAACGAAATATACGGTTTACGGTATTCATACAGAAATATTTTGTATGGGACAATTTTTTTTTTGTATGAAAGACAATTTTTTTTTCATGAAACCGGATATAAAAAAATGTCCTCTGCAACATTAGTTTTTGCACCAACGCTCTAAGACCTATACTTTCCGAGATACGAGGTCGATGGGAGCGAATGGGGGACAAAAGGGGTACTTTAGGATTTATTCCCAACTCATCGGAACTTCCTCTATACGATCCCACCAAACATTTTCACCCTACGAGGTGGCATCTGGGAGAACAAACATGTCAATGAGTCAGTCAGTCAGTCAGTCAGTGAGTGGTAATCGAGCTTTATATAATATAATAACGCTTTATTGTACATCACACTTAAATTAAAAAAGAAACTTTATAATAAACAAACAAGACACGCAGAAATACAGGTGGCGGTCTTCCAAGTAGCATAGATAGTTGAAAAGATAGCTGGGTGTCGCAGTTATTTGATAGAGTAACGTTATTTATCAAAGCTTAGCCTCCTACATGCAATAAAAAATACAAAATATAACATGTGCGCATATTTGTATGTAGGAAGCTAACTCCTACACAAGACATAAACGCAGCTTTTCACTCGGATAACGTTTCCTATCAAATGTCCAATGAAAGCGCCAATTATAAGCTGTTAATTCATGGTTGTCTATTTGCCAGCCTTCGTATTGCTATAAAGTTATTTATTATGAGTTTTATTACTTCTATAAATAACAGAATAAACTCTACAATCTCGTCAAAAGGAAACGTGTTAAATGAGTTCGCAACGAAAGAACTTGCAAGGTATTCCTTATAAGACAACACCGACTGGTTTGTAAGGACCTGGACTCGAGTAAAAAGTAGCTGAGAATAAATTTAACGTATTTGTAAACCATTCAAGTGCCGATTTAAGCTCTAATCAGCATTTTGATGGTTTCACCATCTTGATAATTCCTGCAGCGTTCTTTAAGTACTAAAAACCCTTGCACAATAACACTCACATTAGTTGAATGGTAATTTGTTTATCATCATCATCATCTCAGGCAGTCTCCTCTTTATTATGCCATTCTTTCCGGTCCCTTGCGAGTCTCATCCATTGACACCCAGCTACGCTTTCAATGACATTCGACCATCGGGCGGGTGGTCATATTTTTGTATACCAATAAAATATTAAAGACTTCTTCATGCTGCTAATTGAATCGTTCCCATTTTATTTCCCACTAATCATTAAACTCCGGTTTTAAGTATACATTTTTGGGTTTAACTTTTGAAACTATCATGGTTATTAACACTATTTGTACTAAACACGGGATATTTACCATGATTTGTGAGTTCTTGAATGTCCCGATATTTCGACGCAGTTGCATGCGCCATGATCACGGGTAAACTTAAGTCTTTGCGAGTGGAAAGAGGGTAGATTGTTATATCTGCCAATAACTATCCACTCGCAAAGACTTCAGTTTACCCGTGATCATGGCGCATGCAACTGCGTCGAAATATCGGGACACTCAAGAACTCACAAATCATGGTAAATATCCCGTGTTTAGTACAAACATTTTTGGGTGTTTAAATATATGTAGTATGTTTAGTGTGTGCTTTAGAAACCTAGAGATATATGTATGACCAAAGACTGATTGGATGATGATGACGATATTATATGTATAGTATATACTTGTGAGGCATTTCGTTACTCTATGTTACTATTGACAATTTTTTAATCAGGTACAAGAGGAACATAATATATTATGTAACGTAAGCACGCTTCCCTCGCAGTTTGATTATTTAGGCATATATTTATAACTCTCGACCCTTACGTTCCTCTGAAACCCTTCAATTAAAAACTCCCCATCATACCTCAGTATTTTATAGTTCCTCTTTTACTTTGCAGGCTACCAGGCTCTGGAATGCCCTACCTGTTTCAATTCGTCACGCTAAATCTCTCCCTATCTTTAAAAACTTGGTCAGACAATACTATCTGTCATCCATCGCTCACTAGGCCACTTATTAATTTTTGCATTTTTATAATTTATATATGTAGGAATGACAATATATATTTTATGTATTATAATATTAATATTTATGTAATTCTATGATTATATTGTACATTATAATTATGCATTTTATTTTATATTATCTATATTTTTTATAAATAAACGTGTACTAATAATATCGGATTTACGCCACCGTCCTTATTTTGTTCACATAGATCCTGTCCATCCAAAGGTTGCCTGGAAGAGATCGCTTTTAGGGATAAGGCCGCCCATTATACCTATTATTTAAGAGTGTATTTTCTTATAAATGTTTGTATTTAATGGTGTGCAATAAAGGAATTATCTATCTATCTATATTTTATAATATGCGTCCAATTATAACACAGTAAAATATCCAATAATATTTCATAATTGTAATTAAAATTAGTATTTACCTTACATAAGTATATAGTAGAGTTAAATAATGGCCACCATTGCTTAAATTCTCAATAATAAATAGTTTATTAGAAATTCGTGTTTGGGATTTCATTCGGATTCGGCCCCTTATAACGACTTTATTCCAAGTTTAATAATATAATTTATCAAACATAACGATGTGCCGATGTGTAGACGCATTCTCGTTTTTCATACTGGTGTTGAATCATATTGACCTCGAGGTCAGTGTTATTTATAGGTAAGCAAAGTGACCTTTGACCTGACAAAACAATATGGAATGTATTATTATAATTTCAAATCCTAACAGACGAAAATGTATATTGTTGTCTGAATATAGATGGATGCATATAGACACAATTGCAAGACACAAATCTAGTTATAAATATATCTAGATTATATAAACATTTAAACTATCAGAACTCCGGATTAAGGGCGACTTCCGCAACGATGCCCAAACGTATTTAGTGGCTATATATGATTTAGAGAGTTGTCAATTCTTACAAATACGTCAAATTTAAACAATTTAAATACTTTTAGGGATCATTGTGCAAAATGTGCAAGCCGGGCTAAAACCATCAAAAGATTTACAATTCTTAGGGATCAATATATCGAGTAAGCTGGAAGTCCTAAAATTAATCTATGGACAATCTAGTCTAGACTATGAATACTAATCAATATTTTTTACTAAGTTCCCTAAGCACTTTTGGTAGATATTGTTTATTAAGTTGTTGATATTCGTAACATATATTAACTTTGAATGCCCATTAAACTTACAAAAATTTACAAGACGATAGACCTGTCTTAATCTATGGTTCTGAGTGTTGGGCCATGAAACGGACGGATGAAAGAAGAGTGCACGCGGCGGAAATGCGAATGTTGAGATGGATGTGTAACGAGAATGGATAAGATAAGGAATGGGTATATTAGAGGAAGTTTGAAAGTACCGCCAGTGATAGAAAATTGAGGAGTAAGAGGCTAGCGTGGTGACTAAAAGAGTGCTAGATATGAATGTGGGTGGATATAGAAGTAGACGAAGGCCGAAGAAGAGATGGATGGACTGTGTGAAGAATGATATGGGTAGGAAGGAAGTGACAACGGAGATGACGGGTGATAGAGAGATGTGGAAGAAAAATACATGTTGTGCCGACCCCGCGTAATGTGGGAAAAGGGCAGTAAGAAAAAGATATTCGTAACATTATCCTAAATGTTATTAAAATGAAATGAAATTTAATTGCTAGAAGCATGGTATTTAAGTTGATACAGCTATTTGGGTAGGTTTCACATACTTCATCGATTAACAGCGTGCAAATTGCAGTTACATAAAATTACTTCAATTAAGTATGCACAAAAGTTCATGAATTTAATAAAAATCCATCAATAATATAATACATCAAATACCTATCAATCATTGTAATACATCAAATATCGTAAAGCCCATAAAATAATAAAAAAAAGAAAATTTAAATTAATAAAAAACCCATGCAACTAATAAATATAAATTTGTTTTTCAGAATTTCATATCAGAAAAATCATTAATAGTATAAAAACATTCGTCAACTAGCCACCCATACAGCTTTGTCTTGAATTGTTTATTAATTATTGACATTTTATCTGATAATGCAACTCTATATTAATAACTTTGAGAACATTACATAAAAAAATAACACGTTAACTATAACCTAATAGCTTTAAAAAAATTACTTTATCTGTGATAGCTAGTTATAAATACGGGAATTTTATTGTTGTGACATGCTAAAGGCGGGGATAGATAATTACGCTATATAAACTTGGAGATAGCTAAGAGCTACAACAGCCGATAGACCTCAAGATAGGAACACTACGGTCTAAGTAATTATTATAATCTCTGCTAGGCCTCTACCCTGAACATCAAAACTCCGTGTTAATATTAAATTAATAACATAAAGTTTATCATCGATAAATTAAATACTCAGGCAAGTACTTAAAATAACTAATGGTTAACCAACCATTAGTTATTTTGGAGACCTCACGATGTAAGTACCCCTAATAAGTATATACCAAACAACATTTTTTAACAGAAAGAATATGTATACAAGGACCTATTTAATTTAAATAACTCATGATCGAGCGAAGTAACAGTTGAGCCATCTAAAGACCGTTGTCCTGTACTCAGCAGTGAATACTTATGGGGTGATGATGATGATGATTGGAGATCACAGGCAATAGCTTTTTACGAACTTGTTAGTTGCTCAAGATACCTCACAGAACTCCTCAATGATATGTATTGCGATTGAAGTATTGTAGTGGAGATCACATGCAAAGCGTTTACGAACTTGTTAGTTGATCAAGATACCTCACAGAACTCCTCAATGATAAACAGCTTATGTGTTGCGATTGAAGTATTGTAGTGGAGATCACAGACAATAGCGTTTACGAACTTGTTAGTTGATCAAGATACCTCACAGAACTCCTCAATGATAAACAGCTTATGTATTGCGATTGAAGTATTGCAGTGGAGATCACAGGCAATAGCGTTTACGAACTTGTTAGTTGATCAAGATACCTCACATAACTCCTCAATTATAAACAGCTTATATATTGTGATTGAAGTATTGTAGTGGAGATCACAGGCAATAGCGTTTACGAACTTGCTAGTTGATCAAGATACCTCACAGAACTCCTCAATGATAAACAGCTTATGTATTGCGATTGAAGTATTGTAGTGGAGATCACAGGCAATAGCGTATACGAACTTGTTAGTTGATCAAGATACCTCACAGGACTCCTCAATGGTAAACAGCGTATGTATTGCGATTGAAGTATTGTAGTGAAGATCACAGGCAATAGCGTTTACATACTTGTTAGTTAATGAAGATACCTCACAGAACTCCTCAATGATAAACAGCTTATGTATTGCGATTGAAGTATTGTAGTGGAGATTACAGGCAATAGCGTTTACGAACTTGTTAGTTGATCAAGATAACTCACAGAACTCCTCAATGATAAACAGCTTATGTGTTGCGATTGAAGTATTGTAGTGGAGATTACAGGCAATAGCGTTTACGAACTTGTTAGTTGATCAAGATAACTCACAGAACTCCTCAATGATAAACAGCTTATGTATTGCGATTGAAGTATTGTAGTGGAGATCACAGGCAATAGCGTTTACTAACTTGTTAGTTGATCAAGATACCTCACAGAACTCATCAATGATAAACAGCTTAATGTATTACGATTGAGGTATTGTAGTGGAGATCACAGGCAATAGCTTTTTAGAAACTTGTTAGTTGAACAGACTTCACAGAGACAGAGACAGAGGCTTTGAAGAGACCCTTCGGAACTCCTTAATGATAAAGCGATCAGATCATGTATCGCAATTGATATATTGTATTGTTTACATACCTATCAGTGGCCATTGCAATAGAAATAAAAAATTAAAAACTAAACTACCCAACTTAGGCTGGCTTTTCACTATGGGATATATATTCATTTTGAGATATAAATATATATCGCTCACCGTACTTTGGAATGGAACTGTTTACACTTAGATGTAAGATATTAGTTGTAGTAACGGGATATAATTTGTATTATATTCCATTGTGAAAAGCCAGCTTTATAATCGGCTTACAGGGTGGATGCACAAACAAATGGATTTTTCTATTCATTAAAAGTATGTGCATGTACTAACACATGCTCTTAATTTGTTAGTTTTCAGTGTGAATATTCAAGGTAACTTTGAAGTCGGTTTTTAGTTTTTGTAAATTATATAACAATAGCTAAGTAGTCGTGTTGTGTGTGACACAATAGATGACCTACTTATGGTCAAATTTCTATGCCTGGTTTTCGTTTTTGGGAAAGTATTTCATTATGTACTTTATCTCATAAACTACAACTGAAGCCTATACGTACATAAATAAATGCTTTTCAATGATTTTATTTCACAAATAATACTTTTAATATGATATCCCATTAGACGTGTCTTACGTTTTTTACTCCTTCATATACCACAATCTTCTCTTTGGTGTTCAAACAAATTCGTCCAAAAATTTAATTGCGTAGCCATCAATTGTTTAATCTAATCTAATTGAAGCTTCAATAAGGGCTGTGTTATCATTGTACTTAATATTCTTTGTGCGTGTGAGTTAGCCGCAATTATGCAAAGGATACCCAAAACAAAGCGCCTTAATTAAAATTTTACAAACACTAGTACGCAGCAACCTACCAAATCA
Source organism: Philereme transversata (assembly GCA_963924445.1). NCBI lineage: Eukaryota > Metazoa > Arthropoda > Insecta > Lepidoptera > Geometridae > Philereme > Philereme transversata. The sequence goes on along the minus strand of OZ004337.1, from coordinate 7,605,245 downwards.
TCTGAAGATCTCTGTGATAAAATGGGTGAAAATCGAAACAAAAATTAAACAAAATGTTTAATTTCCGATGCGAAACAAATGTTTACATGTCCTACAAACATTTGCTCCGGGTCTACGTGTCATGGTACGAGGCATGCCTTTTAAGTTCTGTCGTTTCCATATTTTCCGGCAATTTTGAATTTGGAACTGTTCTATATTCGAATGTGTTTACATTTTGAATCTCAAAACAGTTGAAAGTATTAGGATTAATGCTATTGTTTAGTCACAGTTTCGATTTGAATCTGTCAGGTCACGTACGAAAATGAATCTTTCTAAGGAAAATGTTCGTGCAATAATTTTCTACAACTTTAGAAGAGGCCTGACACGGCTTCAGTGTTTAGAAGAGCTAACATCTGTGTTCAGTGATGTAGCCCCATGTCTGCGGACTGTCGAACGCTGGTATTTAGAATTCCAGCGTGGACATACTAGTGTTAGTGACAGATTTCGCGAAGGACGCCCAAAATCCGCCTTCACTGAAGATAACATCATTGCTGTGAGACAACTAATTCTCGAAGATCGTCATGTGACGTATCGAGAGATAGAGGCTCTATTAGGCATCTCAGGGACAACCATTCAGAAGATCTTGCATGAAGCGCTTGGTGTGAGAAAGCTAGTTTGCCGTTGGATACCGCATCTGCTTTCCGACGATCACAAGGCGGCCCGCGTCAGATGGTGTAAGAAAACTCTGCAAAGGTTCAACCGAGGGGAGTCAAATCACGTCTACGACATCATAAGTGGTGACGAATCTTGGATCTATGCCTACGATCCTGATTCCAAACAACAATCTACAATCTGGGTCTTTCAAGACGAGCCAAAGCCGACTAAAGTTGTTCGTTCTCGAAGCACTTCAAAGAAGATGGTGGCCACGTTCGTTGGAAAAACCGGCCATGTTGCGACTATTGCACTTGAAGATCGTAGAACGGTTAACGCAGAGTGGTATACTACAGTTTGTTTACCACAAGTCATCGCCGAACTTCGAAAATCTAACTCAAAGCGACGCATCATCCTGCACCACGACAACGCAAGCTCACACAGCGCTCGTCAAACGATTGAGTATTTGAAGCAGGAAAAAGTAGAAATTCTTGACCATCCTCCATACAGTCCTGACCTAAGCCCTAACGATTTCTTTACATTTCCTAAAATTAAGAAAAGTCTTCGTGGTCAAAGGTTCCAGTCCGGTGAAGAAGCAGTCGACGCTTTCAAGTCAGCCATTTTGAACACCCCCACTTTAGAGTGGAATAAATGTTATAATAACTGGTTTGAGCGAATGGAAAAGTGTATTAAGCTACGTTGTGAATACTTTGAAAAACAATAAAAAGTACTATAAGGTTCTAGTTGTGTTTTTTTCTTCAAACGACAAAACTTAAAAGGCATGCCTCGTATATACCTGATATCCATGATAGACGATCCTTGTAGGTATTGCTTAAACTTTAAAAGGGCGATTTCTCAGGAATTTTAATGTTAGGAATTAACTATTTTATTGTCACACTAACTAGGTAAATATGTAATCATAAAACAATATTGAAGCCATCAAATTGAAGATTTATTGTAGCCATAACTCAAGTCATTACCTGTTGTATCTGAGATTATTTATGGTGCCTCAACTGCCCGGGACAGTGACTGGTTTTATACCACACCAAAAGTCAACGTGCAAATAAAAAATACTTTATATTGACATTTATTATGTACTAGCTGTTGCCCGCGACTTCGTATGCGTTATACTGCTAAACGTGTAGGTAACCAAGAAATAAAGCTAATCTCGCTGTTGCAACTTGACTTGACACCCCATTTTTACCCCCGGGAACTGATTTATGGGATAAAAGGTGATCAAGGTTATAGTCTAATAAATCGGAAAACAAACAAACAAACATCCAAACAAACATCCAAACTTTCGCATTTATAATATTAGTGTGTCTAGCTGACCCGTTTCGGCTTCGCACGGTGTTTTATCAAAATAAAAATTAGCGTGATCTCAGAGATAGTGTAGTTTTCTACAGAATATTCTCGAAATACCCACCGCTACGTCCTCACTGGTGTGTCGGTTGCAAAAATGGATAAACTAATATTATAAATGAGAAAGTTTGGATGTTTGTTTCTTTGTGACTTAGTCACGGCGAAACGGCTGAACCGATTTCGATGAAATTTAGTATGAACGTAGATATAATAGATTGTCATATATAGACTACTTTTTATCACATAAATCAGTTTACATGGGATAAAAATGGGATGTCAAAGTTTCTATATATATTATTGCACCCCAGAGCAATGCGGGTAAAGCTGCTGGCAATAGCTAGTAAAAAATAGATAATGTTAAAAAAAAATGTGCTCGTTATCCCCATTGTTACGTTGTAGAATGGTTAGTGTAGAATGTTAGATTTAAGAATCGGTTTAGTAAAAAATATTTGTACGAGCGAAGCGAGATCTCTAAATCAACTTGGGTAAATCGGCGTTGTATGTATGTATGGTATGTATGTTTATTTGTCCGAGGATAACTTTCGAAGCGGTTGATCCGATCATTGTGAAATTTTATACATAGGTAGGTAATATGGCTCAATTTCGGTGTGACTAAATAAGTTAAAAATGTTGGGGGGTTGTGAGATATTGGGGCTTAGGAGGTGTAAAAAAAAATTAAAATGAGACTATTAGGTCAAGTAAGACGTCAAATGAAAGGCCTTTACGACGACTTTTGACGACCTCCGTGGTGCAGTGGGCGAATAGAGCGGGTTCGATTCCCACCGCGGAACACAATGTTTGCATGACTTACAGATATTTGTTCCGGGTCTGGTTGTTTCTCTATATATTATAAGTATGTATTTACAAAAAAAATGTATATAAGTATTCTATCAGTTATTTGGTTCCCATAGTACAAGCTCTGCTTAGTTTGGGGCTAGATAGCGATGTGGGAATTGTCCAGCAATATATATATATGTTTTTTTAGTACCTTTAGTACATTTCGACCCTGTTTTTATTTTTAGTATAGCCATACTAACTAAACTTTGACAAAACTCACAGGGTACACCAGTGACCCCACGGTACTGTAATTTGGTATGCGTGTAGCTTAAGTATCACAAATATAGGCAAAAGTCTGAAATCCAGAATAACTGCAATTTGTACCCCAAAAAAAGATTTACCACTTAACATAAATTCCCGATACCTGTAATTTGATTGAAACCGTAGGTCAAGTAAGTTGGTTATTTATTTCATGGCACTATTTTGATAATCAAAGATTACGAATAGTATTTTTGTCATTTTATGGTACACTTGCAAGATCTCAGTTCGGGGCGAACCACTAGTATTATACGTAAGCCCGAAGAACTGACGTCTCTTGGGGCAGAAGGTTCTCTAGTGGAGATCATGCACTGGAACACAGCGTAGGACGGGCCCCACATAGATAGAATGACGTCATCATATAGATTGTTGGAAATCGGTGGAGGCTAGCCGTCACTCGGAAATCTATTGAGGTGATCTATGTCTATCAGTGAACGACCTATTTATTACATTAGAATATAATAGCAATCACTTTAAATTGCACCATAAAAATTACATTTTTTTTTTAACTTGATAGATCTTCGTTTGGCCACAATCTCACCTGATGGTAAGCGATGATGTGGTCTGAGATAAAACACAAAGATCTAGAAGAAACCTATTCACTCTTACCTTAAGGAGACCCGAATTCTATTCTTTAGAAAAAACAGACGACGGAAAAGTGTTCCATACCTTAGCTGTACCCATCAAGAACGTAGAACCAAAACGGTGTGTGCGAATGGGTGGTATATCAACTAGGTACGGATGGTACTGAGCCGTGCGCCTGCTTGTCCTTTGATGGAAGGGAGATGGCGGGATCAGATCGTATAGTTCCTGGGCACATTCCCCGAAATGTATTCTGTAAAAGATTGATAGGCTTGCAACTTTACGTTCGAGTCTTTGGGTCTTAGTCACCGCCATATATTGCTCACCTATAAGCCTAAAAGCCCTACGTTCTATCGAGTTTAAAGTAAATAAATAAGGTTATTAAAATAAATAGGCGATCTAATCGCTAGATAATGATAACTATTAAGAAAATATCAACTTATCTAACAACTCAATCAGAACCCTTTAAAAGTCATGGTACTTGATGACACGAAGTAACAACCTTGGAATGATGGTTAAATGGAATAAATCTAATTCGTAGCCCATAAAGAGCTATGTAATTTATAGCAATGCGTAGCGTAGCCATAAACTGTCATAAACCTGACTGGATTGTTAAAGAAGAATTCCTATTAATAAATATTGAAATAAACGCAGGCATATTTATTTAGCTGAGTTAAGTGGAGCTAAATTTTGCAGTATTCAGTCAAAGATTTCAAAAATAATTTACTAGTTTATGTCAAAGTATGTATTGAATTGAGATACAAATAAAAATACAGTCAAAACCGTTTATAACGACATCGTTTACAACGACCTATCGGTTATTACAGCCAGATTGTATGGTCCCGTCCGAATTCCTAGTAAACTATTCAGTAAACAAACTGCTTATAACAACATCGGATACAGCGACATATCGCTTACAACGACGAAACTTTATCGATATTCATCGGCTATAACGACCAACCGCTCCTTGTCTCAGCAAAACAAAACAATACAAACGATTTTAAATCTTATTGATAAGCACTGAAAACATATTTAGGCATATTATTACTTACGCACTTTCTCCCACCTCATCCGAACCTCTTTGCGGCCATTTGACCTTGCATATTTTACACCAATTGTTTAGTGCGCTAGTTGACTGCGTGAGTAACAGCTTGATTTAAAGTGTTGGTGTTGTTTAGACTGTGCATATGTGTTATCATGTCGCAAAAAAAGAGGAAAACGTTTTCTATTGAAGAAAAATCTGTATTGCTTAAAACGACTATCGGATATAACGTCGGCAACTATACGGTCCCTTCGATGTCGTTATAAACGGTTTTGTCTGTAGTCCAAATAAAAGATGGTAAAAGTAAAGATAGTCCACTATCCTCTTTTTTAGTTAAAAAAACTGTATTACAGAAGACAGCTTCTTCAACAAAACAATGCTCACACTTAACATTTAAAAGATGAACAAAATATTCAATTATATTTTCTCTTATATATTATCTTTACTGACCTTATCTTTATATTCCCATGTACCTTGATATAGATAGATTATATTAGGGTTGCCTTGCCAACTCCAAATCCTGGTTTCCCAGGACATGTCCCGCTTTTTGGGGTGTCCTGGGCTGTCCTGGATAGTTTTTAAGTAGCGTCCTGGGTTTTTCAAGGTCCTGCATTTTTAAATTCTCTTTACTCGTAAATTGAACTTTAAAGGACAAAAACCAGATTTATGACTGTTTAATGTTTTAGAAAGATCTTTTTCAACATATATAAGTGTTTAAACGTATTATAGCTAAACACAGTTTAGTAGGAATAAATATAATAATATATTATTTTATATTAAAAGTAGCTGACCCGACCGCGGCTTCGCACGGGTGGTTTTTCAATAAAACATTACCCTCATTTTGCGCAGTGGGCTAAAAAGTAGCCTATGTCCTTTCCCAGGATATAATCTATTTCCTTGGAAATTTTCATTACGATCCGTTCAGCCGTTTAGTCATGTAAAGGTAACAAATAAACTAACAAACAAACAGAGGTATGTAGGTATGTATTATACATATAAACCTTCGTCTTGAATCACTCTATCTATTGCTGAAAACTCCATTAAAATCCGTTTATAAGATCTAAGCGAACAGACGGCGGAAGCGACTTCATTTTATACTATGTAAAGAAGAAGATAACAGTCTATCTTTTAAAGTTTTTTGATAAAATTACTATTTATAATTTAGTTAGACTTTGTAAATTTGTTTTATTAATTTTATGTCGCAAACATAATACAGTAGGTACGATTATAGATTTTTGACTATTGGACAGCTTACAATAAACTGCCAGCAAAACATTTGTATTTTTTTACCTATAAGGCACCAGAGGGATTAGCCAAGTTACAGTCGATTAGCGATGACGCTAGTCGAAAATGTATGGGATTTGACACATGCTATAGACATATACCACGTGATACAGCGACGACAAATGTATATAGGAATCGAATAGATTAGCAGCGAATGTAATTTGGCTATGGGCCCTGGACACAAAAGCGCGTCCTGGTTTGAAATCGAAATGTCCTGGTATTTCTAACTTCAAATCCCGGATTTCAAAATTTGAAGATGGCAACCCTAGGTTATATAGACACCTCATTAAAATTTTAACCATGTAAGCAAAAGTGTCAAGCTGATTTGACCCTATACGTAGGCTCATCATTGACATTTTAGTTTTATTAGTCGTTAACCTGTTTGTTTTGCTCATTGCTTTACGAAGGAATAAAATAAAAGCTAAATGCAACAGGTGTTTATTGGCGACGGTGACCACTTACCATTAGGAGGTCCGTTAGCTTGATGTGTCTACAAGTTTCATATAAAAAATATATACACACATAATACCTTTGAAAACACACATATCTCTTATTTCTTTACAAAATATGGTATACGTAGAACCCTGGAAATGTCAATGATCTTCATCTTTTTAACAAGTACAAATTCGTAGATAGTGTAAATATGCGAATGGGAAATCTTATTTTGTCTATACTTAATGTGTACAGTATATAGTATAGGGAGTTACTTATTAGACTTGTTTTTTTACCAGATATAAACACCGTTTTTATGCTGCAGAGAGCTGTTCGTGCAATTTGTAATTTGGGCCCCAGAGAATCATTACGCAATAAGTTTAAACAAATAAATATTATGTCATTCCCTTGTCAATTTGATTTTATATTTGATTTATTTTCTCACTACTAAAATAGTATGATTAAACGTATGTATATTTTTTCTTGTGTACGGTTTAAAAATAGCGACTATCGACGCCGGTGCTAAGTGCTAGACGACGTGACAGTCGAATAAACAAAATGGCCGGCTCAAGGGCGCGCATTTTTCTAGTTAGTGAACTTGCTGAAAACTGTACACCACAATATGTTTTACACGGGCAACTTTATCAACCTGAGTACTGAGTCTGCAGTACTGGGGAGATTCATGGGGTTGCACTCTTTGTGTCTCTTTGTTACTCTATGTTATTCTTGTTCTTTTATTTGTTTTTTTTTTTTTATTTTATTTGGGTAAACGAACAGTGACACAATAAAAAATTATATCTAAGTTATACTGTATAGGAATGATAATTGCGATACCAGCACTGTTTACCACGGGTTACTTAAACGTATTATGTTTTTAGGCTATGTAATGAAAGGTAGGTACATATTTAGTACCTATACCTAATGCGTTCTAGTAGGAACTGTATAACATAGTCTGTTAACAATAGGAATACAATCATATCTATTATGGCAAAGATCATAAAGCAACATTGTTTCCAGTTGTGAGCGTCTAAGGTTCTAAGGTAGCTTTCTTTATTTTATTGTGTTTTGTATTGTTCTGGGTGTGGTACTATGTTAGGTATAAGAAATAATTTATTACTAGGAAAATGTGGGCCTTGTATGAAATAAGTGTATGTTATTTTACTTTTAATTATTGATCGAGCGAAGCGAGATCTCTAAATCAACTTGGGCAAATCGGCGTTGTATGTATAGTAAGTAAAGTAAAAGTAAAAATTTATTTATTGACATAATTAAGTATGACATAGTCAAATTTGAATCCATAGGCTCCCGAACTAGTTAAAAAACTGTATTTCAGGTGCCAGTGGCTTCTCCCATCATGTGTATATTTTAAATTAGTATGTTTGTTTGTCCGAGGATAACTACGAAGCGTTTATCCGATCATCGTTAAATTTGGTATATAGGTAGGTAATGATGGCACAATTTTGGTGTGACTCAATGAGCTGAACATTTTGGGGGGTTTGTTGAGATATTGGAGTTCAAGAGGGGTAAAAAAAAAATGAGACTATTAGGTCAAGTGAGACGTCAAATGAAAGGTACATTTCAATACCGTTTTTACTTTTAGTAAAGTTTTTGTAGTTTTTGAGTTATTAGCCATAATAAAAACTAAACTTTGACAAAATTCACAGGGTAGGTACACCAGTGACCCCACAGTGCTGTAATTTGGTATACGTGTAGCTTATGTATCACAAATATAGGCAAAAGTCTGAAATCTAGAATAACTGCAATTTGTACCCCAAAAAAGGGTATCCAATTAACATGAACTCCCGTTACCTGTAATTTGAATGAAACTGTAGGTCAAGTTATTTGGTTTTTATTTCATGGCACTATTTTGATAGTCAAAGATTACGAATAATTTTTTTTTGTTTTTATGGCAGACTCGCGAGATCTCAGTTCGGGGCGAACCACTAGTTATAGTATATCTTTTTTAAATATGTGTGGAGATATTGCTCACCGGATGTGATTTCTACATACAGTGGAGCAATGCAACTTTTAATTGTCATTTGTCTGAATGCTTTACGTTAGTCGTGATGACACCCAGAAAGAAGCAATTTAATTGCTCGTGTATGACCACGGAGTCATACTTTTGTAAATAGATATATATTATACTGCACTTATCATTTGGTATATCGGTACATTGCTAAACATAAGCCTCCCAAATGGATTTCCAGAGTGATCGACCTAATTCACAGAGACCACTAATAGGTCATCTTTCCATTTTGCTGAATGGAAGTTCGGCGATGTTGTCCAGTTATTAGATAATGATATGATGATAATTGTATCTTCTACTTTTACCATTTTTGTACAGAATATTATTTTACGTTATGTCATAAAGAAAACCTCTGGCTCGATGTCGTCTTGTCGCCTTTGTCGTCGTTGTTTTGTCGTCGTCTTTGTAGCGGGAGTCAGCAATTTACTTAATTTATTTGTATTAAAGAAACTCAAACATTATTCAGCGCACGTAAAATATTAAACATAATGTTTAATATTATATTAAGGTAAGTATACTTTATGCGACCAAATGGAATAAATCAAAGCAAAAGCTTACAGAAACGATTTCCATCTAAACTGAAGTTGATTACTAAATGACACGTATCCAATCGACTGTGTAGACAAAGTATTTTATCAATTATTAGAAGAATATAAAATGAATATGAATAGAGTAAATTTAAACCTATTTATACTCTGCTGCGCGTCATATTTTATTTTGGCATCATATTTTTTTGAAAACGAGACGACAAACTTCTATATCGTGGCGTCACCGTGGCGTGCATGTGAGAGTAGATCAGAAATTAGGCGATATCAACAAAGTTTATCGTGATATATCTCTCGGCAATCATGCTAGTAATTTTCGCTCCGCGTTTACTGTTCGCGCTAGAGAGTTACATGTAGATTGACCTACCCTATCCTGCCCGACGGAAGTTAATCTCTTTCAATTCATTACTTCCCAGAATACCACTAACGCGTTCCCAGATTTAATTTTGCAGGTGGCTGTCCGCTTTAAGTGTTTAGTAGCCTTTCCCTCAATCAACAAACATGTATGCATACAAGTGCATCGATCAGTGCAACAAAGCATTTCGTAAACGACGCGTGTGCCATTACTGCTGCATGTCTAATTAAAGGATCGTGATTGTTCAGTATGTGTGCCAGCCCAGCTCTTGGAAATAGGGCTGCAAGAACACAATTAAATGGAACTGGATTGTCTCTATAATTAATCTAAGGTTCTAAACGACTTGATGTGCTTATTTTCTAGAGTAAGCCAGTACTAAAGCATATGTTCTTATCGTTGTATGTACCTACCTAGCTCTATTTTGTTTCGTTAGAAATTAGATGTTTACCATGATTTGTGAGTTTTTAATTGGATCTCAAAACATTGTGACATTTAAAAAATATCTACAGGATGTATTTTGATAAATTATGAGCAAAATCAACTATAATCATTTCTCTATATATGCTCAACCATTTTTATTTGGAAGAAAACGAATTGGACTATGTTAGTTAGTTATTAATACCAGTCTTTATACCACTATACTATTCTATTTTAGGTAATCAAAACGAGCCTCAACAATAGTGACAGTACAGCCCTATTCCCAAGTGGGACATTCGGAACTGAGCCACAGATTAGCAAACCGTATACTATGCGCACCGCGGCCAACTATCCGAATGGCCCAAATGCACAGTATCCGGATTAGGTCCCCAGTGTAGTGAAGGACAGGAGACATTGATATCAAACTGTTCGTATGATAGACACTCGGTGAGTCGCAAGACTCTACCATAATTCTTTCTTGGGTCGAGAGTCCATTGGGGGGCCACGGGCCCAGTCTCTCAACATTAGAAACAAAAATTTTGAAGATTGTTCATTTGGGCTCCCATGAAAATTAGGTATGGTTGGCAAATAAAGATCCTTTTAGTCCTATCCCTACCTCTCTCTTGTATCTATATGCAGCAAGGGCATAAATATATAACAAAAGAATATACTTAAGGATGATTCAGAGCCCAGAGATACAGGCACTCAGACCCTTCAAAGCGAAGCACAGCAATGCGAGCATAATTGCTAGGCGAAAGAAATTGCAGCTTTAGTATTTACCCGTATGAACTCTCTCTACTACACTAGCGTAATAAATTTGTAAATAACAAATATGGCTAAGAAAACTGCAAATATTTTGCAAGCCATTCCTGGTAACCATAAAATGAACCTAGCTCGTTGTCACTTTCTCTGAATGTAAACCTTTGATAACGAAATCATTCGTAGGCATTTTATGGTCGTATGATATAAAATACAACGTCATTGCTACTTATAATAGTCGTTGCCAGGTACTTATTAAACACATTATACTATCATCTACAATTTACAGTTATCGGTTTTTGGTGTGGCACATTGTGGGCAGTAATATTTGGGTCAAGGAACATGATGTTTGCTAATATTGCAGGTGTTGTATTCAGTTGTATCTGCGATAAACAATGAATTTGCGATATAGACAGCCATTTGTTGTTCGATTAATAATTACGTAGAGATATTAAAGCTATTGCCTACTTAAAGTTTTTTTGGAATGAGATGTTTCAAAATTATACTTATAATTGCAATAAGCAAAGAATTCATTAATATAAATACGGGATTTATCGAGACGCAGTTGAGCGGATCGCACTCACGCTCATGAATGTTCACGATTTGAACCAAAACATTGTCCGTCGAAACACCGATAAAACGGTACGTGATAAATCCCGTATTTATAATAATGATTTAAATAAATCACGAAAGTTTTCTATGTAAAGAATGTTTAGTTTTGACGTAATTTAGTAGTTGTAGCAGCACAGTTAAATGCTTAAACATCTCCACCTACCAGCGCTTAATTTTTAGAGAATTTTAATAATATAGATATTTTGTCTATCAATATGTGAACGCTTAAAAAAATAAACAATGCGAAAAAATTACGGAAAAATGTTTTATTTCCGACACAATCAAACAATTCCACTCAGTTTTTATCATGACATAAAGCATTTTATTCTAAGTATTATTTCAGATTGAAACTCTCACCTGTTGTAAATGTATTAGTGTGCTATTTAGCAAATAAATTATTGTATATGTTTATTGAAACGAGAATGTTATTGTCTTTGATGTGCCACATCTCAAGCTCCAGATAATGTACTACATTATGTAACTCAAACTCAAATCCCAGAGGGTCGTAAAGAAAATTCGCAACAGAGAGTTGGTAAACGGCATTTTATTGAATCGTAAACTCATGAAACGATTTCACAAGCCACATGCAAATTGTTTTTTTTTTTTTTTTTTTTTTTTATTCCAATTTATTATAAGGACCTTTATAAGGATACATGTCGGTCCTATCGTATGTACAAGTTAATTGAATCAAAGATACAAACAAAGCAAACAAAATAAAGATTAACAACAACAATTAACTTATTTAAATCGGTCCGGCACCACAACCATACAAAAATGTACAGGTGTGATCCCTAACGGGTTAACTTAGGAAAAAAAAAAGAACAATAATTAGCCACAAGTAAATGAAGTTATCTATCTATCTATCTATATGTATGTCACTTGTGGCGACTTACTGCACTAAATAATTCCTTAGCTGCATCTGATGTAGGGTCAGCTAAGATTTCATTGAAAATGCCCACGTCGAATCTGTTCAAGTTGTAAGTCGCCACCAGTGACTGTCTTTCTCGCTGGAAGCGGACACATTCCACCAATAAATGGTGCACATCCTCCACCACTCCACATGTGTCACAATTAGGTGTGTCAACCTTCCGCATTAAGAACGCAAACCTTTTTAGTGGCATGTGACCTGTTCTCAACCTGTGTGCTATGACAATAAGTCTACGTGAAAGGCTTGCATTGCCGAACCAAGGTATGTGAGGAGGCTCACATTGGATACATTTGTACCAAATACCTTTTTCTACGGATCTTTCATTAAAATATTCTTTCCAAAGATTGTAACAACTTTTTCTATATTTTGGTAAAAACTCTGAATAGTTAGGTAGTATGTTGTACTCAAATCCTTCTGAAATCGCCTGCTTCGCTAATATGTCAGCCTCCTCATTACCTTTTAGTCCTATGTGCGATGGAACCCATTGTAGTTTAACATTTATACCGCGATCAGAAAGGTCTATTAGCTGCGATAACACTTTATATGCAATCGAAACTCCCCTCCTGCCAGAAGAGCACCGACTGATATGTTGGAGAGCACTCTTACTGTCACTACATATAACTAATTGCTTTCGATGAGGACCGTCAGCATAGTATTTAAGCGCTTACGATATAGCAATGAGCTCCACAGACATTATTGAAATTCTACTACTAATTTTAAAACAATTATTTTGCCTATCACCATTACTTGAATTAAAATCATAAAATGCTGCTCCTCGTCCATTATCACTTTTTGATCCGTCTGTATATATAACATACCAATCAAAATATTTATTGTGCAATTCTTTTATCGTTTCGTTTTTTAGTGAATTAACTTCGTGACATTTTTTTGGAATTTTCATACACTCTAAATTTGTTTGAACTATACAATCGGTATTTATATTCGTGACCCATGTATTTAGACTAAACATGTCAAGAGAGGCAGAAGAATATATCGCATCATTTTTAACTGATTCATAACATACGACAAGTAACGGTTTTTTCTTACTAGACCAGTAATTTCTAGACGTACACAATAAATTTAACTCTGTCAGCAATTTAATTGTTTCATTATCAGACCACGTTCGAGCCTTTAAACAGTACTTAAAAGCTAAATATCGCCTTCTCACATGCAGTGGAGGTACACAGAGCTCGCTTTCCATAGTATGTATCGGAGTACTTCTGATAAACCCTCCAATTATTCTCAAAGCTTGGTTTTGTACCTTATCTAGCTTGTAAGTGTGAACTTTCGCACTGCTATCAAATAAGTATGAACCATAATCTAGTCTACTCCTAATCAATGAAATATACAACTTGCGTAGATGTAGCGGATGTATACCCCAATTAGATCCGGCCAAAAATTTTATAATATTAAGAAATTTTTGCGTTTTGGTCACCGTCTCATTCACATGTTTACCCCAACGTAACGAATTGTCTAGCCAGATACCTAGATATTTATATACATACACGCGTTCAATTTCACGATTGTTAATTTTGATATTTAGTGGTTGTCTTCTACAACCTCTGCTAAAAACACAATATTTAGATTTAGAATCTGATAACTCAAGGCCCAACTCATTTAATATGCCTACAAATATATGTAGTGCGTTTTGTATTTCACTCGCGCTTTCCGATAGATTTCTACAATTTTTAAATAAAACAAAATCATCTGCATACTGACAAATATAAACAAAATTGATTTCTTCACATATTTTTGACGTTGTTATGTTAAAAAGGAGAGGGGAGATCGGATCCCCTTGAGCCAAACCCCTACTTGTGTACCTATATAAGTCTGGTAATAAGCCTGAATCATCTTTAATTTGAAGGCATCTTTGACTCAAAAAATTCCATAAATACCTATAAATTGACTTTCCTATTCCTAGCTTATCAAGGATTTCTGTTGTCTTTTCTATTAATACATTATTATACGCACTTTCGACGTCAAGAAAACATGCGACAGTAGGTATATTATTTGTGAAACCTAGTTGAATCTGCGTAACTAAACGGACTAAGCAATCCAAGCACGACTGACCGCTTCGAAATCCCGCTGTGAATGGCGATAACAAATTATTTTTTTCCACATACCAATTTACGCGTTTGTTAATCATATTGTGCAGTATTTTACAAAGGCAAGACATTAATGATATCGGTCTAATTTTTGTAGCGGAATCTGATGCACCATGTTTAGGTATGGGTACTATTGTAATATTTCGCCATTGTATTGGGATATCACCGGTGTAAACAATACGATTGTACATAAGAAGTAAATATTGCTTTGCATTTTTCGGTAACTGGTATATCATCGAATAGGTGATTCCATCTCCTCCCGGAGCTGTGTCTTTCTTTTTTAAACATCGACTCATTTCATGCAAAGAGAATTCAGTTTCTAAAGTCTTATTTGACGAGGTATATGTAGGCCTACACGGTACCACATAATCTGGAGCCAGGTTGCATAGTAGCTGGTCCTTATCTTCCTGAGAGACGTAGTATTTTTTTTGTGACCTATATCCTTTTATCCATCTTAAACGTCTCCACATGTCGGAAACAGTGGTAGATTCATCAATGCTGTTGCACATTTTTTGCCATTCGATAGACTTAGCCCGGTTTATTTCTAATTTAGATTTGGATGTTTTCTCTTCTAATATACTTAAATTACTAGGGGTGGGATTTTTTCTAAAGTTGACTAAAGCTAACCTTCGTTCTGCGACTATTTTGGATAGTAAAGGTGTCCAGTATGGTTTTGGTTTGAACTTATTTGTAGGGTTAAGACATATTTTAGTCATTGGGATATTTTCCTCCGCTGCTTTTAAAATATTAATGATTATAAAGTCATGTAGTCGCTGAACATTTAGTTCCTCTGACGGATAAGTAATATTTTCCATAAATTTAGAGTATCCGTCCCAATTAGCACGTTTAAAATTCCTCTTTTCCAAAAACTTCATAGAGTCGTGATAGTTATATCTCATTTTTATTATTAAATGGTCACTTCCTAATTGTTCATTCATCACTTGCCAGTCGAACTTTATGACTAAATCTGCTGAAACAAATGAAATATCTGGGGCCGATCTTTGTAAAATGTTATTAACTAGTTTAATTCTCGACGGTTGACCATTGTTCAAAGATACATAATTAAATTCTATTGCAGAGTCATATATTTGAGCACCCCTTGTATCGTTTCTGGTTGACCAGTCAGTATGGTGCCCATTAAAATCACCAGCAATCAAACAATTACTAGAAAATAATGAAAACAGAGAATCCCAGTCGGCCTGCGTAGTGATCACCGATGGTGAGCAATAAATAGAAACTATATTTTTCAAACTACCGCAATTAAGTAATTTAATACATAAGATTTCCATACCTGGGTTTTGATGAATAACGTTAATTATCTGAACCTTAATTGTTTTGTGGACAGCTATGGCGACACCTCCATAACTATCACTTCTATCTCTTCGATAAATATCATAACCAGCAAGTTTTACATTCGATTCCGGATCCAACCAAGTTTCGGAAATTAGAGCCAAATGAATCTTTTCTTGTGCCATTAAAAGGTCAAATTCTATAATTTTAGGTTTCAAGCTCCGTGTATTCCACTGCACTATGTTTAACACATGCACTTTTTGTACGTCTGTGTCCGTCACCACCTATGAAAACGAGCCATCACTTAGAAAAGTGATGGCTTTACTTATAATTTTTTCTTTATTAGCTAAACCAAGTACGTATTGCATAATTTCTTTAAAAACTAAATTACATATACTCTTCAGTTTCTCGTCGAAGCTCTTCTCTGACGAGCACACTTTTTCTACTTCCTTCAATAAACGTCCTAGTCCACAAAATTTACTACGGTTTTCACTATTTTCCCCGTCTTTCTCTTTTTCATCGGTTTTTTTATCTTCATCTTGTGAGATTTCCATTTCATCTTCTGAATTGATTAGAATTCCTGCACCAATTCGCGAGCTATTCTTCGATTTCTTTCTTTTCTTTTTTCCTGTCTTTTTAGATTCAATTCCCAATCCCACAGACTCTTCTTTCCTTTTGTCCTGCTGTCTTTCTATCACAATATTATCTTCTGATTCACTATCCTCTCTGTGAACTGTGGCTTCTGTTAGCACTACATTTCTATATGACTGAGAATAGGTATTTCTTCCTGTATTCATGGGTATATCTTGGGAGGGATATGTCTTTTCTTTCTCTGTCTCGCTTCTTCCTTCAGTCCCATTGTAACCTTTATTTTCTTTCTTTTCTAGATACTGAGTAAGGGCCTTTCTGTAGGTGCAGTTTTCCAAGCTCATTATACTTCTTATTTCTTTTTCTTTGAGAAAAACTGGGCATTTTTTGTATAACGCCATATGTGCCCCTTTGCAGTTTGCACATTTGAATGTATCCGTATCGCAGTTTTTATGGTCTTCACCACACTTGGGACATACGGCTTTTTTGGCAGGACAAGCACGCGATAAATGCCCAAACTTCCAGCAGCCAGAGCATTGGCTTACCGGAAATGTATAAGGCTCCACTTTAAACCGACACCCGTACCCGAAAACGTACGGGGGTAAAGTGGATCCCTTTATGCTCAGCCGAATAGTCTCACTGTCAACCCACTTGCCTTCTTCAGCTAAGCGTTTCAGTCTTTTAACTGATATGATATCAAAATCGCATTTAAGATTCTCCAACGCCTCTTTTTCATCAATATCTAAGTCGACCTGTCTCACTAATCCATAAGATAAGTTGATCTCATCAAGCATTTGGCATCTGTATCCCAAATTGGTCAATTTCTCGCAGTTTATCAATTTTTGATATTCAGATCTGTTTTCAAATTCAACAAAAACTCTGTATGGACTCTTATATGTAATTTTCTGTATGTTTTGTATATTTTCGGATCGAAGCAGCTTAGCCATGCCAAACTGTTTGGGTAAAATCTCCCGCGACGCAATTGAAACTACAGATTTTCCCACTTCTTGAAACTTTGTTATTTCTTGTCTCAAATCACTTTCCTCCGTCGATTCTTGTCCGGGCTTTTTAACTTTCGTGCGCTTTACATTTCTACACACTGTTGCAAAACCATCTTCACTATCATCTCTTAATCTCTTTTCGGGCCTGGAATTGCACCCAAACCCTCCCGCACTGCCTACAACTTGTTGTTCACCATCACAGTTAATAGACTGGTCAATCTCGATATCACTGCCACTCGAGTCACAATATTGCAGGTTCTCCTCCATTGTTACGCACAACACTAGACGCGTAAACACGTAAGTCGTAGTATTCACAGAGTACAAGTACTAGACGCGTGCGCTTGCTACGACGACTGACGCGCTTGTGAAAATTGTTTATGTAAGTTTTACCTTTAAAACAATAGTTTAAGGTAATCCACGAAGTGCTCCTATGTAAATGGCATTAATCTGAAAACACAAATGCAAAAACAAAAAAAAACACAAATAATTTTTAACATACATTAAGTTCGCCTATGCACACATTATTTTCATTTTGTGCAATAAAGAATTTTTAATTCGTTAAAAGTCAAAATCTTTTATTAATTAAAATCACAAGGATCACTTTGAAACGTCAATTTTACTCCCTGTTCCTTCGCGATCAAGCCAGGAAAGAGAGGCTGACAAGGCTGGTTGTTTTTTTTTAATGATCCTTTTAGAATACATAACAATAAAGAAAATAAATTACGTCTAAATTGTAACATTTTTTAATGTATTGGAGCAATTTCAATCCCAAGAATAGAATAGAATAATTCTTTATTGTACACCAGGAATACTTAAAAAAACTAATTTAAGCTAAATAAAGTACAATGGGCGGCCTTATCGCTGAAAGCGACCTTTGGCAAGCTTCTCTTTAACTAAATAATCCGACATAGTAGGCTTTTTTATAAAGATTCATTCATGAAAGCATCTTTAACATTCCATGAACGGCACCAATCCAAAACATTGATACGATGCTCTTCGTAAAACAGCACTGGTGCTATTCAGATTAGTTCCATTAATATTGGTGCTATTTGTGAAATACCTCCAATACGACTCTTTTAGGTAGATATCATAATGTTACAGAGATGACACGTGGCACAGAAACGTGGTCTCACACTATGAGCTTGATAAAAAGGCTAAAGATCTTTTAGAAGAAAGCGTAGGACGCCCCCCCCCTCACTAGATGGAAAGACGACCTGATAAAGGTTGCCGGGAGCTCTGAAAATCAATAGGCCTATGTTTTGATTACAGTACTATTACTTAATCGACTGATGAGTAGGACGAGGACTACTTAATCGACTGAGGAATACTTAGCTTGTGAATGACATTATGACAAATCAAAATCAAATCATTTATTTTTCACAGAAGTATAACATATGTACATGCTATTCACTGCACGGTATGTGAACACTAAATGATCTCTATCTCTCACCTTAGGTATAAACCTGTGTTGTGGGAAGGTAGTCTCTTTCGTCCGTTTTTTATGCAGCAAGTATATATGAGTATTAAACAAAATATAATTATTTATTTATAAAGGACATGCATTGATAAATAAATATTAAATATTGGCACGATTATTTTTGTTGATTTAACATTTAATCTGGAGTACAAGATGTATCATCGCCTATTTTTTTTTAAAGAATAGAATAGAATAGAATAATCCTTTATTGTACACCAGGAATATTTAAAAAAACTAATTTAAGCTACTTAAATAAAGTACAATGGGCGGCCTTATCGCTGAAAGCGATTTCTTCCAGGCAACCTTTGGATGGAAAGTAAATAACGGAGCAGTAATGGGCAGCGGTGCACAGAGTATATTTACAAATGAATGAAATAATCTATATAAAAATTATATCAAATAAAAACTGTAGGTACCTACTTATAATCCTAATACATAAATAAATACCTAAAGATAGACTAATATATACCCAAATAATAACCTTACAGATATTCTAAAATGAGGACAATAAAATAAAATAATAAATAAATAGGTAACTCAAATGACAAGAAAGCTAGGCATTAAGGTAATGCTGCTTTAATCTCAGCTTAAAAGAGTGCTGTGAAGGAGCCCGTCTAATTTCCACAGGCAAAGCATTCCACAAGCGCACTGCTTCGACAGTGAATGATTTCCCGTAGAAGGAACTAGAGTGTACGGGTGTTTTGAGGGATAAGTTTTCCGATGACCTGAGAGTAAAAGTATTGGAAGAATGGAGATAAGCAAACCTCTCTGCTGCTTAAACTGCTGTTAAAACTGTATGTGTAATGCATTTTACGCAAAAACTTGTACAGTCAGATAACGAGTCACTTATTAGGTGACGCTATTAAACAACACTTTAAAGTTTGATTAAAATAGTTTCATAAATTTACAAACATTAATTACCCATCAATAGAATGAACTGTGACACCGTGTGTATCTTTCCGAATTATTTAGCTTGAATTATTATTTTTCGACCACATGCTCTAAGCTTTGCACAACAAAGTGCAAATACAGAACTGTCAGTTTATCGATCGATAAATTCGTTAAGTGAATTTATCGAATAATAAAGAAAAATTGCAAGTCGGAACTTACGCGAAATTTTAACGATGTCAAATCCTAACGACAATTTGTTGGTCGACAAGTTTTACACTTTCTTGCACTTCTGGTCACGTATCTGACTGTACCTAGACGCTAATATCGCCCGTTAGTCATTGAAATAAATAACCGCCAGATCAAAGTTCGTTGCAACCTTCGCGGTAGATTTAATAAAAACAAACACTATGCACAGGGTGTTCCAAGCTTTACGGGTGAACGGAATCATAAAAAGGATCATTTTGACACCAATCTGGTGTTTATTAGGACAAATGTGACCCGTCGGGTGAAACCTGACACCATGCCGCCTGACACTCTTCTTGTTTGATCTACTAAGAGCTTTTTTAACTTTATGTCTTAGTTTTAAAGCGTTTAGGCGCCTTTACTGCTGAGTAAATAAGCCAGGATTATCCCTTGTCTCTTGCCACTAAGGTACTTAACGACACTTAGTTCGTTGACACTTTCATTCATGCATAGCCTACTTGTTGCTGGTGAATAGGTGACTCTGACATTGTCGATTTTGTTTCTGGAGTGTGTATGGTGTTACAGATGCGATCAGTAGAATACTGTGCTCCTGCAGAATACAACCAATTGAGACAATACAGGGCAGGGCATTTCTAAGGTTAGAAATGCCCTTCCCTGCGTCTATCAACTTGAGGCATACAGGTGTAAAGTGTGCATGGACGACCTCCGTGGCGCAGTGGGCGAATGGCTGGCTGAGACGCAGGAGGGTTTGATTTCTGCCGCGGAACAAATGTTTCCATGATCTACAGATACATATTTGTTCCAGGTCTGGTTGTTTTGCTATATATTATAAGTATGTATGTATTTACAAAAAAAAAGTATATAAGAATTCTATCAGTTATCTAGTTCCCATAGTACAAGCTCTGCTTAGTTTGGGCTAGATAGCGCTGTGTGAAATGTCCAGCAATATTTATTTATTTACTTTCACCGGAAACCATACCCTTCATACCGAAACATTATTGCTGCTTGGCAATGTTAGAACGTGAAGTATGCAAATGCCCATGAGATCAACCCACGAAAAGTAGGTGTCCCAATTGGCGGAGTGGTACACTCAGTTCACCTGGAGCGAATCACCCAGGTGAATTAAGTCTACTTGGTAGACTTGATTCAAAGGTAAGAGCGGTAGGCATAGTTTTCTTAGAGCAAATCTCCTGGGTGAATTATGTACATTTCAAAGCTGCTCTAACTAGCTCTACATTTTTGTACCCCTGGGATTCACATGAGAAAAAGTTGTTACTTTTCTTGACACCAGAAACCTCTTTCTCGAGGGCATAAAGATTTTATATTCATTTCTTCAAATTCACAGTCATTTGTTACGTGGTAATTAACAGTATTCCAAGCCCGTGCATTCATGCGACAGCCCTTCTTCGGCAATCGGGAAAAAAGATCACTTTTGAAACGTTTGCCGGCGCGGGCGGTTGGATTTTTAAATAAACATTTTTAATGATCGGCCCGCGCTCATGCCAGGTGCGTCCATACGGCGCTTCACCCCCACTTACTAGCTTTTGTTCCAAAATCAGTAACCTATTTACGCAACGTCCATGCCTATTTATTATTAAGAAATAAGCTTTTTATTCCACTGGATGGTAATCTCGGAAGGAAATGTATTCAGGACATCCGTAACCGGAATTCCTTGCGGCTGTTGATTGATGCGTCAAAGCGGTATTCATAACGATATCATATGTCAATACCAACAATACTCGTTAGTTTCGTTATGTTAGGAGAGCTACTTGATATCTCTGACCTTAGTCAGAGACCCAAAAAACACAAGTTAGGAGATGAAATGACAAGTAACTTTTTAGCAAAAATATAATCGATAACAGAAAAAAACAAACTACTGAATGACGGAGCTCTGACTTAATAACATTTAACAAAAAAAAGAAACAACCGAATACAGAATCTCCTCCTTTTTTAAAGTCGGTTAAAAATAGGATGATTTCTTGTCTACAAAATGTTGGATTGGTGGCGTAGTTAGCGTCTTGTATTCTTTGTTAATAGCCTACGAGTAAAGCGGCTGTAACTCCTAACGGACAGACAGGCAGATAGGCGAACATGGTGAAACTATAAATAAGGGTTCCTAGTTTGACTACAGAACTAAAAATTCTGCATTGAAATCAGTTCGTCTGATTAGGAGTTACGATGTCAACCTCACTGACACAAAAGCACAGACCGACATAAGCTTCAAACTTATAATAACCACCCATTTTTGAGGAGTCAGGGGTCAAAGCGTCATAAAGTCTCTGACACGTTTTTGAAGCATTTGTCAGGTAAAACGTAAAAGGTAAGGTGAATGGAATCACAATAAATAATTAATATTATGAAAAGCAGCGCTAGACACATCAATATTGAAAGCTTTGTCTAAAAACAATCATATATCTCAATTTGAAGCGTTTGTTCGTGTTCTACAACCGTAGGCGTATGATGCAAGCGTTTAACAATAGCCACAATATTAGTGATGAATTGCATTTACATAAAAAACAGGTTAAAGAAACATGACCGGTACGGTGCTGTCCAAAAACAATTTTACGTCACACCACTAGGTGCAGTGCATTCACTTGCAGTGTGTTCGCCCCTTCTTAACCTACCCGTTAGCATTAATATAATCATCGTGGATGTGTAATTACTAATTAGGGATATCATGTCTCAAAGACTTCCATTTCTCAGTGCAAGAAAAATACCACTACGTAACAGAATTAAGCTAAATTAGGTCAATAACACTTTTATCCACGACATTTCACTCAACAGAGATGTACATATAAGTATGTGCGCTTACTATTAAGCGCTGGAAATCTGTTTTCTACCAAAAAATTGGTCTAACCAAGTCTTATTGTTTTGCGATCATCGGGACAAGTCATGAAACGTGTCAGGTCTCGAGGTACAAGTTGTCTGATGTTGTTTATGTCGTAATTTGTTAGCGAAAACGTCACGTGGGTGCCGAGCCTAAGCCTATGGAGACTGTTAACGAACCTGTGCCTTCAGGCTTTGAATATGTTAAGCACATTGTTGAGCCAACCAAATAGAAATTACTTACATCGGCTTCCAGGGCTAACTACACTAATGCTTAAAGGTATAAAGGTATCCGTAGGATTTCAACAAAAGTGTATCAATTTTACTTAGAAAACTTTCGTGATTGATTTCTATCATTATAATTATAAATCAGTTATAATATAAAATAGTTATAATTTTTATAAATCCGTGCGATGTATCAGTGCGAGGCGAGACGTTATTCGAAGCGGATCGCACTCACACTGATGAAGGTTCACGAATTGAACCGAAACATTGTCGGTCGAAACACCGATAAAACGGTGCGTAATAAATATCGTATTTATAATAATTATTAAAGGTGTATCAATGTGTTAAAATAATTATGATATTATTTTATTGCAAAAATACACAATATACTCAGGTAGGTACTGCACTAAGCAACTTTTGTCACCTATAAAAAATTACCATATTGTAAGCTTTCTTGTCTGTAATCTATTTGTGTACAAGAATAAAGAATAAAGTTGCTCGTTTGAGATAGAGTTTTGGTTTTTTGTAGAATGGACCATTGACAAAATTAGTACATAGATTGCGGATTTTTAAAATTTTGTCTTTAAGAATAAATAATAAAGTTGCTCGTTTGAGATATTGGTCGATTTTGGTTTTTTTGTCGCATGGACCATTGACAAAATTTGTACATAGAATGCGGATTTTTAAAATTGTATTAATTAGATTTGGCTTGATTTGCAAAATATAAGATTAAGTAGTGACTCTTCTGACTTATAGGTACTCTTATACTGTTCACAGCCCCGCCTTGTCCTTCCAATCATATCGTCAACGATGTAAAAATCCTCAGTCCCAGCACAGAGTCACAAAAAAATTAGGTTTTCCATCTATCAATTAAGGATAATTTTCTTAGCGTCTGGTCAGACGGGCCACAACCACATTCCAGTGACAAAAATGTGGCCAGGCAGTAGCTAGTGTGTATGGGAACCATGAAGTGCGTGAAGTTGCGTTGTGGCCGCGTTGTGACCGCGATATGGTTGCAATACGGTCGGTATTGACCACACGTTCGCGACACAGTTGAACGCGACTGAAAATTATGGTACACGCGAATCGAACCCAACATTTTCATACGATTTTGTGGCCGACCCCATTTTTGTCACTGTAGTGTGGTTGGCGCACGTCTGAACGGACGTTTAGACCTTTACATCTGGGATAAGATTTAAGGTGTCGGTTGGCCTTGCACCTAATATATCTACCATACTCTCAACATAGACATCTGCAGAAAAAACTACACATATTGTGGTAGGGTCACAAAGATACAACTATCTACTCTGTGTCACATATCTCGTTAACATGATCGCATCTTACGTAATGGATATGCTCGCGGTTAGAAAAGTCACTCTGCCTGCAGTACCATACAATATCGACGATATAGACATCCCAATAGCTTCATAAAAACCACTTTATTGTTCAACGTTTCCAACAAATTCGTTTGGACAACGCAATATTCGAGATCTCCTGAGCATTAAATATTCTTGCCATATTAGCTTTAGTCACCGTTATTTACATTTTAAGAGCATTTTGGAACACATTTGTAACACAATGCCGGGTGTTTTGAATGTTTCCTCAGTTTGGGTAAATTGCAGTCTGGTCGTTCTCGTCAGAATTGCTTTTCAAGTCAAGACGAGAGTAGGCTTGAGTGGCACAGATCAAAAAAACTCCATTCCTGATGTTGTAAAGGTATCTATAAAAGCTTATAGCTTACTATAAATGTTGTCAATCTCAGTATATCTAGTCAGTGGTCATTCAAATTGGCTATAAAGCTTGCAGGCAATAATTTACAACATTTGACAAATATGCTGTAAGTCGTGTCCTTATTCCCCACTTGGTAATATTAGTTGCCGGCCAACTTTAGGTAAACTATGTTATAAACTAAAATAGGTAGTTAAATACATAAATATAACAATCAAAATATAGATCTCTTCTTCTTTTCTTGTTCCTGCGCTAGGCGGCGTAGGATCTCCTAAGTCTGTTACGTGGTCTAAATTGGCTTTATTTAAAAGATTGGCAATACTACTTCAGCATGCAGCAAGGGGCCAGCGTCTACCCCGTTTTCTCTCCGGCAGGTCTAATGCCCTCTTCACTGTGTGATCTGATCACTTAGTGTCATCTCACACTGTTCGTCACATGTCCATACCACCGGAGACGGCTATCGCTGAGTTTTTCGAGAATAGGGGTGACTTTGAAGCCTCCTCGGACGTATTCATTCCGTATTTGGTCAAGTCCGGTCACACCTCCCGCCCATCTCAAATCAAATCAAATTATTTTATTCCATAAAGATACAGTGTATGGTACACTTGGAGTACAAAAATTCAATCAGAAATCGAGATCTTCGTCAAAGGCATAGTAGGACTTTTCCACCTTCTGACTTTATTGCTGATTTATCAGCATCTTTATCTCTGCAGTATGTAGTTTTTTGTTCGTGAGTTTGTGTAACTGCCTTGTTTAAATTAAAATACAGCTACACACCATAAATTCCTGTGATTAGTATTGGTGTAGTTATAAAAACAAATAAAGAGAGAATGTTGGATCCATCTTAGCTGTCAAAACAATCCTGAGACGAAAATAAGCGATGGCGATGGTGGGTCGAATACTCTCACGAACAACACGGAAACTTTATAATGTGGATTTAAACGTAATTAATTTAACGATGAAACCACAGGTAGTTTCGAAATAGCGTGTTATATTTTGTCACAAATACGTGGGATTTTTCAGTAATTATTATAAAAAATATGCAAGCTGTAATCAAATTGACAAAATACACATACCACATATTACATAATTAAATATAATTTGTTAGTACCTTATTCTAATGAATAAACCAGCCGTAATTTGTAAGTTTCATTAATATTAATATTAATTTGTATCTTTACAAATTAACAAATTACTCTCGCTTCCAAAGTACCTATTGTTACGCTGTTACATAATAAGAAATAGCCGAAATTTCTCGAAGGCTCTTGTCTTACCTACTGTGTCACGGAATACGTAATACTTGGTATGGAATATACCTGCATGCTGTGTTATTGTCTGCGGTTGCGCAGGATGGGGAGTGGTCATTCTGTCGAAACACCGACCCTTTCCTGGAACATTCGAGATCGTTCTAGTGTAGTGAATTGTGTGCGATATAAATAGGCCGGAGAAATGGCCGGACAGTCAGTCTGGATTTTGCTATACGTGCGAACATTTCGGTGACTTTAAGTGGTGCAACAGTGGTGTGAATTAGTGTGTTGTGATTACGTGTGACCAAGTTCGTGTATTCATCGTTTAGTGTTGAATAAAAGTGTTATTTTGGTTAGACTGATTATCATTATTTTATCCCGAACCCTCAGCTCGTAACACTATTTTAAGGACATTTTTATTAAGCGAATATGCTTGCCATGTTAAGCCTTTTTTGAAATCAAAAGAATCTGTAATATTTTCATTAGCTTTTTACCTAAGTTAAAATAATATAGGTAAAGCTATAGAGATTTTGCCTCACTGTGTGTGTTCTACCGCTTACCGTGTGTATAACGGATTGTTTCACCGCCTTTTATCGCCATCGGCAAGGAATCCATCCAACCTTGGAGATGATGTGGTCGCGTACCGTGAGGTTCCATAGGAATTTCCTCCCGCGAACCCTTCGTTTGTGGAATGGTCTCCCTGCCGAGGTTTTCCCCAGGGACTACAATATCCAAAAGGGCGTTTTGAAAATTTTAAAGTGTCGGCAAAGCGCGAGTGTTACAAACCTTTAGTGTTACAAACGTCCATAGGCTACGGTAACCGCTTACCATCAGGTGGGCCGTATGCTTGTTTGCTACCTTAGTGGTATAAAAAAAAATTATAAAAGGTGGCACTGACATATTTGTGAAGCATTTGCCATATAAAATGTAAAAGGTTATAGAAAGGTAAATAGAAAACTGAACTGAGAAGAAAGAGAGGAGAACTGATGACACTTTTGAAGTATGTGTCTTAAGCCTCTTGAAATCATAAAAAATGTGCTTTACCTATGTAGGGAATCTGGAATCGAGAGTCGGGGGAGTTTCCGGTTATTTCGCTACAGGGCAGTATAGGAAGTTTGATAAAAAAACTAAAATAAGTGTATAAAGCAACTTGGAATTATTTTAATTGTTAAGTTTAGCATTTAAAGAATCCAGAAAGAAAAATCCACGACTATTGAAATTATTTTTTATAACATAATAAAAATTAAAAACATTTTTGAGTTCGAGGAGATATTTTGAGTAACGGCCACACATTATCCACGCTTGTGAAAGAGGAAGCCACACACTGTTATTCTAACCGACTTTTTTAAAGAGGTTCTGAATTACAAAGTCTGAAATCGTCGCACGAAGAAAGCTAGCGTTAAAAGCGTTAAAATCGTGAAACGTTTTGTTCGTAAATAAATTAGTAAGCGGCCGTGTATCATAGCTATGCGGGCATTACTAATCAGTAAGACAAATGTTTTACAAAATAGACATAAACGGAAATATCAACCAATTCTATTTGACAAGCCGTTCACTTTGGTCCTGTTCAAGGTAACTCTCATACCTCCCTACAGACAACAAGATAATAAAATTATAACAAAAGGGTGTATGTTTATGTTTCTGACTGTACCTCCTAGTTCTAATCTAAAAATTGCATTTTATAAGGACAACAATTTTAACTTGGAACAAGAAGGGACAAATCCATTCATCAATTTTTAAGCGACCTCCCAGAATTTTTAAGAGATTTTATTTAGTTTTGATGCGTAGAAACGATTTAATACTGCATTTATAATAATAAATAGTATTAATAGTAGTTCCTCCGCATTATTATGTTTCATCATCATTCACAGCCTGACTTCACCCATTGTTGGGTATAGGCCTCCCCAAGTTTGTGCCATCCACTACGATCCTGTGCTAGTCTCACCCACTGACGGCCTTACGATGTCGTCCACCCATCTCGCTGCCGGACGTCCTACCCTTCTATACCTATTGAACTAATTAATATTCTCAATAAAAACTTATTTTTTTAAATATTTTGATTAATTTTATTTATTTGGAGCTCTTTTATGAAAATTAGCACAACCCTAGTGCATTTTAGGGTTTGTTTAGCGCATTTCTTACAATAGCAGTTGGCAACACTGGCCACCATTCGTATCCTGCTACACATACTACACACATACCCTGCTCCAACTGTCATTATTATGTTTACTGGTTCTCAACTTAAATCTCAATAAGTTTTCTCATTAAGCTTTTATACGAATATCGTAAACATAGATACAATGTACCTATGTGAACCCTAGCCTACACGTAGAAGCGGTGGTAGAACATATAGAGGTAAACATGTTCGATACTCAGTAATTATCAATTGTATGTTCAAATAAACCGTTTTGTTTGCAAGTATAGATTGGACGGGGGACTTTGTATTATCTGTGTAGGAAATATTTAGGTTTCATTATCATCATCCAACCCTATTTCCACGTTACGTGGACGTGTCCACGGGGGTCTTTTTCTTCCTCATTCCTCTACAAGCTTCTACTCGCGGCTTTGCACGCGTGGTTTGTCAATAAAAAGTAACCTGTCTCAATCCAGGTCAAAACTATCTACATACCAAATTTCATCGAAATTAATTCAGCCGTTACGACATGAAAGCGTAACCAAGAAATCATACCCGCAACCTCCTGCGTCTCAGACGGCTATTCGCCCACTGCGCCACGGAGGTCATCCCGTCTTACGCCGCACTTCTCGTCTTTCGCACGGGGTTTCGCAGTCTGACAAAATATGCCGTGTATGTATGATGTCAATTTTACTAATTATATGGTAGGTACACTACACATCCAAAGGGTGTCTGGAATAAAACGCTTCAATGCGATAAGATCGCCCATTGTATTATTTTGTTTGTAATTTTATGATGTACAATGAAGTCTTTTCATGAATGCATTCATTTCAATTATTTGAAGGAGTATAGCTGCCCTTAACACCCTTAAAGTTAAGGTTAAGGAGTTAACTACTTAAATGTTCTGTCACTGGCGCTACTGGCGCTGCCTAGCGACCAATTAGCGTCAATTATTAAATGTGTATATTGATGTTCATAACAAAAACAATCGAAGTCGTAAGATCAAAAGAATAAAATATTAGGTAGAGCCCTTACTCTACCGAGTTCGGCTAAGTTTCATTAATTATTTCAGAGTTTAGTTTTCTTATTTGTACTAAAAACGGGATATTTACCATGATTTGTGAGTCACATATCGGGACACTCAAGAACTCACAAATCAT
The DNA here is from genome assembly GCA_963924445.1 of Philereme transversata. Classification (NCBI taxonomy): domain Eukaryota; kingdom Metazoa; phylum Arthropoda; class Insecta; order Lepidoptera; family Geometridae; genus Philereme; species Philereme transversata. The sequence continues at coordinate 7,576,300 of OZ004337.1, read as the reverse complement.
GGTAAATATCCCGTTTTTAGTACAAATAGTGTTAATAACCATGATAGTTTCAAAATTGTTTAGTTTTCTTTCATGGCTTGGTCGCGAAAGAATAGGCAGTAAAATTGACGTTTCAAAGTGATCTTTGTGATATTAATGAATAAAAATATTTAACTTTGACTTTAGTATAGTTTAACGGTCTTGTAAAATTTTGCTATATATATATATATATACGAGATATAGCTAATATGGTAAAATATGCTTGTTTACACAACTGGCTTAAAAAATCAGTAAGTATATCAAAAGAATTAAACAAGCTGTCTTGTTGTTAAACTATTGAAGAATATTGCGAGTTTAAACATCTACATTAAAAATATAGGAGACTTGACTACCTCCGTGGCGCAATGGGCGAATAGCCGGCTGAGACGCAGGAGGTAGCGGGTTCGATTCCCGCCGCGGAACAAATGTTTGCATGATCTACAGATATTTGTTCCGGGCCTGGATGTTTTTCTATACATGATAAGTATGTATTTACTAAAAAAAAAGTATATAAGTATGCTATCAGTTATCTGGTTCCCATAGTACAAGCTCTGCTTAGTTTGGGGCTAGATAGCGCTGTGTGTCATGTCCAGCAATATTTATTTATTTATAACAATAACATTCCTGGTCATAATAACATTAAATTATCGTAACGCATGCGGTATGCGCCTCTCTTCGATAAGATGGCCGAAATAGCTTTATGATCAGCATCTCGACCACTCGGGAGATAACGCAACGCTTACAGGTGCACTTATTTTATTACAATACTTAAAATATTACAAGCCGTAATACGCCTAATTTAAAGTGCAAAACAGCAGTAAATCACTCGGCCACTCGAGGCTCTGAATAGACTGTATTCGCGTACGCACAAATACGTGGGCGGATCTATCAGTAGAGATTACGATATCGTGCCTCTATTACAATTGGTAAAGGGTTTGAATACATCTCGATGCTAATGAGATTTGTCATTAAACATTCCTTGCGTAAGACAAATTAGCTTGAACATTGATTATAATTAGGTGTTAATAGGCTGTTTGGAATGGACAACGGTGTGTCGTGGTAATCATGTTTGTTACTGTCCTATTCTTGTTATGTGTGCGGGTATAATCACGAAATTGACCTGGATTGTGAACAGTTCAGGCAATTCGTGAACTATTAGATAGTTGCTATGGCGCCTAGGTAGCGGGGCTGTTAGATATCCTTCGTAAAGATTGACTGGTACAATTTATATGGAAATATGTTTTATAGCAATTCGTAAAGGTAAGATATCAATATTATGACATCGAATAAAATAGCTCAGAGTAAATTCACGTAATGGAGGCAGGCAGGCAGGCACTTATGGTAAATAATGGTTAGATTGATTAGGAAGGTGTGGTTACGATAAAAGAGTTTAAGCACTATTTATAGCTTAGCTGCTGCGTACCGTATCTGACTTATGCTCTGACCATCATATTTTAAGTATGAATTATTTACTTCCTTTAGCTTTTATACACATACGATATAAAGTCGACCTCCGTGTCGCAGTGAGCGGAAAGCCGGCTGAGACGCAGGGGGTTGAGGGTTTGATTCCCGTCGCGGAACAAATTTTTGCACGATCTTCAGATATTTGTTCCGGGTCTGGATGTTTCTCTATATATATAATAATTACATTTTGTTCATAAAATGACTGCATATTATTGTCATTGTAGTCCTCTCGTACCAACTCTAAAATACTGCACAATAGTAGATTATTAAACGAGGGGATAAATCAGTGTCTTGCGTCACGGGCGCTAACGAACGAAACGAAGGATTCTAGAGTTATTTTAATATTGTATGAAAAGTAACTTTAGGTAATTATGACATATATCATTGTGTCAAAATAAAAAAATTTCAAATAGAAAACTTTAGTACAACAAAAAAACAACAAAAGAAAAAGTATAACAACATAATATTATAAATTCTTGTCTACTTTTACTTATGAGGTCTGTGACGATGATTAATACCATTCTTATTCACTTCTATTTGTTTGACTTATCCATTTTAGTCAGTCCAATAATCCAGTTTATCCTCTACTGCTTAGAACAAGACGGGTATTATTTATGGGCGATTATAGACTGATGGATTCTTTAGAAAGCTCATTATTAATTCAAGGTTGAATGAATGTGTGCACTTTAATGTACACCACAAGAATTGTAAACAAAAAGAATATAAAATACAATCCAAAAAGTACAATGGGAGTTCTTATCGCTTCGAAGCGATTTTTTCCAGATAACCTTTGAATAGGGATGCTTTTTGTTATGACTGGGCTCATGCACTCTGCGTATTCGACGCGAAGATAACGCGTTTGAAGCGCGTTAGCGAACAACGCGCTTCAAACGCGATTCTTAATTTATGATTATTTGGGAATCTACGGCGGGCGCCATAAACGCGCGTTCGAGAAACACACGTCTTCTGCGCGTTTAAAATATGTCGTGTGCATAAACCCTTATTGCCTGCTTTTCTTTTACTTTGGTTCTATTTTATTCATAATATTTATATTTGTTTACCTATCAATATCAAAGAGGAAACTCTAATAACAACCGTTAGGTGATCTAACCAATTTATGTATATTTTTAGGATTCTGAACCTTAAAAGTAAAAGGAAACCCTTATAGGATCACTTCGGTGTCCGTCTATCTGTAGGTCTGTCTGTCTGTCAAGACCCTTTTTATCAGGAACGCGTGGAGTTGAAATTAATATCAAATACGTAAGTCGTCAAAGACGTCAATGGTCCCTTGCAGCTGTAAAAAAAAATTCTAAGTCAACGCAATCAAAAAATACAAATACAAATCATTTATTTAAAATAAAACATGTACCCATGTTTTCACAAAGAAAAGAGTCCCTTGTCTTCTGTTTTAGTCAAAAAACTACAGAAGACAGCTTCATCCCCGAAACACATAAATTAAAAAAATACGATGATATATTCTGTGAAGCTGTAGTATAACAAAATAATAATAATTAAAAGATACATATTTGCACAACTTAAGCACTTTTGCTATTTGCAGAATCATAGCTGTAGAGGTAGATAGAAGACAAAAATTTAGTAGTATAAAGGAAAATTAAGTACTATAAATACGGGATTTATCACGTACCGTCTTATCGGTGTTTCGACCGACAATGTTTCTATTCAAATCGTGAACCTTCATCAGGGTGAGTGCGATCCGCTCCGAATAACGTCTCGCCTCGCACTGAATCACGAATGTTTTCTAAGTAAAATTAATTACTAGGCAGGTAAATTCTATGTATGGATATGCGGATGGTGTTCCAGACAACTTTTACGAACTTTTCCACACCATCGTAATCAGAACGAATTAACCAATTAATGATTTTTATTTTTAGATTAGAGGAGCTAAGTTCTCTAATCGTGTTATTACGATTGTACATTAAATTATACAGTACCTAATACCTACGTAGTATCATAGGTTACATAAATGGTTTGTTGTTTGTTTCAGAGGTTCAGAGAACATGTGGAGAAGTTGGCCAGAGTGCCGCGAGAGGAGTCGAGAACTGAAGAAGAATTCCCGGGTAAGAAATAAAAATAAAATAGTGTTCGTTGGTAAGCGCATCAACTGAAACGGCTGGACAAATTGGGCTAATTTTTTAAACAAAATGTTCGTAAGAGTCAGAGTAAGGTTTTTGGAAAGAAAAATTAGGCAAAAATGTACAATTCTGAAAAAACTGAAAGTGCTTTTTTCTATGGGATTTTTGTATGAACTAGAGCTAAGAGGCCGTCTATTAATTACGTGAGGTGTTCAGGGGGGGACGAGGGGGGGGGGCTAGCCGAATCTCGCCCAATATCACGAGGGTCTCGGTTAATATCACGTAATTGTTCATTTTTATTTTATCACTATAAATCTAGATTACGAGAGAAGCAATATTGACGTAATGATGCCAATTGCGTTTTTTTTTAAATAAGTCCAACGCATTTAGCCTATGAATTCAAAATTTAAAAATCTCACGTGAGATAAAGGGAGAGGGGTGAGGGGGTCGTAACAAATCGCGCGACATCTCACCGGGGGGACGCCCCCTAATTAGGCTATCATATTTTATTTTGAAAGCCGTGTGAGGCCAGGACGAGTCAACTAGTAATTTATAAAACTACTAGCTGTACCGCCCGCGGCTTCGCATGCGTGGTACTTCAATAAAAACATTATACTCCTTTTGCACACTCGGGTAAAAGTAGCCTATGTCCTTTCTCAGGATATAATCTATCTCCTTGCCAAATTTCATTACAATCCGTTCAACCATTTAGTTGTGAAAAGGTAACAAACAGTTACTATGTATGTGTTATACATATAAACCTTCCTCTTGAATCAGTATATCTATTGCTGAAAACTACATTAAAATCCATTGAGTAGTTTAAAAGATCTAAGCGAACAGACAGCGGAAGCGACTTCATTTTATACTATGTAAGAGATAGAGATAAGGGTTCCAAAACAGATTAATTTTTAACGTACAACTATTTCATTACATACCAGCGGATGATAAAATAAACATAAAATACATTGTTATAAGTTTAACGTCTGATCTGTGTGTCTGGCTTTGTCATCGTAGCTGCCACAGACAGACACACAGATACACACGGATGGTGATCAAGTTCTGCTGGACCAGAGAAAAGAAATGAAGATAAATTGGTGAGGAATTAGCTATGTCAGTTTTTGACTACCATATATGAATGCAATCTCTTTTATTTTTAAATAGAAATAAGAATTTGCCATGGAGATTGTATTGATTTTAGCTTATTATAAATGCAATGAGTCTCATTCTACATTCAACTTTACTCGCATTCATTTAATTACTAATACATTAAATTGCATATAGGCCGAATGAGTAATTTAGGCGCTACGGTGGAACATACTTCCATAGACTGCTAAAAACATAATCCTTTATTTTGGCTTTGCCGTAGTTGGGTAAAATGTAGCTTAAGTCACCCGAATTATATAACTAATCGATTGACACCTCATTAATCTAAACCGCATGAGTAGTTTAGGCGTTACGGTGGAACATAGATAAATACAAACTTACTATCCATACATTACGTAATAGACTGCTAAAAACGTAACCCTTCCTTTTGGCTTTGCCGTAGTCAGGTATTTTTTTTCTTACATCTTTTAGGTATATTTTCCTTAAAAAGTTACTTGTCTACGTATTTTTTACACTCTCATAACTTTCTTCAAATGCACTGTCTACCAAATGTTGTTTACACTATTTACAAAAATAACGTTTTTCCACTCCCAAATACTACCCAATCTCAACGATGTTTTAGTATGTTAATTACATTATAAAATAATTGGTCAAGCGCGTGTCGGACCACGCACATTGAAGGGTTCCGTAGTCAGTACAGCTGTAATTTTTGGTATCTTAGTAATTTTTAAAAACAAAGCAAATTTTGCAGTTGAATTTGGTCAGATCGTATTGAACATTCCATGAACAAACATAACAAGAAACGTAAGTTTGTTACTTAACTTCGATATTTCTTCTTACAAGTACCGTATAAGTGCTACTATTGTGGATATTTTTTAGGTATACAACAAAAGTGACATGGCTTGTAGCGGGATGAGCGGGGGAGGGGGGCGGCGACTATTACGAATATGGTCACTTTGAGCTTTATATCGAAAAAGTGTTCAGGAAACCTTTTAGTGCTTTAGGAAGACCTATTTAACGATATTCCACACGATGAGGTGGGTAAGACATACAAGTGTAGGTACCCTGGTGCATGCTGTTTATTCGACGACATTGTTCTTGTTGGTGAAATGCACTCGAGGTCCAGAGCAAGCTGACAAAATAATAATAATAATAATAAATATTGCTGGACATTTCACACAACGCTATCTAGCCCCAAACTAAGCAGAGCTTGTACTATGGGAACCACATAACTGATAGAATACTTATATACATTTTTTTTTGTAAATACATACGTATAATATATAGAGAAACAACCAGACCCGGGACAAATATCTGATGAAATAGATCATGCAAACATTTGTTCCGCGACGGGGATCGAACCCGCTACCTCCTGCATCTCAGCCGGCTATTCGCCCACTGCACCACGGAGGTCGTCAATGGCAGGAAAAACTGGAGAGCGTTGGATTGAAGATCAGCAGAACATAAACCGAGCATTAGTTCTGTGACTTTGGTGGTCCCTCCAGTTTAGCCAATATTGCTTTGGGTGGTGTATCCCAGTCTGCTCCGACTTTCGGTACCTTGGGTCATTGATCCAAAACGAGGGCGACTTAGACCAGGACGTTAAAAATAGAATAGATGCGGGATGGATGAAATGGCGACAGGTTACAGGAACAACGTGCGATCCTCGAATGCTCGGAACCCTAAAAAGTAATTTACGCGTTGGGCATATTTTGATATGGGAAAAAACCATTGAATTCGTGACACTGTTACCGTTATCGTTACCGACACCTCTGTATATAAGTATCTGTAGTGTAGTTTGTTCAAGTTTTCACTTCTGTCGGCACTCCCGGAGTGCCACCATTTTTTTTTGTAGTTATTGCTTCCACGTCAACAATTTTCGTTGTAATTTACTGCTGTAGTACACAGTACTAAATTCTATTCTGATTTTGTTTTACCTATGTCATATTTTCTTTGTATATTCTTAATGTAATTGTATTGTGTGCTTGTGTAGTAAATAATGAATATTTATCTATGTCTATTTGGCCCCTCCTCGTAAATAAATAGCCACACGAGGCAAGTGGAAAGTCAGTCATTGAACTGTCAACTGAACTGACCCGCTGGCCTCGTGTTCAGAGCCCTTATCTTATACTGTACCGTGATTACCACTTACCTACTATAGTTAGCGTTCTAGTAATATAAGTGTAGTTGGATGGGCTTATTAGATACCGGTCAAAAACCTGTCCTGTCCTGGGCGTGAGCCCTTTTTGCGTTTCGATGCGCAAAACAAGCAATTTTACCTATTCTACTCAACAGTAACATTCCGTTATCAGTACCATTCCAGCATCAAAGTTCAACTAATCTATTATTTGATTTCTCATCAATCATACATTCTTATTGAAATCATCATCATATCAGCCACAGGGCATCTACTGCTGAACATAGGCCTTCCCGATAGATTTCCAGAGCGACCGAACTTATGCAGCCTGCACCCAACGGCTCCATCCTAACGCTGCGTTTTCCAGTACATGGTCTCCACTCGAGAACCTTTCTGCCTCAACGGCCGTCTTAACACTGAGGCATTTTAAAGTGCTGTCTCCGATTTTTTCTTGTTTATACTTTGGTTAAAAAGTAATTTGTTTTATTTATTTAATACTTTCACACAAAACATAATAGTGCTAGAAGGACTTAATGCTAATAGCATTATCTACCAGTCATCCTGGTCGTGCTAAAAGAAGGTAAGGCGTGACACAGAAAAAAAGGTATTTCACAGCTAATTATGAATATATACCCTAAATTACTAAATAGGAACATAATAAAAAGCCTAACATAATAATTATAATATATATATGTATATATATAAATACAGTAATCTTACGTAAAATCCTTTATATGAAAAAAAATATTATTGAAATTCGAATCATGTTTCGTTTTCAAACTTCCCTTTTCGGGTAAATATATAGAATATCCAGATCAAAAGAACTTTGCTAACACATTCATGTAGACTCTTGTCTATAGTGACATGACTGTCTTTAATACGTATAAACCGCCGTGTAAGTACTATATTAATATTCCTTATCAAGAGTATTCAGGACCACCTACGCGTGTGTTATTTTAGTAGATAAGCCTGTTTGCATTAGTACGGTAATCTATAAATCTGTGCAAGATAACACATTCGGATTTTTACTGGAGATAGAGGGATCTTTTTATGATACGAACATTTTCCGGTATATTTAACAAAGACATACTTACTGACCAAAGTCTTGTAATTATAAATTCAGTTTACCTTTGGTGACATTACCATACATAGAATATAATCTATCCCCTCTAAGAAGATTACGCGTAGCGTTGGCGTAGCGTAACGGTCTTCTACGATAATACGTCTCTCCCTCTACGGCGTAGACCGTCTACGATAAAATGACCCGCCCCTTTACTCGTAAAATACTCACTTGAGTCGAGCTGATTCTTGCGTATATACCTATAACTCACACAATTGCAACAGTCGCGTTGATTTACGTGCGTGGAGTGCCCCACACTGCGTTTGCCAAGACGCGGTCCATGCTCAAAAACGTTTTTACCCCAACTCGTTACAAGAACAAACTACAAAAGAATTTGTAATTGTTTTTCAGCAAAGACATTCTACCTGCAAGGGTCTTGCAAGCAGTCATCATGTGGCCAGGAGGCGGCTTGTTATCAGTACAATAAAACAGCACATTACTGCCGATGCATTTCTAATGGATCGCCCGCTTCAGAAGACTTCAAATGCCCTAAACCCAGAAAATTTGAAGGTTGGAAATAAATAACTAATTGCTATTAACAGCTGAGTGACTGATTACCCACAGAGCCTGCAAAGTGTATTGATAATAATAACTAAGTCGAGATTGTTAACATTACTTAGTAATATTAGCCGTGTTAGTTGTTAAAGTGGGTTGGTTTGGTAGACATAAAAAAAGTTTGAAGATGCTATCTTTCAATTTAGGGAGTTTTAGGAATTTTCTTTATACAGTCCAGTCCATCCAGAATTTACCCGTTCAAAGTCTTTTTCTTCTGTAATATCATACATTATTATATTCAAAGGTTGTCAAGAAGACATCGTTTTTAGGGATAAGACCGCCCATTGTACTTACCTTTATTTTTGTGTATTTCTTTGTATGTTTAATTTTGTTTGGGGTACAATAAAGAGTATTCTATTTTATTCTATTATTATAAAGTTACTACTAGTTAAGTAGTAGTAACCAGGATTGAGACATATGCTATTTTTAACCGACAGCGCAGAATGCGAGTAATGTTTTTATTGACAAAGCGCCTGCGAAGCCGTGGGCGAAGACAAAAAACACTGTTCTATTATATATTAAGAAATTAAGTTTCTATGTTTCATCGCTTAATAGTAATAATCTAATATATCTGTCCATTCACTGGGTTTTATTGTGTACTGGATATTGCGTTCATTCAATGGTGATTTGGGGCATTTTTTTAAATTCTCGTCAATATAATTATCTCAAAATCCAGAATTTCCTTTCTTTGCTGATTACTGATTACTGATGACATACAATTTGTGACAAAAAAAACAAATGACAACACATGTGTGTGGGTGTTATTTGTTTGTCAAAATAGACCGAAAAAAAATAAAGTTTAAATTTTCTCAACCTTTCATTCACTGGAGGGCTACTCTATATTTTGCTAGTTGCATCAACCACACGACTGTTAACCGACAACTTGAGCTATTTACTTGTAGATATGTAAGCTTATGTACTTAGCAATAAAACTGCCAACTGTAAAATAATATATAGAAAAGTGGTAATTAAAATAGTGGTAATTTTAATTTGGTTTTGTTTATAGTGTGCAATAAAGCATTTTCTGTCTATCTACATAAGCTCGTTTATTCCTAGCCCGGTGCTCGATTATATTTTAATATGATTTAATGTTAATTTAACAAAATCAACATAAGTAGTATTTGCTACGTAATTATTGGCCTACGCTAAAATAACACACTTGTTTTTATTTAACCGAGTTATCTTGTCTATTTTTAATACAATTCGTTATTTCTTAAATTTACTAATGCCTTTAATAACATAAATGAATAACCGTTTGGTATTAAATGAGAGAAATTAACAATATTCACTCGTTTGCATGTTTGTAAAACACAAAACAAATTTATTTCTATATACGAATTCAAATACACCCAAACTGTGGTACAAATAAGTCACTAATAAGTACTAATGGGTCCACCTATTAGTAGAATTTTAAGAACTTTGTTACCCTTATTTGAAGAAAAAAACAAGGTTTAATTGATCACACTAATATTATAAATGTGAAAGTTGGGATGTTTTTTTTTATTTATTTGTTTGTTTGTTTGTTACTCAATCACGTCTTAAAGGCTTAACCGACTTCGATGAAATTTGGTATACACTGCCGGCCAAAAGTTTGAGACCACCTACATCAAAGTAGGAAAATGAAATAAAACTCAAAATACAAAGCAAGAGGTTTAATTATGAATTAAAATACTTATTTCCTAATACACATACATTATGAAGAAAACAAAAAAATCAAGAAAAATCAACCATTTACTTTAAAAATGTCGCTCTTATTTTATACAGATTTTTCGTCGAAAAACCCTCCCTTGCATTTTATTACAACTTTCACTATTCTTGGCATACGAGCAATCAATTTGTCGATTGTATCTTGTGATATATTGTTCCAGCTTTCTTGTAAAGCCTTCCACATGTCTTCTTGCGAAGTGGGACAACAACTGCGCACATTTCTATCAAGCTCTTCCCACAAAAGCTCAATCGGGTTGAGATCCGGACTCTGAGGGGGCCACACCATGTTTTTTAAAACCCCTTCTGTTTTTTTGTGTTCTAAATAACCCCTGCATAATTTTGAACTATGTTTTGGGTCATTATCTTGTTGGAAAAAAAATCCATCTCCAATTATTCTTGAACCAGACGGAATGGCATTTTGCTGTAGTATTCGTTTATATTGCTCCTTTTTCATGATTCCTTCGACTCGTACCAAATCTCCGGTTCCATGGCCTGAGAAGCATCCCCAGACCATAATGGAACCACCACCATGCTTGACTGTTGGCACCACACAGTCTGGCATCATCTTTTCCTCGACGTTACGTCGAACAAAAATTCGTCGTTTTGAACCAAATATTTCAAATTTGGATTCATCTGACCAAAGAACTTGTTTAAAGTCTTCTTCAGTCCAGTCTCGATGGGTAAGGGCCCACTGCATCCGTTTCTTTTTGTTTTGTGGCCTTAGTAGTGGTTTTCGAACGGCGACGCGACCAAATAACTTAGCATCTCTCAAACGTCTTTTTACTGTAGTCAATGATACAGGTTCTGATCGGGATTTGTTCACTTCTACGCGGATTTCTGGTGCTGTTAGGCGTCTATTCCGCTTGCTGGTAGTGACGATGAAGTGATCCTCGCGAGAAGTGGTAGTTCTCGGCCTTCCCGAACGCGAACGATCTTGATTACTGCCAGTCTCCTTGTATCGGGTTATTGTGTTATGAACACAAGTCTTCGACAACTTAAGTTGAGAGGCAATCGCACGTTCAGATTTGCCTTCGCCGTATAAAACAACTATGGCAGAGCGAGTTTCACTGCTAATTTCGCGAACTTTTCCCATTTTAAGATGTCTTCACTGTAACAACGACGAGCTCAGACTAATAAGGTAGAAAATAATTTACTCCATAAAAACTTAGGTACTAAATATGTTTTAGGAAGCTAACATAATCCCTGATATCGGAAATAAAAAAAAATATAAAAATAAAATATTACAATGACTCTACCACCTGGTCCTTGCGCGGCGCTCATTGATGTTTTGAAACAATAGACTTTTTTAGGATGATAACTTAAACAACAACATAAATAATGACTCTTAGAAATTCTTTAATAATAATAGAATACGCAGGTGTTCAAATTAGCTCATTATCATATGTGTACTTTGAAATCTTTTGTTGGTGACAAAGATTTTTACAGTGGTCTCAAACTTTTGGCCGGCAGTGTATACGTAGATTATAACCTGGATTACCACATAAGCTACCTTTTATTTCATAAATCAGTTCCCATGGGATAAAAATGTGGTGTCAAGTTGCAACAGCGAGTTTAGATTTATGTCTAGGTTACCTACACATTTAGTAGTGTAACGCGTACGCAGTCACGGGTAACAGCTAGAAAATAAATTTAGTTGTACGTTGCTGAAATATTTTTAAACACTTTGCTAGCTCCTCGTTTTCTCAGTGAGAGTTCAGGTGGTATTAACAGATCATTTATTTCCTTCAAATATAATATCGCCACCGATTTAAATCGGTCCCCAATTATTTATCTTGCGATTGCAGCCGGTGAAACTCTCGACGGCAATCTGCTACCACAGGATTAATCGTATGACGTAAGCTAAACGATTATAAGCTATAAAAGTATCCTTTCCTACCAGATGCTGCCGCCGAAATTTTCTGGAAGCAAAGCGGCGCGAGCGGCTTGGATGGGTCTGACGACTTCGGTTCGTATTGCGTCTACCGTTTATTTATTTACCATTTTTAGGGTTCTGTACCTCAAAGGTAAAAGTCTACGGTCTCTTGAAGCTGTAAAGAAATTAAGCTGTTAGGTGAACGCAATCAAAAAGTACAAACGTTTTTCCGCATTGTTTGACTCCCAAATATATCAAAACCTATTGGGTACCTACTTCCCGTTGACCTAGAATCATGAAATTTGGCAAGAATTTCTCCTGGTCTCATAGCACCGAAAATCGTTAACCTGTAGTTATATGGCATAAAAAAATTCCCCTGTTGGGGGTGTTTTTATGTTAACTCAAGGTACGCATCTTTTGCGGTGTCGTTGAATAGGTCTTTCAAAAACATTATAAGGTTTTTACAATAATACTAAATACTTTTTTGATAGGCCCGTTGAAGAGCCCGTTTACGAAATATAGAACCTCAAAGTTCCCATTTTCGGAATAGTCGTGTATGTCTAAGAGGTATCCACAATATTATCGCATATACTGTCGTTGTAAGGGTCAGACTATATAGCATCCGGGTCTCCCCGATCCTGCGAATCCGGACCATGTCCCGGTTGCTTCCAGGTAAAAATCGGAGTCAGGTGGCCTCGGATCGTGTGTAGTCGATGCAGGAAAAATTCAAATGTTTGGTTGTGGGACGGATTGATCAGGGACCGTTAAAAAACGGTCACTGACAAGCCCGGATGCCGTATAGTCCGAGCCTAAGAAGAATTATCAAAGCGTTACTAGTTTACGAGCAGTGGTCGACCGACTTATTTGTTTGTGTGTACTTTGTTGTATTTGGGTTTGTAAACAGTTTATTTAATGTTCATACAAAATGACCAAAATCAATTGTAAAATTATGTTTCTATTCGAATATGACAAAGATACAGCCGTACTGGCTACGGAACCCTTCACTGTGCGTGGTTTAACACGTACTGGGCCAATTTATTTGAGTTTAGTACTAAAATTATTGCGACTATGGTGGGCCGATTATTCGTACAGACGAACGACGGCCTTGTTGCAAACCATCTATAGACAAAAATTATTACGCGTAGGTTGTCTTCTTTATTATGACCCTAGTTAAAGAAGGCCATGTTATCATAGATTAAGTTGGCTCTCTGAATTAAGTAGCGTTATTAACGATGCGTAAATTTAATAATTACGGTAATTTTTATTACGGTGTCGTTAGTGTAATATTAAGTGGGCAAATTATTATGATTAATCTAGTATGGTAACTATTCCATACTAAATTAATGCCTTCAATTAAAGACAAAACATTCTCACCGATTTGTGCCATTGCGCAGGATGACAGCATTCGTTTATCAACTCACGCATGCAAAGATTGACGGTTTTTTTTCGATGAACAACATGTCGACGGCGTCAGTCCATCTATATTTTTACCCCTTGAGATTACAAGTACAAACTACAATCGAATTTCTATTTGTTTTTCAGCAAAGGCATTCTACTTTCAAGGGTCTTGCAAGCAGTCATCATGCGGCCAGGAGGCGGCTTGTATGCCGTACAATAAAACAGCACATTACTGCCGATGCACTTCCAATGGACTGCCCGCTTCAGAAGACTTCAAATGCCCTAGAAGCAAAGGTAATTTAATTCTTTAAAGTATATTGATAAAACACAAATCGATTAAATCGTTTTAAATTGGTCCCGATTAATGTGATAATTGAAGATAATCTGCTACAGCGTACTCATTCGTATTTATCCTTTTCTACTACAAGTCGCCGAAAATGAATCAATGAATGAATACGAGTACAATCGGCTCAGGTGGCATGTCTGCCTGACGACTTCGGTCCGTATAAGTTGTCGTGTCGTTTATTTATTTATTTGCGTTTTGAGTATTAAAATTTTCGGCGACTATTTCGGTGGACCGATTATTGTCGTTCGTCTGCGATTGGCCTTGTAAAACACCTATAGACAAGAGCTATATGCGTAGCTTGTAAAACTATAACATGACCCTAGTAAAAGTAAGCCATGTTATCATAGATTTATATCGTTAGTTGGCTCTTTGATATAAGTAGCGTTATTAACGATGTGTCAATTTTATGATTATGGTAATTTTACTACCGTGTCGTCGGTGTCACATTATGTGTGCAAATTATGATGAGAAATCGAAAGGCAACGTCTATCCGATCGCAAATTGCTTTAATCAATGAAAGCCAAATATGGGTAATTTTAGATTGTCCGTATTTATTGTATGAAATAATTTATGTAATGGATATATTATTTATACGGCAATTTCCAGGCACTGGAACATGATTGCGTAACTCGGTCAAATAATTAAAAAATCAGTACTACTTAACTTTTAAAACTATCACGGTTTTTATTTTAAGAACATTATTTTCACTTAAAACACTTCTACTAAAAGTTTATCCCAAGATCATGGCGTGATCATAGCGAAGATGCAACGTGACACTCAAAAACTCACAAATCATAGTAAATATCTAGTTTTTAGTGAAAATAATACTATAAAATTGTATAACTATAAATGTGTATCTAATTGATAGACGTTGTTTTGTTCGAATGGTCTTTTTAAAGTGTAAGTCATCTTTCAAAATAATCTAATCTCTAAAAAAGGTGTAGGTAGAGCAGAGGCAGGACAATAGACCCAAACCATAACCGACATCAATCATTCCAGTTACGGGTACCCCCAAGCCGTTCTACAACCTCATCATCCCATCGCGGACAACGAACAATTCCGCTGACAGATATGCGCCGGCGCCGCCCACCGCACAGGTGAGTCCAGGGTTGCACTCAGGTACCTGTGAGATAGGTACTGAATCCGTGGGATGAAAGGACGTCTTATCTCTTTTTATCACACTAATATTATAAATGCGAAAGTTTGGATGTTTGTTTATTTATTTGTTTGTTTGTTACTCAATCTCGTCGTAACAGCGGAACCGATCTTAACGAAATTTAGTATGTACGTAGATTACAACCTGAATTAACACATAGGTTATTTTTTATTGGCAAACCACGCGTGCGAAGCCGCGGGCTGAAGGTTGTACATAATATTTTTCATACTAAGCCACATCGGACTGAAAGCTGTATCTGTCGATCTGTCGGACTGATCCGTTGTTGCTGGATTCGATTTTGAATCCAAAACGCTATTTTAAAACTATTTCGGATTGACTATAAAGCAGAACAGTAACAAAATTATTTGATATTTTAACTTTAATTAAAAAATGTTTCTTCATAACATTATTTTATCTGGGCTCTGAGTTCATGCCGAAACCTACGATCCTCCTCCCATGAATAATTGTTTGAAAAATCTCAAATTGGCAACAATCTGGGCACTGAAGCCTTATTGCCTAACACTAATCAGACCCTGGCAACGGGTCTGTGGAAGCCATCCATCTCAATTACAGCCCTTTATCTCCTTATCACGGCCTAGAACTGCCAGCCTGATTTAAAATTAGATGGGAAAGCGTTTAGAAACGAGATCGTAAGTATCTTTGCAAAGATATCTTTGAATCAGTCATGTGTCTAGATTTGTATCGGGGAAAGATACTGATATATCTAAGTAATCGTTCTCAATAAATAATCATTCGGTACAGGGCAATTACTGCCTACTTAATTGGCTACCGAGACGAGCGAGACTAATCCAAGCTATATTTGAGGCTAACACATAATTTTAATAATAGTCGAACAAATTGAACATACGAGTACGTTTGAGCCTACCTTTTTTTTCGAGGAGTAAATTTGCACCCAGATACCCGTGTTGCATGCAGGGTACAATACGGGTTATGTGGGGTTGTCAGACTCGACGACCCACTAAAACCTCCCCGGTGGCTGACCTCAATGCACGTCAAAGGGTTCTGGGATCTCGCAAGAAACGTACCAGAGCCACGTTTGAGCCTGCCTAACCTATCTAACCTAAGCACTTGTTCAACTTTTTCAATTCTTCCATAAAAACCGACGTTGTATAAATCGTCCAGTTAGGAAAAGCGTTCAATTTACAGATTGGCCTCCTATAAATACTTCATGAATATTCATGATAAATGGTCGCAGTTATTCGTAACAAATAAAGGAAAATATTCATGGAGAGTACCATGCTCGGCATCAAACTCTTAGATCGAATTCCAAACGTCGAGATCCGTAGAAGAACGAAGGTTCATGTCATGACGTTGGGAATCGAGATAAGGAGCTCAAATGATCTTGGGCGGGACGCTTGACAAGACGTGGTGATGACAGGTGGAGCGGGGTAGCGACTGAATGGCTGTAGAAGGGTAGGACGTCCGGCAGCGAGATGGGTGGACGACATCGTTAGAGTCGCGGGCCGTCAATGGGTGAGACAAGCGCAGGATCGTGGCGGATGGAATAAACTTGGAGAGGCCTATACCCAGCAGTTGGTGAAGTCGGGCTGTGGATGATGATGATGAAAGGAAAATAAATTCCAATACGCCACCACTCTGCCCCCAGTGGTAACCCAAATTAATGAATAGATAGAGTACCTGGGCAGGTATGATAAAAATAAACTTGGCTGTGTTTTTAACTCGTTCGTCGTGTGACTGCTTTCATTCCGGTCCCATAAAAGCGTTCTGTCACACATATGAATACAGCCTCTCAGGTTTTTTTACGTGCAAACTTTTTCTAAAAGCATTGTTAATTTTTCAGGATTCGAAATCACTGATTAGCGTGGAGGTTATCGCGGAAGCTACTCCAGGCACAGGCAGTGAGTTGAAGGTGCTAGGAGCAGGCATGGAGACAAGCACAGGTCTTATACTGATGGCGTTGATTGGCAGTGTGGCTCTTCTCCTTTTGGTTGTGCCAGCGGTGGTCTGGTACTTGAGGAGAAGAATCTGTCAAGTTGATGGCAAAAAGCAACCGGTAAGGAGATGCTTTATAAGTTAAGAGAACAAAGTTTTGCAAATCTCCTCTTGCAAAATGTATTGAGGGATCTTCCACTAAAGTAACGGCACCAAGTAATAAATACCTAACTATTAACGCAGTTCAACCGTTGTAGTCATGCAGAAAACAAGCGATGCAGATTTGTGTTGATCATATTGCTTGAGCTTTAGTCAGCATAGCCTTATACCTAATTCCTACCTAAGAAGTACACTATTTACCGAAAGTTATAGGTACCTAGTACCTGATGTCCAGTAATTATAAGTATTGTAAGTATTAGCATGTTCAACCTTTCTTTTACAGCGTGTGCGACCAGGAGAACCGCTCCTAGCTGAAAGATATATCACGAACCCGCAGTATGGAGTATACGGGTTGAATCCAGTACAAGGCACTCCCACCGATGACACCAACGAACCTCAAGTGCCGCAACTGGATAGAAATGCTCTCACGTTTCTAGAAGAAGTCGGCGAAGGATGCTTCGGGAAAGTTCATAAAGGTAATACCTACAATCGATCTTATCCATAATAATATTATAAGTTCGAATGTAGCTCTGTGTCTCTGTCTGTCGGTTTGTTACGTTTTCAGGACTAAACGGCTTGACCGATTTCGATGAAATTTGGTATAAAGATAGACTATGACTAGAGCTGTCACATAGTTTACTTTTTACACGACTGCACAGAAGGAGGGTTATGTTTTTGTTGACAAACCACTCGTGCGAAGGCTCGGACAGGTGACCTTTGGAGCTCTATAAACTTTAATCTTGCTCGATACGATATACCAATATCAGAATCCTGTTCTGTAGAGCTTCGTGCTGTGTCAGTAACATACCTTGCGCACCGTTAACACTTTAGGACTCTACAACCAGTCAGGACTCCTGGTAGGTAGAGACCCAAAGTCGCATGTTTAAAATCTTCTGAAGGTATCATTGAAAGCCTGCCAAAAATAGTCATATTGTTTTGTATCCGATTTCAAAATCCTGAAAAGTTGCGTTGTACTTACATAAACTTTTAAATTGAAATTCCAGGGTTGTTACAAGCAAGCAGTGGCGAACAAGTGGTAGCAATCAAGGTGCTAAAGGAGAGTGCAAGCCGTAGCGCAGAAGAAGACTTTGTGAGGGAGGTATCCATCATGTCTGCTTTCCGACACGAAAATATCCTGTCTCTCGTTGGAGTCGTGAACAGAGGTACGAGTAAGTTACCATAACACTTTAGATCTACTAGATATAATTTCGAAGATCGACTTTAAACAAGGCAAAATGTACGTACGCTCTTTAACCTCCACGTGAAATTGCATTTATCTGTTTCAGAAGACATAAACGCGAGTCCATGGATGGTATTTGAATACATGGAATGGGGTGATCTAGCAGGTGTGTTAAGAGGTTCTCGAGGAGGGGGCCGTCCAGGACCAAACCTCAACGAACCAGCTCTTTTACACGTTGCTCTACAAGTCGCGCGCGGCATGCAGTATCTCGCATCCAGAAGATTCGTGCACAGAGACCTCGCAGCCAGAAACTGTCTAGTCGGATGCAACCTCGCAGTCAAAATAGCTGACTTTGGAATGTCCCGAGATGTCTACACTTGCGACTATTACAAAATGGGTGGAGAGCGTCCTATGCCAGTTCGATGGATGTCTCCCGAGAGTATTGTATACGCACGTTTTACACACGAGTCAGACGTTTGGTCTTACGGTGTGGTACTGTGGGAAATCTACAGTCGGGGAAAACAACCGTTTTATGGACACAACAACGACGGCGCTACGAGATTAATTCTGCAGGGTATTGTCTTGATTCCTCCCGAGGACTGTCCACGTTTCGCTGGCGATCTGATGCGCGCTTGTTGGAACGCAGATCCTAGAGACAGGATAAGTTTCGATGAAATTTGTAAGAAGTTGGAAATAGCAGCGGGTAATCGAGTGGAGACCGTACAGACAGGGTTGCCCAGACCTCCGACGTCACCCACGCCGCAGGACTCCGCTGGATATCTGATCCCTGCGAGGCAGCCGACTATGGATTATCTGAAGTTGTCTCTCCCGGAGCCGGGGATAGATGAAGCATCCTCTGAGTCGAGTGAGGAGGAGGAAGACGATGAGTATACCTGACGGCAGGCTGCGGCGATGACGGCGGCATCATCGTACGTGCCGGTGCCTCCGCTGTCTGCCGCTGGCGTGTTCACCTCCACATTCCGGTCTGAAGACGGTATGACTGCTACAGAGCTGATGTTCTGAATATGTACATGAAAGTTGTAAACCATGAATGGAAACTTTTTAAGGTCAAGATAATACCCAATCCTAAATAAGTGTTAGCCATAAGTGTGATACTTTGAATCGAAATACCTACCTACCTGCCAATTTACCACCTTCCTTAACAATTAATATGAAGATGTAAAATAATTATTTAATTATACGATATATGATTAGGTGGGTAGGTACCTAAGTACCTATCTAGGTAATAAACAGTTGTAGGAATTGGAAGTATATTTACCTACCGGTGCGTATGGATGTTCGTACCGGCTCATACCCAAGTAAAATAAATGTTCTGATAAGTAATAATGTCGCCCTGCCCACGAATAAAATACCATAGGAATCTGCCTATATACCTACGTGTGTAAAAATATATATAGGTAGGTTGGTGATTTCCCCGTCATGTCTTTAATAAGATGTTATCTAATTAATGAGCGGTTTTCACGGCCATAATTTTAGAACTGCTGCCTCTGACGCACACTGGAGCTGCTCTGTCATAAGTTGATAAGCTGATAACAAAAGAAAGTGAATATGTACGTGACATATTCCGAAGTACTTGGAAGACGTGTCAACCTTATATTCCGAGGAACTTGAATTAAAAAACAACATTTGTTTTTGTATAAAAACTTGAACTAAGATTGCTTCAGACAAATTTTGATATTGTGTCTTTGTAGTTTGGCTTAAAGGCAAATGGTGGCTCAGCTCAAGACAGCGCCATCTATTACACTAGATGGAACTAGTTTATTCTTTAATGGAACACGAAAGGGGTAGGACACGTTTTATGGGTAGTGTAGATACATATGCCTAAATTGCCTAAGATTATTGAATCTCAATTTGGAAGACACCTACAAACATACTGTCCTTAGTGTTACTAGTAGGCAATTATGTGCCTACTTAAACCAAAATGTAGGATAAAAAGATAATATAAATTTATTTAGGTAAATATGATGACAACCGACGCACATAATAATAGATACTTACTGCCTATTTTCTAGGTACCTTGGTTGGTAATATCGAAAGCATAAAATTTGACTGAACGTGTAAATAGGTTCTTCGAATCTGTGTCTAGCCTACAATGTATCTAAGTACTTTTTTCTAATAAATTAACTTGATTTGTTAGTCGTTGATTCGTGTAGCATTTAGGCACCTACCAAAGTAGGTAGATATATGATATTTGTTACGTAAATCAATTGCACTTCAACTGTAAATAAAATTACTTATTGATTATGTACCTACTGACTACCTATTTTAATAATCCAAATAAATCAAAGATGTTGTAGCCTAGCTGTTTTATTAACAAATCAGAGGGTGTAAGGAAGTTTATATGTGTTGGAATGTATTTCAAATAAAAATAATTTATATTTTTTCTTTTTTTAATTTATGAGTAAATAGGTAGAAGTATTTATATAGGTATACTTACAAATTTGAACGTACCTTAAGATATAAATGTGTCGAGAAAGTCAGGGTAAGTAGGGGAGACCAGGTATAAAAGTAACACGGGATGAACGTAACAAATAAAACTTTTGAACAAATTATGTTGACTGCATTGATTGATAATTCACCGATATGCACCATTTTGGGCCCAATTCACCTCAGTTGCGCTCACGGTGCTGTGACGTCAGGTTTTATGCGTAGCGAGTCAGGGCGTATAAAGTACCTCCAAAGTACGTTTTAACCGTTTTTTTCAACTGCGTTTGTTTTTAATAAGGTAGGTTCAATCTTGCATGTCAAGTGTCAGTGAAGTAGCGTAACTATTCGTCTCTCTATTTTAGTGTTAGAAGTGGTATCTTTATAAAGTGGTTTTTGGCTTATAGACCTATGATTGTCGTATTCGGGAAATTTTAAATGAGATGGATGAAAGTAACAGATTGTTAATCGTTTAATGCCCACTTCATCATCATCACGCGTGCAAGCGATTTCAACTAATGATTTACTGCAACCACGAGGTGAGGTTGAAGTCCCACTACCAGACCCGATTCCGTCAACAAGTCGTCAGATTGATCCAATACTATCTTTGCCATCATTTGCCAGTTACAACTGATGATTCGCTGTTCCTACAGAGTGAGGTACCAACACCATTAGGAACACCGTCATTGGTAGCTTGACAGGTTTCACTAGCTTCACCATTACTGCAAAGAACTCCTCCTGCATCTATTTCGCCCCCAGTATGGTCTTACCATCAACAACTTATTCGGAAATAGGTGTGGCTATTCCATCGACATCGTCTGATAATTTACACTTCCCAACTATCTCTTCAACTAGTTTTCACGACATCACCCCCTATGCCCTTATGAAGTTAAGCTCCGAAAGAAACAGAAAGAAAGAATAATGGAAAGGGAAGGAAATGCAGAAAATTGGCAATAATGACTGATACTCCAAACAAGCTTGAAATTCAAGAACAAGAAGAAAGAAGGTTAAGAGCCAAGAAGTTAAGAAATCCATTTTGCAGACTGCTGAAGGGATAAGAAAGCCAATGACTTTAGTTGATAAGAAACCGATTAAAAAAAAAAGGAAACAAGACACAAAAGAAGAAAAGGATGTTAAAATAATAAAGGATAGTGATGAAATCCTTTTCAAACAGCAGGTCAAATGACAAATGGGTACGTGCCTAGAGTGTCAGCTGTGGGCTCATTTAGACTGCACTAATAACGAAATAAGCTATGTGTGCCATAATTGTTTATCTGATTGAGATCTCATTTTTTAATAACGTTGATTATTTTTGAAGATTATTGTGTTTCCTAGAAATGTTTATTATTTTTTATAAGAAATGTGACACTCATGTGAAACCCAAAAGCCTGATTATAAATAAATATGATGATTATGCAAGTAACTTTATTTATATTTACAATGTTACAAACATCCCCTTACACTGTTACAACCAACCCTAGGGGTAGGGATGGTTGTAACAAATCCCACTTTAAATATTTAGTCGTTTTTCTCGAAATCTGTAAATAAATTGCATTTAAGCTGATGTTATAAGATAGCTGAAAGACCAATCTATCATGTGTAATAATTAGAATTTTAATATATAGAAATCTCTGTGAGATATTATGAAAAAATCAAAAATTGTTACGTTCATCCCTGGGTCTCCCCTACTACCACAACACAACATAGAAAATAATAAACTACGTAGAAGTACCTACTACCTATTTATGTACCAACCTACCTAACCTAAAGAAACACCTACTGAACCTAACTGGGCATAAAGAAGCTGCAGTGCAAAGTCCCGGCGCTATCGTCTATGCTCTATGGACCAAAAACTATAAAGCCACATTTTTTTGCGCCGTTTTCATTACTACCTGAGATTTGCCTTAAGCAATAAATATATCAAATAAAACAAAACAAAACCCAGTTCGGTGGCTGTCTTCTGTAAAAACTGAACCCAAAAAAAAGCTTTTTCTGTTCATCAACTGTCGCACTTTTCTAAGATCAATAGTTAAACAGGGTTACGCAGGGAAAATAAGCATTTACTTTGCGATAAGGCTAACACGAGGTGAGATGGTGATTTGACCGCTATTGTTTCTGAATCCTGCTTCGTACAGACCCTCTCATCCTACAATTCGGCAAGGCATCGGTCTCCGCAATTACATTCATATTCATTCATCTCTTATATCTTCATTGCGTCCGGGTTGCGGCCTCTTTGGTATGCCTGAGTGGCGCACGCTATATTTGTACGAGAACACTGACATCCCTTCGTTAGGCACCCGGGTCGGACTTGGAGCATCTCGATGAATGTTACCATCGGTGCCCCGAGTGCTGACACCACCCTCCTATTCAGCAAGTGTCATGCAAGTGGACAAACCATGCCTGGGTCCTGTGGCGCAACTAGCGCAGTACG